>OW026429.1:18560911-19783542 GCA_932274075.1 Diarsia rubi
CGACAAGTTCCCGCTCCAGGCTAATTGAGATCGCTTCGCAGTTGATAAAGATCCCCCGGTGTGTACGAGAACGTACTTATTTTACGTGTGTAGCTGTTTAGGGTGTGAAATACTTACTTCATAAAAGTTTTAAAGACAGAAACGGTTTTACAAGTTACTGTTGTATGAATCGATTGTTTTACATGAAAAGTTTTACGTAAGGAGATTGGTATTTTATGTGAGGTTATTCACATTTTTTAATGTTTACATTTCACAAGTAAATTGTAATCCTAAATACTGTTCACTAGTTTGAAAATCAAGGAATCTAGCGTACCTATAGCCCTTTTTTTCTTGTTTTTTTTGTGAACATAACATCAGGCCTGTAATCACTATGGGGATAGGTATAGCTTTATCTAATAGTACACCCAGATTTCGCCATTTATATTTAAATCCCGTGTAATAGGGGGCGAGACTGCCATCAATTGGGTACAAATCCAGATTCCGTGGCTGCGACTGAGAAATTCTTGATGTCAAAACCCAAAAAACATCTTGCCTGTCCCGGGAGTCGAACCTAAAACCTAATGCTCGAGCGAGCTTTATTAAAATACGTGTACATTAAACTGATTTTGATAGTCATAAAATTTACCTATTCTCTGAATTCAGTAGGACAGCAGTCATCATCACCATCATCAGCCTTTGTTGTTCCCACTGCAGGGACTCAGGCCTCCTCTCTAGGAGAGGGATGGGCTATAATCTACCACGCGGATAGTATATTGGTAGATGTCACATATCTTCGAATTTTTGGTTCTAAGATATGATTCACGATGTTTTCCTTCACCGTTTTGAGCGCAGTGGTAGTAAAATATATTACACAAAGAAATGCAACTGACTGGGTTCCAACCCACGACCTACTGTTCGTAAGTTAGGACCGCCGCCACTACCACACCAATAATTCCTTTAAAAATATAGCAGTGTATTTAGTTATATTAATCAGCAGGCTAGTATTTGCACAAAGTTGCCTGATCGCTCCACCATGTTTGGGGTGCAAAATGCTTGCTTCGAAATTGTAAGGGAGCAAATTGCTTACATGGTTTCCAACGCATATGTTTTGGAAGTTATTAGAAAGGGTTAGGTACCTGTTATTTTGCATAATGTGAAGGAATTACATTGGGGAAACATGTGGGGTTTCAATGAAGGAAAGGCTATTGATCATGCTTAATTTGTGTTGAATTTCAGACCTTTTCCCGTCACTGTAAGGTACACAGTTTACTTGCAGATATATTATTAAACCGCGTGTGCAAAGTAAGACTAGCATTTTCACACTAGGCTTAGCTTTTCCTAAATTCACTGGAACCGGTCTTCAAGTCTTACCACATGCACCAAAATACCAATATTTTACTTTTACCATTGTAGCTTCATGATTGTAATAACTCGAATGCTTATCAAAGTCCATCATTCAGCTTCAAATAATTGTTCTAGCACAGTAATTGTGTCATCTTCTTCTTTATGCTGTTTAATTTCTCCTTTGTCGTATCACTGTTTACTGACAGAATAGTTATGTCACAATAAATAAATTGCGATATTGCGAATCCTACTAATATTGTAATCCTACTACCACTCATCATCACACTAATATTATAAAGGCGAAAGTTTGTGAGTGTGTATGTTTGTTACTTCTTCACGCCAAAACTACTGAACGGATTTGGATGAAATTTAGTACACACATAGTTTATAACCTGGATTAACATATAAGATAGTTTTTATCCCGATTATATCTTCCTGTAGTAGTTTATGTATATACCTAGTTTATGTTTATTTTCGCACGAGTGGCTATTTAATTACTATATCTGATGCCCGCGGTTCCGGACCGCCCCCCCTTTCAACCACTTTTTTTTGGGGTTTGGGAAATCGTCAAGTGACTCCTCCCGCTCTGGGCAGAGTGGTAAGAAGTGTCAGCCTACTACTAACTAAAAATAAAATAAAATTAATAAATAAAATTTTATACAAATCCGTTCAGTAGTTTTTATGTGAAGAAGTAACAAACATACACACTCACAAACTTTCGCCTTTATAATATTAGTGTGATTAGTGAGGATCTTCCCTAACCCAACTCGCAATACTATATATTTATTATTCATCATGTCAACATAACATTGACTCCATTGCTAGGTTAGTGCGATCGTCCATCACACACTGAGTGTCGGTGACTCATGGCCACTAGTGGAGACTTTCACCCAGTTCCAATACAACGCGCTCTGGTTATCGCTGACGTTGAGGTTTCTGTGTTTTGTGTACATTGCTGGCTTTCATTTCAATATTAAATAATTGTATTTTTTTTGTATTAATCACTTGAAAAAAACTTAAATTCTACTCAAATGATTCAATTTTATAAATAATGAGATAGTCTTAAAAAAAACTCTAGTGTTAATTAAAACCAACATAAGATCACGCTTGTTTTCCTCGAAAGGCAGAGGTGTACCTATCTAAGGCGTCATTTACGGAGCGGCGCGTTGTGCGTTTTTAATTCAAGCACATGGCGATGTTTGAAAACGGTAACGATTTCAAACAATGATTTTACAAGAAGCGATTTTATGCCCGTTAGTTTAAAATGCAGCGTTTGTTGCGGTGGACCCGCCTGTCAGTAAATTAATAAAATAGCACGCGACTAGCTTTCCGCACGCGCCGCGCGACGCCCCGCGTCTCCGTAAACGAGCCCTAATAGTGCACCCTCATTTCAACAGTAATGTTTAAATCTCATTTAAAAGAGGGCGAGCCTATTACCATCAACACACAAATTCAGACTTTGTGGCAGGTACTGAAAAATTATCAATGAAAAAACCTGATAACAATTTGCCCGACCTGGGATCGAACTTATGACCTATTGCTTAATGATGCTAGACCAACGAGGCAATCGGCACTAACTAGGTTATATTACACAATATTGATTGTAGTACACAAGGTAATTTCAGTCTTCTGACTCTTGTATTAGTGAGATTTGATCTCCATCTTTTACTTATTAACAGAAAACAGCCCATGTTGGCAAGACACAGGTCATAAAGGCAGTTGATAAATATAAAATACTAGTGTTTTACTAATAAGCAAAACACTAGTATTTTACATCACCAGTACACCAGTAGTAAGGAAAGTCGACCCCAAAATAGTTCAGATATAGCTCGGCAGTAGGTGATAGATGATGAGGATGACACCAATACTTAAACGTTCAATTTAATCTCACCTGTGACCATAAAATGCAAATACTTGTAAATTTCTAGATATTTTTAGTCAGGCTCCTACCGATGTAAGAATCTGAACTTTCATCAAAGGAAGGGAAAAAAACCTATGTCTTAAATCTACAATTAATAATCTAGGTTTACCACTCGATGTAAGTCATCCATTCCTGTAGCTTGCGCATGAGTCATTGGCTTGCGCGTGCGCATCGGAAGGTGTTACGTGTTGTGAGTCATTTTGTTAGCTTTTTATTACTATCGTGTGCACCATACTTATCTTTATTGCCAGTTTTAGTGATGTAACTTAAGTAATAGTTTAGGATTTATTCGCCGAAGGATTGTTCGAAAAATGAGCATATACTTAGGTTCATTATGTACTGGAACAAAGTGGTTTCATCTTAAGATGTCTTGAAACTTGATTTACTTTTTCTCTTCTTAAGTTAATATCTGGTAAATTATTTACAATTTAATTTCAAATATGAAACGAACGATAGTTTTCGCCATGCATAGGTATTTGATATTTCAGACAATGAATTCCAGAGGAGTAATTTCTCTAAAAGTGTTATGTGTTTCTACTAATATCTGAAAAAAGTTTAGCATAAGTTTCCAGCAGGTCAAGTCAATGTAATTTTCTTAATTTTACATTATTGTTTGCGCAAATACAATACCACTTCGTCAAATACCAAAGTTACCTAGCCCTCAGAATGTAATCTGAGAACAGAGTAAATCAAACGAATCAGACTTGACTCTCCTGCATCTATTGTTTTTGGTGAAATAGAAACTGTCAACAAAACTGTGCCCAAATAGAAACCGCAATTTTCCCAATAATATCCTCCCGCTATCTACAATCAGAAATCAGACCACCTAGTCTACTCAATTTACGATAACAGCCGCACTGTATTTGATCATTTTACCTGTGATAGGCCAAACAAAGCGTATAGTATGTTTATAGCGTAACCTTAGACCTTGCAGGGGCGAGGTATGGAGGGAGGGAGAGGGGCAATGCTGATTTTTAATTTAGATAAAAAAACGTAAAAAGTAGATGCCATCACTTAGCATGCGTGCCGGCGGCGGCGCGCGGACTTGTGTCGAAGAATTGTAGCGGATGGATGAGAAGTTAGTGGGTTACAGCTTTAGGTAATTTTATTTTTTGTTGAGGATGTTTTTGATTCTTTCAATGGGTTGTGGGCTTAACATCATGACGATTACAGTATACCCAGCACTTACTGTTGCATTTTCACCCACACACCTACCTACTAATTGTACATTCAGTTCGTATATCAATACATTTATATCCTAATTTCTTTGTCCTAAAACTCTAAATCGCTCGGGATTTTTCAGATAACTACTTATCAGATGCATCTGCTAGAACTAGAATTACATAATATTCATTCCAAATGTACCGAGTGAATTTTGAATAACATACATAAGAGTGCCTATAATTTTAAAGAAATACTGCATCTTATTAAAGACTGTGACTGTAGCTATGGTGTAACAGCCAAACTAATTCAAAAAACCAAACCTTCTATTCCATGTTTCATCATCTACGTCATTTCTCTTCCATACTTCACATCCCCGTGGCCGACATTATGGGAGAATGTTTACATGGCCTATGATGGCCCATTACGAGCCATGGGAACAATGATGGCTGCCGTCATCATATATGACGTCATTATCGTGACAATTGTACTGCTCCGGGGGGAAAGCCTCTGTTTGTTTATGATTAGACTTTTTGTTTAAGGGGCTAGAAAGTTGTGTGTTGTCTTTGGTTGAATGATGTAATTAGGAGGTTTTGGAGTGATTTCGTAGAAGGCTTTAAGTTAATCAGTCAAAAGATCACTAAAAAAAAACAAATCTGGTCCTCATGTGAATTGACCTAGATTATGTTAAGACTTCACAAAGATCTTTGAGTTTTTTTGTGGTCTCAACTGGTGTCAAATCATTATCCATAATAAGCTCATTCAATTTCTAAAATACCTATTTAAATTGTTGACGTTTGTAAGTGTTTGTATCAAGCATTGATTTATCCGTTAATGGGGTATTTCACAAAAAAATAAATTTAATTGATTATCGAAAAATATTGCATACATGTTTTATGACATTAATAAAAATTGACGAAAATAAAACATGTTGGTAAAAAAGTACTAAACTTGTGACGTCACACGACTTGACGCGACTTTTCGAAGCACTGCATCGTTTTCATCTTTTGTTTATGAGAAAAAAAGAAAAAATACGTGACCATTATTTTTTTTTTATCTATCTGACGGACTAATTAGTTTTTTTTGTGAAATACTCGTACCCTATTATGCCAATCGCAAAAACCTAAAATCACTTTTCATGAATTTAGACTTGATAGATTAAGAGAATTACTGATTAAAGACAAAAGTGGCCAAGGCTTTAATGATAGTTTTAGATAGTATTGAAAAATAACGTTAATGTTCAAAATTACGTCAGGCGTTTACTTGTGCTAGTCCTAAAATCGGTTTTCGTTAGTTACTATAAAACTATAATATTACTGTATGATTCGATTCCCCGTTTGGCACAAACAAACATAACGACCACGTATGCGCTCCTCCAATCAGCGATTATTTAATTTTGTGTCCACACATTGTTAGCTTTTTTGCGACACTAGTCAATTCTGATCACTGTGTACGATTCTAGATTTGCAATAGCGATTACTGACTAAAAAAAATGTGATTCTAATTAGTCCGTCTGTTAGATTATCGAAAAATATTGGATACGTATTCTTTTGTTTTATCAAAAGATAAAACGCGTCAAAGATTTGAGTGGGGGTTTGTGGCGTTACTGACCAGTAAAAAATGCCATACTAAGGTCTTTGATTAGAATATTTAACACTCAAATTAATACGGTTCACTGTCTCATCATTCTCTTGCCTATAGCCCAATTCACTTGGGGTCGTCTTCTTTTTCAATACTTTATGTCTTTTACTCGTCAATTCGTCAGTCAGTCATACAGCCTTCGTCATTAAACCTTTCTGAGTCCATGCAGTTAGTAAATTATAATAATTGTGACATTAAGTAATGCTAAAGATTCAACAAGAAAACTAATGTACTACATATTTGTTAGTGCTCCTGCAGCCTGTGATTCAGGATTATCCTAGTACAGGCATCTAACATTTATTAGACCTACATTTTTAGTTTTAGATTTTTATTGTATTTACCTTCTGTGTTTTTGAATAAAGAATTATTATAATTATTTCATCAGATATCTCCTTCAGGTTCAACGTACCTAACAGAAAATATCTTAATTTTAAAATTTGGCTTGATTTATTTATTATTTTTACTGTTATTGTTTTTACGTAAAAATAAAGTAGAATATTGTGTCACTATAGCTGAGCCTATTTCTTTTCATTAGCTACAAAGAATTCCCTAAATAGTTTACATTCCAAAAAACTAATTACATGTTCACGATTTTCTTTATATTTTTTTTTGATTGACAACTGATTGATAGATTGACAAATGGTGTTTTATTGTAACCTTAGTCGTGGAAATGCGTGGGTCGTTTTCAATTAGTTTTTATCTTGCCATAATAACGGTTGGAACGTCTAAGGTAAAAAAAAACAAATATAAAGAATTGTTTGATGCTCACCATATTCAATTATTACGCTTCACAGATTACATTTGAAAGGAAGGAAGAAAGACAATTAAAATGTGTTTATTTTTCTTTAATAACAAAATTATACAAAACCAACTAAGACAAACAAGACTAATAGTGCTAAAAGGTTTGTCATTGACGTGATGGCTGTCGAAAGATTCAAGCCAAAAGAATTCAACATTACAATGACAAAATTATAAAAGATGGTATGGTGGCATGGTATAATTTCAGACTTATAGCTAATATATATCTTTCACAACTATTACCAAAAAAAGAAATAAGAACCTACCTAATTAAACAGGTACAAAAGAGCTAAAAGAAAGTCACCACAACTTCCTCAATTATTAAAAGCCAGCAATTCATCGCCTCCCCCGGCTCTCCTTTATAATTCACGAAATTGCTATAGAAATATTAAAGAGTAACACGCTATAAAAGACTGATACAATAAAAAAAGTTTCTTAGTAAAAAAGCAGTGAAAAGTAAGTAATTTATTCAACAGTGTGGAGTGTGACTGGTGCCGTTTCTTATGCAAATCACTCAGATATTTACGAGGTAAGGGGTTGCGCAGGGAATAACTTTGTAAACTTTACAGATGGGACGGACGTTTGCGACGGGCTTTTTTGTGCACGTTTTCGTTTCAAGGTTGAGGAGATTTTACGTTTAAAATTATACTGTTAAGTAGTAGATTTACTTGTGGTAAATTCATTAAAATTATTGTTAAAATCCTTGGCAAAATGTAAAAGGCTCTGTCACCAAGTCTGTATATATAAAAGGCAAAGCTGACTGACTGAAAATAAACACACCGGCCAACTCCTTAGAGCTAGTAGCTTAAAATTTCGCACACGTATTCTTCGTATGAGGTAGACATCCACTGAGGAAGGATTTTTAAAAATTCAAAGAAAAGTTTGTATGCAAAATTTCCGAAGCCGCGGGCAAAAAGCTAGTTTGTTATAATTATGCTGTCTTTAAGTTGCTTGTGCTTATGAGCTTCTGATTTCATTTTTTTCAATAGCATTGCCAAATCGTTTTCAAGCCGAAAGTGACCCGAGTTTCCACGTCACTGGTGCATCAAGCCGGACCGAAGTTACACTCCCTTTATCAACCGATATTGATGCTTTAAAACGCCTCATGTCAGTCTATATTCGTTCTTCTTCGAGTCGTGTTCAAATTTTGTTGCTACAAAACTTCGCCAGTCCCACGACCTTGTCAGGTGACAGCGCAAAAGTCAACTTGACAGGATATTCAGTGGGTTAATAGCAGACTATCGGCCGAATACTGAAACGCTACTCAATTTTAAGTTGCCCTTAAATCTCGTTCTGTCTCTGTAACTTCAGCATAGAGCGACCGAGACGAGCACTAGTGCTCGTCTCGGTCGCTCGATTTGAGAGTTACCTTATTTAAGTGGCGTTTCATTATTCGGCCGTCAGTCTTTTTACTGTCCCAAAGTCTCCCTCATTCCGTTTCCCGCGTCACCAAGAACCTGCCTTCACAGTATACGTATTTTATTAGCCTATTTTATCCCACTGCTGGGCAAAAGCTGCCTCCATAGCCTCTTACTCTACTCACTGTGTAGTTTTCTCCGTTCAACACGCTTAACCATGTTTGAAATTATATTTTTTTGGATGCGCTTCCTACTTCCAAAACAGTGTCGTGTCTGCGCCACTTTGGCCGCATCACGCTCAACGCGCGCGTGACGTCGTCGCGACGCGTTTTGTGAATAATTGTCAAGTAGTTTAACTACCCACACCTTTAGCGTATGTTTGTTTTAATATAAGGGAAACTAATATGTACCTATAACTAGAGCTGCGGAATAATTTATGTAGATAGTTTTTTTTTCATATTGATAAACTAATTAGTGTAGCGGTGGCCCCTGTGTTCGATATAATTATGTGTAATTTATTTCATCACCGCTGCTCTCAAAACGGTGAAGGACTACATCGTAAAAAAACCGTCATGTCTGAAAACCAAATAATTCGTAGACATAGCATCTACCAACCTTCTCTGAGCGCACGTGGTGGGTTAATAGCCCATCCCCTCCCCTATGGAGGAGGCCTGAGTCCCAGCAGTGGGAAAGTTATACGCTGATGATGATAATGATGATGACAACATAAGGTGTATATGGGCACATCTCTGCCTAACTCTTAATGGATTACAGGCGTGATGTTATGTTAGGATACCATTTACTGTCTCATTGCCCTAGTAATTTTAAGCGCGGCTGCTGTGCATGAGTGTCTAGGGATCAATATCCAGGTCGGCCAAAGAGTTATTGAGATTTTCTATCAGAAATTTCTCGGTAGCAGCAGAATCTGCTCGTCCCCCTGTTTCAAGGTACTTAATTAAACTGGCGAAATGTGAGAGTATTTATGTACACCTCTGCTTAACCTTAAGGCATTACAGGTGTGATGTTATGTGATACCATTGAACATTTCATTCTGAACCAGTCGTGTCAGTGAGGTCTGCCCTTGGGATTGAGGTTGCGGTTGTGACCTTCTGAATAGTACCAAGACTGATGCATATATTGTGCATATTTTCAGTAATTTCAACATCATTTTAGTGACATTCGTAAACAAATGAAGAATAAGTGGACGTGTCATGCTTTTTCTTTTCTATATCTTTGTAATCCGATTTTCTACGTCCGGATGCGGTTATTATATGCGGTAAGCATGCAAGAGTGCTTACATTTTGGACTAAAGTTTTACTAGTGATAGCTAGCGTACTAGTATACACGTGTGTAGTGGTATAGTGTGGTGTACTAGTATAGCTGGTGATGTTACCAATGAATATATATTATCTGTATATTGTCTGTATTACTAGAATAAACAGTGTAACAATTGTAGATAGGCCAATAAATAAATAAATAAATAAATAAATAAATAAATGAACGGTGATTAACTTTTTTTAATTTCACCTTTTTTTTCAGGGGTGGGAAATCTTCAAAAATCCCATCCCGCCCAAGGGAGTATCAGACTTCTATTAACTAAAAGCCACCCTTGTTCCTTCTTAGCCCTTTGTGTCGAGGCCGCAGTATTTCCTTCGAACAACCCGCAGCCCCGACGGATTTAAAAATCACCTTGTGCGATATGACCACCCGTTATATTTATATTTTAAATAGTAGCTTTCAATATTTTCGAGTTCGTGGATTAGTATCCGGTTCAGCTGCATCCAGTTAGACTGAAAGCCGACCCCAAAATGCGGTAAGGGTACTTTTATACTCTATATTTTGTCATAATGTTTCAACAATTTTTAACAAAATCTACATCGATTTTCGTTAAGATTGAAGAGAGGATCACTCAATCCACATGCACATTACTTATATTAACCAGTTGGGTTAAACTTTAGTTTAAGCCGTGATTTCTATGTTGGTCCGTGGGTGGGTGATCACTCATTACATACAGACTTTTGTCTGTGCCTCGGAAAGCACTAAGCCATTGATCCCGGCTGTTAATTGTCAAAGTCAATATTTTACACTGGTTAAGCAGTCAGTGGTTCGAAAATGTGACAACCAGTTCATGTGGTATCTTATCCAGTACTAACTGGGTTGTGGAGGTCAGATAGGCAGTAGTTCCATGTAAAACACTGGTTTTCAGTTCCACGGGAAGACACTTCAATATATTTGAGCAAAGGCGAGGCTGATAAAGAATAGTTATTATGTTGTTTTACTGAATGTAATCGTACAATACCATGTTCAGTAAATAGAAATATTCTATTCATTATTACCTTCTGGTAGATAAGGTGACCTTTTCTTTTTCCTTACCGGAAACTTCTGGCACGTGGCAGGAAAAACTTTTACCTACGCATTGTTATAATATTAACAAAAATTATTTGTTTCTCGGATTTACTTACTTCATTTTACGTCTTCTTATTTACTTGAAACAAAAACAATACCAATGACTAAATTACTTGGTTACCAAGAAAAATAAAAATATACATATAACATAAACATCACGCCTGTAATCCTCTAAGTGTTACGCAGAGGTGTACCTTATATTGTATCTAGACTTTGTAAGTTGTGTTTAAGTACCATGTTTTGGGGCGAGCTATTTGATATCAACCGGGCACAAATCTAGATTACGTGGCTGCTACTGAGAATTCCTATCTGTTAGATTATCGAAAAATATTGGATACGTGTTTTTTGTTTTATCAAATCAATAAAAATTGACGAAGATAGAACGCGTCAAAGATTTGAGAGCACCGCACTCACCGGTAAGTAATGTCACGAGTCGAATAGACTTGTTAGTTTGGGTTGGGAAGTTTTTACAAACTGCAAGCCTGTGTGTTTTTAGTTCCGTACCGCAAAAAGGTAAAAAGGAACCCTTATAATATCACACCACTTTTATCAGACATACGGCTGAAAAAAGTTGAAAATTAAAGGAGATGATTATAGCACATTAAAAAAACCGCAGAATATAACTTTGTCATTCATACAAACACTATGAATAACAAATTTATCACAAAAAAATGTATTTCTGTTGCCGCTAGGTATATCAAGTTAAAATAATAAAAATTAAAGGGGGCTTCCTTACTACGATGGTACGGAACCCTTTTTTTGTGGAAAATCTTCAAATAATCCCTTCCGCTCTTGGGCAGAGCGAAAGGGAGTGTCAGACATCTATTGACCAAAAACCACCCATGTTCCTTCTTAGCCCTATATGTCGAGGCCGCGGTAACTTGTGAACAACCCGCAGCCCTTCATGTGCAAAGTACGACTTGCACTTGTCCAGTTTATTATGATAAGGTTTTTATCATCTCACAACCTTTTAGATTGTATACCATCCATCAATTAGGTTATTGAAGACACAGGAAGAAACTTAAAACAAAGTAGTATCTTAAATTTACTGAAATCTTTTAATCTTTTAATAGTTTTGAAATATTTATTTATATTAAATTAATATTAAAAAGACTAAATATAAACAGAACTACGCCATAACCCGAAAATAACAAAACAGAAACTTAATTTATTCACAAGCGCTGGTTTTACGTCAAAACTCAATAATATTTTTTTGTAACTAACTCGACTGGAATGAGCAGTCAACATAGCTCTGTTTTTTGCTCGACTTTGGTCCTGACATGTCCCAAAACACAAACTTAATTTTACAACCTAGAAATCAAATTTATTATCGAAAATGTATGAGGATTTCTTTTTACGAACTGCAAAATTAACTTGGTGAAGTCCTCAAGGATATTTTAGGGTTGTTTTTCATTTTGTTGGCTCTCTAAATATGTGATTGTTGATATTATTATACAATGCAAGCATTAGTGATAGGTTGATTTGTGAAGATAAAGTGTTTCTGATTTCTCATGGGGTTCTCATGATTAACAAGTTTAAGGTTTTGATTTTTTTTAAGTAAAGATCAATGTTAAAGTCATTCTTTAGCTACAAATATTTTTACCACACTGGTTACGGATTAATTGACAGAAAATAGCACAATAATATTTAGGCTGATAGAATTTAAAAGAGGATGGTTAGATGGTGGTTATGATTAAAGGTTAACTTACGTAACATGACAGACAGTCAGAATTACAACGATTACGACAAATTAGGCCAGAGTGGCTTAAGATCGGATTCCGAACGATAGAACCATGCGACGCGGCAGGCCCAGAAAGAGATGGCGTGGCGAGCTGGACTCTTTTTAAAAGGATTGGCCACAAACAGCCATAGTAGAGTAAATTGAAAAGAGTGGGACACACCAGGCTAATAATAATAAGAGACCATTGACCTAGTAATAATTCCTGACCAATTTAATCTTAAGTCACCTTTTCATGTCCCAACCCAATTAAAATATAACAAATACCAGACACCATACACATCAGAAACAATAAAGCATTAATGACAAAGCGCTATTTGTCGCAAGTACATTCTTACATTCATTATCCTGTCCTACAGGAATATCCTACAGCCGCTGTAGCGCTTTCAAGCGATGTCCAGGTGTCTAGGACGCCATTGTAGTGCAAATGCATACTGGAGCTATTATAAGAGCACCCTCAATTACTTTAATTGGCTTTAGAGTTAAGGGGATTGCTCACGAATGGGTTTTAGAAGAGGAAAGTTTCATTTTGTAGCCGTCAGCTCTTGCTGAGACCCTGTCTTCCAACAATGAGTTCGTTAGAGTAACATTAATGTTTGTTTAGGTTTTATTACCGACCCGTTTACTACTCAAAGCACCCACTAGCATAATGTTTTAAGAGTGCTACATTGAGTTTTACGGTAAAATGTGATTTTTCAACCCAAAAAAAAGTCTTTATAGTAATAAGCATATAAAGACCCAAAAATGAAATGTTTCACTTTAAAAGTGAGTAATATCTTGAAATAACTTAGGATGACGAGACTGACGAGATGACTTAGTTTGAATCTGTGAAAAAAGATTTTTGATCCAAATACTCTCTCTTAAACGCTAATTTCTGCCATGCCACTGACCTCTTATCTACTACCTAAATCTTTGCCACATCATCTCATGAGTACACTCCTTTACCCAAGCAAGTTTACAAGACGCAACAAAACTGATGGTTACCATTTAAGGCCCATTAATTACCCATACAAACGAGCCCCCATTAACAATGGTATAAAGCTTCGTCGTCAGTTATTTAGATTGATTCCATGCACCATTCATTAGCGATCGGAGTTGGGATTAATTTTAGTTTAAACTTGACGATTAGTTAGATGGTAAATGATTAAACGCAGTCCACTGCGGGTTTTACATCCATTATATTTATTTATAGTGCCGACTCAAGTCCAATTTTTGACTAGGGTCAACTATCGTTGTCATGATAACAAGGTGACATCCCTAACAAATCAATCTAAGAATTTCTTGTCCGCAATTGGTAGATCTTTGAATAAGGTAGTTTTAGCGTATTTCCGTTGCCTCCTACATCAGCCATCCTTGTCAAACCCGTAGTTGCATTCTGCTTCAATTAATGCTAAAAATGCCTTAGGCCACTGTAATCAATGTTACAGTTGTTTATAATGTCATTCTAAATTTAAAAAAATTGACGTTTAAGTCAAATTATAAACAAACTGTAGCTCTCAATATATCTAATAAGGTGGAATGTAAGCGTGTCAAGTTCGACTTAAGTTTAGTTCACGACAAAGGTTACCAGGCTTAATCGATGTGTAGAGGGAATCATAGTGAGGTACTGGTGGGCTTTGTGACGGTACTTAAAAATATCTGAGCGTCCTGAGGTTTGACACAGGTGGCTTAGTGATTGGCAGCTGCGCTGGGTGTGGCGAGTTCAATTCAATGGATATATTAGAATGTAAATACGAGTAATATACACAGATAACTGTACCCGTACGTTTGGTAAAGTATTGAGGAGGGTTTTAAAGGTTTTAAATGTATAATTATGGACTATCAAACTTGGTTCTCCGTAAAGTAGCAATTATCCCTACTATTCATTATGATCTACAATTTTATTAGATAAACAATTAGTTGTGATTATGTTAATGTTTGTATGTCGAAAACTGTTTGCATAATCAAAAATTAACCTTCAAATAGCACAACCTAGAACTATTAAAAATTAATGAAAATTAAACATTAATGAATGAAACAAAATTAATTTACATTTAAAATTAAACGAAGCATTAAAATTGCAATGTGCTTGCTTTTCACAAACCATTTTTATATTAAAGTTACGGGTGGCAACTTATCATGTTATATTTTTTAATGAAAACAAGACACAAATGGAAACATTGATCCGTTTAATATATTTCTGATCGCATTTTTTTAATTAAATATTTTATAATATACTGATGGCCTTACACATAAATTCTTCAAGCTAATTAAGATCTTGTTACTGTTGTACAAAGATGGAAATTGCCTGTGTAGTTGTATCAGCTGTTGCAATAATATCGGCTAGAGTACGCCCAAGAATTTCACTTTCAATCTATCTATATAAAAAGTATGAAAAGAATACGTTTGTCTGACGGTTACATCTGTATATATTTAAAATTATTTATACAGAAATTCTGCATTCAGTGAAGAAATCTTGACGCTAACTAAGTTTATTAAAATTTTGTGAAATTTTCAGTCATTGAAGTGTATAATGTATCCAGTATCCAGTAAATTAATTAATCATTCTGATTGTAGAAAGTTTTAATAATAGCATTATGAGTTACTGAAAATGGCTGGCCAAATTAAACTATCTTTAATCTATATATTTTTTTAACTTACTATCTTTTTTGCCACGAACTCAAAACACAAACACATAAAAATCATTTTTTAAATCAATAAAACCGCAAGCGAAACATAGTTACCAATAAATTCTTTATTCGCGTGACACCGGCAGATGTTCCTCGGCTTATCTCATCAAAAAAGAAAGCAAACGTAGGAATAGTCCTACATTTCTATATAGGTCATATACCTTACAATATATATACCCAATTTACATCAGGGTAGTTTCGAAATGAGATTAAGATGTTATTTCAAGATTGGAGGCCTTAATTATGTAGTTTTTAGTCTTAAAACTTATTTAATAATGGGTACTTATGGAATTCTTAATGTGCTGGGTATATGGATAAGAGCTTTTGTGAAAAATATGGGCCATTGGTAATTAGGCTACCTGATGGGATGTTGATATGTTGCAAGTTGTGGACACCTGTAGCAGGAAGTAGGTTGCCGATGCCTTTAATGCATAGTTTTGTAAGCTTAAGATTTCATTGCCTTTGTACCAGGAGAGATAATATTGCCGGTGATTATGTGTCATGCGTTGTATCATACAAGACGTCCACTGCTGGACACAGGTCTCCCCCAGGTATCGCCATATTGACCGATCCCAAGCGGTTCGCTTCCAGCGGATCCCCTCAACTTTATGTTGACTAGCTTTTTTGTCATTTTGTATACACATCATGTCATTTCCATATATACAGGACTATATATTTTTTTCAGTGTCCTCAAAAACGATTAACCGAGTAAGCAAAGACACCGGCATTATATAATGATGCCTGGCTCGATGGTCTGGTGGTCACAAGCGCGTCTGCTGAGCATGAAGTAATGGGTTTGATTCTCCATCAAACAACTGCTCCCGCTCTTGGGCAGAGCGAAAGGGATTGTCAGACTTCTACTGACTAAAAACTACGCATGTTTCTTCTTAGCCCTTTATGTCGAGGCTGCGGTATCTCTTACAACATCCCGCCTTGTGTATCCATCCTTATCCTTTCAGCCGTTACAAGTGCCACCGGATGGTAACAGACAGATTTACATATAAATAATAATTTTAATTATAAAAGTACTCATTCCTTAAATTCAATCATTCTCGCGCGTGATAAAGGGTTTAACTCCTGACATTCACAGTTAAATTATGATGATTGACCCAGTAGACTATATTCGCAGCTGTAACTACATCGAATATTATTATTTTGACACTATTAATAATGATAAGATAACAACAAGCTGCTATTAATGATTAACATCATTCAGAGAATTATCTTCAGAGCAATCAGTAGCCTTCGACACGTTACAGAAGTTAATGTCTGTAATAATGTGTTTAAATGCTATCTTATCATCCAAGTGCTTACTTGCACTATGCATTTTGTTAATTATTTCGATCTTCTTGTTCATAATTTTGGTACTTTACTGATCTACTTGGATGCAGAGTCGTTTAGAGATGATATGAATATTTTTAAACATTGGCCTGTTAAATAACAAGTTAAGTAGCTACTCTCTCTCTCTCTCTCTACTAAACATGGTTTGGTTCTAATAGAGTAAGTAATTAATACGAGTAACGTACACACAACCTATTAAATTAGACTTTTTTCACTAACTTGCATAAAGGTCAGTAGGCAAACAAATTAATATGCGTTTGGCACTTCCAAATGTGGAAATGGACAGAGTTAAATCGAATTGTTTCAGTAAATGATCGACGTTCTGATAATTTGACTACACAGCACCTTTAAAGTTGTTATCATAACCAAAAACATCGTTACATTCAGTTGAAGGAAAACTTCAACAACGTGGTCACAAAACACCATTCACAAAAAATCCTGTTATTTGATCTGAGCAAAAAATATAGACATTATACGCATCTGGCTACTATTCTCTGTAGACTGCAGAGAAGAGGTGTACTTGCCATATTTTGCCAGTTAAGTTTAACCCCATATTAGTATAATAGGGGTGAGCTTGCTGCCATCGGCTGATCATCAAACCAAATTCACAAAAAAAAAGACGAAAAAAAGACTCTTGCTCAGCTTGGCAAAGTACTAACACAGGGTACAAAAAAAAATCAAAACAGATTTATTCATCGTCACAGTTTACAAAAGACAGTCCCCCAAAACGCCCTGTTGCGCGTTGTAGGTCTCGTCTCAAGCTCTACCTTCTCTTTGATCTCAAAAACCTCAATACAACCATCCACTACCAATAAGCCCACACACCCAAATCACCAATCACCATTCACTCCAAAATTAAACCTTAATTCAGCGGAGAGTCGACGTTATGCGAAGTCATATCACCAATTACTGACATAAATTGACCTGTACCACGGCAATCCAGACGCAAAGCCTGGTCTAGTGAAATAAACCTCTGGCACTTTGTCTATGTACTAGTATTAAACCCCGTTAAAGCTTGTAAGTGGTGCAAGTTGGGAGATTAAGGGTCTTGTAGGGGGAGGAGAGGGGTTAGGAAGTCGGTGTTATTGGAGTATCTGGATGATTTTGATTTCAGTAATGGTTTGGTTGGAAGTGAGGAGTTTTTTAGTTGTATAAAAGGTGCTTCTAAAAGGGCAAGATTTTACTGCAACACAATGGCTGACAACCATTGCCATCAATACTATGCATCAGCCATACTATGCAATATTGCAGTAATGGTCCGGCCGGTGTCCTGCCTTTTTGCCGAAAAGTGTTTGGCAGATAATCACTTGCCAATCAACGTTTCGCCGATATTCCACTTTGCCAAATAACGATTCGCAAATTTTTGTATGACAACGTTCCTTTGGTAGAATTATTGTTCAGCTGAACATCATAATGACACATAACGTTTTGTGACATTTATCATTTATCATTTGGCAAACATTTCACTAGGCTGCATTACTATAAGACGAATGAAGTTTTGTCAGTGTAACAGTTTCTTTTTCATACATTGATATAATGATACAAAATTATATATTTTTTAAGAAAATCTTAAGTATCCTGAAACCTTTAAATTAGGCTTGGTTTTTTTTTTAAACCATCCAGAACTCGTCACCCGTCGACTGGGCCTAGAGGTGTTAGTTTCCAATAACTTGATTTTGGTAAACAACGCGAACTAAAACATTCTGCTACTTTAAATTTGGCATTTAAAAAAAAGTCAATTTGAAAAGCTGACCAAACGTACAGTTGGTAACTGTGAGGTTGAGAAATAAAACAAAATTATATGATAAGTTGGCAAATGATTATTCGGCGAAATAAAATTTTGCAAGTGAAAATCTGGCAAACAATTTTCGGAAAAAAGTCAGAGAACCCATTACCTATCCTTGCTTTGCAAACCTTATAATTTTTATTCACCCAACCCACCAACTCTTTCCCTCTTTCTGCTCTTTTGACAACATCACCTATCAACCTGATACCTAACCCAATACTGAATCCCGTTACCATTTTGCAAAACCTAAGCCGTTCCTATTCCTGAGAAAACCGCTATAATGGTCACAGCGACGACGGTAAGACTTTTATCTGACAAATATAAGCTCCAATAGTCAACAGATAGACCAATAATTTTTTGACAACAGTTCAGTTACCACCACCACTGCCATCAGGAACCTAATCCTTTAAGCCTTAGCTAACAGAACATTCTACCCCAAATCGCTGTCGTTCATGCCTAGTACCGTTTACAAAGAGCAACAGAGCGGGCACGCACGTCCGATACGCCGCGAGGCAATTCGACCAAGGCTGGCTCTCACCTGGCATTAAAATGTACTATTGTACACACAGAGGATTTGCCCAGTGTGCAGCGTTGCTGGGTAAGCTGATGATGATTGAATCATGAAACAACAGAAGTGGGTTTGAAAGGTAGTTTAAGGTTGGAAATATGCTAGTGAGTTTGTGACTGAGATATACAAAGTAATGTTACGATAGTGAAACTCAAAGTGCGCTGGACATGTTAAAACAACTCATTTCAGACACAGTATTAATGCACCCCATCATATTGCTGTGGATTGCTGATGCAATCATTTAAAGTCAATCAGCATCAGAATCTCTTAATACCACAACAAATTCCGCAAATAGTTCAAATAACTTCTCAGCAACATTGCTCATCCCTGACTTTTCGCCAAATTAAATGCAAATCATCTGAACTTAGAATAGATAATAATCCGTTGGTTATTCAATTACACTTGAATGCAAGAAATGAGCCCACGATCTTTATCACAGAAATTGGATGCTTACAACCGCTATAAAACCTGCATTGCCTGCATTATAATCATCATGATAAAAATCACACATTTACTACGCAAAATTATAGTTCGGTAAATATCAAATACAGAGTGGTAATAACTGAATTCGGGATAGCGATATCTTGGTAGTAAATTGGTGTTTTATGAGAATGTGCGAACGATAGAGAAAATGTAGTAAATGTTAATATAATTATGTGCATTTATAGGGGCTTATCAGGCCGAAGGAGCGAATATGAGCTTTTACCAGAATACGGTACAATTAACGATATTCAAGGAATATCGCATTATTATCGCAAATGCCCTTTTAGCAGGTGGATTGGAGGAAGCAATAAGATGTTAAGGTGGACAGGTACTTTCATACGGTGGCCTTTTATGATTAACATTGAATAAGAAAGTTCAAACGTCCTTATCTTAACGCAAAGTTAACACGGCTACGAATTCATTATAATATGATCTACAGAACGATTCTCTCCTTCTTTAATTTCGTTCATCAGCATTGCTTCTGCGACTGCAAGTCAAAAAATCTTAATCCTGAGAGAGGTTTCAGTAATAATAGTAGTGCAAACCCAAAGAAATTTCTCCGAATGCAGATGTATATTAGGTAACTTCAGTAATACTAGTCATAAGTACCAGCAGTTGCCCCGGAAACCGGCTTCCACAAGCTAAACAGCATTCGGATAAGAAAACAAAACAAAACTTCTCTAGAACGTCCCTAGACCATTGTAAAATTTATCAACAGCAATGATCAGCTCCAAACCACACCTGACTAAAGAACGGGAGTTTCACACAATCCCTGAATTGTCAAACTTACAACAGCTGACAAAACTTCTTGTTCTTCCCTATTCATAGGTAACAAAACATATAACTTGATGGGAATATACAGAGCAATTAACTCGTAATATTCAACATGGGATGTCGTAGTAACAGTGTCACACTTTGCATTGAACACGTTCTTGAAATAGTATACTCCAATGGTTTTGATGGATGCAGTTTCATTTTAGCTCCGTTTAATAAAGATCAAGGATATTGTCAACGGGGTAGAATTTCCTGGTAAAAACAGCCATTGAGACTTTGCCCTATCAGGATCACTAGCTAGACCAAAGAGTTGTTTCATAAGAAAACAGCGAAACGGCAAACAGTGTGTCAATATTATGAAGGCACCGGAAAATGCAATTACCTTTAAATTTTAGATCAGCCAAATTCCCTTCCAAACACAATTAATCGACACCTCTTGAAACCGGATCAGCACATAATGCGTCACAGCCTAAAGATTACAACCCTACCTACGTATACCTAGCTACGGTACGCAAACACAAATGGAGCAGAATCAGATACACTGCGCATCATGCATTGGAATCGTGGCCCGGCAAGCCAGGAGTTAATCCTCTTTAGAGTCACGAAGGAATCATTGGGTACTATTATTGTTATGTTGACGGATCTGGCTTTCATTGATGTTTGGGATAGAACAGCGGTGACCTAGAAGTGGCGGCCCCGACTTTCGAACCGTAAGTCGTGTGTTCGAACCCAGGCAGGCACATTACTTTGTCTAATTTATTTCATCACCGCTGCCCTCGAAACGGTGAATGAAAGTATCGTGAGGAAACCGACATGACTTAGACCCCAAAAATTCAAAGACATGTGACTTCTACCAACACGCACGGGGCTCGCGTGGTTGATTATAGCCCATTCTTCTTCTAAAGAGTAGGTCTGAGTCCCTGCAGGAACATTGTAGGCTGATGATTTTTGGGATCAGAGCATACCATTAATAAGAGAAGGGGAGGAGCTGGCTAAGAGTAAATTTTTAAATGAGAAGCCAGTTCTGAAAGATATGCTATTTCCCTACCATAAGCAGAAAAAAAACAAGTAAGTAACTGTCTCCAAGTTGAGGTATACTTAAAAGACACAGTTTTGTAATTGCTATATTTTATAAGAACAATTTACAAATAGGTTTTTGTCGTACACCATTTACTGTGTATCCCGTCCGAAATATAGATTCACCCTTTTTTTTTTTTTTTTTGGTGGGTGTAAAATCATCGAATAACCCCTCCCGCTCTTGGGCAGAGCGAAAGGAAGTGTCAGACTTCTACTGACTAAAAACCACCCATGTTCCTTCTTCGCCCTCTATGTCGAGGCCGCGATAACCAGAGGACTACCGGCCCTTTCGGGCCCCTCCCATGTTGCTGACATCTCTTTGAGGCGCGCGTGGAACACGAACGCGCCGTCGACACGGCCTGGTTTCGTCGTGAGACGGACGGACGGCGAGTTAGCCCATCACTCACCGTCTACAGGCCCGCGTCTACGGTGGCCGGAGGTCATCGCGGGATATAGATTCACCCTTGAATGATGTATTTGTCTACTGAACGCATGGTTTACCGTTGCTCAGTAATACAAAAGATCACCACCATTATTTAGTGACACCAACTTTCGCCGAATAATGCTACAAAGATAAATGATTGGCCGGTATCAAGATTTGGGGATTTCATGGTGCTCCACTTTCAAACGACAACAAATTTTATTCGAATTAGGATTGAAATTCAGCAGTTATTGATATACAAAAGGCGTCTGTTTCATTATGTAGTACACTTAAACGAAAATGCAAAACAGTTTAAAATGAAGATGAGTTTTTTGCACTGTCTCGTAGTTCAACCTCCAAAATTGTTGTTGTTTACATTAAAGTCAGCCATGCTTAAAACATCATACCTCGATCATCAATCAGGCTGCGAAGCGTGCTTCATTACGGCGTTATCCCCAGCCCGCTCATCCGCAACTAATAGTGGCACGATTATCAGGGTCACAGGATCGCACTGATTTCTGCAGCTCATTAAGATGAGGGTAAGCAGAGGTTATTGAGGTGTACTCGAGTACTATACGCAAATAAATCTATTTAAGGACTTAAGTAAACTTTGTCCAATAAGGCTTTGTATTGGTATATTATGGGCCTACCACACGCTCAAGCTTCACCACACTTCTGCCTGCGCGATTACACGGTGCACACAGTACATCGCGCGTGTGGTGTTATGGTAATACAGTTGTACCGTGTGCACCGTGTAATCGCGCAGGCAAGACTGTGGTGAAGCCTGTGCTTGTGGTAGGCCCATTATGTCTGACTGATATCTGTTCGAGATTACAAAAAAATAAAATTACTTCTACTGAGTCCAACCGACTTCCAAAAAGGAAGAGGTTCTCAATTCGTCTGTGTGATTTTTTTTGTATGATTGTTATCGGATATTTCCGTCATTAATGAACCGATTTTCAAAATTCTTCTTGTATTATCATGCAAGAGTATACTCTCTAGGTGGTCCCATTGTCACTAAGGTCAGGATCTGATGATAAAATCTCAGGGAAATCAAGAGCAACTCTCAAGTTTTATAGGCACTTGTTACGTTTCCCATATATTTTCTATAGCTGTTCATGTATTTGCGTCTGATAATCATAATTTCATGTGGATGCGCTGATGATGGGAGGTCCAACTCCTCAATGGTTGAGAGTGGAAAGAGAATACTTTGAAAATTAAATACTTACGTAGAGTTAATATTTTAAAATGTTATATTATTTTCTAATGCAAATCGCCCTTACCGTGAACTTTACATGTTCCATGATTCATCCAAAAAGCCTTTTCCATTCTCTTTATCAAACGCAATTCATACTAGTACGAAATGTGAAAGTAACTCTGTCTGTTTAACACACAGAAAATTCAAAACTAGACATAGGATACTTTTTATCCCGGTAGTACGGCCCCGGTAATTTCCAAACTCCAGTAAAACGGCCGGCAAAAGCCACTGTTGCAATTAAATCTTACCCTTTTTTTTGTGGGGTGGGAAATCATCAAATAACCCCTCCAGCTCTTTGGCAGAGCGAATGGGAGTGTCAGACTTCTACTGACTTAAAACTACCCATGTTCCTTCTTAGCCCTATATGTATGTCGAGGCCGCGGTGACTAGTGTACAACCCGCAGCCCCGACGGGATTAAATCTTACCCTTAAACTAAGAGATCTTACTACTTCCACAAGCCATTATTACACATAAGAACCTGCAACTCTGCTCCCTCCACTTACGTAACAACCACTTAGAACCAACAAGTCATGCTCGTGAACTTAAGAATAGTTTCTATTTTTCACACGTGCCCAGTAAATTCACATCCACTGCGGATCAAATTAAAGTGTACACCACTTTCACGTGGAATTACAGTGCATGCCGCTAGTACACCATCAATGGCCTTAAAAGGCGCTATATCATTGCCAAGTTATTTTGAACGCTAGTGTAATTTGGTGTGGTGTACTTTATGGGAATTCTCCCGTATATGACGGTCTTACGAAAGTGTACAGGCGCCTTTATGGGTCTCAAGTCTACATGTATGTGATGAAAATGGAAGAATTTACTGACAATAGATTTTGCAATTTGTGATTTTATTGTGCTTTTTATCGTTTTTACAAATTCAGAGCCTGGCTGCACATTTACGTAATATGTGCAGTCAGTCTCTACTCCAATATATTTATCTACTGGCTGTTGCCAGCGGCTTTGACGGCTGCAACTCGAAAATTAACCCACGGGAAAATAAAATCGGGATAAAAACTATCCTATGTGTTAATCCAAGGTATCATCTAACTCCACACCAAATTTTATTTAAATCGCTCCAGCCGTTTAGACTTGAAGAAGTAACAAACATACACACTCACACTCACTAACTTTCGCCTTTATTGTGATCGCTCCAGCCGTTTAGACGTGAAGAAGTAACAAACATACACACTCACACACTCACAATCTTTCGCCTTTATAATATTAGTGTGATAGTAGTTTTTCAAACACAAATTTTTCCTACCCTTCAATGTCAGTGATTGTGCCTTCTTAACCACAGAAATCAACAGTTACCAGATACTTAATCAACACAATCAGCATTTTTCATTTTAGTTGAGTACACCTTTGCCAAACCCCTTCAGGCATTACAGGTACAGGCGTGCTGTTATGTTTTTATGTGTTTAAATAATCACCATCGTTTAATAGCAACATACTACGGTCACTAGAATTATGTTGTTGTTATGTCCCGACTTTATTACAGTACAAACGCATATAACAGTAAATAACGTAAATATCCCAGAAACTCCGCATATTCTTATTCCCCTAATCCCATTAATATTCATATCTAGTCCTGAACCTAGAAATGCACAAGCGTAAACTTTAAAGAATGTACTAAACTCGTAAATATTTTAAATCTACGCTCTTAAAGTCACAGTCGATACATTGGTCCCGGATTGGTAGCTGCAGGATAAGAAGTGAATATTATGTTGTGTGAGTAATGGTAACGTTTGTAGAGTGATAACTATCGTCAAAAGTTATACAGATCAGAAAATTATATCCGATTAAACACTTACCAAGTGGTTATTGTTGAGTTTCTTCATTGATAAACTTGAAATAAATGCAGAGCATGCCCCCATTATGCAATGTAGTCAATCTGGTGGGCATGACTATGAAAGTGATTTATAGTGATGCCATAGTGCAATAAAAATACATCGCGTTCAACTTGTATAACATACCATAACGCCTGTAATGCCCCGTAGGATTCGGCAGACGTGTACTTAATTAATACACCCACATTTTTCGCCAGTAATTTTTAAGACCTATGTAATAGGGTCTATGTATAGGCTTATTGCCATCTATCGGGAACAAATGTAGACTCCGTGATTTCTTCTGAGAAATCCCAGACGTAAAATCCTATCACACTTTGGCTGACCTCAGAGTATAGGGATGTTTACTGACTTAAAAAAATATGGTTCTAATTAGTCCGTCTTTTAGATTATCGAAAAATATTGGACACGTATTTTTTGTTTTATGAAATCAATAAAAATTGACGAAGATAAAACGCGTCGAAGATTTGAGTGGGGGGTTGTGACGTCACTCACCGGTAAAGAATGTCATACTAATGTCTTAGAAAATGACGTCACACGAGTTTTCAAAGCACTGTATCGTCTTCATTGCTTGTTATCGTGGAAAAATAAAAAATACGACGTCCAATATTTTTTCGAAATTTATCTGACGGACTTATTAGATTTATTTTGTTTACTACCCTATTGAACCCTCCCGTGTTCAATTTCCTCTAAAAACTAAATATCCTAGACCAACAAGATAGTAAACTAATATCTGCGTCCAAAATATTTTTTTTTTCTAATATAAAATGCAGGATAACATTGCATGTGATGCCAACACAAAGTCCTTATCCAGAATTTAAATTCCATGCACAAAATGGAAGCAATCAGGGTCCATACTAGCGACCTCATAACTCGATAGAACATAAATTTTTACAAGACGCTAAAAGCATGGAGTATGGCGGAGTGTGACACGTAAATTGTCATCAGACTTTTATGTAGCTATGAAACGTGCTCAGTCATTACTTTGGGAAACGTTTCATGAGGTCCTGGCTTCGCTGGGAATGGATGCGAGGTTTTTTTTAAAGGTTTCGTGATGTTTGAGGTCTTTTAACAGCAAAGTTAAATATCACAATCTGGAATAGTGAAAAACTACTTCATTTACAAAAAACAAATCAATTTGCGATATGGGCTGAAGGCAATAGTGCCTGAGGACTCTGCATGGCTATTGTATCAGTATCTTTTAAATAAATGTCAGTGGCTATCATAATGTCCGTGGATTAACTGTCAAATTGGTTAAAGTTTAGTACAAAATGGAACCATTTGACAGTTAATTGATGGACACAATATTATGTTAGCAACTGCCATTTAAAAGATACGCAATAGCCCTGCTGGATATGTTGCAATCGCTAATCATTTTGTATATCTGCAAGGATGTGCTCCTTTACAACTCCAGATATGTCTGTAAACCGCCGTGAGAAGTATATTAAAATAAAACAAACCCCGACTCGTTTACCTACTTAGAAAAATAACTACTACCTTTTATAAGCTTCAAATTTCTTCAAAGCCTCCTATTACCAACGGCGAACACCAACAATTAGTTACTACAACCCGATGTTTTCCTTCGATTACAGCCGCTCTGTCGCGCGTGTCGCCTAGAAATAATCTCGACCAGGTGTGGGGGGGGGGAGGAGCTGTTTATCAACTTTCCTCAGCCACTGATTAGAGGGTGATAGTGATAAGTGTACTGATTACAGTTGTAGCGGATTAAGTAGGGTGTGTGGTTGCGAAGTGTTTTCTCTTTAGTGGGGCTTGTAGTTGTTGGTTAAACGGATTAAATTAATTTGTAGGCAGCTATTATACGGGTTATCACGATGGTCTAGTGTTTGCAAGTGCAACTGCTGTGGATTAGATTCTCAGTTCATTTCCAGGTCGGGCAAAGTGTTATTTGTTTCTTGTACCAGAAATGTTTAAGTAGCAGTTAATTATTGATTTGCTTTGAAGCATTGTTTGTTGAATGTTGATTAGTTTTCTAACTACCAAGACCGGAAGTGCTAAAGTGTGGTTTTATTTTGAAGATCACAGATGATTTTCAGAAGATATTGATTTCAGTGAGTATCTTCTATTACACTAAAAACACATAACATACGTCACACCTGTAATTCATGAGGGGTCAGATGGAGGTGCACTTTGTAGTAAACCACATTTCGCCAGATATGTTTATGATCAACTAGCAGACGTCACGCGGTTTCACCCGCGGAGTTCCCGTTCCCGTGGTAATGCAGGGATAAAAAGTATGTGTCCCGGGAATAGTGTAGCATCCCAACGGTGAAAGAATTTTTCAAATCGGTCCTGTACTTTCGGAGCCTATTCGTTACAAACCAACAAACAAATCTTTCCTCTTTATAATATTAGTGATGATCAATGTAGGTAATAAAATATTTAGTGAAATGCCTCATTGATTGAGTGTAATGAATCAGGCCCAGGACGGGTCCCAGAAGTCGTCTTGGGATCCGTCTCACAAAATAGAGCAGTTTCACTGACCATCTCAAAATCTAATCCTACATAAATATATAAAACCAGCTACATTCCATAATCCTACTTACGTAATGGCTTTAACTCAATAACAACACCCGCAGCCAAAAAACCAGACAACCAAAAATATTACAACGAAAAAAAAACCTAACTTCCCAATAAATACTGCATCAACATTTGATTTATTATCCGATAAAAGCAACGCTAGGGATGCGAAAAACGAAAAACTATAATAAAAAATAATAATCGTTATGCAAAACACTGTAATGGAATCACTCAATCGGAGTAATGTAACGAACGATTGATTTATTACTTGTCGAGTAAGAAAAATGAATATAAAATACTGTGTGGGGTTTAGAGCTGACGAGACGGGGACGATACGAGGTACTGTCAGGAGATTTTTTAAGGTACATACGAGGAATCGTCTAGAGCTGGCCAGAATAAAAAAAAACAGACACTAAAAGATGTTTGTTTGTGTGATTACCATTTTGTGACAAGATTTATTAATGTTTCTTCCTGTTAGATCGTTGTCTATAGCAGTAATGTAAGATAATAAACACATGACGTGGAAACCTTGTTTCAGAGGCAAAAATTTACCAGATTTGACAGCTGCCTGCTCTGAGACCTTCTTCAGGATTACAACCACTCCTTGACAGAGGGGAGGCCTGTGTACCAGCGGTGAATCATTAGACCGAAACGTTCTCCAATACGAGAAATTTCCGATGGAAAAACCCAATAACACTTTGCCCGAGCGGAAAATCGAACCCATGACCTTATACTAAGCTGTTGCACTTGCGATCACTAAACCAACAAACAACGAAGCAGTCTTGGAATTTTTTTATAACAATTTTTTGTTATTGAACAATGAAAGTCGGCTTTCACTTCTAAAATCGTGAGGTCTAAAGCGATTTTTTTCATTAAAATGTTAGCTCTTTAGCAGATTATAAGCCACCGACTTTTTGAAACGATTCCTTCCTCATCATATTGAATCGGTAATGTGTTTTTATGGCGAACTGAATGAAAATCGATGTTGATTGATGGAACTTCATGTATTAAGCAATTTAGGGAACTTATGAGGCTATCATTTTCCTGTTCTGTAGGTATATGTACTTAATAACCCGTAAACGTAACACAAATGAAGCGGAAAATGGACGACCATAGGGTATTATGCTTTTATAACGTTCGACTAATTTTAATTATGAAATCTGGTCAAAATCAAACAATATTTGGATATTTGTGGTGTTTCATAAAGCTTGAAGTTACGTTATCAGATGTCTGCTTTAAAACTTGTTTTAGAATCAACCGTCTCCTTTAACGAAAAATTGCCAATAAAATAACAAATACATAAATAAGTTTTTTGACAGTCAAGCTCCTTAATTTCAGTTAAATATTATAGTGTCATTACAATTCTTGCCACCGTAGTCGTAGGTATAATACAAGCGAACAATAAAGTCCCTTACTCCTTTGAAATGTCGCCCCAGTAGTTTCCGAGCTATGTTTAAAAATGACACTGAATAAGAAGTTAACCACAGGATGGTGACTCATTGGGAACAAGTGCTATAATCACGACTACTTCGGTATACTTTGACAACTAGTGCGGAAAGCCGCACAGGATGACCTAACGCAGAAATTTTATACTTTTACTGTGGTCGATTTTATGAATGAAATATTTATTAATGGTGGTCAGGGAATGTTGCTATGGTGTTGTTTTATGATTAGGTATTTTTCAAGTAAAAACGACATGAATTGGTCTGGCGTGTATGACCAGATAGAAATATGAACGAAGCAAAAGGAGTACCTATTTAAGGATCATAGCAGGTGGCGGTCTGTGCTTTCTGCCTATCCCCGTGGGAACGATACGATCTATTTATATCTGAGCTATTTGATTAACTTCCCTTTTTTCAGGGCAAGCCTACCACACTATTCCCAAACCTATGCAACTCCTGAAAGGCAGAATGAGCTGACCATTACCAAAGCGCTGACACAATGAAGCTCGACGAAATCCCAGAGAAACAATGGATGCGTGTGAGGTATTCAGATCAAAGTCTAGTCTTCGCAAAGCCGGCTGCTGAACGCTATACTGCTCACTGCGTTCGATCTTTGTGATCTAACTGAACATCCTGTCAATAGGGTTAGTACCCTATATAGTACTGGGAATTTCCTAGTGAATGATAGTTCATTCACTAGGAAATTCGCAGTACTATTCCGTAACCTGAATATTCAATCCCTATTGCCTTCAATGCAAGGAACTGGAAAATTGTGTCTATATTATATTGCAAAATCATTTCGGCGAATATACCAAATAGTGCTTCAACAACGCATGGATTCTAAGCACAGAGCAATTCCATGAACTTGTACAGATAGGTATAAAAGTTATTAGTATTTTTTCTGAAGCAGTGATAACAGTGTTACCGTCGGACCACCAGATCATAGGACTCTAGTTTGAACCCAAACCACGCTCCTCTAAATATTCAGGTTCATGTGTATATCGTATTATTATCACTCGCTTCGGTGAAGTGTAACATCGTCCAGAGGGATCGAGCATGCATGAGAGATATTTCTTGACGATATGTAAAGCTAATTTAGAGACCCATGTGCAGAAAAAAAATCTCACTCCAGATAGAGCACTAAATACACTACGAGAAAACACATAACGCCGCTTTAGTCACAAAAATTACCAAGCGACTTTTTGTTCACTTTTTTTTTCTGGAGTATGGGAAATCATCAAATGACTCCTCCCGCTCTGGGTAGTGCGGTAGATAGTGTCAGACTTCTACTGACTAAAAACCACCCATATTTTTTCCTAGCTCTTTGTGCCGCGGCCATGGTATCTCTTTCCAACTAGCAGCCCTGACGGACTTGGTGTGCACTCAGGATTTTTGTTATAATTTGCCTCGCTTTGCTTAGGAGGTAACTCAAAGCCCCCTCGCTCCGACAATGCTACCTCGTGGTTTTTGCCTCTCAAGCGTCGATAAGTTAGTAACATGTAAGCAAATAACAAAACCTAGTTCACTATATACCTGTACATACTATCACCTCAGTGCTAAAGCTATAGGTACTCAAGTACCCAACGTGCCCGATTTCCCAGCAGCTTGATCGACTTGCGGTTCAAAGCGTACGCTGTGACCTCTTGCAACAGCCGACTCGCTCGAACAAACGAACCATATTGTTACTCTGAATGTGAGCTATAATAAATACGTTACCAGCGTTTAATCTACTCAGATTGTGCGAGATTCTGTGATAGATTATCTGGCGTGAGGCTACGTTTGTTGCGGCGTTGGGTATAGTTTTAAATGCCGATTTAAGCTTAGTAACAATTTTATGCATAGAGGTATGGATGGAGCAGTCTGCAGTAGTCGGAATACAATGGTGATAACGTGATTGCACAAAAATAAAATTGAATAAACCGTCTCATCGAATTACTTGGAAACCAAATTGGTTTAGCATGCCCGTCCCGTGCATTCCTGCCCGTCGGGGCTGCGGGATGTTGTAAGAGATACCGCGGCCTCGACATAAAGGGCTAAGAAGGAACATGGGTGGTTTTTAGTCAGTAGAAGTCTGACACCCTTTCGCTCTGCTCAAGAGCGGAAGGGGTTATTCGATGATTTTACACCCGCCATAAAAAAGGGTAATATTACTGTTAAAGTTATATTACCTTTTGATAATAGTTAACACACCAATCTAGGATTTTGCTTAAAACACTTCTCAGAAATATAAAATTTATATAGTTCTACATGATTTGTGTTACCGACCCCTGACTAAATATTTGCGGGCATTAACAGTAGCTCCTGGCTGCATCGCTGACCAAACGTAGGACATTGTTAGTTACAGTCTCATTTGCCAAAATACTTAACCAGGTTTTGATTCCACCTGCCAAGTCAGCGGAGATATTGAAGTCTGACACCCCCTTCCGTTTTACACACTTGATGATTCAACAAAAAAAAAAGTATCGGTCCCAAGTTCCTCTATACTGTAGTCCCAAAAGTTTCAGTATTTCACCTAACCCTATCTATCTCGCGGCTCATTCATCATGGCGGGATGTTTGTACCCCCTGTTTGCCGTGCACTTAACTAGCAACACTTCTCAAACTATGATGAATAAGTTTCTGTCGTGGTGTTCCCTATTTCTTGGTGCGAGTGGAAATTAAGGAAATATTGGCTTCTTTAGAAGTGTCAATATGGGGAGTGTTTTCTTTAGTTAGTGACTTGTCCGTGTTGTGGCATGACGGGGATGAATTGGGGTGCATCTGAGTTTGTAGACGAAAAGGGTTTAAAGCTGCGGCTAATCTATTAAATTGTTATAGTGTTTTGTTAGAGAGCAGTGGTGACCCAGTGGTGGTGGCCCCGACTTACTACTGCTCGCAAAACGGTCGTCGTGAGGAAACCGGCATGCCTTAGAACCAAAAAATTCGAAGACATGTGACATCTACCGATCCGCACTAGGCCCGCGTGGTAGATTATAGCCCATCCCATTCCCTCTCAAAAAAAGAGAAGGCCTCTATCCCAGCAGTGGGAACATTAATAGGCTGTTGATGATGATGATAAGTGTTTTGTTTGTGTATTTTATCTGTTATACTTGCATGCTCTGGTAGTTCGACGTAGCCCGTGATAGTCAAAGAAATTTGTCTATTACCATGTCCAATCCGAGAAAAGAAAAGTAAAAACATGTTATAGTTTCTTGAAAACATTGTGATTACCTGGCATACAAAACAAAAAGATCTTAATCCACAGTCACAATTGAAAAATATATCACAAAATTATTCGACCGCAGCTAAAAGACTGCCTCTTTCACGTAGCGGTTTAAAGTCAATATAAACAAAGTAAACTTGAGCCGCCCATTGTAAATCTCACCTACCATTAACCCTTCGACAATCACAGGGTTACAATATTATTTATACACTCTGTAAACTATAAATCCGATAAATGTCTCCGAACAATTCTGATGTTCTTGGCGATATCATTTATAATTCTGTTGACCCCAAGCCGTATAAAGAGCGCGAAGATATCATAAGGTCACCCATAGATCATGGGCATAGTTCTCGAAATAACAAATATTCAATAAACTAACAATAAAAGTATTTATTACGCTATTTAGATTTTTACTTTAGATTGAGAGCAAATCAAATTGTATAATGGAAAACAAATATACAATGAACTCATCTGAACATAAAGACCAAATAAAAATAGTCCTTACCAAAAAACAAATAAGATGCAAAGAATAACTTTTGAGCCGCAAAGTTAATTTGGTAAACGTAACAAGTTATTTTAAGGCAAAGGCGTACTATTCGGCCTACATGCGTGTGCGCAATTGTATTGTGTTAAAACAATAGCAATGTTAAGGTTACGAATTGTTTTTGCTTACTCGACTTAATCGGAGGGAAGTAAAGTTTTGGTGGCTATGACGTAAGCTGTCCTTAAGAACACTTTGATAGTATCAAAAACCTTGAAGATGAGACGTTAATTACCTTTTAATTTAGCAATAAAGTTCACATTTCATGGAACTAAAAGTATCATTATAATATGATAATCGTTTATTGGTCTCAATTAAAATATAGCATAATACAATTTACCATCGGGGATTTTATACAAAAAAAAAGGTTGCAGAAAACAGACGCATGACTTCCAAACTAGGTAAAGAACCTGTATTTTGGAAATCAGTTCACTTCCTCATTATAGCAGGCCTCTCTATTTTAGAGTCTGTAGATAAAATAGAAAAAAGATTATCCAAATATTAAGATCAGACAGATGTCAAACAGTCATAACTCCCTATAAAAGTAATCATCTCGCGACAGATGCGACATAGTTCCATCAGAAAACCAGACTACTGAAATGTCCACAGGCTCTCAGGACCAATAAAGAAAACAAACAGCAATAATGAGGCAGCAACAGCTGATGGACTTCTATACACCCTCAGAGCAATGGACTATTGTGTGGAACAGGTAGGCATTGAGCTTTGAAACCTGTTCCATGTCAAAGGCCTTTGAGAACAACATGTTACGGCATCAAATGACTTTGGCAAGAACCCTCAGGCTGCCTGAGTTAATATGGAGCTTTTTATGCGTATCAGCTGATAACTGCTACTAGAAAATAATGATGGGTTGGGGTTAATGGTAATTGTAGTGGATTGGTCTTGAAATGCAGCTTGATAATTTATTCAATGTCTTTGGAAGGATTAAAGAAATGTTGAAAGACGCAAAAGTGTATAATTAATAATAATATCATTATCACACAAGATGGGCAAGTTGGTAAGGTCAATATGACAATCTGCCGAAACAAAAACTTTAGAACACTATAATCAACATTCATTAATTTTTACTCCATGCACAACCCAGATTTTATGCCATAAAGCATGCTCCCATTAACATTAATCCGTTCCCTTTTAAAGATAACAGCATAAGACCCTTCATAATCCCAGTGAAGTTATAACATGGTCACATAAAAATCAACATTGTCGGTTGTTATAATATAAAATTGAAAAATGTGTTCGGTGTAGGTACGGCGAAACGGCAAGAAATAATAATATCCTTGTGTAAGCTAACCAATCGTGACTCGAAGCTTTCGCCGGCTAGTGACGTGCCGTGCATGTTAATCGATAAGTGCACGAGTATTGTGCGGTACTTTTTAAATGGTAGGAAGTATCATTTGTCTAGAATTGTTGCAAGCTCAAACGAAAACATAACAGATATTAGCTTTATGTGGGTGACATTAAGCCAGATTTGTTACAGTTCCACGAGCCGACAACTTCGTGGTCCTGGTTTTTTTTTATAAAGATTGCTCTATCGGAGATACTAATCCAGATCTTCATCCTCTTCACCAGTTCTAATAACTACTAGATCCAAGAGACAAGCAAGAATATAAACGTTTTCAATTTAACCCAAAATAGGCTAGTATTAGAAATCAAGAAATGTGGAATATTAACCAAACGAATGGCTCATAATAATATTGACAGCAATTAAAACATGATGGCTGACAAAATTATCGTCACAACACTTAAAATTTTACGGGTCCCCTTACGGTCCTAAAGGAATTAAAGGAACAAGTAACTTTCGTATATCTCGCAATAGTTTAATTACAGGTAACAAAACATACAAACTGAACAATCTCATATGAATATCCTAAAAACCATTGCTCCAAATAATATGAATAGGAAACACGAATACCCTTAAAGATATCCAAAAGACAAGATAATTCTTTAATAGAATAAGTTTTTCAAGAATCCTTTTGTTAGCCGAGGGTCAGTACAATGTGATACAGTATCTTTGGAAGCCTGTTTGAATCCTTTCTTATTTATTCGTGTATAAAAAATAAGCGGGCTTACGTACTTACCCTAAATTTCTAGTTTTTCGGGTCGCGTTTCTTTGGTTGAACGGTAATGAGTTTTTGGAGTTACCCTTCTATTATTCGGGTAAGTGAATTATTTACTGCAAGAGCTCATGCACGGATGGGTTTGGATTTAATTAAGGACTCTATAATTGACTTGCAATACGCAGTTTTGGCTTTGGGTTGTGCCAAGGCATGCCTTGAGAACACAGAAATATTTTGGATGAAGCAAATCTCACGGAACGCAACTGGAGGTTTAATGATTAGCAAGTCACGAGACTCATCGCACCAGTTTTAACACCTACGTACAAGTAATTATTGACCCTAAATAATTGGGAAAGAAGAACAAGGAGAATGGAAATGTAAAACTATTATCCGATCAGACCCTGCAACTAATTTTTGTATGTGCTCAGCACCCGAAAAATAACACTGCATTCGTTATTATTTTTTAAACACATTCGGGAAAAAACCATTTAAATGATATTTTTTGTCATATCAAAGACGCTCATATTTAAACTATGGAGATGTTTCTTGCAAATCTGATAGAAGCCATCTATCGATAACTCAATCACCATACACAGCTCTAAACGCTCGGAGCGATCAAATCGTATCCATACATTAAGAGCATTCATAGCTCGTAGAGGCCCTGTCGCTTAATGCAATTCATTGTACAAGGATCCTTGTAGTACCCAGAATTGCATCAGCTCCCACTCCTCCCGCAAATCCTTGACATCCGTTCTACGGAAACGGGAAAAGGTTCAACACGAGAGCTCAGGTTATATTAGCCATCGGATCGCTTGCATACAATTTGGCTCTTTTAACCTGGTATTCCCTACCCCTCTTGTCGTAAGTAAAATCAGGTTCTTAGGAGCAATGCTTGGTAAAAGCAGGGGCCAAGACGTTCTGGTTGCCGTCAGTCAGATGAAGCCTGCACAGTGCTTCGATTTACAAACTTAAAAGGATTGGCGTCGAGATTTTAAAATTTTAAGATTGAAAGTTGTTTTTAGATTTTTACAGACTGGAGAAATGAGAAGTTTCGCTTTTTGTGTTTTTTTGTTAATTTGTTGATGTATCTCAGATCACTTTTTTAAGAATGAATTGTTTTTTAAATCATTCCTCTGAGATGAAGTTATTTTTATCTTCAATGGTAAAAACCAACAAAAGAAAATGTAAGAAGATTAACTTCTTATAGAAACACAATCTTCCAAGTTCAGTATTACAGCAATAAGAATACAATAACCGAACTCTAATATATTTTACTTCCTACACCATTATCAAGCTTATTTGTTTACATGAAAAAAGTACAAAAAAGGAAATAATAAAAACCATATCATCGTTATTCTACGATTTCAAGGTACGCACTAAATTAGACAATAAACATAAAAATAACACAACGCCACAGGTAATGGGTCGTAAATAAAATAAAAATAACTACACAGCACACATTGGAAATCAATAAAAAAACGACTCAATAGCTCAATAAAAAAAAACTTATTTTGTCATATAAATCTTTTTGACGGACTCGAATAGTACGAGCAAATGTTTTTAACCCCTGGCGAGACTTGTTAAAGGATAATCAGCTATAGCGTTTCAGTTATAGAGTTTGATATTGGCTTGGCAAGTGTTTTTTGTAACATTGTAGTAAATAGTTTTATGAAAACAGGCTGTTTTATGACCGCCAGCCGAATGTCTAGGTGGTAAGATAGTAGCTTCAATACTCAAGCAACTCTCAACTTTAAACGTGCAGCGTTACAGTCTTGTTTAGTATTGTAAAATATGTATTATTAAGGGGTCGTTTGGTAGCCTGTATTGTCAATCAATAGATCTATTGCAAGAATGTAAGGATTCATTCAGAGACTTTGATGTCTGGCGGTAAGGAACATGAACTTTTAGTTTAATGTGAAGGGCTGTGAATGTAAATATATAGTTGACGGATATAATAGGTATGATCAAAAGGAATGGTGGAATGTATATTTTCTTTATATTGTGAGCCTTTGTCATGTTAATATTTTCAATAAAGATAGCGCAGTTTCTTGGTTTCAAGTGAGACATTTTTGATCACACCATGTATTTTTATTTAGTATTTTATCTTTCTTACACGTAATTAGTCCGACTAATTGTTACATATAAGTAAGTCTAGCACTTACAGATATCTTTGATTTATGTCACTGATTTGTCTTAAACCGTGATATTTGCGCTGGTACTCGGTTGCAAGGAGTCACACCAAGCATAAGCCGTTATTTTTTAAAGTATAGTCTAAATAGCCTCTCCTACTTACGACATTTGTCACTAAGGGGGCTCTAAAGCACAGGGGCGTGCGCCCTATATAGGCTCTTAGGCTTAGCCTACCTTACCAACTGAGCATTTCTTATAACTAATTAACGATGCAATAAAATAACACTATGTACAAATTAATCATAAAAAAGTTCAAACTCCTGTTAAAATACTTATAGCAATTTTTCGCGTCCCACTAAAACTCATTGACAAGGATTACGATTAGTACGAATCTTATAGACAAACACTCGACTTGTCTAAAACCCATTCATAATTGTATGCACACAGCGTCACATCGGTACGTATGGCCGTGTCTATGAACCGCACACATACATAGATTTTCGCAATTTTAACGCAGCAGCTCCTGCGACTGTAGCTAAGTGGGCTGTGATTGGCTGCAACAACACAACCAATCTATAACCCGCGAAGTTCAAAATTTGCATTTTTTTGCAATTTGTAGGCCAGTGCTAGGTTGTATGTTGAATAAAATATGACTACATACGTCTTAAAACCGGGAATCATATTTTAATGAACATACAACCTAGCACTGGCCTGTAAATTGCAAAAACGTAAGGAAATTTTAATTTCGCGCTTCGCGAACTTCGGGCTTCCGTGCATAGAGCGCAGCACTTGTTTAGTTCGATGTTCGCAATGTTGTCAACTTGTCACCTCATTCATTGGATTTCGTATAATCCTGCAAAAAATGTTGACCGCTGTTGTGAACAAACTCGATATGAAAATGATGCAATTTTATTTGCTAGTATTTTTCTATCGACAATAATAACATCATTGTTGGGAGCCCCCATAGCTTAAGGAGGCTAAATGGCTTAACGGTGCCACCGGTTACCTTTGACGGCGCGGTGATCCCGTATAGCTCTGATGTCAAGGATCTGGGTTTACATGTTGACACCTGTCTTGACTGGCGTAAACAGGTCGCGATTGTGAGCAAGAAAGTCACCGGAACGTTGCGGTCTCTCTACCGGTTGAAAAATGTACTCCCAGCTCACATCAAGGCAATGCTTGTACAGTCCCTAATCTTCCGCATTATTGACTATGGTGATATGTGCTACTATGACCTGAATGCAGATCTCCTCAATAAACTTGACCGACTTCTAAATAACTGCATTCGATTCGTCTTCAATCTTCGCAAGTACGATCATGTGTCTGAACAGCGATCGCTATTAAAGTGGTTACCTATCCGAGAGCGCAGAGCTTTGAGGGCTTTGACAACCCTGTTTGCTATTCTTCACAAGCCCACTTCCCCTTCTTACCTCACTTCCCTTTGCCAATATTTATGCACTGCTCACAGCAAGACTCTTCGCTCCGCTAATAATCGTCTTCTACGTTGTCCTTCTCATCGCTCTGGCTTTATAAAATCGTCCTTCTTTGTCCAGGCGGTCTTCCTCTGGAATGAACTCCCTCATGAGATCAGGACAGTAAACGGTCAGTTCACTTTCAAAATGAAAGCTCGCGAGCACATTCGCAAGAAGTTGGCAGCTTCGTCTCACAACTAAGTTGTTAAAGTTTTTCTTGTTATCTTTCGAAATTTTAAATATTTTATGTATTTATGTATGTATGTATTTATTTTTATAAGTTAGGTATATATATTTTCTAACTTTTGTTTCTGTTAAGCACCTACTGTGTAATGTCTCTGCATCACCCTAAGGTAGACTGGTAGAAAATGCCCAAGGCATTAAGTCCGCCTTTGTACGGTTTCATTACTTGTGCATAAAGTTTTAATAAATAAATAAATAAAATAACCTAGAAATTATTTTTTACGTTTTGAAACATTACTGTTTCATTGTTGTGACAAGCAATATATGTATGTATAATGCGATTTTGTTTTGAAACCGAAAACGTACAGTTAACGTTATTAACAGTAGTGTAAATATTAATTTTGTTGTGTATTACTTGTTTATTCACGTAACAAATAACAATGGTATTTACTTGTGAAGTTTGTGCTGTTATTGTGTGTTTATTACATGTTAAAGGTAATAAGTGTTCTCAATTATCGGTCAGTGGGTCGTCTTAGGGGCGGATCGTATAATGATAAGATTCAAGTTGTATCTAAAGGTAGACATGTACCCGAATTACGAAAATTTATCCAAAATCTTGTAAGTTACGTGTTTTGTAACTATCACCCACTCACTTGGATGAGATATTTGAAGTGGCCGAATCTTTCTTCTGTTTGCATCGTCATTAGAAAATCGTGAGTTAAACCTTGAATAATGTGGTGAGTTTTTGAATTGTATTTAAAAGTTTACAGGCTTACTTTTTTTATTTTTTTTTTGCTGTCATTTATTCGTAGCCTACCCATCGTAGGGGACCACTGCACGCCACTGCTAAAGCACCACAATGCGTGCTGATTCTTAAAATACAGGAAGTGAACTCTATTTCCCTTCGGATATGCCAAAAACTCGTATTTTAAACTACCCAGGAAGATCATATGGGTAGCTACCCAGTCAATAGGGCCCCATTTGAGTAATAGTGAGTGTAGCCACGCGGGGGGCGTCGGCAAGAAAACGCACATAATAAGAACATACCTCACGGTAAGATAAGTGCGGTCAACATTGGGTAAGATGTAGCGGCAGCAGAAAAAGCGAATAACAATTTTCTTTTGCTGATGCCTGCGGCTTTGCCCACGTGGATGTTGATCGAATAATACGCTAAAAACTTTTTTTTTTTGGGGGTGGGAAATCAGCAATTATCCTAGCTCTTGGGCAGAGCAAAACGGAGTGTCAGACTTCTACTGACTAAAAACCACCCATGTTCCTTCTTAGCCCTTGTGCCGAGGCCGCATTATCTCTTTTGAACAGCCGCAGCCCCGACGGGAATGCTAAAACCTTCCAAACCACTCTACCCATTTGTGAAAGCACCATGAAAATCAGTGCAGTAGTTTTTGAGTTTATCGCGAACAGATAGAAAGATAGACGTGGCAGATGACTTTCTTTTATAACATGTGAAGTAGTGTGGTGATAGTGATGGAGCGACTGCCTAACTGAACAAAACCCAGTTGGTTCGGAGTATTATGGCACCTCTTCGTTCTCAGACGAGATCTTCTAACTACTAGACTAATCTAATTCGATATGAGTCCACGGACCCGCAAGCGCCACTTAACCTAAAGATCGACCCGAGCGGTTTTAACTTCATAGTATAATTTGTCGTTTTAAGTGAGAAAATCAATAAATAACAAGAAAAAACCAGGCCGTTTACTGTTCGAATTGGTCTCACAATTACTAACCAAAAGAATATGTTCTATGATCACTTGATTGGTTATTGCAATTTTGTTTGTACTTCTGCTTTTAATGTCTTATTAATATACTTTTTTTTATTAACTATTTCCATGGAATTAGGCTCGTGGCTAAATTATAATAAGTGCACATAATCAAACATCGAATTTAAGTAACACTAGCCGAGGTCAGTTTATGGATGGGTGACCATTCATTACAACGTGACCCTTTTGTGCGTCGGAGAACACGTTTAGCAGTTAGTCACAGCTGTCAGTCGTAGATCTTTGACAATCATTTCGGGTAATCAGATATCTGAAAGGCTGATAACCAGACTTAATATTGTCAAGGGGTATCGCATTACCTAGTAACTGAGTCGTAAAGGTCATACAGGGAAGATGGGTTACCGATGCTAGAATGGTTACCACGTGATCGGTATGCCATAGATTTTTAAACAAAAAAGCGGCTCCTTACTTGCTTGCTATCATATCAATATGTTATCATATCACTATGCATAAGTATCAATATGTTTACACAACAACATTTAGAAGGAATCAGCGCCTAATGTATTTACTTCATTTTAATGTTACGTAACAAAATTAATATCTGGAACATAAAGTAGGTAATATCTCAAACTTGCAATCGTTATTTCAAGAGAAATTCGGGTTTGAATTTCGCCAAATGGGTAGGTACATACTTGATACTATCGCTTGTACACTATATAAACTGTCTGTGAGGTATGTATACTATCTCCTAGCTTTTGACCTCGACTTCGTTCGCGTGGAATTGATACTTGCGGGATGTTCTATAGCCAATAAATGGGCTATTCAACACAAAAAGATTTTCTAAATTCCATCCAGCAGTTCCTGAGATTAGCGTGTTCGACCAAACAAACAAACTCTTCAGCTTTATTATATTAGTAGGTAAATTATATAAGTCACAGTTGCCTGACGATGTTTTGTTATAACAGATAACAGAACCTCAAAAACAATAATCTTGCTCTAAAAATACAAAAATAAAGCAATCTTTTCTGCGTTCAGTACCACGGTCTCTGCTGACCAGGCGAAGGGCGCGATCTAAAATAAGATATGTACCGGCGACCTACGGACCGTATAAATACACCCAATATCAACCTTTGGATGTATGTATATAGTGTATCCAGTGTATAAATAGTTGTTGTATCCTGCTGTGTGGGACCTCCAAAGCTGAGAATCGTTATAAATACTAGAGAAATAGTCTTTCTGCTCGACAGGAGTCGCGGAATTTGTTAGAAACAGTTACCGCGGCCTTGGAACGCAAAGAGCCTAAGAATGAACACGAAAAGGTTTTAGTCAGTAAGAGTCTGACACTTCGTCCTGCTCCGCCCAGAGCCGGAGGAGTAATTTGATGATGTCCATCGTTAAAAAAAACCCATAAAAAGGTGAAATCGTCAACCCTTACATGTCCTAGAACCAAATATTCGTAGACATTACTAGCCCACACTGGGCCCACGTGGTTGATTACAGCCCCCTTCTTCTCACACAGAGGAGGCCTGAGTCTTAGAAGTAGCAAAATTGTAGGCTGATTAGGCTCTTTCTCTATCGGTGGTGTCAGAGTTTGTATGGCCGGCTATAGATGGCCGCCATTTGAGTTGCCTTTATATGCCGTCGAGGAATACACTATTCCCAAACCACTGTAACTCCTGTAAGCGAGAATCAACAGAGCGACCACAAAAAAATTGCCGCGACAATGAAGCCCGACGAAGTCCCAGAGAAACGATTTAACTGTCTTGGATACCACAACGAAATTAATCAGAAAAGAATAGCGGAGGAGTAGGAAAAACATTATTTCCACTTCCCTCCATATCAGCAGGAGACAGAACTGAACAAGGCCAATAGGCACACAGGGACGTATCCAACTGGGATAAGCCCAGTTGCCTAGCACCACGGATATTATATTGTCATTAATATTACTGGGTCCGACGTTGTGAGCTGTTATATTTGTTTCCAATAATAGGTATGACAAAAATGCTTGAACGCACGGAAATTTGTTCTATTTTCTACAAGGTCCGTATAATAAATAACTCCGGATGTAACCTGTACACTGTCCAACATAATATTACGTCATTATGCTTGGTAGCTTACGCTAGGCTTCTAGAAGGAACGCCACCTCTTTCTCGATGACTCAGATTAAGGTGGAAGCTCACATCTGGCCCGCGAAATTCTAATTTTCTTACGTTTTTGGCAATTTGCAGGCCAGTGCTTGGTTGTATGTTTATGAAAATTTGATTTGCGACTGTAAGACGTATGAAGTTACCGAATTATAACCATCAAAATTACTAACTACTAAAGAACGACGACTAAATTACTAAAGAATGACTTTTACATGCAAAAATCAATCTTGACATGAAAATGAACTTGGAGGGTTGTATTGATAATTTTGATGGTTATAATTCGGTAACTTCATACGTCTTACAGTCGCAAATCAAATTTTCATAAACATACAACCAAGCACTGGCCTGCAAATTGCCAAAAACGTAAGAAAATTAGAATTTCGCGGGCCAGATGTGAGCTTCCACCTTAAGTCAGACCGTGCTGCGTACTAGCAACCTAGACAGCTTTGTCGTTTGCGTCCAATGATTCAAACTCAAACTCTATGGCACAAATATACGTATAGTCACCATATGGGCCGAGACAAGCGGCAATCACTTTCATAGCGTTTTGTATTTCTACAAAGACTTTTGTTTTTGTTGACTTTTGTCTTTTGTGTTGATTGGTATTTTCGAAGTTAACAAGTTGCACGTCAAAATTGAAACAGGACATTATGACAGGCAAAGTGCGAACGGTTTACCATCCAAGACATGACCGCAGCATGATCAGTCCTCAACATATCGTGCGGTTGTTATTTTTGCCATCCTACTAAAATTATAAACGCAAAAGTTTGTAAGTATAGATGTTTGTTACTCTTTCACGCAAAAACTACTGAACGGATTTACACGGAGTCACAGATAGTTTATAACCTGGATTAATACATAGGATTATTATTATTATTATTATTATAGCTAGCCAGTGTTGTCCCACTGCTGAGCAAAGGCCTCCCTCCATTCCTTCCAACGGTCACGATTCAGTGCAATGTCTCTCCAATTCTCAAGGAAGACATCCAGTTCAGACATTCAATACATAGGATAGTTTTTATAAAGATTTGATTTTCCCGTGGGATGATTTTCGTGGGAGAATTTTCAGGCGAAGACAACAGCTAGTGAGTCTTAAAATATAAAATAGTATGGCTATTATGTAAAACTGCTTATCTCCCAAACCTAATCACACATAACCTCGATTTAAACCATTGTACTAAGTAGGTAAACCTACTACAGAAAAAATACTTCACCAAGATTACAACACCATCTAAATTTTCATTAAAAAGGCCTCATTCTTTACGAAAGAAATATGATAATCTATTGAACCGCGGGTCGAGTCGTGATCTCGATATAATCGCGATACATCTCGCTAGATCCTATCGTTATAAAGAATCGATTCGAAATCGTTCGACCTTGATATTGATGAGTCGTAAAGATCCCGATTCTAGATTAATGGTTAACAATACTGTTTTTAGGCGCATTAAAATTCTTTTGTAGTTTTTAAGTTATGGTTTTGGGACGGTATGTACATTATGATGATCAGCGTATCGCAGTTCATTACTTCCATGTTGATATGAATATGGTGACTATACAATCAAAATTAACGTCATTAACATCATCAGCCATATATTGTTCCCACTGCAGGGACTCAGGCCTCCTCTCTTGAAGAGGGACGGGGTATAACCTACCACGCGGGCCCAGTGCGGATTGGTAAATGTCACAATTATCTTCGAATTTTGGGTTCTAAGATATGCCGGTTTCCTCACGATGTTTTCCTTCAACGTTTTGAGAGCGGTGTTGATAAAATAAATTACACAAAGACACGACCAACTGTTCGTTAGTCGGGGCCCCAACCAATGGGCCACCACTGCTCTTTTACGGCACGGTTGGCGCAGTGGCTCAAGCAATGGACTGTTGCGCTGCGTGTCGCGGGTTCGATTCCCGCACGGAACAAATATTTGTATGACCTACAGATAGTTGTTCCGGGTCTAGGTATTTTTTTTTATGTATGTAAGTTTAAATGTTTGTGAACGCACCCACGATACAGGAGAAATTCCTAGTGTGGGGCAACGTTTTTTAATACCCGAACGTTCAGATAGTTGTATACCCAAAATTATACCCACATTTCGCCAGATAAAATTATGTTTAATTTTCGTACGGTGCCTAATGCCATCAATGCGTCATCATCTTCCTGCCCTTATTCCATTCTATTTTGGGGTCGTCCCAACACGTTTTCTTCTTCCATTCGTATCATTCCTCACACAAACCATCCATCTATTCTTTGACCTTCCTCTCCCTCTCCATACATCAATATTTATATCCATCACATTTTTAGTCACATTCGTTCCATCCCTCCTCATAACATAACCATATCAAGATAAACGACCATCAATGCGATTTGTATTAATTATTAATTCGCATTTCAATATTTCCACAAAGCGTGATAGGTTTTGCAATCATTCTCAAGGTTTTCCAGTGACTGCTTCATTGTATTTGATTAGACAGTGACACGTAACAGTAAGTTATCGAACGGTTTAAACGGGGACCTGATGTCTAGCTAACATGGATTTCCAGTTATTTCAGTTTCTTCGCACTAACAAGCAGCTGATTTAACTATAACGTTCCCACAACTGAACCAAGGGTATTCTCGCTTGTCGGGGCCGCGGGTAGTCCACCGGTTATCGCGGCCTCGTCATAGAGGGCGAAGAAGGAACATGGGTGGTTTTTAGTCAGTAGAAGTCTGACACTCCCTTTCGCTCTGCCCAAGAGCGGGAGGGGTTATTCGATGATTTTACACCCACCAAAAAAAAAAAAAGGGTATTCTCGCTCCCGTCGGGGCTGCGGGTTGTTCGAAACAGATACCGCTGCCTCGAAGGAACATGGTTAGTTTTTAATCAGTAGAAGTCTGACACTAGGGAGTGTCTAGTGTGTGACCGATCTGCCTAGAGTGGGAGGAGCCATTTGATAATTTAAAGTCCCAAAAAAAAGGCTATTCTGGCCGTAAGAGTGCTACTAGTTGTACTGATGTGTCTTCTTCATTAAAGACATTAAGACATTTATTCAAATCACTGATAAGCTCCTTAAATACTAGAACCTTCACGTAATTAGAAATAAGTATGTACCTAACAACGAATAGTCTTTTATGCCCGTTTTCAAAAACAATGAGCCACGCTTAAATAAAAGGTTAAAAGAAAGTATTAAAAGGTGCCTATTGTTCTCGGAAAAGGGTAAAAGGAAAACTTTTCCCCAAATTCCAAGAAAGCTAGAAATGTTAAAATTTCTGTTGTCCCCAATCAACAAAACATGATTACTAACGAGGAAACGTTTAAAACTAATCAAAGTTGAAAAGTAAAAAGTTTCTCGTCAAGCGAGCGGTACGGGTACGGTACAATTAGCGGGCGTATGTAATTATCTAAAAAAAGCAGGCATAAAGATGACCATTACAATGGCTGGTCGTGACACGCGTTCGGCCACGGACACGACGCGCGACGGCGACACGCTGCCTCGGGACCGGCATAACATACAGGTACGGATTGTACATATTAAAACAAAAAGTTTAAATTAAAAATTATTAAGGTTTACTTTCAAAGAAGGAATGAAAGAGAGATATGGAAGAGTTATCCATGTTGCGCCGACCCCAAATGAATTGAAATAAGGACAAGAGAATAATGGTGACTTTCGAAGAAAAATTGTACCTACCGCTAATATCAAAATTTACAATTTGTGAAGTAATCACAATAATAATCAATACAAAAATCAGTGACAAGCTCAAATCTTATTATAAAAGAAACACATAAGAAATTTATGACTGCACCCGATAAAAAAATCGCAAACTAAAATAAGTGCTGAAAGTAAGAAGCAAAAAGATCCACTCAATCCTGCAACAGAACAAAACAAAAAGACAGGCAATAACGAACCAGAGGTACTAGATAATGATAAGAAGATTAACCACTCTCACCAGAGAGCAAAAGCGAGGGAACACTCAACAACGTTACCCATTGCAACTGAATTTTTTGTACCAAAAAACGGGGCAAAAAAATCCATAAATCCCAATCCATACCTTTTACCACCTTCTAATTTGCAAACACAAGTACAGTCACCCACAAAAAAAAAACAAAACATACAGAAATGACGACAAAAACTCGAGAGTCCGGTCCACAATCCATTTAGGTAGATAACATCGACCAGAGAATTATTAAGTCATTATAAGTACGCAAAGGTCACAAGTTTGTATTATCTAAGGCTTTGATCGTAAATGAAGCATTGTACTCTGTTATGTGTGTCGCTATGCGGTACGTTGCTGGGTTAGTGTTACTTTCTTGTCTATTTGCACATTAATTGATAAGTTGTGTGGGTAATTGTCGCTTGGTCAAAACATTTCGATGCCAATATTCTTCATTGCAATGGAGCACTTCAGTTCATTTTTGTGTTTTGTACCTACTATGAGAATTTTATTTGTATCCAAGTATGAAGACAATGTCAAAATCCAAAAAGCGGTTACTGAAAAAACACATTCAGTTACATTCAGTAGGGACATTCATTTAAAGTCGGTGACAACGTTGATGACTACTAATCGATTTGCAAAATATTATTTTCTGAAGCGACCATCAAAATTTTACCACCTCTGCCAAATCAGATCTTTGAGTTTTATGCCTCATAAAAATCTCGAGGGACCTAATACATTTTAATGAAGAGGATTTAAGTAGGGCATACAAATAGTTCATTTTTAATTAATAGCTGTCTGAGAGCCTAATAAATTATTCAATTAGATAATACGATTAATGGTCTCCCAGTCTAATGTATGGATGTGATTACATTTTGGTATGTTATGAGATAAATTTTGGAGAAGATAAAATGTTTGTAGGTATGGTTTTATGTTTAGGTCCCTATTCTTAATTATACGTCCGTTTGCATTGCTAAACATAAAATAGAATGACTATATTCAGTCCAACGGCACACACCACCACAACATTCTGGCGTCTCCATTTCGCACCCTTCCCTTCCTTAATCATGACATCCATATAAAAATAAGGCAGCTTGATACTGACAGCCAGCACAATCCTCATATATTGCAATTTAAATGATGAGAATATTAAAATTAATTGCAAAATTAATTACAATTACCATTAATGCGGGCTCAATGAATCGTGTAAAGCTGTTTATGAATAAATTATTGCAAGCTTTGAACTTTTTATTGGTATTAAGTTACAAGCCCTTATATTGCTAGAAATGGAATCAGAGATGGTATCAGCAGGCTATTACCCCATATACGCAGTAACAGTCAAAGGAATAATAAATAATTATATTGTTATTAGCGTTTGAATGGATACTAGACATCACTTTTGCATTACAATTAATTGTGCCGGGTGCATTGATGTACTTAATGTTCGTTTTTGTCGTAAAAGTGTAAAAGCTATTCTATGTACTTTGCCGTAGGTGATGTGATGAGTATTATAGTTTTGAAAACGGTTTGTGAATAGGTTTAACCCAAGTTTTTTGCAAAATAAATAAACACTTTTTCTGGTTTGTATTCAGCTAAAGCACGAACGTTATTTCGAAAATGTTGTGTAAAACATTTAGTTTGAACACAAAATATATACTACAGCATTGTAAAAAAACGCTCTTATTTATTCGTAAATATTGAATATTTAAAACACAATGCATTTTGACATTTTACAACGTCCAAAAGGCTCAACGCCAAAGGACAGTCTCTCGAAAAATTAACGAGAAAAAAAAGTAATGATTGACGGGAAAATCGTGCCGGATTCCATTCACAATGCCTCAATTTAAGATTCTCTTTCATAAATATAAACCGTTACAATTTTTGTGGAATTTTAAACGAAACCCAGTACACAATGTTTCGGAAGATTTTTCTTCTGGGCAAAAAAACAGTTAAATTTGCATGAATTACGTAATTTATATCTTTTCCGCGTTCATTGTCATTCGGGTGTTGTACGATTTTAACAATCACGGCTTTTTGGTGTGAAGAATTTCTTTGCTTCACATTTTTCTGGCTAAAACCAAGAACAGTACTTAACATTTTTGGCAATTTTTGAATTCATTTATCGCTCGAATTTTATTCAATTACATTTAAGTCGTATAGAGCCATGTTTTCACGTTTATATGCGAACCTTGTTAGCGAAATTAGAATTTATTCTGAACACAAAATAAAGAAAAATCCCAACTTTCGCGTATAATAATCACAATTTAAGATTGCTTGTCGTTAGAAAATAATAATAGTTCATTAGTACCGAAAAACGTTTATTCAAACTTGTAAATATATTTAATGAAATATTTCTATAATAAACGTAACTTGACTCAGAGAATTTTCCTCTAATTAAGTATTGAAGTCAGAAGATAATTATCATAATGTTTATGTTACAATAGTTTTAATTTTGAATAAAATTAGTTTTAAACACAACTTAATAAAAGTAGACCTATTTAAATGCTAATATTTACAAGCGGATTTTATTTTATAGAACTGATGATGATGGGCGGTATTACCCACCGCAATAAAAGAGTTTTAGGATACGGATACGAACTCAGGCAGAGGCAATTTTATCACTCTTGGCCTCAAAACGATGAAAGAAAATACCGTGATCTAACCAGCATGTTCTTGAACCAAAAATTTGAAGCTCTTCTAAGCTTCTATAAACATGTTCTCAATGTTTGAAAATGAACTCGATGTTTTATCACCAAGCCTATTATTAGGCTTAAAGGCCCAACTAATAGTGGCAACTTTATTATTTTACATAAATAGCGAAGTTTTAGACCACAAAACGGTTTAACTGCTGAACCACAAACGAACAACGAGTTTAACAAACTGTTGGAGAGTAGCAAGCCGACTAATGAGTGTGGGGACACTTTGAAAACTAAACAGAATTATTATAGTACCACTAGGTGGACAAATATTTAGCTAGAGTTTTATATTTTGTAAAAAAAATATATCAATTAGTACCATTTAATGTATGATTGGAAGTTAAAAAGGACAGGATTTGGATGAGTCCAGGTGAAGAAATTGTTTATTAAAGTGCAGGGTGCTCCCAGCTGCCGGGGCCGAGGACCTGTCATGAAAAGGTGGTTTGGACAGACTAAATGCGGAAGGCTGATGCAATGATGCAGCTTAGGAGAGACCTGGTACCAGCAGTGAAGTATATTAATTGAGTATGGGGAAATCTAACAAAATACTGACGCTACTCTTTATATTAAAAAATAAACGATCGTAGAGTTACATACATTAAAGTATTTATATTATTGTTATTCGATTATGGACCATCGACCACCATATAAGGAAAAGGTAATACACTAAACACACAAGTTAGTAAACACACAGTAAGTTAGTCCCTACAATCTGATCAGCTTTTGCGACATACATCTATGGGGGCACTAAACCAGAGGAAATTATATTAACACATGATATAACGATTTTAAACAAACTAAAGTGCGCGGTTTCCGTTTATGTAGACCACCGTGTCTGTTCCCATCGATGTCATGAGAGATGATTGAGCCACTGTCAAATGATAGAGATAGTTGCGTTTTATTCCGTGTGGTCCAAATATAGCTAGGGTTGGAACACTGTGTGACGAATACCTACATATTAACATCATGCCACCGCGGTCCCGGTCCCGAAAGCCCCACGACCCAGTAATTCATAATTTTCTGTCTTCTTGTATCCGACTTGACTTGACTGTGATACCGAAGCAAGTGATAATTTTTACAATATTATGCTCATGAGTTCGAAAAATTGAGGTCCGTTTGAAATCTATTCAGTAATTACCAAAGCTCATGCACTCACATTTCAACAGTTGTGTGCTATGTAACAGGCGTAAGACAAGTCTATTGCCATCGACTTCAAGCTGCTGATGAGAGATTCCTTATAATAAACCCAATAACACTTTTTCTGACCTGGGTATCGTACGTAGGATCAACTGTCGGTAGGTGCACTTACCCTAACAAGTAAATTAAAATTAATTAAATATTAAATATTTATTATTATTTACCTTTACAAAAAAATACAGAACAAAATATTACATTTTGTCGGAGGGAAATAAACGGCTTTTTAATGAAATACAATAGCTACAAAGGTAATGTCGGTACAATAATAAACAATGAACTCAAGGATACTACGTTTCATCTGTAAATACTTACACGTGTCACCATTTAGCCAATTACGAGGGCAATTGAAATATGGGGATCAAATTAATGATTCAATTATTCCAACTTGAGATTTTAGTACAGTTTCATTGACTCTGGGGACTGCGACATCCACACTCTAGTCCTATGCTTTTATATTTTAATTGAGAAATAAATTTAGCCTATTACACAATTGGGGAGATAGGTAAATCATGACCGAGATTACCGAAATTCCTCCGTCCCTCGGAGAACATGTTAAGTCATTGGTCCCACAGTCACACACCTCACAGTCGTTATGACTGGTCCGAAAGTCTGATACCCAGTCTTACCACAGAGTATCGTATTACCCAGATACTGGATTTTGAAGAACAGTTATGTTGTCGCTTTATGTACCTATAGTACTGGTATTCAGCTGCATTTGCTTAGGTTGAAAGACGACCCCAAAATAGTTGGGAATACAGGTGAGGAAAGTAAAATTCATTTGTTTTATGTTTAAATTCTAGAGTTACTTAAAAGAAGAAAAAAAAAGTAGTTAAAAAACTAAAAAACCCGACTGAAAAAACTGAAAAGCAAAAAACAAGCACATTTTAAATTAAACAAAACTTGGAGGCGAAAAGGAGGAGAAAAGCAGGCGGGGTCCATTCTATTTTCATTTCATAATTTAGGTAATGTTAAAAAATTTTTAACTACTTTTTTTTATTTCCAATTTTTTAGTTCTTTTGTGTTTGTTCTTTCGTTGGTCGCGTAAAATTCTTTGCAGATGATTTAACTTTTGTGTTTGTTTATAGGATTTGTGACTTTGAATTTATTTTAAACATATAAGTGTCATATATTTTTGTAATCTCCTCTTAAACCCCTTCATTTTTATACCCTACTCGATTGTAATGATTTTTTTTATTTTTTTTCTAATCCGCGATATGGCCCCCAAACTCCACAATTTTTCTGAGTTTTTTAATTTTAATGTGGCTAGTGACACTTGCGCCATCAAGACGAATCAAACGACGTATATTTTATTCAAATCTGTCCGTTCGTTTAGAAGTTATGAGGGAACAAAGAAACGGACATACATACATACATTCACGCCAAACACATAACCCTCCTTTTGGGCTAAGCCGCAGTCGGGTAAAAATGTGTGATCAAATATGAATAAAACCAGTATATCTCCTACCTTATATAGAAAATGTCTTAGGTATAAAAGATTACAATGGAAGCAGTAATCACTGGTTGCGACCACTCGCTCTACTTACCTGCAATATGTATTTATATCCAGTGCCTCGCGTGGGAAAATATTATGTACGGCCGTGTTGTCACGATGCTAGAATATGAGTGATTTACTGTAACGGAACTTGGCTTGAGGATAGCTGGACTTGATGGTCGGGAAATACAAATAACCAGTGGGCTTACAAAAGTGACCACTGCTTTCAAAACTTTTCGTATTTGTGCAGGAGTGACATGCTTTTGGGAAAATAATTCTAATTCGATATTTTTAACTTTTCTGTTATAAAAATGTTAAACTTTCATGGATTGGACAGCAGTGGTGGCCCAGTGGTGGCGGCCCCGACTAACCAACAGTGAGTAGCGGGTTCGAACCCAGGCAGGCGCATTACTTTGTGTAATTTATTTCATCACCACTGCTCTCACAACGGTGAAGGAAAACATCGTGAGGAAACGGGCATGTCCTACAACCAAAAATTCGGAGACATGTGACATCTACCAACCCGCACTAGGCCCGCGTTGTAGATTATAGCCCATCCCTCTCCTAGGGAGGAGGCCTGAGTCCCTGCAGTGGGAACATTATAGGCTGATGATGATGATCATGGATTATGTCACTTCTTTCTCTGTAATCATTCTTGCCTTATCCAAATTTATTTTGGGACAAATCCAAAGGGTTTTCTCTTCTAAACTTCTCTAATTTTCTTTTTTTTGTACCCATTACTTACTATATTTGATTTTGACTGGCCTGTTGGTCTAGTGGTTGACTGGCCTGTTGGTCTAGTGGTTAGTGACCCTAACTGCTATGCCGGAGGTCGTGGGTTCGATTCCCACCTAGGACAAATGTTTGTGTGATGAGCACGATCATTTGTTCTGTGTCTGGGTGTAATTTATCTATATTATGTATGTATTTAGAAATATATAAAGTATGTTTATCAGTTGTCTAGTACCCATAACACAAGCTCTGCTTAGCTTGGGACTAGATGGCGTTGTGTGATAGTTGTGGAATATTATTATTATTATATTGAGGCGGTCAGATAGGCAGTCGCTCCATGTAAAATACTGGTAATCAGTTTCATTCGGTTAGACTTTCGGCTCAGTAGATGCCATTGAGTTATGTAGTACATTATAGCTCAATGGGTAGATGATGTCTTCTCTACAGACGCCTCTTTATGATGTCTTCTCTACAGACGCCTCTTTTCTTGCTATATCATCCTTCACGCTCTTTCTTTGAACAGAATGATATGATCTGTGCATTTAATTATTTTTATTTTTGCGAAGAAATAAAAGAAAAAACATGTTTATTTTTTCTTGTTAGGTAACAATTTAACGAGGCAATTATAAAATAACAGGTACATTTTTTTATAAAATTTCTTTATTCTGTCATTATAATATAAAAATGGCCTGTAAACTTAAGCAAGAGAACTTCTCCACAGACTACTAAAATGCCGTAGAGACAAAAATAATTATTTCGAAAACATTTACTTTTTATTCCTAAATTCGGTAAATGCGTAATTTATTGTGCGTTGTTGACACATCCGACACGGAACTGCAAGAACCGATCGTAAACACGAAAATGAAAGTTAAAATCCTCTTTCCAAAATTAGCAGTAACGATTTACAGGCGTAAAAGCTTCGCATTCTGACGCCTCAATCACTCGAGATCTTCACCATGCAAGGACAATAAAAATAATTTTAAACGCATCATAAAACCGAAATCGAATTTCAAAGAACTTTTCAAATACACACGGGTACAGAACAAAGATTCCGAAAATATTATTTTTATGAGTGCAAGAGTATAATACAAGTTTATACTACGTATTCTGCTGTCGCTCATAAGGCGGTATTAGCGCGATAATTTACGATAATTTTTGGCATTTATCGTTCTATGTCAACTGTGGGTCGATGAGTTTTTATGCGCGCGCGCATCTGTGAATCATTCGCGGGACACAGACTATAAAATATGGAGAAGTGAACTGCATTATTTTTACAGTTGAGGTTCAGAAAATCTTCGTTGTATGGAATTTTTGGTTTAAAATAAGAACTTTGTAACGTACCTTTATTTATTTATTAAATCATTTTATTGAAGTTACGTCCATATACTCGTACTTCAATTTCATATAAGTATATTTATAGATTCTAATAAATAAATAATATCAAGAATTTATTTCGTTTTGTAGTCAGACGTAGACAATTAAATTCCAAGAAATAATAAATTATTAAAAGTTACTTAAAGGTCTGCCACATTTGGAGGGTAAAATATTAATATAATTTAATGAAGCTTAGGTTCATTGAATTCTGAGCAGCACTTATCAATTAGTTAAGCAAGTTTATTTAATACAGACGCGACACTTCTACGAAAAATAAACAATATTTACTCTTTGCAAGCTTTGAAAACACGAGATTAATCCATGTCAGTGTTACCTCTACAATGTACGCCCGAGGAAACTTTACGACATGACAGTGTTTGGAAAAAATCGAATTTATTCCAAAAAAGTTAAATTTATTCGAAAAAAGTAGAATTTATTCGACTTTTATGCCTAACAGCTTTTCGTAAGGGAGTGTACTCAAATTGCTGAGGAATACTTTTTGTTCGAGACGTTTAGTGTATGTGTAAAATGTAACAGCTGTCCGAAGTATTGAAAGAAAGGTCTTATAGAAGTTAGGCATTTGGTTGATTTTTGTGTCGTCATACTAGAAAAATCTTATGCCAATATTTTTTTGGAAAAGTCCTCCTCGCATAATATTTTCTTTCCTCTACATTTTTAACCATGAGTGTTTAGGGTGATTGATAGTGCAACGACAGTGTAATGCATCTGTGGTAGGTCTAGGTAAACGTAAAATCAGGGCCGCCATATTGTAACAAAAACAAAATCTTGGTAAAACTATGTAAAACTTATGTTTAGTAGTCTAAATAGACCGCAGGGCGCACTTTGGTTTTTTTTTGGACAAGCCTGCCTCACTATTACCAAACCACTGCAACTCCTGTAAGTCAGAATCAACAATGGCGACCACAAGAAAATCGCCGAGACATTGAAGCTCAACGAAGTCCAAGAGAAACTATTTAACTGTCTTGGATTCCGCAACAAAATTATTCAGAAGAATAGCGGAGGAGCACCTGAAATCCCCGAAGGGTTATCCAGAGATGTAGGTACTTAATAGTTCATCCACAATATGTTTAAGTCCCATGAGATTATTGCCATCAATCGGGCACAAATTCTAGCTTTGTGGCTGCTACTGACAAAATGCCGCGCGCTCTTAAAATCATTCGATTTTTAACCGACTTCATAAAGGAGGAAGTTATCAATTCGTTGGACCTTTTTTATTTTTTATGTGTATTCCTCAATTACTCGTAGATGACTGGACCGATTTGGATAATAATTTTTATTGCTTGTAAGAGTATACTTCCCAGGTGGTCCCATGATCATCAAGTCAGGATCTGATGATGGGATCCTGGAGAAATAGAGAGAACTCTTCACATTTTATAGGCTCGCTTGAAGCAATTTGGGTAGTTTTTGGAAGAATACTTTCTCGGAGTGATCCCATTTCAATTTGGTGAAGATCTGATGAAGAACTACGGAGTTAGGCAACGGAACTCCTCAATAATTATTAATGATAGCAAATGGAGTGGGATTGCTGAAATGTCATGTCTGTCTATTGTTTACACCATAACATCACGCCGGTACGCTGTGAAGGGGTAAGCACATGGCAATCACAAAAAAGTGAAAAAAAACCGACCTTAACAAAAATAAAACGCAAAAAAGTGAAAAAAAATCTTTAAGAAGAAAAATCAGGTTCTGAAGTCGATGACTCTTGTTTGTTTGATTTCGTTTTTTGCCACCGACTTCAGAAGCTGATTTTTTGTTGAAGTCGGTTTTATTTTTTGTTTAATTTTTTTTTTCACTTTTGAAGGCGATTTTGTTTTTTGTAATTTGCTTCTACGATTGGGCAATCTACAGCATGTTTTATTAAAAACCCATCAAGGGAAAAAGCCATAACCACAAGATTCACAATCACCTACGAATTACCTCAAAGCTCACACTCGTAAACTTTCCTTCATTCCCCATTATCACTTCACGGTCGTAACTTCACGACTCATCCATTGTAGCATTATCTAATTGTATGATCTCTTATGTTTACACTTTTATTGTTACACGCTGTATACAATTTATGATGGTTGCTGGCTTATCATTATTGTTTGTTGGTTGTTCAATGGTAGCGGTTGATGGCTGTCGTAAATTAGGAGCTTTGTGGTGATACTAAGGGTAGGCTTCGAAAAGGGATGGGTGGGAATTTTGAACTGGGTGTATGAAATTGTGAGGATAGTGGAATTTAAGTTTTTTTTATTCAAATTGGTATAGTAGACCTCGTAAAAATTGCGTCGAAGGATAACATTTATTTATTTCGCCCGCTACAACTCAAAAATTATCCCACGGGAAGATAAAATCTATGTTATGTGTTAATTCAGATTATAAACTACCTGTGTACTAAATTTTATCCGAATCCGTTCAGTAAGTATTGTGTGAAAGAGTAACAAACATTCATCCTAAACACACATATATACCTAAAATCTTTCGCATTTTTAATATCAGTAGGAAGTAGGATGTCGGTACACCATACGGATTAGATGTAATGACAAAGAAAAATACATTTTGCATAAGGTGACACTATATTTGGTTATTCTAAGATTACATGTTCCATCTTGTTTTTTAAGCCTTGCTCTAGTTGCCTGTCAATGTCCATTTAAATCCTCTCTATCTTGAATTAATGTGAACCAGTCCTGTTTAGAGATATCAAACTCAACTAAATAGTTTCGCCTGTGACCGCCGCGGTTGGCGCAGTGGTTGAAGGATTGTATTGCTGCGCTGTGTATCGCGGGTTCAATTCCCGCACGGAACAAAGATTTGTGTGGCCAACAGAAGTTGTTTCGGGTCTGGGTGTGTTTGTGTATTTGAGTTTAAGTGTTTGTAAACGCGCCCACGATGCAGTAGAATTTCCTAGTGTGACTCAAAGTTTTTTTATAAAATTAAATTTAAAATTTAAAATTTACATCTCATATCGAAAAGGGCGAAGCTGTACTTTTGCTGTTCAAACAAGTAATATTACAAAATTTACTGAGAACGTCAAACAAATACCTGCCTCGTTGATCAATTTGAGGAATTTCTCAATGGCAGCCACGAAGTCTCATTTTGTGCCTGGTAGATTACATTAGGCTCGCTCGATATGGGGCTTAAATATAACTGGTGAAATTGAATGTGTACTCTTATTATACACCTCTGCGAAACCCTTCGGGTATTACAGGCATGATGTTATGTCAATGTCAACATATAAAGGTGAAGTCAAAGTATTTGCAAAATAAGTTTATAAATGCACTAGCGGACGTCACGCGGTTTCACCCGCGTAGTGTCCGTTCCCGTGGGAATACAGGAATAAAAAGTAGCCTATGTTACTAAGGTTGAATGTAGCTTTCTAATGGTGAAATAATTTTTCAAACTTACACACACACACACACAAAAATAAAAATCTTTCGTCTTTATAATATTAGTGTAGATTCAGAGCTCATTTCAAATAACATCGCCGAAGTCTTAGTAGTAAATAAGCAGACTTAGAGCGGCAGTATTTAATTGAAATGAAATATCCATTGACCCAGTTTCGGATTCCTATTTCGTCGTATTCCTTCATCAAAGATTCTTCATTGTTCCCAAGCATTGGACCAAATGGAAATGTACGAGAAATCGTCTCGAGTAAGCTCAGGCTTCCTCAGAAACCGTTACTCTATTTGTATAAGCGCTCAATTTCATCATTAAACATAATAGACCCTAAATGTTAATGCATGATTCTTCGGCGCCCTTCGGTTCATGGTTACCAACTATTATAACAAACGTATTTACACCTACACCATTGCAATCTCAACTCTATTCGCACGGATAAAGAGTTACAGCAACCGCAATAAAATTCTGCTAAAGTACGTCAATACAAAGTTATCACTTATCTGTAATTTATTCAAATTTGAGCTTTTGTGTGTTGTGATAAGGGTGTAAGCGATAGTGTAAGTAAGTTGGTAAATCAAGCAAGGACATCAGTATTGGCAATAGAGGTAGAACTAAATAATTGTTAGATTGTTTGTACTATATACATAATGTGAATCTGTGGATTATTTCTATATTAACAGTCATAAACGCAGTTTGGTTTATATATTATGTTTCATTGCTAATCATTTACATGCCGATTGGGCATTTTGGACGGAAATAGGATTAGAATGTCAACTATCAAGATCTTATTCAGTTACTTATAAATGAAAAAATATGTATATTTATTGACTGAGATATTGGAACCCTTTTTTTGTGGAGTGGGAAATCATCAAATAATCCCTCCCACTCAGCGAAAGGGAGAGTCAGACTTCTACTGACTAAAAACCACCCATGTTCCTTCTTAGCCCTTTATGTCGAGGCCGCGGTATCTCTTACAACAACCCGCAGCTCCGACGGGCGTCAGCCCTTGCGGGCCCCTTCCATATTGCTGACATCTCTTTGAGGGGGTTGACACAGCCTGTCGTCGTCATAAGACGGACGGACGAGCGAGCTAGCCCATTACTCACCGTCCACAGGCCCGCGTCTGCGGTGGCCGGAAGCCGTCACGTGGCCCCCGACGCCCGGAGCGTCTCCCGTGGTGGCTGGGACGGGAGGTTCTCTCCCTCTCACGTTCCGCCACCTCCTTCGATAGGTATTGGAACCCTAACAAGATACTGAAAAGACTTTAACATAACATTACGCCTGTAATTCTTGAAGGGTTATTAGAGGTGTACACGTTAGTACCTACACCCACAGTCGTGCTTGCAATCCGTAGACCAGCGAGGCAGCCAGTCGAGACAGGGTCTTTTTATCTCCTCCCACTCGTTAAAAAACAAGTAAATGGTTTTAACTTAGACATGATCCCAAATTCTCGAACATGTAGGTAGTTTGACAGTGGATAATGTGCCGTAATTACAGGAATAACGACTACTGAAGTGGTTACAGGCTAAGTAACATTTATAGATGACGTGTCTAAGGTGTTTTGGTGACTGTAATCAGCTGCCAAACCTTTTCCCATTTGTATGTTATGTTCAGTTTCCATTCTAATCCGATGCAGCTGAGTAGCAGTATTTTACATGAGTAACACAATACTCTTTGGTAAGACTGGTTGTCGGGTTTTTTGACCACTGACTACCTGTAACAAATGTCAAAGATGCTACAAAAGACAGCCGAGACCAAAGGCTTAACGTGCTTACCGAGGCACGGAGGATGTAGATAGAGGATGGTCACCCAGCCACGGTTGGTCTGTAGCAAGAGTGGCTTAACCTAAAGATCGATACCAGCGGCTGCTATTTAGCCACAAGCTCTTCTCTGCGCTGTGATCATTGTACTCCTAAAAAACTTTTAAGCTGTCACGCTTCTGCATGTTTCCAATAAATGATCACTGATCCCAGCACATAAAAAAAAGACAATAAAGTAAATAACATTCCAGTACAGAGTGAAGTTTAAAAACGTATCACACTGACAACTTCAATTTGGATCTGAATTGTAATAACAAACCGAACAGACACAAATGTCAATAAAAATATTTGTTTGAACCGTTATTTGTTGGACTACACAATACATTATTTTATTAACTTTAGTTGCAAAAACACAGACAATATCATTTATGGAAATCAAACGTGGATAGCTAAATGTTTCTGTTTTACTAAATAAATATAGAGGAATAGTCGACTTTGTTTTGTTTGCTTACACTTAATTTAGAGACAGGATTATTTTCATTTACTTATTGGTAAAGAAATCCTCGCAACGTACATAAACTCACTACTTTTCCTCGTAGGGTCTAGGCAGAAAACACAAAGCGCCACCAGCATGCCTGTTAATGATCCTTGCTTTAGTAACATAACATAACACCGCGCAAGCAATCCCCGAAGAGTTGCAGGCATGTACTTTCTAGAACAGGGGCTTAAGCAACCAGGACCATCCAAAACCGTGTTGGGCTGACCATATTGTCAAAGAGATTTAGAAGGGGAGCGGCACGACGGCACGGTTGGCGCAGTAATTGCTCAAGCAATGGACTGCTGCGCTGCGTGTCGCGGGTTTGATTCCCGCACGGCACAAATATTTGTATGACCTACAGTTAGTTGTTCCGGGTCTGGGTATTTGTATGTTTGTGAACGCACCCACGATACAGGAGAAATTCCTAGCCTGGGGCAACGTATTAAAAAAAAAAAACCTGTTACAACAGCCTGCTCACAGCGTGCCACCCTAGCCAGCCAATCACAGCCAACCAACCAAAGAAGAATATAGCAGAATAAAGAGAAGGCCTATTAATAACAGTAGGTGATTCCGGGCTGAAATGAAGATGATAATTAAACCCATACCATCCTAAAGCTGGACAAATAACTTTCCAGGTACAGCGAAACCTTCATCCCTCATAAATAACAAATCGAATTCAAATCCAATGTTTGTAAAAGCCGATCAACAAGCAACCATATTACTAAGTCATAGGTCAATTAGCAGCTTAGCATTATAAATGCAGACTAATTCAATAATCACACACTTGCACACAATACGAGGCTCGTTAATATTCATGGAACATTAGTTATCTTGTTGTGTTGCAATAGATTTGTGATCTTAAGCTTTGTCGAGTAAGCTAATAAGTTTACAGGCAGAAATCTTTATAATTTGAGTACTAAAATATTGATTGCAGTTTTGTTTTATAGAGCGTTTGGCATTATGCGATTGATGTGAAACGCTAAATCATTTGACATCTGTCATTAAACATAATAAATGCAAGTTAGGTGGCTGTATACTAATTAGTTTATTGATACCTTTTGTGGTTCAATGGTCTTTTTTTTTAAGTATAGGAAATCATCAAATAACTACTCCCGCTCTTGGGCAGAGTGAAAAGGAGTGTCAGACTTCTACTGACTAAAAACCACCCATGTTCCTTATTAGTCCTTTATGTCAAGGCCGCGGTATCTCTTGCGAACAACCCGCTGCCCCGACGGGCTAGTTCACTGGTCTATGGTACTGTTTTCGCCGGCCTGTCTAACTACATAAAGTCTCCTGAAGACGATCGTCGTCCCCGAGGCAGGCCCAAGGACCGCTGGCGTGACGATTTGGACTCTTTCCTGACTTATTGGCCAGAAAAGGCAACTGGGGGAGTTGGGCAGGATGTGGGAGGCCTTTGCTCAAGAAAACCACTGAAACCGTTTCCTAAAATTGTAGATCCGTTTGACCAACTTTTATAATGGGACAAGCCCGCCGCCACACTATTCCCAAACCACTGTAACTCCTGTAAGCCCGAATCAACAGCGGCGACCACAAGAAAAGCGCCGAGACAATGAAGCTCGACGAAGTCCCAAAGAAACGATTTAACTGTCTTGGATCCCGCAACGAAATTAATCAGGAAAGAATAGCGGAGGAGTAGGAAAAACATAATTTTCACTTCCCTCCATATCAGCAGGAGACAGAACTGAACAAGGCCAATAGGCACACAGGGACGTATACATTGGGATAAGCCCAGTTGCCTAGCACCACGGATATTATTGTCATTAATATTACTGGGTCCTAAGTTGTGAGCTGTTATATTTGATTCCAATAATGGGTATGACAAAAATGCTTGAACGCACAGAAATTTGACCGTTTGAAGAACTGACAATGAATAACAAACGACCAATGAACTTTCCTATATCTCTTTGATTGACCACAGTGATGGTTACATTGTATGCCTAGCCTTTTCCCAACTATGTTGGGGTCAGCTTCCAGTTTAATCAGCTGCAGCAGCAGCTGAATGCCGGTACAGTTACTCGTACATGAAGTGACTGCCTATCTGACCTCACAACCCAATTAGTACTGGGGTATCTGACGGCCCTGATATGATAAGGCGAGACAGTTTCCAGCTAATATATTTACGCAAGCAATAAACCAAAGCAGCTGTAACCTTTCGTTATCCAATAACTATTGTTGACAGGTATCACGCCCAATCGCCCAATCCGAAAGGTAACTAGTGCCCAATGAAGTTGTACAGAAATAAGTTAACAATCTGCAGTTCAAGTTATATGTAAATGATACTGACTGTGGTGTTGACTTGCTGGTGTGGCGTGCAAAGAGTAATTTGTGCTGCAGTAGACAGGACAGTAGTAATATTATCTTTCTAATATTTGCTGCGGTTAAGAAGATGGGGCGGCACCAATGATATATTAAAACTATAGATACGTTGCCGCCCTCAAAAATGACAACATGAAATGAAGCCAATTGGCCACATCGCGCTTAGTTACGCACCAACCTCTCGCGCGATGCTACGTTTATTCTTAATTTAAATCGTGTGTGTAAACATGCGCGAAACATAAAGACAACAGGCATCCCGCTGTACGGTGTCATATTTTCTTTCCCTTTCTTTACGCGTAAAAGTAGTTATATAATATTTTCGCTGTTTTGAAGCGCCGCCATGTTAGTTCATGACGTTTCTATATATAATACGTCTTTGGGCGGCACGTAGAGGGACTGAAAGGATCATTTTATAATGATGAAGTAAATTATTTATTATTATTTATTTATAATATATTAATAGTACACTTACATTACAACAAGTTGGTGCAAACATAAACTCATTAGAGTTTTAGCGTCAAATCAAAATCATAAAATCATCGACGACATAATTCAGACAAATATAAAATAAGAATCACAATAAAAATAACAGCGAGGGTATGCAGCCAAATTAGCTGCTACCGTACAAAACCAGCGAATATCGGTGACCAACTGCCCGTCCATAGAAACAAATAGTTGTGGAGGAATGTTATTTCGCTTGATACATGTTGTTCCAAAAACAAATGTTACTAGTAATATTTAGTTATTTAGATATAAATTAATATTATGAAAGAAATGTTGCTTTAGTTTGAGTTTAATGTTCATACAAGTTATTTTGTCCCTTAGTAAAAACAGAAGAATAGATGCAGGTAGGTAGGTACACATAAGTTCTAAGCACACCCACACAAATTACTTGTCGCTGCAATATTTAGGCTGGAATCTATAAACGTTAGTGAGCGTAAGCTTCCCTGTCTGTCTGTGTCTGTCTTGCACTTGAAGCTTGATAATTGTGCGACAGTTACAGGACCAACAAGGCATAACTAAACTGATTGCTAAGTAATAACACTAAACTTACCTCGTTTAGTTCAATTAGCATTCCATACAATGATAAATCAGCTTTTTTTAAGGGGGATGGCAAATCATCAAATTACTTCTACCGCTTTGGGCAGAGCGGTACTGACTAAAAACCACCCATGTTCCTTCTTTGCCCTTTGTGTCGACGCCGCGGTAGATCTTTCGAACAACCCGCAGCCCCGACGATGATAAATAAGCTTAATTTGGTTCAGCATAGCTTGATAAGTCGTCTTGCGAACTACTACTTCGATAGAATAAAAGTCTATAAACAGTTTCCATAACATAAAACCCGTCAACAAATCATACAATTCACTAAAAAAAACCTACAAAGCACTAAAAAAGCAGACACAAAACTTTTTATGAAATTGGAAAAATACGAGGAGAGCGTAACGCGATCGAGGACTGCGAATAAAAACCCGTTGAAATAAATATTGGAAAATAATTCCAGGAATCCAGTGAACGGCTGCTATTGAAAATATTAAAATTATTGTCTTGTGTACAAAAGTTTTCAGAATTCCGGTTACATAGTAGCGTTGCGTGTGTTTTTGGACTGGAATGGGATTTCGGAATTTTTGTGGTGCCAGTGAATATTGGATTTTGTGGAGCAGATAACATGTGCTCATGTAGTAAATATCAACATATAAGGGCATACTTTAGGACAAAGTTTATACAGAAGAAGAATAAAAGAAAGAAAGAAAGAAAACTTACAATATAGGTAATGATCTGAAATCGCATAAACGCATTATGAAACTATCCTGACCAATGAGGCAGGCATTCTACATTTTGCGACTGAGCCTGTATTAACCGAAGTCTTTCCAATATTTGGCAGTATTATTTTTTCATTTAGGCTTCGTCTTTAAGAGAGGGAGTGGGGCCATAATCAGCCACACGGGCCCATTGTGCGCTAGTCGTGGTCAAGTATGGTCGATCAAGAATAGTCCATTTCGTGTTCAAATAGTTAACAGTGAACAAGGTGCCAGGGAAACTAACTGCACGATAACAGTCAATATTATTATAAAATCTGCTGACACAATTAAACACAAAACCTTATGAAAACAATAACCTATATCATAACATTATTGAATGAACGCAGTATCAATACGTGACATTAACCACGCCAGGTGTGTCCATATCGTGCGCGTGCGACGATTGGGACATACCTATTGATATTACACGTGTCTTTCTTGCTAAGCGTATAATCTGCACGTATGTACGGAAGTGGAGGGAAGTGGATCAGTGGGGTGACGGAAGTACGAGGCCAAAAACGTGGTTTTAAGATATAAAACATAGTTGTTTTATAGTGGTTTTTGGGTGGTCGGTTCTGGGAGGTGAGATACGTGTTGAAGAGATGATTTTGATGACTGATGGTGCGCATTTTGTCCATTTTGATGACTTGAAGATTTTGTCTTCCGTTAGTGATAACGACAGTCGTCATCTTCTTAGCCTTGTCCCATGTTTCTGAGGGTCGGTGCAAAATGTATTCTTTTTTTTCATAATCCTCTGACAACCGTCATACATTTAAAATCCGCTCACTTAGAAGTCCTTAATCTTCGAACTAAAGTGCGATGAATCAAATAAGAGCATAGATGATCAATAGAGCAGTGGTGGCCCAGTGGTGGCGGCCCCGACTTACGAACAGTAGGTCGTGGGTTCGAACCCAGGCAGGCATATTACTTTGTGTAGTTTATTTCATCACCGTTGCTCTCAAAACGGTGAAGGAAAACATCGTGCCTTTGAAACAGAAATTCGAAGACATGTGCCCGCGTGGTAGATTATAGCCCATTCCCTCTCAAAGAGAGGAGGCCTGTGTCCAAGCAGTGCGAACATAAACAGGCTGTTTATGATGATGATAAATCAAATAAGTTAAAAGACACTTGATAAATTGTGTCTTGCATATCCTGTTGCTACTGAAAGTGTCAAACGCTTCGCCAGATTTTGGGTAGCTCAATAAAATTTTCATAGACACGCTATAATGAAATTAAAAATGGTTGTCCACTAAATGCATCAGATTGACCTGAAAGACCCGTTGATGTATTGTATATTTTTTTATACTTATCTTCTGCTCGTAATACTAAGTCAACCATAGCATAATAATGTTGCAGCTTTAAACTACAGTATGTTAACTAACAGAGGGCGTTCCCGTTAACCCGCAATAGTATAGCATCCATACATGCTAAAAAAAAATTACCAACCTGGAAACCCCTTGGTTACGGAGATATTGGGGGTCAAAGTTCCAAATTTTTCACAGCTGTTTTCGTAAATTCTAGTTTTTCAGGTTATAACGTTACTTAAATTACCTCCATGACCCATTAATTATTTAAAACATCCACTAGCACAATGTTTTAAGAGTGGTACTTTGAGTTTTACCGTAAAATGTGATTTTTGACACAAAAAAAAAAGTTGTTTCCCAGCAAAAAAAATTGAGTAGGGGTACTTAGTTTGATGTACAGAATGCTTGGTTGACGGGAACGCCCTCTGTTAGTTAACATACTGTATATCCACAATTTCTTAGTCTATGACTACAGATTGATGCCAAGGTCGGTTAAGCTTGCGTATCTTGTAAACTTGTAACTTTCTAACTCCAAGCTGCGTCGCGTGTTGCCAACTTTAGGTAATCATTATTTTTTTTTTTGTTTCTACTTCTACTGTTGTTGAGGGTTAAGGGTTTTATTCTTTACGCAATCTTGAAGATGTATTTAGCACACATTTTCACCTTTGAAAGAAAATGTGCTCATGGTCATAGATTGTTTGTTTTTCTTAAATGTTATCACTGCTGGGATACAGGCTTTCTTTGGGAGGGAGCAGGCTATATTCCATCCAGTGTAAGTTAATAGGTCACATGTCTTTGAATTTTCAGTTCAAGGACATCCTGGTTTCCTCACGATGTTTTTCCTTCACCGTTTTTAGAGCTGTGGTAATGAATGATATAAATTACACAAAATTGCGCTTGCCTGGGTTTAAACCAGAAACTTACTGCCTGAAAGTCGTGTCCGCCAACACTGGGGCCATCGTTGATCTGGTTTTTGGATTGGGAAAATGTTTTCGTAAACCTTGTCTCTCTTCGGTGCCTTGGGCCTTCCATGTCGTAGGAGACTATGACCATGGTTGCAGCATCCTAGAAACTGGTGACCCTGGTCACTCGGAGGATAGGCTGAGAAGCTCAAGGGTACACGTTGAGAACATGCTTAAGAGTCTGTGCCTCACAAGTGTAACTGAATACACTTGCAAAGCGAAATAATTAGAATATTTAAAATTGTATATTAAAAGTCCAGGAATTGTAAATTCTGATGAAAATAATGAGTTAATCTCTTTTCTCTCCAGTCTAACAAGCGCCAATAACAATGACCTTAGATCATAGGCTCCTGCTCACCCCACGCATTAGTAGCAAACTGGTTGTAGTTCGCGTAGGTGGACCCCAGCACCTGCCTATATCATACCTAATTAGAATCGTGAACTATGGCCTTCAAATGTTAACTCGCGTTGCTATGAACACTTAAATAGACTCGACTATTTCCTTTAAGAAGTAGTTCCTGTGAAGAGTAAGTAAATTATTATACACGGGCTTCCGGTTTCCTTGGATGTTCAGCATTGTAATTTAATGTTGTTCGTCCGCTGGCAGGTTGGAAATCAACCTAAGGGGACGTTGGCCTATCTCAGACCATGATCTATCCACGAGCCGAAGTCGACTTCAATCCTTTTATGCGTTAATGGGTCAGACTGAGTGATAGTTTTTTCTTGATTTGATTTGAGACATACACACGTTACATAGGCCTAGGCCAAAAAGTTCTGGAGTGGCGACTGCGAATCAGAAGACGTTGCGTTGGTAGGCCTCACAATAGGTAGACCGCTGACCTGGTGAAAGTTGCGGGGATCCCCGCGTCAATATGGTGACGTTTGGGGCAGGCCTTTGTCTGACGAAATGATGATGGTGATGAGGCCTATATGGCGCAATTTCAAAACGGCGAAAAAAGTTGCATGATTTTATTATTACGGTGATGATGAATAAAGTTTGAAATTGCACTTCACCTATTTAAAAGCTATATAGAGCCACTCCAATTCATGTAGAACAACTTTGTTAAACCAACGAGTGTGAACAGGCAAACCTTCGGGAGTTAACCAGAAAAACGGGAAATAAAAATGTTCATTAAATTTTACGGACATGCAATGAAAGTTTCGGACAAAATTCCTGTCGGTACTCGCGTTGAGCTAGTTTAGTGCTGAAATACATATTTCTAGTGAAACGCTGGGGGCCGCAAAACGGTAAACTATTCAAATATGAGCCGACTGCGGATATTTAAGCGGTCGTTTTTCATTGAGTAGGTATGAGGTTAGGTTTTTGGGTGCACGTTGCGAGTCCGATGCGACTTGGTTATGTAGAATCAGGAGAGATTAAGAATATTTGGAATATTTAAGGGGAACAATACACCGTGGCTAGTGGGTTGTTCAAAAGAGACACTGCGGCTTCAAAACACAAAGGGCTAAGAAGGAACATGGGTGGTTTTTAGTCAGTAGAAGTCTGACACTTCAGGGGAGGCGACTTTTAACGGCTTCCAGCAACCCGCCGGGGGGCGAGTGATGGATTACGGCCTGCTGCTCATAAAGAGAAGGCAGGGATCACAGAAGACCAGACTCTTAATTCTCAATACAAAATAATTTCTAAGTAATAGCTTACAAATAAATTATTAATTAATGAAGCATTTAAAGGTAGATTTTAATAATGATTAAAATCTACCATTGCACGGTTTGACGGGGCGGTTGGCGCAGTGGCCGAACAATCGGACTCCTGCTCCGTGTGTCGCGGGTTCGATCCCTGCACGGAAAAACTATTTACATGACCTACAGATAGTTGACCCAGGTGTGGGTATTAGTGTACATGAGTTTAAATGCTTGTGAACGCACTCACGACACAGGAGAATTTCCTAGACCACACTTTTTTTTATAAAAATGCCTTGAGATTCCTTATTACGACTAGTCGTAATCGTGAACTATGCAGTTCTCCAATTAACAATGCACCTCTGAAAGTACTGAAACCTTCAGCAGAACTAATTTAGTCCTGTTTCAATAACTGGCAATGAGAGAGTTGTACCTTTCATTGGAACTACTCACTTGTTACCTTTTTCAATTATGACTTTTGAAATGGCGATGACATTTTGTTTTATGCAATAGGGGATGACTTTAATATTCACATTTGAAAGTAGATTTACAGTTAGGCCAGATAAGGTATACATTTCAATAATTTTGGTGCTGCCAAAATAGCTTAAGAGTCACGCCATCGAGTAGCTGGCCGTAGAGGCAAAATGTCTAAGTTTTGGTCTAGGTACTAGCTTTGTAATAGTGTATCTAAAATAACTCGGTAAACTTTCCCAAAATTACAATTTTAACAGCCAGCGCGCAACAGACGTTACGTTGGAATCTTAGGTGGACCAATGACCTGGAGAAAATTGCGGGGATCCACTTGATGCGAGACGCACGGGACTGGACGGGGAATGTGGTGACTCTTGGTGGAGGCGTATATCCAGAAGTGAATGGCTTTCATCTGAAATGATATACTAGCTGTGAAGGTCAGTTATGTACTCTGTATCGTTTACTGCTGTAGACAGCTTCATGATGTCAGATTTGAAGCAGCCTCTAACATAGTTTATAGAAACTTATTTAACTGAAAGTCTACCCATCAATAATGATTACAGGACAGACATTAAGAACTAGGTACTAATTATTATTTTATCTTTTTTGCATAAACATGAACAAAGTGAACGAAATTTCCAGAAAATGAAAACGTTTTGTGCTAAAAAAGAAAACTTTTAACTAACAACGTCTTTTATTTTGTAAGTGGACAAGGTAAGAAATTTCAGTATATTTTATAAGTTAGGTAACTGTAACGACACGACATGGTTTTCGTTTCATTTACGTTGGATTGCCCCGTGGCTGGATCCACGTGGTTCAAACTACAAGTAGGGTTGATAGATAGAGAAATATTTGATTTAAAAATAATCAGTTAAATTAGAGTATAAAAACATAATATGTGGGTGTAATAAAGGGACACCTCTACCCAACTCTGTAAAGATAAAGAGCGTGAAGCTATGTGATGTTATAAATTATTTGTCATGTTAAGGATATCATCATCAACAGCCTATTACTGTTCCCACAGACACAAACCTCTCTTTGAGAGGGAATGGTATAATCTACCACGCGGGCCCAGTGCGGATTGGTAAATGTCACAAATGTATTCAATTTTTTTTGTTCTAAGACATGCCGGTTTCCTCACGATGTTTTCCTTCACCGTTTTGAGAGCAGCGGTGATGAAATAAATTACACAAATTAATGTGCCTACCTGGGTTCGAACCCACGACGTACTATTCGTAAGTCGGGGCCGCCACCACTGGGTCACCGCTGCTGTTAAGGATATACGCTGTCCTAATTGGTGATGTTTTTTAGAAAGGCTAGGTCCAAAGGATCTGCTATTAACAGGTGCATTGCGTGCGAGTATGACCAGATGTATCAACGCAGACATAGCACAAGGAGTGCGTAACGTATGAGGTGGTGTACTATGGTGTCTGGCTAACCCCATATGAACAATGCTTGATTTGTGATACTCATCATAATCATCATGAATTTTCCCAAACACTATAAGTTTGGTTTCCAGTCTAATCGGATGAACCATGTAATGATTGGCACCCAGTTAGTTACTGAGTAGCTCATAAGGTGATAAAATGTTTGTATGTTAGAATTAAAAAGACTAACTGCCGCACTCTGAGAGCTTTAATGATTACTTAGGCCGTCATTTAGTAACGGTTTTGACAGTTTTGTCATATAAAAGTATGTCATATCTTTACTAAGTGACGACTTAAGTAATCATTAATATTTTTTTTTGTTTAATAAAAACGATGCCCCACACTAGGAATTTCTCCTGTATCGTAGGTGCGTTCACTAACATTTAAACTCACATACACAAATACCCAGACCCGGAACAACTATCTGTATGTCATACAAATATTTGTTTCGTGCGGGGATCGAACCCGCGACACGCAGCGCAGCAGTCCATTGTTGAGCCACTGCTCCAACCGTGCCGTCAAATATCTCTGACTACGGCAGTAAGTAACATTTCTACGAGTAAATCGTCAGAAAAGTAAACATTTTCGATTAGAAAGCGAGAAACCTTATAAATAGCTAGTCGTACAAGGATAGACCGTTGTTAGACACACTAACAGTACAATCTAAGTGCTAAATAAATATGCATCCCAAAATGGAAAATCGTGAACCACCTCACCATTAAGGTACTCGTAGCTTCACGAAAACAAAACAAACCGTAGGTAGTTCCACTCAGTAATGTCCTCACTAATTCTCTTGCAACTTCCCAATTGTAATTCACAAACGTGTGAACACTATTTTTACTATTTCGTGCCATCCTTAATGCTCTTACTTCGAGCCTTACAAAGCTCCGGGCACACCGATGGCAGAAAAACGTTGAAACATCGACAAAAAAAGCCTATATTTTTTTCTAGTACCAATGCTGAACAAATCCTTTGCTAGGAACACATAGTGTCTCTGTATTTTTTTGAGAATTTTGCTTTGGTATAAAATTCTGTTACGAGTTCTGCTATTGTTTTACATGTAGATAGTTTGGTGGAGATCAAAATGTTGAGGTTTTATTATAAGCTCGAGTTTATTTTGTTTGTGATTTCTTCGGGTGTTAAATCTGTAAAAGGTTGGGTTAAGCCTGATTATATCCTGCCTTTAAGCTAAACAAACTATTCGAAAAGATAAATAGGAAAGTATATTCTCGGTATATTTTGTCAGAAAGCTTTTCATAGTGTTTTCTCTTACAATATTATTGCGGCGTATTTTACATATAGATACCTCAATGTTATCGGAATAGATAAATGGGAAATATTGAATTGTTATTTTCAGGCGGGACATATTAATTAACTTAACCTTTCGCCCTCTGACCGCACTCACACATACATACATACACGCTAAACACATAACCCTCCTTTTGGGCTTCGCCGCAGTCGGGTAAAAAGACTCATATAAAGAAGATATTTGGGACCTCTGTCCTGTATGTATGTGTGTATGTATGTATTTATGTATGGATGCCTGTCTCTTTGTTCCCTCATAACTCCTAAACGGATGAAGAGATTTCAATAAAATATACGTCGTTAGATTTGTCTTGATGGCGCGAGTGTCACTGGCTACATACAAATAAAAAAAACAAAGAAAGATTGCGGATTTTGAAGGCCACATTCCGGATTTGAAAAAAAAACAGTTACCATCGAGTAGTATTATTTTAAAGGAGAAAACAAAAATATATTATTATGACACTTATAAAAGTGTTAAATGATAAGTTTAAAAGAAATTCAAAGTCACAAATCCTAAACAAACACACAATTTAAACCATCTGCGAAGAATTTTACGCGACCAACGAAAGAACAAACACAAAATAACTAAAAAGTTGTAAATAAAAAAAGTAGTAACCCGACCGAAAAGCATAAAACAAGCAAGTTTTGTTTAATTTTATTTATTTTTTTGTTTAAGTTTTGTTTTATTTTATTTGATGAAATGAAAATAGAATGGAGCCGCCTGCTTCCAAGTTTATTTTTTTTATTTTTTTAACTACTTCTTTTTCATCCGTTCTCTTCTGTCAACCGTCACGCTATCATTTACTTCTTTTTCTTTCATAAATCATACCTCCCACAATCCATCCATCGTTTGTTTGCTCTTTCTCTCCCTCTCCATCCATCAAAATGTATATTCATAACTCTTTTAGTCACATGCGATTCGTTCAAATAACAACATTTAAACTGACAAATACATTTGAGAGACATACCTACTGAATATCTAAAAATACTTCAATTAGAAAGCCTCATTTACACAGCCTGCCGTCCGTTTACAGACGTTTTATCTGTAATAATCGTTGAGACAGACACACTAATTAGCGACGACCGATCGACTCATTTAGAAACCATAAACGGACGAAGACATACACAGGCCAGCAATATTTATTGGACAAGACATAAATCGAAAATGAACTTATTTAATTAGTTCCTTTTTTACGAAGAAAGCTATAGTTTATGTCCGTTGAACGGCGATTAAGTTAATCGAAGTTAAATGTTAAGTAAATAGCTATAGGCATTATGGGGACGTTTTCAAGTGACGGTCGGTTATAGAGTGAAGTATAAGTGTCCACTACGGCATGTATACAGTATGTTAGCTTAAACAAGGGACATATACAAGCACTAGTGCATGCTTACATGATACTAATAAAAAATAAATAAAAAATAAACACTGATTAATAACAGACAAAACCATACCAAATATTTCGGAAAAGTCTCGCGAACCTTGCGCTTATCACAGAAAATGTGCGCGGATCAATGACTTTTACGTATAATCCATTTTCTCATCATATTTTAAAACTCGCGTAGGACAATGGCGGTAAAGAATCGTTTAATAAAGTGAGATATTCTGGAGAGCCAGCGGGAGCCATGGCACAATTACGTCACAAATTAAGGTTATAGTTTTTTACATATTTGAGACGAGAATCAAATACTAAACACCCCCCTTCAATGTGTCCCTCGTTTAACCTAATACCCTGTATAGTTCCAATGTAAGTTAACCTGTAACTCTATACAACACTTAAACAATACGAGGGCAGCAAAAATTACAAATGTATATCTTGATGTGCAGTACAATCTTTTTGGTTTAGTAGCCGCATGCGCTAAGTTGAGCATGAGGTTCTGAGTTCATTCCCAGGTCGGGTAAAGTGTTATTCGGTTTTCCATTAGTAGTGACCTAGAGTCTGGATGTGTGGTCAGGTTCGGTTGATGGTAATAGGCTCGTCTCACTATTACATGGGACTTTAATATCATCATCTTTATGCCTTTTTTTTTGACGGGTGGAAAATCATCAAATAACCCTTCCCGCTTATGGAGCAAGAGGGAGTGTCAGACTTCTACAGACTAAAAATCACACATGTTCCTTCTTAGCCCTTTATGTGTTGAGGCCACGGTATCTCTTACAACATCCCGCATCTCAGAAGCCCTAACCACCGGTTACTTAGACGCTGCTCGCGATAACGGTGGACCACTAAAATTTATCTATTTGTAAAAGAAACTTAAAATTGTAAATAATGTGTAGAAATAATGAATAAATGATATTTATACCATTACCAGGATTGTACACACAATTAACACACGTTATAACCGCTCCCGCTCTGCCCAAGAGCGGGAAGGGTTATTTGAAGATTTTCCACCTGACCAAAAAAAGGGCTTCTGAGACAGGTTCCAGCAAGGCTCCTCATAATGCCGGCCATATCGAGGAGTACTGCCTTCTAAATCAGGCTTTTGATCCAACCGCCTCTTAGCACTATGATAACCGAGTTCACATTCCACATGTCAACCACCTCATGTGCCAAGTTCAGATATTTTATGTTTTCCCCTGTCTTTTTTGTTTTTCTATGTCAGCATGTGTGTAGTAATTGTGTGTACAACCTTGATAATGGTTTAATTGGTTATAAATTTGTAGGGCCTTCAATCCTTGTAAAAACATTTGATAAAGATGACCTGAGCACACATAGTCAGGTGTGCTCGACAATGCTTATAGCTATAAATAAATAAAGGCTAGTTTACAAGGGAGCTAGTACTTGTAAAACTTTTAGAATTTCTTTGGTATTTTCACAACAGCTGAAAGAAGGCAATATCTTAGTATTTGATGCTATCGTTTAGATACTGTCGAGCTCATTAGGCTTAACAGAGATAGTCGCAGGTCGATAGGTTGTTTATTTTTTTCAATTTTATTGGGTGACAATTAAGCACACCAGATGTTATTTGGTTATCAGAGCAGATATGAGTGCCTTGTTTGTTGAGTGGCCTTTTTTTTTTTTTTTGGTGGTTGTAAAATCATCGAATAACCCCTCCCGCTCTTGGGCAGAGCGAAAGGGAGTGTCAGACTTCTACTGACTAAAAACCACCCATGTTCCTTCTTCGCCCTCTATGTCGAGGCCGCGATAACCGGTGGACTACCCGCGGCCCCGACAGGCGTCGGCCCTTTCGGGCCCCTCCCATGTTGCTGACATCTCTTTGAGGCGCGCGTGGAACACGAACGCGCCGTCGACACGGCCTGTTTTCGTCGTGAGACGGACGGACGGCGAGTTAGCCCATCACTCACCGTCCACAGGCCCGCGTCTACGGTGGTTGGAGGTCATCGCAGGACCCCCGACGCCCGGAGCGCCTCCCGCGGCGGCTGGGACGAAAGGTTCTCTCCCTCTCGCGTTCCGCCACCTCCTTCGCCAGCATCACTGCTTCGCAGAAGGAGGCGACGGCGTCCCATTCCTCCTCGCCCCGGATTGTTGAGTGGCCTCGGTTGTATTGTTATTGGGTTTTCTTTAAGTCAATATCTCAGTAGCAGCAATAAAGCCTGGAATTGTGGCGGCTTGCTCCCTATTATCTGGGACTTAAAGTTATCTAGCGACATGTGGGTTACACCGCTGCCGTAAAGACAGTTAGATTTTAATTTTCTTACAGTAAAATATTATTTAGGTACTTAGCCAGGCGTACCTTAGTGTTTTTGAAAACGCGCATTAGACAAATCTAACCCTTAGTCCATATGTTTTTATTTATTTTATGCTTCAACAATAGAGTGGTTAACAAAAAAATCTAATTAGTCCGTCTTATAGATTTACAGAGCAGTGGTGGCCCAGTGGTAGCGGCCTCGACTTACGAACTGTGAGTCTTGGGTTCGAATCCAGTCAGGCGCATTACTTTGTGTAATTTATTTCAACACCACTGCTCTCAAAACGGTGAAGGAAAACATCGTGAGGAAACCGCGCATGTCTTAGAACCAAAACATTCGAAGACATGTGACATCTACCAATCCGCACTGGGCACGCGTGGTGGATTATAGCCCATCCCTCTCCTAGAGAGGAGGCCTGAGTGGGAACATTATAGGCTGATGATGATGATGATGATGATAGATTTACAAAAAATATTGGACACGTAGTTTTTATTTTATCACGTAAACAAAAAATGAAGACGATACAGTGCTTTGAAAACTCATGTGACGTCATACTCTTAAAAATTAGTATGAAATTTTTTAGCGGTCAGTGACGTCACCAACGACCAATAAAATCTTTGACGCATTTTATCTTCGTCAATTTTTATTGATTCGATAAAACACAAAATACGTATCCAATATTTTTCGATAATCTAACAGAAGCACTAGTTAGAATTACATTTTTTAAGCCAGTAAACATCCCTATTTATGATTTTAAAATCAACATAGTACCTGATCTCTTTATACGACTTACGAAATGCAAATCTAAGCCATTACAAAACTTAAGAAAATATCCCAATACATAACAATTACCTATTAAAAAGAAACCTTCTTATTCTCAACTAATGCTATATTACATAAAGGTAATTACCATACAATCGCTTATGTAAGTACTATAGAGAAACTTGTTATAATTAGCGACCGCAATGTGTTAACGGGGCACTTTTGTGACCGTGGTGACCAAACTTTGTTTGCGTTACAAAATGTATTTTTAAGACCTCGTACCAAAATCAATCGAAATCTTTATACGGTTGTGTCTTTGGTCTAGCTTGTCAACGCGTCTGCCAAGCGTAGACTCCTTCTGTCTTTTTTTGTGGATAAGAAGTGATCAAATGACTACTTCCGCTCTGCCCAGAGCGGAAGGAGTGTCTGACTTCTACTCACTACAACCTAACCATGTTCATTCTTAAACCTCTGTGGTCCGTTGCCGCGGTATCTCTTTCGAACGGTCCCGCAACCCCGAATCGTGTACTGCTGGGTTCATCTCCAGTTCGAAGTATAATATTTTTTTGGAAAAATGGATCCAGACTCCTGAATTTCGGAGTGACTTAGCAATTATTAGGCTTTACATAAGAAATAGCACTTGCAACGATAACACCATTGAGATGGATAAAAGCATGATTGAAATGATGTTTTTATCTGTCCATACACATATAATATTTCTCCTAACCAAACGATATTTCTCCCATATTAGGAGCATCAAATGTCAAAAATATTCAAATTCATTAAATTAATTATTCCAAAATGTTTCCTACAACTTATTGCCTCTTTCAATATAGCCATATATTAAAACAGGAGTGTGTCTGTATATCCATATATGTCATATTGACATAACTCGAACCTTGAATTGATAAGCTGTCAAAAGTGGTTCTACCCACACAATACGTAGTTATTTTTAATAGCTATTCAAAGTAGAATATTGTATGCCTTATTTGGTTGCTTTTTTGTGTGTGTATATTTAGTGATTAAATGATCAGTTTTGACTACTACAATGGTAAAAAAAAGCTTAGATTTGTTTACCATGTTACTTTGTTTTTCCGGGGACTTTTGTGTTTTTAGACACAAAAATACAAAGGTCTGGCTGTCCACGAGTGATCCCGAGTTACCTACTTAACCTACAGCTGACCCCTCCTTAAACATCATCATCATCTGCCTAGATTTTTTCCAATCATGATGGCTTCGGCTCACAGTATTACCGGATACAGCTGAATACCAAGTACTATAAATGAAACGACTGTCTATCTGGCCGCCACAACTCAGTTTGTACTGGGTAGCACGATACTCCTTGTTTAGATTTTGTAGTAAGATTTTCAAATTACTACCTAGCTGTAACGACATAGTTTATGTTTAAAATAAAACATTAAAATTAATCTATATTAGGTTGTTTTTGAAGAATTTTCACAACCACAAGTGGCCGTGGCAGAATGGTCTTACTGGCAATTGAAATCTGCGCTACAGTAGAAACATAAGTGAAGCTCAACAGAATATATACTTATACAAAAAAAATCGCTAATGCAAGGGATAAAAGTGGTGTAATTAAAACATCCGCGTTCGTTCGTGACTGCGGTAAACATAAACATGACTCAACTTTGGCTCAACATATCTCGACATTGCTCAACGAGTTCAGGCTCAACTCGTCTCGAGTGCCTGCTCATGGGAAAAGCTTCCCTTTGTTTTAATTTTTAAATACTTAACGTTGAGGGGACTTGTCAAAGTGCTGTGTATCTTTCTAGACGTGGGGAGAAGACTTAATGTACTGGAAGAGGCAATTAATGGCATAAAAGAATAAGCTGAAATCAAGTACTACATATTTTTTCATTTAAATATAACACTACGCGTGTAATAGTGGTCATCAATTCGCAAAGCCAAATTAATTGTAGTGGTGGGCCTTTTCTTTTTTTTCTTGGCGGGTGGAAAATCATCAAATAACCCCTCCCGAACTTGGGCAGAGCGAAATGGAGTGTCAGACTTCTGCTGACTAAAAACCAAACATGTTTCTTCTTACCCTATATGTCGAGGCCGCGGTAACTTGTGAACAACCCGCAGCCCGTAGTGGTGGCCCTTATACCTTCTCCTACATACTTCTTACTTCAACCTGACTTTTGTACTTGACTAGTTGTGATTATGGCAGGAAGTGTAAAAGTTGCAAGTGCTTCATATCCATGTTGGTATAAAACTGATAGGTCATAACTTCGGATTCCGAAACTTACATAGTTTTTCGATATTGGAAATCGCGTTATGGAACTCTAATAAAGTTGGGCAGGATACCTAGTAAGGCGCAGTGATGACAGGTGGCCTAAGGCTGTCACAAAATGGCGTCAAGAGCTGACAAAAGAAATGTTGCGAGACGGGCAGAGGACTAAGTTGCCCATCGAGGTAAAACCTTGGATGAGGATGGAACAGGGTCATGGAGAATGGCACAAGGAAATAGAAGACTATACCCAGCGGTTGATGAAGTCCTTTGACCCCAAATACCTGAAGTATTACGGGGAATATCCGAATTAAAATGGTCAGATTTTAAATGCTCTTATCGGCTATTAATGTTAATGGTAATCCTTTCAATATATATCTTTTAAAGTTGATAAAAGCCTCGTTTTCGACAAAAGCACAATATTTTGCATAAAAATAAATGTTTAATTCTTTTTTGATACGCATTAATCCTCGCTCAGAGTATCTTTTTATCTTTATGTAACATGCTTAAGCCTCTTATTTGCATATTTCATTGAAACTCGCATTTTTTTTTCCGTTCATTTTCCTCTACTCATTTTTCAGTTATTTTAAAAGCTTTTAGCATTTTCTGGGGTTGTCTCGTAATGCAATTTATATTTTACGTAAATACAAATTAACTTTTAGATGTGAAATGAAAACTCGAATTAAAATGAAAATTATTTTATAATTATTTCAAAATGCTAGTATTTCATTCAGAGTTTCAACTTGCGTTTAATTGGATTGAAATATTTTGTTTTATTTTTTTTTCTTCTGTTTTTTAAAGCTGCAGTTTGATTAGCTTTTAATTTCTTCTGCATTTTTATAGATGAAAGTATGTAAATAGTTTAGAGTTTTCCATCATTAAGTTTAAAATAAATTTTTAGCTAATATACCATGGGTTCGGTGGACGAGTAAAGTATGAAAATATGACCAGCATCGCAAATACCTAACCTTATCTGCACTGAAAATACTTTATCATGTTAAAATGCTCCAATAAAAAGCAATAAGGCCTCGTGGTAAACCAAAAAGCCACGCTATTTACGTTTTTTGCAAAAACGCAGCGTCAACCCATTTTCTAAGCCAACTTTTACGTGCGAATAATGCAGCTCCAAGCTCTATTTTCACCCTTACAGAAACCAACACAAAGCGAATATTAAATATTGTTCACGATCGATTTAATACACTCTTTCATTTTGCCCATGTCCGGGCCCAGATCCGGATAAAAAATGTTATCCGTGTACAAAACAATACGTGTTTTTTGTTGTTTTGCGTGCAGCATGTACAAAGTATTGATTAACGCCCAGCTCTCAACGGACCCGGGTATAAAAAATAAAAAAATCAACAGGACTGCATCGCCTCCGGTTATGCACTCGCGACCGTGCAAACATAGTACGGACATAATGTATACTGAAAGCGGCTAGTTTAAACTGACCCACCGTGATCCCTTCTCTTGTATCAAACCCGGGTATAATGGCTCAGAGCTGTCAGAATAGCCGGGTTTTTCGACAATTGGTACCTTTACATACCCAGGAGGCATGGTAAATGGATTTTTTATTTCCATTCAACGAATCATATGCGTTTACTTTTTTATTTGCTGGACCAATGGAACAGAGAGCATCTATATTTGGGAACAATTTGTGGAGTGTATTCATGTACAGTTTTTATTTTTAGTTAATATTGAATTTAAAATTGAACTTGTATGGTATGTTTTCCGGTGTTTTTTTAAACAAGATTCATAAATTGATTTCGGTTGTAAACGCGTATTGTTAGTACGCTGAAAATATTTACGTTAACGTGGAAAATAATTTTCTATATTTACTATTTTTTATTTTTCCGTCAGTGCATTAATTGGTTTCGAGAATTAATTTATATAAAGCTGATACATCAAGAGCAGCGGTGGGCCAGTGGTGGCGGCCTCGACTTATGAACAGTTAGTCTTGGGCTCGAACCCAGGCAGGCGCGTTAATTTGTGTGATTTATTTCATTACCGCTGTTCTCAAATCGGTTGAGGAAAACATCGTGATGAAATCGGCGTATCTTAGACTCCAAAAATTCAAAGACATGTGATATCTGACAACCCGCACTAGGCCCGCGTGGTGGATTTTAGCCCATCCCTCTTCTAGAGAGGAGGCCTGAGTCCCTGCAGTGGGAACATTATAAGCTGATTCTGATGATGATGAAAATACATCTGGGCACGTATGGCATAAAAAGCTGCAATAATATTGGGAATTTATCGCGACGAAAATTGCGAATTATTAGTCTACGAAAAAGAAAATATTAATCGTTTATTGAATCCTAGTGGTAAACATCTCTCGCACACCAACAGATGGAACGTAAAATGGAAAATGTGTTACAATAAGGTAAAAAAATAAACGTGGAAGGTATATATTATATTTGTACATCTTAACTTTATCCCTATGTTTCCCCGTAAGGTTTGGCAGTACCTGTGGCCATATTTCACCAGTTTTGTAGCAGTCATGCACATGGACGACACAATAGAATTATGTAAGGATCGTAGCGCTGGATGCGAGACGCACGGGACCGGTCAATGTGGCGACACTTAGGGGAGGCCTATGTCCAGCAGTGGACGTCTTTCGGCCGAAATGATGATGATGATGATGAAGGATCGTAGCAGGTGGCTTTCTGTGGTTTCTACCCACCCCAATGGGAAAAAGGTGTGATGTATGTATAATTTTTCTAGACTTGCCATTTAAAGCCAAAGCAAAATCTAATCTTTGTTTAAAAGCTTACTATTTCATTAACGGCTACTTAACTGGTAAGAATAGTTGGTCGCTGAGTTGAACACAAGACAATGTTTGTTATTTATGTTCTTTCTCCAAGATTAGTTTACTGATATTTTATTTTTTATATATATTTTTCATTATTATATACTTTTTAATTATTGATTTGTGTCTGTATTTACTAACTTGCACCTTACTATTGTATCGAGTCTGGCTTTACTAACCTAACCTAACAGACAGATGTGTTGCTGGGGAGTTTGTTCCGCCACTTCTTTTTTCCAGCTAAAACACTAGGAAGTGTCGAAGGCGTATTGGGGGACGGTCTCTTGTAAATAAGTTAAGTAAATTTTGACGTTCGAAAAGTGCTAATTATCAGTCTAGTTTGAATAAATGAGTTTTGATTATGCTTTGATAAGTCCTGTAATGTCGTAAAGACAGAGCTTTTTACAATCAACCTGAAAACTATAACTTATGGAATAACATGGACATCGAAAGACATCATTCTCAATAATAGCGCTTGGAAGAAGGTCAAAATTACACGCTGGAATGTTAATATTTTTCTATAAACTTCTAATTCAAATATCCGTCTAACCTTCAACCGGTACAAAACAAATACAGCACCTATAGATACACTCATTAGGGTTGTCGCGTGATTTTAATATATAAACCGCGTTGGTGGCGGGATTGCAATTAAGCGAAATGGTTTCCTCGACGGGAACTCAATTTACATATTTTTATTGTAGCCGGAAAGCGGTGTGTCCTCACGAAATGTCTAAAACGACTCGACTAAATATTTTCTACGCATTTTAGTTAAGTATTGCGGTTACACGCCACGAAATTGTTGTTGATTTTTCCTTGTGTTTTTGTGTTTCACGGCCGTTGCTATACCTACTGGAAAGTTGGGTGTTAAACCTTTTAACAGGAGTCTATAAAGTAGGGACAACTTGTTTTTTTATGTATAGTAAAAAGGTTTTCCGAAGCGTTACTAGCTGGGACACGAAAGTATTAAAGTTCATGATCGACTCATGATCGAAAAATGATCATGGTTCATGATCGAAAAATGTTTATTTTTTTAGCCAGCCCGTATTGTTCCTCTCCTGGGTAAAAGCGTCATTCGATTCTTTCCACTTTTCACTATGCTGTGCTTCTTTTCACCCATTCAAATCGTCAAGGTCAAGGTTAAGGTAAAAAGTTGGCTTCAGGATCAGGACTACGTCCAGACAGAAGAACTACTTCACCTCCGCCAGTAACCGTGCAACACTTCTTCGATCATCAATCATCATAAATATAACCCAATCTATATACGCAACAACACACTCCAACGCCAACATATACACTCTCAATCACTCACATACTCATATTACACACACATACACACGCTCACCCTAACACGCAAACACCTACACATGCACACATTTAATACGAATCCGTTTAATAAATTACTTTACTACTAGTTTAATCTTTGTTAAATAATTTAGCTTTTAGTTTAGTTTTTTATGTCAAAAATCTGTTGTTTTTGCTATGATTTTGTTAACACACTTTTTAGTTAAAGTCTTCTGTATCATAGTGACAGCAGAACACTGACTCCTAATAAGTCACAGGATCTCCTCGTTTGGGAGTCAGGGTTACTTTATCTGTATGACCTTTATTTCAAAGAAATTCATGTGACCTAGTTTTAAGCTACGTTGAAGGCTTTTGCATATATAAAGATTTTTATTATTATAATATTAATTCACGAGAAAGCCATCTAAGACACCCCGCCATCTTCTCCTCGGTATGCCACGACCTTGTCTAGCTGCCGAAAATCGATATTTATTCAAAGAAAAAGGAAGGTATTGGTAGTCTTTTACAAAAAGCATAACAATACGGAACAAATATTTGTATGACCTACAGATAGTTGTTCCGGGTCTGGGTATTTGTGTATATGAGTTTAAATGTTTGTGAACGCACCCACGATACAGGAGAAATTCCTAGTGTGGGGCAACGTTTTTAAAAAAAAAAAAAAAAAAGTAAAATGTTAAATTTAGTATTATGCTGTTAGTGTAGGATTAGAGCTTGAAACATAAGTGGTTTTTGAAAGTACCACCTGCATTGCTTAGCATACAATTAAGAATGCAAAGAAGCTCTTTCTATGTGCAATGTGTTTTTGTGACTTTCATCTAGATTATTAGTTTCATTTAACTGGATTGTGGAGGTCAGATGGGCAGTCGTACCATGTAAAATACTGGTATTCTCTACATAGTTGCAAAAACGCTAGGCAGATGATAGCCAACGAATGATTGATTGGTAATATTTCAAGACGTAAGTTTTTGAACCGAAGGTTTTTGACACATTTATTTATTGATATCCGGCAGTTGCACTGACGGTTTATCACATGCGCGCAGCAAGACAACAATATAACATTAACTAAACAACTTTATGCAACAATTTAATGGACCTGTACTCGTACTCATAAATATATCAAGAGAATCTGGGCCACAAATTTTATAGACATAACAGTTTAAGCACAGTCAGCATTATGTTAGCAAATCTGCCTCTGAAAGTCTGAAATGGCTAGCCATTGCCTTTAGCTTAGCAACTGCAACCAGTCTTATGTGACAAGAACCTAGTCTCCATAACTAAAGGTGTGATTATCTCCTCAAGCCACACTAGAACGATCCACAATTACCAATATATCGTCCTTCACTCCCGCGCGAACTCATTCGTTCCCAATCACGGCCAATGATCGTGAGTCTGTCAATTGTTCCTCAGTTCTTAGTTCTTAACGAGAGGGAGTTGTGTAACGACCGATATTGGTGTAGGTGTTAAAGATGTTTCTATAAACTTGTTAGACACGTATCGTGTTACTAGGTCAATTGTTCAGTTACTGACTGTTCAGGCATCAGATACATAATGGGCGAGGATCTGGATATTGGCATTCACCATTTAAGATGGAAAGAAGAAGTATTAAAAAGATGCATTAATTAACTAAATTTTGCTCATGCGTCGAAAACTATTGTCTTTGTCTAATATACTTACCAATTCAAGGCTGACAAGTGTGATGTATGGAAGAAGAAGGCAAACTGCCCTGACTGCAAATAAATTGGGATAAACAACATGGGAGCTCGAAAGATATACCGTGGCGTCGACACAAAGGGCTAAGAAGGAATCTGGGTGGTTTTTAATCAGTAGAAGTCTGTCACTCCCTACCGCTCTGCCCAGCAGAAGGAGTCATTTGATGATATCCCACGCCGAAAAAAAAAGGTCAAGAGAATTATGATGATGTACTAATTCAAGACTGAAGATTAGATAAGAGATTATAGCGTCGACGCCCAAAGCAAGCCCACAAACAATTTTTTCACCAAAAAAATCTAATTAGTCCGTCAAATAGATTTAAAAAAAATAATGGACACGTATTTTTTCTTCACTTAAACAAAAGATGAAGACGATACAGTGCTTCGAAAAGTCGTGTGACGTCACAAAGTTAGTACTTTTTTACCCACAAAGTGACGTCAAAAGACCCCACTCATGATCTTTGACTCGTTTCATTTTAGTATTTTTTTTTAATTTGATAAAACATGTATCCAATATTTTTCGATAATTAGATTTTTTGGTGAAATACCTTATTTTCGAAACAAACTCATTTCCAAACCAAAAACCAACCTGTTTAAGTATAAACCTCAACTGTTTCGTAAATATCAATTTAGTTAAAAGCAATAGAAAATTGTAGGGAAACTTTATATTGTTTTGTTTTATGCCCGTAAACGCGCCGTAAACGCACCGTATTTAACGTGAGCCGTCACCCAGTGCGACGTGGAGACAGATATGGGATTATGTCACGCTACCACCGAGGGGCAACTGAAACTAGGGACATAGGACACTTGATTGATTAACACTCGAACCTCGTTTGACGAAACAATTTTTGATGAGAGTGAAAAATGCGTCGTTCAAAAATTTTTCAAAGGTATAGGGTTATGACTATGACCTAAGTATGACTGTGGCCATGTATTATGTTCCTTTTTTTTGGAGGGTTAGAAAATAATCTAATGACTCCTCCCACTTTGGGTAGAGTGGTAGGGAGTGTCAGACTTATACTGACTAAAAACTACCAATGTTCCTTCTTAGCCCTTTGTGTTCCAGGCCGTGATTTCTCTTTGGAACTACCCGCAGCGTATTATATGCACTTAAGTGACAACATGGCTGACTGGTGATTCTTTCTTTTAATTTTATAGTTTTTCTAGACCGGTTTGGTTTTGGTATCAGGTCTTGTGTTGCTTTTAGGCTTTTAAATATGAACTTTTGTAATAAGGGCGTATTATCGGTACAGTCACAAGCATAAACTATATTATGCGTACTCTTAGCAAATTCCAATATCTTTTACCCGACTGTGGCGAACCCCAAAAGGAGGATTGACCTGTATGACCTATATGTTTGTATGTTTGTCCGTTTCTTTGTTCCCTCATAACTCCTAAACAGATGAACGGACTTGGATAAAATAAACGTCTTTAGATTTAGCTTCGTGGCACAAGTGTACCGTGTCTGCACACTGGCTATATCAAAATGTAAAGTAAAACAAAGTAAATTGTGGATTTCGAGGCCCATTTTATTTTGAAGTATATATTTTTTTCTTCTTGGTAATTACCATCGATTAGGGTAAAATGAAGGGTTTTAAAAAAGCTTACTAAAATAAATAAAAAACTTATACGCCTAATAGAATTTTAGAGTGATAAATCGTATAAAAAAAAACACCTGTTACTTTACATGAACAACTAAAAAGTAGTTAAAAACTAAAACACATGACAGACAAAACTGAAAAGGAAAAACAAGCATATTTTGAATTAAACAAACCTCGTAATCATACTGGGTCTATTCTATATTTGCATAATTTTACATTTTGAATGTAATATTGGGGGATGCCTGCTTCCATGTTTTGATGAGATTTGTTTGATGGATAATCCATCCACACAAATTTTCACATTCAAAATCAAAATCAAAAGTCATTTATTCAAATTAGGCTGATAATCAGCACTTTTCGAACGTCAAAATTTACTTTACTCTACTTATTTACAAGAGACAGTCCCCCAAAACGCCCACCCTTCGGCACTTCCTAGTGTTTAGCTGGAAAGAAGAAGTGACGGAACAAACTCCCCAGCAACACATTCTGTCTGTTATGTTGGTTAGAAGAACCAGACTCGATACAATAGTAAGGTGTAAGTTCATTTTAGAGTTACTACAGACACAAATCAATAATAAAAAATTATATAATTATAAACAATGTAAAAATAAAAAAGTACATAACATATCAATTAACAAATTTTTGTAATGTAGGTAAGGCACAAATGTTGATATCAGTGCTGTAACTATTCGTACCAAAGGGCGTCTGGATGATTAAAAACCATTGTTACACTTTTTGCAAAAACTACTAGGTAAACGAATTTTGCTGAAATTTAGCACACCGATAGTTTATAACCTGGATCCCTTTTATCACGGTAGTATGATCTCGTGGGATAACAAACTATGCTTATAAAATAAAATGTGTCATGTTAATCGAACATTAGGCACCTATCCTATCAAAAAATATAAATAACATGTGAAGCCTGTTAACAAGATTCCTGGTAAATTGATAAAAGCGCAAAATAACCAGCTGAATACATATTATATCAAAATGCAGAGTTAGAAATTCCGGGAAATAGTGCTTGTCTATTTGAAACGTGGTATCTATGAAACCTTGAAATTAATAGGAACAAGGCAATGTTACATATTTCCTATTGTGCTGACAAAAATAGAATAAAAATTCTATAACTCTTTTCTATGATTGCTTCATCTGTTTAGTGGTAGGCGACTGCTAAGCATGAGGTCCTGCGTTCGAATTTCTCAGTAGCAAAGTAGTAAGTGGTCCTAAATGATTGCAAAACCTGCAAGAAAGTATAGGTACATTTACTAATTTAGTAAAATTGACAATATTACTACGATTAACAGAGAGTTCAAAGGAAATAATATAAATCTGTCGGATAATACGAATAAAACACCAATAAAAAGTAAAATTTGTTTTATTTTTATTTTTATTTAATAACGTTGCCCCACACTAGGAATTTCTCCTGTATCGTGGGTGCGTTCACAAACATTTAAACTCACATACATAAATACCCAGACCCGGAACAACTATCTGTAGGTCATACAAATATTTGTTCCGTGCGGGGATCGAACCCGCAGCACGCAGCGCAGCAGTCCATTGCTTGAGCCACTGCGCCAACCGTGCCGTCTCTATATAAGATTTCCTAAGCTTTACTGCCCACCCTTTATTATTTGTAAGTAGAATATTATTTTACGATAAAACCCAATTTCAAAATATGACGTCACGCACAATCAACCACAAATTACCCAAGTCCGCACTCTACCTAGTGGCAGTGCCAAGCAGATACATTAAAAAGTTTAACTGCTAATTTTGGGGCCACACCACCATTCGTGACCAGATTGATGTGAAAATGGATTTCTTCACTATTTCCACACAAGTTGTTGTTTATACTGTGTATTTATATTGTAGGGTATATCGTGGACTTCATTTATATATTTTAATAGCCTATTGACATCAATCGAGTCCATACTCCGTGGTTGCTACTGAGAAATCTCTGATGTGAACCCCAATAACACTTTGCCTTTTTTTTTTGGGGTTGGGATATCATCAAATAACCCCTCCCGAGTGTCAGACTTCTACTGACTAAAAACCACCCATGTTCCTTCTTAGCCCTATATGTCGAGACCGCGGTATATCTTACAACATCCCGCAGCCCCGCACTTTGCCTGACCTGGGATTCTAACCCAAGACTTCATGCTCAGCAGTCGCACTTCCAACCACTAGACCAACACAGTTTTCAAATCTCAAATAAGCGAATATCTTCAATAACTCTCAACTGACACAGAATATATTAATAACTTTGTAAATATCAATCAATCAAAAGTCATTTATTCAAATTAGGCTGATAATCAGCACTTTTCGACCGTCAAAATTTACTTTACTCTACTTATTTACAAGAGACAGTCCCCCAAAACGCCCACCCTTCGGCACTTCCTAGTGTTTTAGCTGGAAAGAAGAAGTTGCGGAACAAACTCCCCAGCAACACACAATATAATTGAATACCACGGAAACCCATCAAAAACAAGAATCACATGTACAGTTGTACAACACGAAGATTAGTTTAGTACACTTTACGAGTGTCTCTATAAACTGCGAACTAATAAACTTATAACCTCTGCGAGAATTCGTTAAGCCGCCAACGTAAAGGCTTGTTTAGAAAACACGAGAGATTTGCACAAGTTTTTGTTTTTATTTATTTAGGATTACCAACGAGCTACTTTTCAATTTATTTAACACAGTATTTAAAGTTCTAAAAAATATAGTTATGTATTATATTTTTACGCACACCCAAATAGTGTTTGTTCTTTCCTTGGTCGCTTAATATTCTTCGCAAATGATTTAACTTTTGTGTTTGCAAAAAGGAGTTTTCTTTCAAACGATTTGATGTGTTGTATATTTTTGTAATCTCCTTTTAAAACCCTTCATTTTTATACCCTACTGATGGTACTGGTTTTTTTTTTATTTCTCGAATTGGCCCCCAAAATCCGCATATTTTCTTTGCTTTTTTTTTAATTTTTATGATCAAGACGAATCTAACGACTTATATTTTATTCAAATTCCTTCGTCCGTGCAGGAGTTATTAGGGAACAAAGAAACGGACATACGTACATACATATACGTTAAACATATAACCCTTCTTTTGGGCTTCGCCGCAGTCGGGTAAAAACATTCGTGTTTTCGTTTTTTCAATTATTGAAAAATCAATAGAGGACTGCCTCGCTGATCTAGATCTAAATCTGGTCAGCAAGGCAATCCTCTAGTGACTGATGTGCATGAGTTCCTAGGTTAGAATTCCAGGTTGAGCAAAGTATTATAAGGTTTTTGGATAAGGAATTTGTCAATAGCAGTCACAGAGTCAGTTAATTAACGTAATGTTATGTGTTGAATAAAAGCTTGTTTGAAAAAAAATGTGTTTTTACAATTAAAAATATAAATTACTATACTAGATATATGTATCAACCTCCGATGTTTTGTTATGTATAAAAATAACTCCTACCCAAAACACAAATAAGGCAATCTTAGTACTATTTCAGTGATTTAACAACATCCGTCTGAAGGTTACACAATAAAACGAACCACGCATATAATTCTAGAATAATTTAATTTGTTAACCCTTAACCCGTTTTATGGTTAACGGTTAAACTTGGGTTAATTGCACAATATATATATTAGGATATATTGTAAATATATGGGCTTGTTTATGCCCGGTGGGGTTTCGAGTGGTGACGTCGCAATAATTTTGTGAAATTATAACTATGCTTCAGTGATTCATGGAACATGTTACTTACGAGTAATTAATATCAGTTTAGATAATTTAATTGTGGCAGTAACGGAGAGTTAAAATGGACAATTACAACCATAATATTATTTATTTGTCGATAAACCCCTAAAAAAGCAAGGATCAGTGTTTTAAAACACATTACTTAGGTAAGTCATAGAATCAGGCAATATTTTGTGGAAATTCATGAGTTAAATTGATGTTACGCAAAATATTTAGTTTTAATCTAACATAACATCACGACTATTATTACCGAATCGTAGGCAGATGTGTACCTATTGGTAGTTCACCCATTTATATTAAGTTTTAATTCCGTGAAAAAGTTCCAAGCCTGAATGCAATGCTGTTAACAAAAATATAATATACACATACTCGTACAGAAAAAGCAAGCTAGAAGAGCTCGTGGCTTAATAAGAACTGCCACTCGGGTCGATCTTTAGGTTAAGCTGCGCTTGCCTATGTTGGTCTATGGATGGGTGACCATTACAAAACGAGTTTCCTCCGTGTCTCGGAAAGCACGTTGAGCTGTTGGTCCCGGCGGCCATATTATTATATAGATCTTTGACAGTCGTTACAGGTAGTCAGTGACCAGCAGGGCTATTGCGTATCTTTTAAATGACAATGGCTATCATAATAATATAGTGTCCATCAATTAACTGCCAAATGGTTCCATTTTGTACTAAACCATAACCAATTTGACAGCTAATCCATATGTACAATATAAAAGCCACTGACATTCAAAAGATACGCAATAGCCCTGCTGAAAGTCTGATATGCAGTCTTACCAAAGGGTATCGCATTACCTAGTATTAACTGGGTTGTGGAGGTCAGATAGGCAGCCGCTCTATGTAAAATACTGGTATTCAGCTGCATCCGGTTAGACTGGAAGCCGACCCCAACATAGTTGGAAATAGCCTAGGCAGATGATGAGTAAAAGCAAGCTAATTATTCTCAAACTGACACAAAATGGCAAGAAAATTCAGATCTCCAATAACATACGTAGCTACAAAGTGCAAATGTTGTATAGCAGCAGTTGTTGGCACGCCAAGATAGCCTGCCTGAAATATAGCAGACATTTGTCATGGAAATATTCGATAGCGCGCCAATGAAACTGATTTTACGGAACATTTGGACTTCACTTTTAGATTTGTAAGTATTGTTTGTTGTTTTGTCGTTTAGAGGTAAGGCATGTTTTCATAGATATAAAGTGAGTTTTTATTTTGTGCTTTAAAGTTTCTTTAAGAATAGCATTTTTTTCATAACAATCATTTATCAAAACACTTTAAACTAGACAATTTTCAAGAACAATTATCCAGAGCCTTTTATGTAGTTACTTTTAATATCTTATCAGTAAATTATGCCATGATTTCTGATAGGGGAGGTAACACGCTGTGCCGACACCAAGTAGAATGGGACAAGGGTGGGGATTTTTGTTTTCCTAGAACTCTCGCTTTGCTAGCCATCTGGTCTATAAGCAGTATCTCTTACAAATAAAAAATTATGAAAGGACCTGAAAGCCAAATAGAAAGGCAAGGAAATAGCAAGGCAAGGACAAGGCAATTTTTCCAACCACATTACCTCTAAGCTACTGAACCTCTAAGTCTGCCTACACCAAAACGACTACAATAAAAGTCCCACCACAGTACGGTCTATACTTGCATTAATTTAGATCTGAGCGCAGATTGTATTAAGTAAAGGGCCCGATTAAACTGTCTGTCTTCGGGTGCTATCTCATCACTTTGAGGACTGAGGTTTGGGTGCTTAAGCGGAGCGGGCAACGAAGAGCGGTAGAAAGACAGGAATGCTTACTATTTTGCACGGTGATTTCTGTATTCGCCCCATTCTGAAAGAGAGAGGGCGTAAGTCAAATCTTCTGCAGCTATCAAGCTTTTTATTCAATTTACAAGCAATGATGGCAATTATGACCTGGAAATATTATTGCATGGCTGTAAAACTTAATGGAACTCTGGTTTCATAATCTTGTTAACTAGATATATGTGGGAGACAAATCATGTTTTGTTGATCCTTTTCTGGCAGTTGCTTGAAACGATGTTGCATTAAACCAAAACTTTTCTCTTTCGCACTAACAGTGCTATTTTATTTATCCATTTACACAAATATTTAAACTAACATTAATAAGGGATCAGAAAAAATCGTCGTAACAAAGGTAATATTTATTAATTAAGATACCTTTCTTTGAAGAACATACCTGCAAAAGCAAGAAGCAAAAATATTGAAAAAACTTATTGTGTGGAAGTGTATTTGTATATTTGTTTGTATAATATTAAATCGCTCTACCTCACCACTAAGTACTCACCCCATGTTGAATTTGATGTATCTACCTGACTGCTTAGAATTTAATGGAGTGCTGGTTTGGTTTACTTTTGTAATTAAAAATGGCTACCGTGATGCATTCACTCGTGATTGTAGCTTCTAAATGACTTGCTTTTAGCTGCTGGATGTTATTTACTTACTTCCAAATTTTGTAAAAAAAACGTGTAGTTGTGTTATATTTGGGTTCTATTTGGACTTCAAAGGTTTCTTATTGTTTTGTTTTATAGACTGTTCTTAAATATTATGATTTGATCAAGTTTGGATTAATTAATGTATCTGTGTCCCATTAAACCAATTATGATTAATTTGTAGTCACCCGATCCAGTCTTCCCAATGTGTATCGTATTATCCAGTACTAATTGGGTTGTGGAGGTCAGTTACGTAGTCGCTTAGAGTTTATTACACGAGTAACAACCCTAACACATTGATATAATGTCATATTAATGATTTTATTTAAAGACACGACAAAGTCTATTCAAAAAAGAAACACCGTATATTTCCTAAAACTTATAGAATGTAGTGCACGATGTCTATGAGTAAGGAATGACAGCAGACATTGGTAACGGGTGTAATTACCGACAAGCTAACTGCTGGTTACCGGCCCCATTACCTGATCAAATATTTATGCAGAACCTTCTGCGTTTAACTGGGGAAATGGCAGGCATAGTCATAGCACTACACATAATTATACCTAGCGTCGTGGAGTTATAAAAATCGATTTTAATATTATAAAGTGTTTAATTTTGTTTTTTTTGTATGTTTGTACGAATGAGGAGCTCGTGGCTTAATAAGAACTGCCACTCGGGTCGATCTTTAGGTTAAGCTGCGCTTGCCTAGGTCGATCGGTGGATGGGTGACCGCCCATTACATACCGAGTTTCCTCCGTGCCTCGGAAAGCACGTTAAGCTGTTGGTCCCGGGTGCCATATATAGATCTTTGGCAGTCGTTACGGGTAGGTAGTCAGTGACCTGAAAGTCTGACATCCAGTCTTACCAAAGGGTATCGTATTACCTAGTATTAACTGGGTTGTGGAGGTCAGATAGGCAGTCGCTCCATGTAAAATACTGGTATTCAGCTGCATCCGGTTAGACTGGAAGCCGACCCCAATATAGTAGGGAAAAGGCTAGGCAGATGATGTTTGTACGAATACGAGTATGTATGGAGTAAAAAGCCGAAACTAATGATCCAATTCTAAAAAATATTTCACTAACAAAAAGCTACATTATTCGTAGGTGCTACATACGAATAACGTAGGCTTTTAATTATATTTATATCGAGCTAATTAGCCGCGCTATCACAATTATGATATAAATACATTTTTAGAAACAAGCTTTTAATTAAGTAAATGCTCTAAAAAGTTGTAAATAATTTTATATATTATATAATTTATATGATGGTAATGCTTTTCACGGAATTTATTGGTGTATTATTTCATGAAATACATATTTTTTACTCATTAATTTTGTCAAGATAAAGTTTCATAATTGTTTTTTGTTCATTTACACTGGTAAGTTTCGCCAGAAGATTTTATATCTATTTTATTTTGTGTCAGATAACTATATTCGTGTAAAGGTTGACTTCCAAAAATGCATTAAGTAGTCACCTTTTTGACATACTCGTAAATGGCATGATTTTCACCACGACTTTGTATAAGCAAAAATTTAGAAAAAAACTGTTTTTTTTTTCAATAATTATGCGCTAATAAACAGTTTTCTAACCATAAATATGAGATTACAACAATAAATTACAGTTCGACCGTTTTCCCAAGGGTCGGGGTTTAGAGCAGACGTTTACTGAGGCGTTTGCAGACGTTTGGTATTAATTGACTAAATGATACTTTATTTGGTTGAGAATGTGTATTATTTTATTAATAAACCTTGCATGCCTAAATTTGGTACATCACAGTGAACTGCGCATTCACCTGAAGTCTAGAAATGCAATATCATGTACTGTGTTGAGCAATAAATATTTGAATTTGAATTTACGGAGGAATAATATGATGATGATTTAATAAGCGCAACAGAGTAGCAGCAATAATTAGCAGCGAACTAACTGCGCGCTATCCCTCTACTGCTCACTTAATTATTTATAGCAGCCTTCTACTGCCCTGAGCGAAGCCAGTCGCACATAATACTTCGATTTTGTAGCAGAAGATAAGTATGTCTTTATATGCCGATGGAAAACGTAAGGATGAAAAAGTTAATATTTGTTTTAACTGGGAGATATTGTTGTAGTTATTGATACATGTTACACAATACTAAGTATTTACTGTTATTTATCAAAAATATGTAATTATTAGGATTAATAATCTTTTGCTAACTAACCATCTTATAGTACTCACCATTATCTAGCTTTATAGTCGCTATTTAATAGGGTAGTTAACTAAAAAATCTAATTAGTCCGTCAGATAGATTTCCAAAAAATATTGGCCAAGTATTTTTTTCTTTATTCAGGTAAACTAACAATGAAGAAGATACAGTGCTTTGATATTTTTTTGGCGGTCAGTGACGTCACCAACCCCCACTTAAATCATTGACGCGTTTTATCTTCGTCAATTTTTATTGATTTGATAAAACAAAAAATACATATCCAATATTTTTTGATAATCTAACAGAAGGACTAATTAGAATCATATTTTTTAAAGTCAGTTTACATTCCTATTTTTAATGTTGAGAAGGTCTTGCATTTCATAACATTGGTCAGACACAGTGTTTGTCAAGTGACACTTAAGTTTCGTTATTGACACAAGAGAGTTCCTCAAAACTGTAATACGTAATTATATGCTATAAGCGGGGAGAAAATAGAGAAACGGTAAAATATTTATACTTACTGATAGCTGTTAATATGCAAAAGCCGTAACATAGATTTAAACACGTAATATGACGGCGCCATGTTAAAGACAGTTACCCAATGTTATTGACACAATAAAGCAGCTGAGCTGGCTGCGTGGGCCCTGAGCCCTTCAACTCCGAGTTCTTTACGTCAAAGGGCACACTCTGATGCAATACGGCACAAATTTAATATGTAACGTTTAATATTCTCTCAAATTTTGTTTCCAAACTAAGTAGAGCTTCGTATTATTAAAGTTTGCTTTGAAGCGCGAGTTCTTTTGTCTTTGGCATTCTTACTTACTGGTGATATTATTTAGCGTGATAAATATTTGAGTTCAAAATATACATAGTCCGTTTTCATGAAGGGTCGACCAGAAGTGTAGCAGCTCTAATATAATACATCCAGATTTGGTCAGGTATGTTGCAAATATGAAAATGGGTTACTTCTGAGAAGAGTCTTATCACACTTTGCCCGACTTGGGAACTGAACTGAGGACCTGATGTTCAGCAGAACCACCTGTGACCACTAGACCAACGAGACAGGCTTAGAAAAGTTGTTGCATATTTTAAACACGCACATATAAAGAAGTTAGTTTGACATACTTATAATAATCGTGTCAAAATTAGATGCAACTAGCAGACCCGGCAGATGTCCTCTTGCCTGGACAGCAGCGCAACCTACCGGGTCTAATTGTGAATCGAAACCATTCTCGTAGCCACTGGTCCAGCCGTTTAGGAGGACTTTAGTGACTAACACACGTACAGTAGAACTATATAAATGTAACTAGCGGACGTCGCGCCGTTTCACCCGCTAGTGTAGCTTCCCAACGGTGAAAGAACTTTTCAAATCGGTCCAGTAATTCCGGAGCCTATTCGTTACAAACTAACAAACAAATCTTTCCTCTTTATAATATTAGTGCAGATGATAAATAATATATAATTAATATAGTCTATTGCAGCTGATCTGATGATGGATCCAGGAGGTTGGATAACGAAAGTGTGCAGTGGCTACTAGTAAACTTGAAGTTTGTCATTTTGATTAATTCAATATATTTCATTGAGTGTCGAGACTCTGATGGTGGAGCTAGAAGGTGGATAGTGGCGGAACTCTAAAAAGTTGTTAAACTATTAATTGAATAATATTAGCAATCACGTTCTTTCATCTTCTTCACGCTTGAAAACGGCTCAAACGATTTCAATGAAAGTTTTAATATAAGGGGTTGCGGGGCGAAAAAGCGCTCTAGCTAGGTCTTATAACTGGGAAAGTATGATTTTTCTATTTTCACTTGGTTAGTACTGGATAAAACTTTAGCCCTTGGTAAGACTGGTTGCCAAAACTTTGGGACACTGGACTAGCGACGACTATCGAAGATCTTCAAATGACTGCCTAGACCAATGACTTTACGTCCGTTCCAAGTCACCGTGGACACTCGATATGTAATGATGGTCACCCATCAAATCAAATCAAATCAAATCAAAAGTCATTTATTCAAATTAGGCTGATAATCAGCACTTTTCGAACGTCAAAATTTACTTTACTCTACTTATTTACAAGAGACAGTCCCCCAAAACGCCCACCCTTCGGCACTTCCTAGTGTTTAGCTGGAAAGAAGAAGTGACGGAACAAACTCCCCAGCAACACATTCTGTCTGTTATGTTGGTTAGAAGAACCAGACTCGATACAATAGTAAGGTGTAAGTTCATTTTAGAGTTACTACAGACACAAATCAATAATAAAAAATTATATAATTATAAACAATGTAAAAATAAAAAAGTACATAACATATCAATTAACAAATTTTTGTAATGTAGTATGCATCACCAGACGGACCTAGACAGACGCGACTTATCCTTCAAAATCGACCCGTGAATCTGTTAATATTAACCACGAGCTCCTTATCATTCTGCTCTCCTAAACAAAGGCCAAAACTAACACGTTTCCAGTCATGCGTAGATCATGTAAAACTCGTCAATTCCTGTATCTAGTGCGACAGTCATCTGCGACAGTATCGTTACAAACAACAGTGCATTGACGCGGGACAGGCGGCTACAGAAGTGATTCATGCCGTGATAAACCACGTAGCACTTGCGTAACAACGGTATATACAGGCGAGCACAAAGTACGTAGACAGCTGATTGTGGTGTTGGTGAATTATGGTAGTTGTAATTGTTTTAGACTTTACTATTGATAATGATATTGTTTTGGTCTTGTTTCCCGACTGCGAAGTCTAAAGGACAGTTTTGTTCTGATCTGGGATATAGCAAGCAGATTTTCATTAGTAAAGGCAATTTTTTTTTTCAATTTGATAATTCATCAAATAACTGCTCCCGCTCTGGGCTGAGCAGAAGGGAGTACCTGACTCTTACTGACTAAAACCGACGACTAAAGCCGCGGGAATGCTTCAGACCGAAAATTTCGCAACCCTGACTAATTTATTACTTAACTCTGAATCACTACACCTTACCTTTGTGTATTTCAATTGCATTCATAATTAAATCGTGTAATTCGCCTAATAAACTCTTGTTTATTTCATACAAAACAATTTCAAAATTCATGGCAAAGCTAAAAAAATTTGTTCCACCAGAAAAACAGCATTTTCCCCAATATTTTCATACATGTTACATCTTTATGTCCCCCACGTTCCCACAGCGAGAAAATCTACATTTAGCGGGCACCTAATATTTTTTTCACACCGCCGAAGGTGTTTTCCTCTAAAAACAAAAAGTTGGCGAAACGCACCCCTTGTGACGTGTGAAAACCGGATCGGACCGGATTAAACCGGTTCTAACCACAATGTTTATTTTTTAATAACATAAATGGACCGGGACGAGGTGAAAGAATAGATATTTTTGTTCATTTTTGTTGTTTTATCAAACGGCTAATGAAATGTATGCTTTCATTACTGTGTAAAAAGAAATAACGCTTGTTTTCATCAAATTCGAGTGGAGCTCGCTTTTGTCTGTCCGAATGAGCAATAAAGGAGGTTTTATGTTTTGCCTTCATAATGTTTCATAATTATCTGCTTTTGTTAATTTTAGCTAATTAAGTACATAAAATAAAGATAAAGGGGTCGTTATAAATATGCGTTGATAGTCAAGTTTTACCTACTCTCACAAATTTTCGTTGAATGTACCCACAATGCGAAAAAGTGATGAAGACCTTGGTTTGCCTTAGATCCGAGAAATATAGGATCCAGCAGTGATGAATGAATGATGAAGATGAATGAGAAAATTTCTGGGAACCTCCTAGTTACGGAGATATCGGGGGTCAAAGTTCCAAATTTTGCACAGCTGTTTTTGTAAATACTACTGCTGTTTTGCTTGTGTTTTTCGGTGTTATAACTTTGCATAAATTACCTCCATGACCGTTTTACTATTTAAAGCATCCACTAGCACAATGTTTTAAGAGTGCTACATTGAGTTTTACCGTAAAATAAAATTTTTGACCCAAAAAAAAAAGTTGTTTCCCAGCAAATTTTTTTGCGTAGGAGTACTTAGTTTGATGTACAGAATGCTTGGTTGACGTATGTGTGAAGGGTTGATTTACACCCTGTATATCAGGACAAAAAATCATTGACCTTTTCACCAGAATATCTCAAAAACCAACTCCTACAGTGATCACCTCCAATTACCCTCACCTACAAAGTTCAGCACTGAAGCAGATTAGATCACTAACTGGACCAGTCAACCGGCCGACAACTAGCCCGAACGAAATACGAACATAATTGTTATCAACATGAGTCACGGCAGCTATCGAGAAATCACATAAATGCCTTTATTGCAACAGCTTTAAGTTTCAATTTGTTGGGTTGCTAATCAGGATTGTGGGGTTTGAGAGGTAAGAAAATAGCGTGGAGTGGTATTAGTGCTGTTGTCATGTCACGGTCTTAAAATATTTTGTATTATTAAAGGCATGGTAGTTTTTCAAATAGTGATACAGGTACACGGCTGCGGGATGTTGTAAGAGATACCGCGGCCTTGACATATGTATAGGGCTAAGAAGCATGAGCATGATGAAGCATGATGAGGGGCATGGGTGATTTTAGTCAGTAGAATTCTGACACTCCCTTTCACTCTGCACAAGAGCGGGATGGGTGATGAATTCCAACCCCCCAAAAAAAAAAGGTACACGATACGACTCCCAAAATAGGGTATTTCACAAAAAAAAAAACTAATTAGTCCGTCTGTTAGATTATCGAAAAATATTGGATACGTGTTCTTTGTTTTATCAAATTAATAACAATTTACCAAAATAAAACGTGTCAAAGATCTTGAGTGGGGGTTTTTGGCGTCACTTTGTTGGTAAAAAGTACTAACTTTATGACGTCACACGAAGACTTGACGCGACTTATCGAAGCACTGTATCGTTTTCATCTTTTGTTTAAGTGAAAAAAGAAAAAATACTTGTCCATTTGCTCTTGAAAATCCATCTGACGGACTAATTAGTCTTTTTTGGTGAAATAACCTATTCGCTGTCTTATTCTTAAAAATCTTGGTGAAAATTAATTAATCTAAGATTTTTAAATTCTTGAAATGGAGTGCTATCGAACATCCTTGAATTGCGTCAGTTAATGGGTAATGCAAAGACTTTCAATAAAGACACGTGATAGCCGGAACCAGGCTATCGCTTACCGAAGCACATGGGAATAAACAATGCTTCTCTACTAGTAATGGCAAAAAAACTCAGATCAACTGTATTCTCCCCGTGCCCTATACGTACAATAATCTATCACGTTAGTGCAAAAATCACTGTGGTTATAACAAAGCCGCTAATCCCAAAACTTACACCACGAACTAACGGTCCCAGAGTTAGTCATATTGGCTTATCGGCACGTACAGAGCAACCTTATCAAATGTGGGGCGCAGATCTGTTCCCAGCCTTGGGGCTATCGCCGGTCCTAACTGGTGTCAGAACCGTTTAGTTGAGGTGTGGTGGGAGAAAGTTTGGGGTTAGCTAGATAAACTAGGCGAAGGTAGTACATTCAAAAGAGACATGAGCTTTAAATTAGACTAGAATAAACTCGTATATACAAAATCTTGTTAGATTAAAATGGTATGAGTATCCTGTCAACCTAGCAGGAGTGGCCCAGTAGTGACGGCCCTGACTTACAAACAGTAGGTCGTGGGTTTTAACCCAGACAGGCGTATTACTTTGTGTAATTTATTATATCACCGCTGCTCTCAAAACGGGGAAAGAAAATATCATGAGAAAACCGTCACGAGAAGAAAAAAATTCGAAGACTTGTGACATCTACCAACCCGCACTGGCTTAAGATTTTTCATACAAACTTTCATCCCCTATTTAACTCCCTTAGGGGTTGAATATCGAAAACTCCTTCCTTATTCCTTGTCTACATTATAAAGGGAACCTCTGAGCAAAATTTCAGTTTTCTAGGTCCAAGGGTTTGGGCTGGGCGTTGATAAGTCAGTCAGTCAGTCAGGACTTCTCTTTTTAATTATATAGATAGATAGATAATTATTATTTATTTTTGATTTATATTTTGTTTAAACAAATACGTGAATAAGGTTCGGGGTTGGCTGAAAGAAAACACATCTGTCTGCTAAGTATGATTTGTAATAGCTTAGACCGCATGCTCATAAATGGTTAGACATATCTCTAACTACTCCCATACTTAATAGAGCTTCCCTGAAATAATTCCAACTATGCTATTCCACAAAACGTTCAATTGCTGATTTATAGTTCCATGAATTGTAAAAGGCACGTGAGTGTGATTATTTAATTTATTAAAGAATTTTAGATCTGAAATCAGATCTAAAATTCTCGAAAGTGGTGAATCAAATCTGGATCTGGCAGGAGGCGTTAAAACCACGATAACCATGACGCGTCTTCATCGAAATTCCAATTTTCAACTCCCTAAAATATTAACTGTCTAACATTTGGAAAAGGGTTGTTGGATACACAGGGTTGCCACATACACCACATATCATTTTAAATTGGTTAGCTACACATTTCACGATAATTTATAAAAAAAAAAAAACAAAAAAATCGTTTGAAAACAACGACGTGCCTGTAATTTCTGGTGGTTTAAGCAGAGGTGTACACGCACATTTCGCTAGTTTTGTTTAAGTTTCATGAAACCCCTATTCTATTGGATACAAATTCAGACTCCGTTACTGTTTACCAATACAGGAATCGAATACAGGACTTCATGCTTAGCAGTCGCCGTTTAGTAGGTGCTTTGAAATAAGAGTTTGACATACCAAACGACATTGTTGCATTCGATAAAATTCTCAAGGCATATAAAACATTGACCACCCTACTTTACACCCTACATTGTGACATTTTGTGCTCATGTATCTACCTTGAAACGTAGGTACCATCAATATCTTTGCGTAAAAATAAACTAAGCATTGAATTTCAAGGGTGGTTCATTCTTCAGAAGACCATCTCAGACATTAACCTGCATAGTCTTTATGTGAGCATATCAAGACTATGTCTGGATCTTAAAAGAAACCATGACCTCTAAGTTTCTTCTTGGAGTAGTCGGGTAAGAAAAACTGGCCACCATTTAAAAAAAAATACATGAAAAACCTACATATTTGCAAAATAAACATCTGGGATCAAAAGATTCGTCGTACACAATACCACCACACAATTGTACAAGCAATTTCATTCGCTTGTCCAAGACCCGAACTGTCATGGAAATATCAGCATTAGAAATAATATCGAATTTCATCCCCTTGGCTACCCTATGAGCCCTTGTTACGCAACCCCGGGTGAATTTGATATATTATGCATAACACTGGTATTTCTCAGACAAGTTTTCACGCCACTTCTGACACTAATTATTATACGTATCTACCAAAATGTTTTGGAGTTCAGCGGTTCAACAATTTTGTAAGACAACCTTATTGTTTTAGATGTTAGATCAACTATCAAGAACTTCACTACAATGTATTCTACGGCTTAAAAGGTTAACGTGAATGGCAAGAGTGACATGGAATAACTGTTTTTGCAAAATTAATCCCTATTGAAAAAAGCGCTACCTATTATATTTTCTAAACATTCGACTTACTACTATACTACTGCATTGCCTGTATTGCCCCACTGCAGGGCAAAAGCCTCCCTTCTCCTATCCCATGTTTTGCGATCTAATGCGATTATAGGTCATTCCTTTGAGAAAGAGTCTTCATCCCGCGATCTCCTTCTGGGTCTGCCGCGATGTCGTTTCCTGCTTGTTGGTGTCCACTGAGTGGTAATTTTTGTCCAATGCTCCTCCGACATGCGGCAGATGTGACCAGCCCAGTTCCATTTTAACCTAACAGCTGCATTGCCAGCATCGGTTATTTGGGTGGATTTCGTAAAGCACTTAAAGTTAAATATCCAACATTTTTTTGTAAAATCCTGTACTATTACACTACTAAATCTTTCTACTTGCCTCAATTCCTTTTACTTACTCTTTTCTCGTGCCTCCTTGAACTAGCTCTGACGTTACTCGTTCAGATCGTCTCGTCACCTCTTTCTGGGCCAGCCTATGTAACTAAGAAATAAGTCAAACGTCTAAACATACGTTTGACGACGCAACTACTTTCTGTTCATCAGGAGTTATTTGATGTCATCCTGTGGTTAAAAAAGGCCCATTTATATCCAACTAAAGTTTTATCAAAATCATGGTATTCTGATTCCTCACATAAACCACAATAACATAAGTTAACATTAAAACATGGAGGCCATGCACGAAATAAATCATATTAAGAGTTATTTTGGCCGACATTAGGAAGCGTCCTTCGGTCTATTAGTATGCAGGCCGGCTTACCGAGGACTTGTTAGGTAATTGTATAATGGCCATATAAGTTTACCGCACACGTGGCCGTACATCATTATGTGGGGACAAACATCACACCTTTGTACCACTTTAGGCTCGGCAGGAGATATACTCAACATTGTTGTCCCTTGATAGTAGTGTTATAGATATATTTTTAAGGAAGACTCTAAATTTGCATGCGTACTAATTATTAGATGAAAGAATAGAAAGCGAGAAAATTGTGTTTATTCAGCATAATTAAAAACAAATCACCGAGATGTTTACGCTGTGCAACATACACGTCTAATAAGTGAAAATAATAATACGACTGGTGAGACAACGGCGAATAGCACTCAATACACAGCACAATGTACAGCACTCAATTCTATGTTGATTTAATATAACTAAAAAAAAAAAATTAAAGCGATAAAGATATCGCTATCATTAAATTAAGTTTTTTTTAGTTATAGCGAGAACATCACAATCATCAAGTTCATCACACATCACAAGCATCTGTAAGTTTTTTTCAGTCGAACTTTATTAACCTTTATTCCACTATTTTACACGGAGCGACTACTCTTCTATCCTCTAATTTACTAGATAACTTAATCCAAAGACAGCTGCTAGAAACATGATGAAAAAATGCAATGACACTAACTGCGGCACTCAGAAACGTTTAACCATCACTTAGTAAAGATTTTGACACTGTAGTGGTGGTTTTGTATGTCAAATCTTTACTAAGTGACGGATTTTGTAATCTTAGTACAAGTTTTGACTATAAAGTATATGCACCACCTTATACCTACCAACGACTAACAAAGTACGATAACTATTCCAAGTTCTATTGACAATAAGCGGTGTCAGCTTACCCTCACAAAATCCAGTCTAGTACAGGTTATGGCGTTAGGAGTGAGGAGGACCAGCAACCATATCCTGAGTAGTTGTTGGTAGTTAAAAACATGGTGCTGTTACGGCCAAGGATTCAGTTGGCAAACTACGACACGTCAGTGAACGACGACACGGTTGGCGCAGTGGCTGAGCGATTGGACTGCTGTGTTGCGTATTGCGAGTTCGATCCCCGCACGGAACAAATTTGTATGACCTACAGAAAGTTGTTTCGAGTCTGGGTGTCTGTGTATGTGAGTTTATATGTTTGTAAACGCACCTACGATACAGGAGAAATTACTCGTGTAGGGCAACGATAAAAAGAAAAAAACAAAAACTTAACATGTACTAAGTGACGGACTTCGACTTTCGAGGGTATATGATTTGCCAGATTACACTGGTAGGTACTTTACCAACCTTGAGGGTAAGCGTAAAATGTTTAAAAAGATATTTTTGTTTCTCGAATCTTTATAGAAGGAGTCCTTTAGAACACCTACCAAGTGCGATTTTCTGTAATAAAACTGAAGCCGATCGATACAATCTGCTGTCAGTAATACAAGTCAGTACCATCATCGCTTTATGACGAAGAAATTCGCTTGTCGTGTTCAGATAACATTCAAAAAAACCCTCTGCCCGAAAAAAACACCAGCAAACTGCCCACGGAACCCCACCAAAATGTAAAATTCCCTAATCACTAGCCTAGCAGTACACTAGTCACACCTATTTAAACGACGTTGGGTGACACGTAATAGTACTGAATGTTTTACGAGTGCCGTCCAATCGATCTGCCCGTAAACGCTGGGGCGGAATAATTGAGGGTTAGGCGGAGAACCGTCATATCACGTGCACTTATTGCATTTAATTTTGAAAACGTTAATGTCGGGGTTTTATTGAAGGTTAATTTGAGCTTAGATGGGGACGATATTCTTGCAAAATAGAGAAGTACCGAAAAGGGTCGAAAAGTTCTGGAGTGGACCGTGAACCGGAAGACGTTGCGTTGGAAGGCCTTATTAGGTGGACCGATGACCTGGTGAAGGTTGGCTGGATGCAAGACGCACGGGCCCGATCAATGTGGCGACACTTGGGGAGGCCTATGTCCAGCAGTGGACGTCTTTTGGCTGAAATGATGATGATGATGATGATTACTTATTGCCACAGTACTTTTACCGCCAAATACATAAAAAGTTTTGTGACTACTTCTTCTGTTATAACAAATTAATTCAAACACATTCATTCTGATTCAATATAATGGTAAATCATGACTTTCATAAGATTTTTCTAGATCAGAAACTAAATATTGTCATGAATGATTTACTGTGCAAAATAAACACGTAGGAATAAACTTCATACAGTAAAAATACGACTTACCTCTTCATAAAAATATCACAAAGAAATAGTTTATTAACAATCTGGTAGCTAATACAATACTTATTTACAAACTTCTCATAATTACGTCGAAAAAGACGTTTTGCGGCAAAACGATACGATTCAAAGTGCGTATAAATATAAACATCGGAGAACCTACATTATGGAGACAATGGATTATTGTATGATGGGATATCAACAAGAAGAAAGCTTTTATAGTACTTGAAGAAATCGATGTTAAAAAATGATAAAGTAGTGAGAATACTAAACCTATTATGTTGCCAGTAAACCGGCGTACTAGCAGCTTCCAACCATATCAAAATTGGTCCATCCGTTATGGAGCTTCGATGGTACAGACAGATTGTTAGAGGGGAAAAATGTGCGAATCTTCTTGAAACTAGCGGAAACCCGATGAGCACCAACAAATCTTTTCCACATAATATATATTACTTAACTTCTATCAAAAGCGACTTTTGCAGCTAAAAATGTGTTGAATTAAAGAAAACTTCAAGCCATTGTACATATTTAAATGAGACCAAAAAAATACTTTTCAACAAAAAATAAAACCGACTTCAACAAATAATAAAGCACAAAAAAGTAAAAACTAAACTTTAGAATAAAAATCAGTTTCTGATATCGGTGACTTTTGTTTGTTTCATTTAATTTTTTGTTACTAGTTAAATTATGAACTGGTGTATTTACAATAGGCAGACATGAGATTTCAGCAATCCCAGTCCATTTTCTATCATTTATTGAGGAGTTCCGTTGCCTAACTCTGAAGTTCTTAATGAGATCTTCACCAAAGTGAAATGGGATAACTCCAAGAAGGTACTCTTCCAGAAAATACTCAAATCACTTCAAATGTGCACATAAAATTTGAAGAGTTCTCTCTACTTCTCCAGGATCCCATAATCAGATTCTGACTTGATGATCATGGGTCCACCTGGGAAGTATACCCTTCCAAACAAATATCTCTCTACTTACCTCATGTCAAAATGATGATAATATAAACGAAAAATTAAATTCCCGTCTTTCTGCAGTTGTAAATTGGATGGAAAACCATAATTTAGAAATCAACTACTCCAAAACAAAATTAATCACTTTTCATCCCCATCAAAAGAACCCATTAAAATTACATTTTAATTATAAAAATTCAAAACTAGAACAAGTAAATGAGTTTACTCTCCTTGGTTTGTCAATAGATACCCACATAAATTGGAAATCCCATGTACGGAAAATAAGGGCAAAACTATCCAAATTCACATATGCCCTACGCGAAATTAAAAAATCGACCAACCTACAAACTGCACTTGTTACTTATTATGCGTATGCCCAGGCATGGCTTAGCTACGGGGTCATGCTTTGGGGTAACAGTACTGATTCACAAACCTTATTTACTGTACAAAAGAAGTTAATTCGAATATTGGCCAACATAAAACAAACAGATAGCTGCAAACCACACTTCCAAAAACACAAAATACTCACACTTCCCTGTCTATACATCTTAGAATTATGTAAATTTGTCAAAAAACACCCCGACTTTTACACTACTTGTGAAGAAACACAAACAAGATACACTTTTCGACGCAACAAAAACAAAATAAACAAACCCCAATCCCGACTCAAAATGCACTCAACCAGCCCTTTAATTATGTCCATAAAAATCTATAATAAATTACCAAACAAAATTAGAGAAATAACTAAAATAAATGTATTCATTAATAAACTAAAACAATTTTTGGAATCAAAGTCTTACTACTCAGTAAAGGAGTTTTTAGATGATGAATAAATTAAACAATATAATAAACAACAACACTAATTTAATAAAATAATAAACAATAATACTAAAATAATAAATAAAATAAATAGTAACATTAATAATATAATACTTATTAAAACAATTCAGTATCGAATATCAAATATAAAAACAATAAATTAAATATAAGAAAATAACTTGAATTAATAATTATTAATACCTACACAATACATCTTACTTTACTATACCTATATACGCAAACCTTATATTATATATTCTATCTTTACATTAGTACTCCTGATTAGTCACATTAAATAATTAATGATAATTTGAACTCCTATTTAGCTGTCTTCCTCTCTCTTTATCTTTGCTGTGCCCGACAGGGTCCATATTGATCTTCTTTTTTATTATGTACCTACCACCTATTTTATACATATGGAATGCAATAAAGAATTGAGTATTGAGTATTGAACAAGACAAAAAAAATCGAAATCGGTTTAGCCATCCTCGATTAATCGGGGAATATACATACAAAACTCAAGTAACCATTTATCATTGAATCCTATAAAATTTCCTACGAACTGGGTTAGACAGAAGTCAAGTTTCAGGAATACAGCCTACGTGTAGAAACATAGAAAGCTCTATTCCCAATACTCACACAAACATTTGGCCCTGAAACAGCTATCTGCAGGCCAGACAAATATTTGTTCGGCTCGGGAATCGACTCGCACTGCAGAAGGGAAGCACTCAACCACTTCAGCAATTGAGCAGATACAGGTATAGGTACAGGAAATTCTGTAGATATTTATTAACGGCCATTTCATGTCTTACTAAAAACCGTGAAAAACTGAATGTTCACGATAAATATAATATTTAACATAGAAATTGCACAAAAATGTACTTTAGCTTGCAGATAAGACTTTTACCTCATAATCAAATCTCTTGGTTATTGTTTTTGTAATGGCGGGACAGACCCATTCAAATATTGTGTGTAGTTGTTTCTTCAAAGAGCCATTTCACACTCTTGACACTTTGACACGAATTTGAAAAGTCCTCATGGAGTTGACAACGATTATATCTGATCTTTAGGTTAAAAGAGACTGTGAACTCAGGTACGAAACAAAAGCCACAACTAGTTAAAAAATACTTATAAAAGTGTTTGTAAAGAAAAAAAATTGAATAATAAACATCATTAGTATGGCTACGCCTGTGTTATTCTGAAGAGTTAACCAGAGACATACCCAGCTACGATTCTTACAGTTAAAATATTCAACGTATCAATACTTAGCACCTTCCGTATTCAATAACTCCCCATTCCTTCACACATCCGATACAACTCAAACCCTGTTGACAATCATTGAATTAGCAACCAGAAAGACCGGTCCTTTTGACACAAACCCATAGTAAGGGTTCCCCGTATCATAACATACGTACCATGTGCGCAGTTGACTATCAGGGTCAAGTTACTATCGTAATATTATTGTATAAACACTGCTATTTATGTTCTAATCACTTTTTTGTTCAGTTATAATAACTTTCATTGTAACTAAACAGTGTCGGATTTTACAGTAGCATGTTTTGTTAAGCTTCTTCGTTGTAGCAAACATTTATGTTGAAGTTGGAATACCAGCAGTACATATTATAAAACAAAGTCCTCCGCCGTGTCTGTCTGTTCGCGATAAACTCCAAAACTACTGGTCCGATTTTCTTTAATGGAAAGATTGGTTCTCGAGAAAGGTCTTGGATTAATTTTTTTTTCGATATTAAACCATTTAAGTAGTTAAATAGGGGATAAAAGTTTGATGGGATTATTCTCGACATCCACGAGGCTGAAGACGCAGGCAAAAGCTAGTTTAGAATATACTGCTCTAGTAATTGTGTACATAATTACATTTGCAATTGATTTTACAATCACAAAATATGGTTATAAATGCCGATTGGCTTTTGCCTCATGGCGTTTTCCTTTTACCAGACATTAGTTTATGTAAATAAAATAGCTGCCATCTGAGTTTAACTTAAAATATATGATGACCTACAACTATCTTGAAACTTCGTGTTACGCTAGACCAAGCTTAAGTACCTTTTCACTGAGGTGCGAGGTGCGACTGGATTTAATTTAAATACATATAAGCTAAAGTTTGTATAGCCGCTTAGTTAAAAATCATAAAGATATCTATTAAATAAGTTCACAATCCTTTTCTGCGAGCATTAAAACTCAAACCAATCGATACCCAAACATGAATTTCACAAACCAATAAAGATAATACAATAAACATTAACATGAAGATTATCATCAAAAGAATAGCACACAATATAAAATAGAATAAAAAATATACTAAATTTATGATCTCACTAACATTGCACAAAATGTTGACTGCCCAAACGCGGTTTGTGGTTCCACACTAACCCAGACCTCCACCATAACATGGTCTTCCACCCCTCTTTAAGCCCCAGCATAAGTTTTAAGGACCGGGGAGTTTCAAAGCGTACTAACGGACCAAGTTATCCTGGACACTAGTCAGACTTTGACGATTTAGTACCCACTTTGATTTACTTTTAATGGGACTGAAGTAAATTTACACGTGATATAAATCAATACGGTACGGTTACGTTTAGAAAACGTTTGAAAAACTCTTTTGAGTTTAATTGAGAACATTTTTATTATTTCAGGTTAACGGATACGAGTTTTATTCATGTTATTAGTTGGTTTACCAACTTACAGACTGGCGAACCACCTTATGAGTAACATATTTGGTGCTTATAATGTACCTATATTGAATTGTGTTATTAACCACTGTTATAGCAAAAGAAATAATAGCACACTGCACATATATATATATTTATAGCAGACTGATAAAAAATAAAAATAAGGTTTATTATTGATACATTACTTTAAAAAAATACGCGTCAACATTCGCTCGTAACCTCAAAATAAATATTTTTTAGGCAATAAACGTAAGTTTCTAATAACTTACGATATTCCAAAAGCATATTCTGTTCCACGCCGTAGGTATCAGTTGTAAATCAGGCATTTAACAATAAAACCAATCAACACTGCGATAACAGCGCTTTAATTGAAAATTGACCTGTCCAGAGCAGAGCGTGTGTCTTGTTCCACCGACTCCCACCCTGTCTACCGTTAAATGAAGACATGTTTGTTTCCTTCAAGCAGTCTGGAACTCTGGATGCCGACCAGTTGGTTCAATATACGAAGAGTATTTCTCTCTATCCGGGAGAAACGTAATTAGGAATGTTGTCTGGGAGTTTTAGAGTTTGTCTGATTTGTAACATGCTTGTGGTTTCATAGAAACAGAATAATATCTGTAGTTGTAGTGAAAGAAGTTGAATAACAACGTGAGGATTAATAGAATTTACCATTTTTTTTTTGTTTAAGAAAAATCATGTGCAAATGTATAATCAACTCCGAGCAGTTTAGACTAAAATACAGACTTTCTAACAGACAGACTTCTTTCTTTTCAGATCTTTTTATTTCTAATATGAGTATAGTAGAATACTGATGAACGCTACGTGAATCGACTAGATCCAAGAGGCACAAGATTACTCGATGTGGCAATGTCTGGGGAAGGCCTTTGTGCAATCCGGGCGTCGGGAGCCACGTGACGGCTTCCGACCACCGTAGACGCGGGCCTGTGGACGGTGAGAAATGGGTAAGCTCGCCGTCCGTCCGTCTTATGACGACGACAGGCCGTGTCGACGGCGCGTTCGTGTTCCACGCGCGCCTCAAAGAGATGTCAGCAACATGGAAGGGGCCCAACAAGGTAATGGCCTATGCCCGTCGGGGCTGCGAAAGAACATGGGTGGTTTTTAGTCAGTAGAAGTCTGACACTCCTTTTCGCTCTGCCTAATAGCGAGAGGAGTTATTTGATGATTTCCTAACCCCCAAAAAAAAGGCCTTTGTTCAACAGTATTATCTTTCGGTGAATATGGGAATATGGCAATAATGAGTATGAACTAAAAGACAGAAGACGGTACTAACTAAGGAGTCACCTTTAAACTGGAGGTCACCTAGAAAAACCCTCAAAACGGATTTATTGCTTACTCGACTGACTGCTGCCCTGGGCGTCTAAAATAGCCCCTTTAGCAGATCATAATATGCATTACGTTAAAATTCGTAAAATGGTCACAGGCGCAGTTAATATTATGAAAGGTCCATTTTACGCTTTTTAACGTAATACATATTATAATCTGCTAAAGTGGCTATTAGAGACCCCCTGTTTGTCTTGTCCCTTCGGGGATCATAAGTGTGATGTTACGATGACGATTCGATGTTTTTACTCATGCACTTGAACAATCACTAAAGAACAGTAATAAAATAAAAACTTAATCGATTACCATAAACAATGAAGGTCCTCGGTGCTGTCAAGAGAGCTGTTAATTCTGACAGTAAAATAAGATCGTAATTAAATACTTCTTCGTTAACAAACAGTAAAGTTTAAGAGCGCCAGTTTCAACGATGAGCAGTTAATTGAACACTTTACACGGTTTAAACTAGGACACAGAATCTAAGAGTGTACTGGTGGCACGTGTGCGTAGAAAGCGTTTTTTTCCTTTTGAGGTACGTAACCCTCAAAAACAAAAAAATAACATGGTAAATATCCCGTTTTCAGTATTAATAATACTACAAGTAATATTAAACTTACAACACTCTTAATACTCAATTCTTTATAGCATTCCACAATGTAGGCTTAGGTGGTAAACATCTTTTGAAAGTAACAATCATGGACCCTGTCGGGCACAGCAAAAGAAATATAAATATAAATGTGTGTGTGTGTGTATATAATCTAATTTATTACATAAAAATAAAAAATAAATAAGCTAACAGCGTTACTAGTAAAATTTATGTATTATTAAAGAATAATATCTAAGTTTAAAAACAAAAACAAGGAATTGAAATTAAAACATATTTGGTACTATTTATAAAATTGAAAATTGATTACTTACCCCTTTCATTATGATGTTATTGAACATTGAACTAAAATTAGAATTGAAAACGGCATTAATTAGTTCACATTGTGCAGTTCGCGAGAGTTAATTGAAAATAGCTGTCAAGTGGTCTACCTGCCGGAAGTGAGGGAGCGTCGGATCGCTACTTAGTGCCAGTACGAGCAATTTACATTGTTCGGGGGTAAGCAGGAGCGAAGGTAAATTGTAAAGGCGTTTTATGAAAGTTGTGTAAGAATTTATGTGCAGATTTTATCTGGTTTTGTTTCGATGAGAGATATTTATTAAGTTCAACCCAAAAAATTCCCTATGAATAGATGTTTAAATGTAGGATTTTAAAACGTCTAGGTCTCACTCACCCCTAAAGAAAAGAGGAAAAAATGCTATTTTATGCTACAAACCAAAATGCATCATCATCATCAGCTTATAATTAAAAAATATTCGGGACTCAGGCTTCCTCTCTATGAGAGGGACTGGGCTATGATCCACTAAACGGGCCCAGTGTGGGTTAGTGGATGTCACATGTCTTCGAATTTCTTGGTTTTGACCGGTTTCTTCATGATATTTCCTTTACCGTTTTGTCAGCAGTGTTAATGAAATAAATTACACAAAGTAATGCGCCTGACTGGGTTCGATCCTACGACTTACTCAGAAATGCCGCCAAATTATGATAGATATCTCAAAAAGACTCAAATGCAGCCTTAGACCAAAATAAAATTAAAAAAAAACCTTATCATTAACAACCTCGCGACTCTAAAGACCAAAAACTCCACCATCAAAAACAATTCTCCAGCAAAAAAAAATCCTTTTTAAACCCGCTTAAAAACATTCCAGCACTGAAAGATTTCCAGTTGAAAACGGCAACTTTATTAAAATTCAGGCGGCATCACAAACTTACATCGCTGCAAATGTCGTGTTTCACCGTGTTTTAAAACATGATAAGAACTTGTAATTTCCGGAATTATGTTAGACTAGATTTTGCCTGTGGATTCGCTTGCATTATGGTCAGAAATTATCACATAGAAGCGTTTTAAAACCTATCATCATAATCGTTTCAGCCGAAAGACATCCACTGCTGGACATAGGCCTCCCCCAAGTGTCACCACATTGATAGCATCCCCGTAAGCTTTTCCAGGTCATCGATCAACCTCAAAACGTACATAACACTCGGGAGCACTGTAGCTTAAAAAAAATCGGAATCAGATCAGTAGTTTCAAATATTACTCCCTACATCCAAACTAACAGACAAACAAACATTACCTCTTTATAATATATAAAGTTTAGATGGTATCTGGTTGAAGCTCTTGCTGTAACTTTAACATCTCGCTACGATTTTCGGGAGCATGCGAGGTTGTAACTTATGCTGTCTAGACGGCGAGAAAAAAATTGTTGGGAATGCTGAATGTTGTGTTTTTAGGGGATGTTATTAAAATTGTTCTGGTAAAAGGGTGGAGAGTAAGCAAGAACACAATGTAACGACAATATTTTCCAGAGGGTAGACAGAGGTTAGTGCATAGGTGCACACACAGTGTTTATACAAACTGTTTCAATGACTATTTAAATCTGTTATCGAACTGAATAATTGAAGGACAATGTGTTTTTTTTAACAGATTTAAAAAAAACTTACTGTATACAAGGTTCAACTATTTTGTCATTCTTTCTTTGATAAATTACTACAGAAAAGAGACTTGATCAAATTATAAATGTAATATTTTATAAATATAGTATTATTTTTAGTTATAATTTATTCACAAAAGAACTTGTTATAATTTACAAATAAAATGCTATCAACCGTATTTTGTACACACGAGTTCGACCATTTTCGGCCGAATATGCTTACAGTGGCAACCCCTTTTGAGTTACACACAACACAAGGTTTCTTATATGCTTGCATTTTACAAAACGATTAAATATGTAGTATCAACTCATAAAAGACTTGTCTGATTCTGAGATTCTGGCATTGTTTTACTGATGTAATAAACCTAATCACCTTTAGGCCTTTCAGTAAGTCATCATCCATTTATAGGGTGTAAAAGTACCCTTAACGCAAACGAAGAGCACTTATTCTCCCCACCACTGCGATCATTTTTTGGTTCTAGACCATACCTGGGAACCACCTAGTTACGGAGATATTGGGGGTCAAAGATCCAAATATTGCACAGCTGTTTTTGTAAATACTGGTTTTTCAGGTTATAACTTTACTTAAATTACCTCCATGACCCGTTTACTATTCAAAGCATCCACTAGCACAATGTTTTAAGAGTACTACATTGAGTTTTACCGTAAAATGTGATTTTTAACCCCGGAAAAAAAGTCGTTTCCCAGCAAAAAATGTTGCGTAGGTGTACTTAGTTTGATGTACAGAATGCTTGGTTGACGTATGTGTGAATGGTTAATTTACACCCTGTATACCTTGTACCAATATTAATTCCTCTCCGATCTCCATATGAAAATGTTCGACGCATCAGTCACCTCTTTGATCGTACGCAAACTTCATAACCTGGATGTTGCAAACATTTGATGGCAATAGGGCTGACACAGCTAAGTTATCGGCTTTTGGGGTATAAAGGCTTTACGAATGAGAAAGGGACGATTGGTACCGAAAATACTAATTGTAGAAGGGATAGATCAAGCTTACTTTTTTTCGTATCCTGTATTGTCGCATTGCTTGTGTGTAGTAATACTTTTCACTTTTTGTAAACTTTTGTGTCATGTATTAAAACCCGTACTGGGGCCGCGTGGTGTATTGTTGTAGCCCACTTCTTCTCATAGAGAGCCCATTTCCCAGCAGTGGGAACACTTAATAGTAAAGTGATAATGATGAGATTATAGTTTGATTGTGATTGAGAGAAAGAAAAAAGAAAAACAAAAAAAAGACGTTTATTGATATATTAAACCTTAAATTACTTACAGTCATTCCTCGTATTATTTAGTTCCTTAATGATACAAAACGCTTTACAGAATTTTGAAATCATCCTAAAATAACATTTCCCAAACAACTTTATTGAGACAACCCTACCTTGAACCAAGTTTGCGGAAACGATATCAGTACACGCAGTCATCAAAGAGAAATACATACAAACAGACAAACATATACTTGTACACAGCTTTGATCTCACGCTACAAACGTATTTATAAACGCTATTTATTTTATTCATTACCGTATGTTTTTAATAGTAAATGTTTATATTAAGCTTGTTTGGGGATGAAAAACACGACCACTGTGTACTTTCCCTAGCTAAAATAATATGCATTTACCTTTTTATTCATATTTGACGTAAACATTTTATAAATGAAAACTTGTTTTTAATATTTATTTCTATGTTAAATTATGATTTGACTGAGAGTTATATTATACACCATTTTTAATGGTTATAAAATTTTGAATTATTTAGGGATGTATTTTATCAACAGACAAGTTTATGTAAAAGCTTTACTTAAATCTAGTATCAGAAACAAATATATCAGCCCCTATTAGTCATTTCAATCAAAACCATGATACATAAGCATTTCCGTAAACAAAATACGAGTTTTGGACGTGGAGTTGCGGACATCAACCCGATTTATTATACAATAATCATGTTTAAATGCTCATTGCATTCGGTGTGAACTACAATGTTTCACACTTAGAGGCCTTTATCAAAGACAGAAGATTCATGTGGCGTTAGAGCTTTCAAACTACGATTTAGTCAAAAACCTGCATGGATGGAATAAATCACAGAAATGGTTCCGGACACCACACTCTACATTTCTTAATTATATAGTAAATCTGTCAGCATCTCATGTCCGCAGTATGTCCGAAATTTGTCTATAGCCGTTTACCCAATCATGAAAATGACTTTGCAACAGCAGTAAATTCTTGATAGTTCATAGTCCTCAGTTATTTCACAAGGTTTTTACTACAATATCAATGATCAATGTAAGCGGAAAAGCCCACTACCCCCCAAAACCTTATTGAAATTAATGGTCCTTAGTAACTTGGTATAGACCATTCCTCCCTCAGATCCTGTAGAGTAATGATTAACGCACAAAGATGAAAGATCACAAATGATCGTAATTACTTATAGCTACTTACTTATTACTTAACCGTTACTTGCAATATTACTTTAGAAGTAATAGGTTTGGTTCGGAAGTATTACCGCAAAACTTAACTTGTGTAGAGATGGTTGCTCTCTTGGATGGGTTTGGGTACGAGTGAAAATAATAATTGTGTGTGCACTGCACTGTATGACTGTACAAATCCTACTAATCATAATATAACTCATAATAAATACGAAAGTTTGTAAAGATATATGAATGGATGTTTGTAGAGTAACAAACATCCATTCATATATCTTTACAAACTTTCACGCAAAAACTACTAAACGGATGTAAATGAAACTAAGAACACAGATAGTTTGTAACCTGGATTAACACATAAGATACTTCTTATCCCGTATGATCCCGTGGGACAATTATCGAACTGCACGCAGGCGAAGCCGCTGGCACAATAAATGCGAAAGTTTGTGAGGATGTTTGTCACTCTTTCACGCTAAAACAACTAGTTCATAACCTGGATTAACACATAGGATAGTTTCTATTTCGATTTTAACCTCCTGTGGGAAAATTTTCGAGTTGTAGCGGGCGAAGCCGGTGACAACACCTAGTGTTAAATAATGTCGTGTCGTGGTCGTAAGCGCAACTGCTGAGCATAAGGTCTAGGGTTAAAATCTCGGTTCGGACAAAGTGTCATTGAGTTTTCCGATCGGGGATTTCTTAATATTAGCCATGGAATCTGGATTTGGGCCTGGTTGATAACAATAGGCTCGCCCTCTATTATATGAGACTTAAACGAAAGTGGATCTGATTGTAGGTACTATTATGTATACCTCTGCCTAACTCTTCAGCGATTACAGGGCCCCGAGTCTGCTATTCAATAGTGTCAGAATGATCTATCACTGATCTCATAATTGTTGATTTTGACAAGTTTGGTGTTATCAAAATCAACAATTATGAGATCAATGATAGACCATTCTGACACTATTGAATAGCAGACTCGGGGCCCAGGTGTGAAGTTGCAATATTTATGTGAACAACTTAGGTTTCCTGTTTATATTTTTTTGTGTGAACTCGATACATTTACGGATTTGAATTCGGTCAATAAAGTATAGTCTCTCCCAAACAACTTTGAGATCGGCTGTCAGTCTAATCAGATGCAGCTGAAAATTAGTATTCCACCTAAAACTGGCTATCTGACCTCCCCAACCCAGTGAGTTTGTACCCTGATGTGAAACCGCTGTAGCCACCCACAGTTACAGAATTTATTCCTAAAGGTTATATTTAAGTAGATTAGTTTACATACAGGGTGTAAATTAACCCTTCACACAAACGTAAACCAAGCGTTCTGTACATCAAACTAAGTGCCCCTACGCAAAAATTTTTGCTGGGAAACGACTTTTTTTTTGGAGTCATAAATCACTTTTTAAGGTAAAACTCAATGTAGCACTCTTAAAACATTGTGCTAATAGATGCTTTGAATAGTAAACGGGCCATGAAGGTAATTTAAGAAAAGTTATAACCTGAAAAACTGGTATTTACAAAAAGGAAAAAAAGAAGCTAGCTAGCTGTGAAAAAAAGAAGCTAGCTAGCTGTGAAAAATTTGGAACTTTGACCCCGAAAATCATGTTATAATGCAGATTATCAAAACCCATTAAAAACGATCGCACAGAAAGGGCAAATAAATTCCAATTTGTGAAACATTTTGCACCATTTCTTGGCTCACATCTTCTCTTAATTCTATTATAGAGAACTACATTAATGTCAGGTAAGTTTGCGTAGCAACCATAAAGCTTCATACACGAGACATGTCAAAGGAATTCCTAGATCAAACTAGAAAGCATAGTTATAAAAGCAAATCAGCCAAAGTCCTAATCAAAAGCTTATATTCACCGGATCACACACAGCCTGACATCAAGAGCTAACATCGCCGCACTCCAAACAGGCTATTCAACAGAGAAATCTCTCCAGAGCGCATATTATTACCAGTATTCGAAGCCGAAGTTGCAGTCGTCAAAGACGAAGCCTGTGGGGCTCGAAGTCGGAATGGCACGGAAGCCGATATGGCATTTGTTTATTAGACAGGATTGGGTCAAAAGCAATTTCTCTATACTAATTGTGCAGACAGAGGCATCCTATTGTAAACGGTATTGTTTTACACGAGCGATATCTAACCCTGTGTTTGGGGGTGTAGGCCAAGTTATAAAGTGGTAGCGGGTAGATTATTAATACTTAAATTATCTAAATAGGCAAAAATCTAAGAATTTTACAGTTTGTTTACGCTGGTTAGGAAATAGAAAGGTCGGTATAATATGACACGTAAGAACTAAATTTTGTATTTCATAATGTAATTTCAGGTAGAATTGAATTCGTCAATTTGCCACTACCAACTGGACTAAATTATGAATAAAGATATTACAATTTTATAAATTAAATGATTCGGAAATGTATTTAAACACCGCACACTTTTTTTTGGGTGGTGGATGGGAAATCATCGCATGACTTACACATGATCACGCTGGTGTCTGTGATACAATGATATTCATTAGTACAGGCACCAACGAATCTCTTTTGTCTGTAATTTTAATTTTTATTTAGAAAATCGCTTTTTTTTGTGAACCTAAAATGTGTATTTTTCTGAAAAATAAATTATTTTTATTATTATATTATGATCACGTGATTGTCGGATTTCTACTGACTAAAACCACCCATGTTTCTTCCTAGCCCTTGTGCCGAGGCCGCGGTATCTTTTTCAAACAACCCGCAGCCCTGACGGGACATCACTTCAAATACGATTGTTGCTTATTTAATTTCTTATAGTCTTTTATTTAGGACCAGCTTTTAGTTATTCGGTTTTTATAAAAACATGCTCTCTCTCTACGACATGGAAGTTAAACATAAATGATGAAAACGCGTTACTTTAACCCTACGGGGACTACAGGCTTTAGGTTATGACCATAATTAGAAAATAATGGAAACACATAACGTTGAATCAATGTCTCTGTCAAAAAAGCAGCAAACAAACACGAAGCCTACCTCGCTGGCTCCCATCTCTTGTCCCCGATAACAATACGGGTTCATTATCATTTCATGGCATGTGTCGGCATGAATATTTCTGTGTGATTAATTTGCATGGCTACGACGCTCAGCGTGTATTAGCCGTCATAGGTGAGCGTAGGATATCGGGCGTACACGCTGCGTACTTTCAGCGTACATTGAGCGTACATTCGCCGTAAATATTTGAACTAATTAAGCTTTACATGTGCCGTTTTGTTGCTCAATTTAAGTATTGATTTTGGAAGCAGGTGTGTGGGTAAGTACATTTTTATGTGTATTTTTATGATTTATTTTACAAACCTAGATTGGAACAATAAACATGTCTCGTATTAGCTGCACAACGACGCTTTTATTTTCAGTAGAGCTTTTGTTACATGTAATAAAGCCTTAGTGTAAGCCTAGTTTAGTCTCTCTTAAAAATATTTATGTTATTTATTTATTTATTTAGGAAACCAATAGCGACACATTAAATTAACATCTCTTTTCCTGATTAAGGTTCAGTTAAAAATAAATATGTAGATGACTTTTGTAGATAAATAATTATTTTATAAAGTGTGAAAAAACACCCGTAACGAATCCAGAAGGTAATTGTTTTCCCATATTTTGTTCTCTTTTGTTTTTGTTTTGTTCTAGTTTCGGAGATATTGAGGTCAAAATTCCAAAGATTTTCAGAACTTTAAATTACCTCCACAAATAGATGCCCACATAAATGTCTCATGTCATCCACTAGTACAATGTTTTGAGTGAGTTTAGATGAGTAGGTAAGTATTACCATAAAATGTTATTTTTCACCCAAAAAAAATGTATTTTCCAACAATATTTTTTACTTTGGAGGTACATAATATTTGGTTGACGGCTTTGTGTAGAGTCCGTTTATAGTCCGGTCAAATTAGACCAGAAAATAGGGTAAGGTTACATTAATTCCCACCCGGTTAAAAATTGGTAGGATTGTTCAAAACACCATTGTAAATAAAATGTAAAAAGTCCTCATGTCAAAAGTCACAAAAACGGGTTTTTGAAAGAGTAGTAGTACTTGAAAGAGTTGTTATCTAAGCACGTAGTTGATATAGGTACGTGGTGTACTTAAACATAATTAAGACGACTACAACTCATTCAACTTTTTGAATCGGTATAATAATATCTCAAAAACGGTGGGCCTTAGAAATAAAAGTGATTAGATTTTTTAAGATTATTAGAATCTGCTCTATAATTTCGTCTTAGCCAATTTTATGATAAAACTAAACGTTTTTCAGAAAATTGTGAAAAACCCGTTTTTGTGACTTTTGACGTCGAATATTTTTTTATACAGGTTTCAGATTGATAAGGACTAACTAGATTTCATTTATAATGGTGTTTTGAACAATCCTACCAATTTTCAGCCGGGTGGTAATTAGTGTAACTTTGGATGTCTAAATTGACCGGACTATTACACCCTGTGTTTATTAGTTATACAAATCTACTCCATGTCAGTTATTTTGCAGTCATATTGACACCTAAACCCTTTAATAAACACCATAAAACGCAAAACGCGGCACATCACCCTCCTCCTCTCCACCCCTCCATCTCCCCTCACATCTTAACGGAAACAATCTCACCATGACTCGCCTCCAGCTTCCATCGGATCATAATTCATCATCATTATCCGCACATTTGGCATCTCTGCCCTCTCCCAAATTCATTTAGCTACAATATGTTTTTATATTGTGAGGATAACAGATGGAGTTTCTTTCATTTACGGAGTGTTTGTTGCCTTTTGCTGTACTTGTAGTTACATATTTGTTGATGGGCTTTGGCAGTCGTTACAGGTAGTCAGTGACCTGAAAGTCTGACAACCAGTCTTACCAAAAGGTATCGTATTACCCAGTATTAACTGGGTTGTGGAGGTCAGATTGGCAGTCGTTACATGTAAAATACTGGTGCTCGTCTGCATCTGGTAAGACTGGAAGCCGACCACAAAATAGTTGGGAAAAGGCTAGGCCGATGATGATGATGATGATGGGGAAACATTCGTTATTTTACCGTACTTGTGTTGATCAACGACAACACACGCCTATTATACCACTTCTTCTTAGCGATTCTATGACAATAGGGGATCGGACAAAAAAAAACTAATTAGTCCGTCAGATAGATCTCCAAAAAATATTGGAGACGTATTTTTTCTTTTTTCACATAAACAAAAATTGAAGTCAATACAGTGCTTCGAAAACGTTATATGATAGTACATTTTTTTACTACAAATGACGTCACAACCACATCTTATCTTCGTCAATTTTGATTAATTTGATAAAACAAAAGACACGTATCCAATATTTTTCGATAATCTAACTGACGGACTAATTAGAATCATTGTTTTTTGACTCAGTCCGATCCCCTATTTAAATTGAGTTTAGCACCATCCAATTTTTTGACATATATAATGTAAAATGATTAATTAATATGATAAATATAAAAAAATATATATATTGTGAATGTGAAGACCATGTGGGTCTTTCTTAAATTTTAACGATTGTCTGGCAGTTTGAGTACTATAAGTGACCCACCCAAATATCTTTTCTTTGGTATTGTTCGTCGTGACGTTGAGCTCCTTGAGTTATAAGTCGAGCTCCACGATAACTGACAAATGCTTGCACTGACTGGACGGGTCCACTCAAATAAGTGTGGTACTTTCCTCAAAAGACCATCTCAGACATTAATCTGCATGGTCTTCATGTGTGTATTATACCTTATTGTTAACCCAAACGATTTTAAGTGATAAAAAGAGTAACCTTTGGAGTTTCTTGCCGGTTCTTCTCCTTAGGTATCGACCAATACACCGAACCGTGCCCCTTATTACCGGCGCGCGGCGTTTTATAAGTGCCTATGTGAAATAAAAATATTTTGATTTTGATTTGATCCATCAGCTCCTGTTTTGTGCTAGCAACAGGACAGGAAAGGTTGAAGTTAGCACATACAATCTTATTTTCTTGTTACAAAATGTGTCACTTGTCAATTTGGTTATGGTTTAGTACAAAATAGAACCATTTGACAGTTAATTGATGGACACTATGATAGACACTGATATTTAAAAAGATACGCAATACGTGCTAAAGAGATAGGCAGAGGTCTACCCCTACATTTCGCTGGATAATATGTAATAAGCATAATTTTAATTTAATAATTATTATAATGGGGGACGAGCCTAGTACCTATCATCAACCGGGTACAATTCCTGGGTACAACAAAACTTTGCCCAAACTAGGAATCGAAGCCAAGACCCCAGCATAGCTATCCAACTGATAAAAGTTTTTAATAATATTAGTAATTTTGGCTCATGGGAAATACCGTATGAATAATAAGCTATTTCAATAAATTTCCAAGAAAATTTAAACAACGCTGGGCCCTTTTGATGCTGATTCACATTACAAAGCGGGAAATTGGATTCTGGAATATGGCAGTTGTAGATGAAAACGCTAAACTTTGATGTGATTGCTCCGAATACGTGACAGCTCCCATTAGTCTATCTATGAACGCAAATCATACATACTCGTATCAAAAGACATTACTATATATAGTGTAATGCTTATTGTTGTATGTATATGTCGTGTAATTGGTGTGTATTGCATCTTTTTGGAGGGCTGTTATATTATAGTCATATGGTTATCATCAGAAGATTCGAGTCAAGTGGAGTCCTATTTCTTCAACTATATCAAAATCAAAGCATTTATTTCAAGTAGGCCAGTTACAGGCACTTTTGAATAGTTGAAACGAATACAAAATAAAATAAAGCTAGGTACAGTCCCAGTCACAAAGCATATCTCATCGACGGTTACGAATATCAAAGATCTTAAAATGATAGCCGGGACCAACGGCTTAAAGTGTTTTTCGAGGCACTGAGGAAACTCGGTATGTAATGGGTGGACAACCTTCCACAGACTATCCTAGGTAAGTGCGACTTTACCTGAGCATTGATATGAACATCTGTTATTATTTATCCACAAGGTCCTTGCTATCTTTTCTAGTATATCTGCTGCCCAGTAATCTCAATTTGTGTAGTTTAAGTTCCATGTAATTGGGGGCGAGCCTATTTCCATCAACCGGGCCCAAATCCAGACGCAGTGGTTGCTACTGAAAAATTCCTGATGGAAAAACCTCATATGACTTTGCCCGACAGGCAGACAGGAGACAGACAGACAGGCAGACAGAAGTCAGGCACCAAGGAATCAGTCCTACCTAGATACCATCCTGTATTTTATAATAAAAGCACAAGATAGTCAAAATAACAATTCTAACCCCCAAATCCTACCTAGAACTGGGTAACCCTGCAAGAGAGATCGAAGCCACACTGCACAGTGCCATCTAATCCATTTTACTTTAGCATCGAGTGTGCCATTAGTTAAGATCTCCTTAACTGGTCTAAACTGCATCTTAAACCGTACATTAATTGTAAATTAGTGGTAGACTGAAATACGGCTATTTGTTACCAGTTGTTGTTTAGATTTGTTGCCGCGCTGGCAATTTGTCGTTGTCGCTTATCTAATTCTAGAGTTTTAACTGCTCTTGGTATTTATGTACCGTTTTTATGTGCTCTCGTATTGTCTGCGATATAAATTAGACCTTATCGTAAGAGTCAATTGGGGAATGGTTTGGTTCCTGCTTGAAGTTTTGGTATAATTTTATTTTAATAGAGATAGTTTTTAGTTGATTGTTTGTTTGTGTTTAGGAGGTTTGTTTGTTGAGGTTATAAATAACATGAAAGTCCCGGACACGGTCATGCAAATTATGCAAATTCGTATTTAGTTGTGATAGTTGCAGATAAAATTGATTTACGATCATTAAAAAAGAAAGTCCGTTACAAACTGAATATAATCATGATTTGAATAGTGTCATGTCTCAGGACTGTTTGTTCATTTGAGTGATTTATTAGCCTAGTATTCAGCTGCCGAATCGAATGATAACTTGATTAGAACGAAGTGATTATGTAGATATCCACCAATTGTTTCCGACAATACCTACACCGATTTGAATACACAAACACCACTCAATTCTGCCCAAATAATTTAAACAGCTCCAAAACAATGTGACACGAACAGGTAATTAACAACCAATACACTTGAACATTCAAAGACAACTCGATGCATTAATAAGCCACAATGCACAATTGCACAGTTCTGTGCAAATTGCGCAATTAAGCCAGAGTGCACAAGCGGCGCAGTGCGTCGTTAAGTTGACAATAATTTAAATTGGTTCTTACAGTCGATATGTACTTGTAAATGAGCTAGAATACAAGTACACGGAGTTGCAAAGCAGTTTTACTCTACACATCAGTTATGGGAGCTACGAATGGAATGGAGGAACTTTTAGTTTTAGTAAGATTTTTTTATTATTTTAACTTCAAAGTATACCCAGCGTTTTTGTAGAAACCATCAAATGCAGTTGTTGTGGCCGAAATCGGCTAGATGGCATCATCATGAATTTATATGATAAATAATGGATATCATTGATTTTAATTGAAAACTGTTTGCTTTAAAGTAGGCCTTATTATAAGCAAAGTAATCCCAAATAAGCTCTCTTAGTTATACGATCTATAACGCAAAAGTCGAAAGATAATTTTGAACAGTCCGTAGGCGTAGTCCCCACTTCACGTAAAGTTTTCCTTTAAAAGGTGGATTAAGACCTTGACCATGAAAATTTGCCCAGAAAGCCTGAAAATTCAAAATTCAACCACTTCACTCTTATTCTCACCACATACTTTAACCCATAACTTGACTGCCTGATTCCACTTACAATAAGACCACAGCTAAATTAATGCCTATAAAATTCAAGCGTGCTGTTGAATTTTAAATGCTCGGCTTACCGGCAAAAGTAAAAAATCCAACAATGCTTTGTTTAGGCATCTAAAAGGGCCATGGTACTCACTACTTCGCACTTATTGGCACCACTAAGGAGGTTGGTACGTTAGCCCAACACTTAACTTGCACGTTGTGTTTTACTACTCGCTTATAAAAGCAGAGTAGTAAAAGGGTTGACATGAAACATACTTTGACTGGCCTGTTGGTCTAGTGGTTAGTGACCCTAACTGCTATGCCGGAGGTCGTGGGTTCGATTCCCACCCAGGACAAATGTTTGTGTGATGAGCACGATCATTTGTTCTGTGTCTGGGTGTAATTTATCTATAATATGTATGTATTTAGAAATATATAAGTATGTTTATCAGTTGTCGAGTACCCATAACTCAAGCTCTGCTTAGCTTGGGACTAGATGGCGTTGTGTGATAGTTGTGGAATATTATTATTATTATTATTTACTCCAAATCTAGGTATCTTCTAAATTGACTCACGGAAACGTAAGCTTATTCAAATCTAGTACCTAATGCATTGTCCTTCAGTAAACTTCATTACAGATTAGAAGTATGTGCGAGTATGTAGGAACAGTACCTATCAGGGCATAAAGACTTTATCTATTAAAAATTTAGTTGTCAAGGTTCGTCTCCGCTTCTTCTTAAGCTCAATGTGTTATATTCCATAAAAGATTAGACACATTGTGTATGAGTGCCATGGTCGCCCGTAGGCAAGTCTGCCTAAAACAAACTTAAGAACTGAAATCGTCTGCGTATTCCTCTGATATCTTTGCAATCACTAAAGGATGGCCAGCATCATCATTTTCCTATACTCCATACTTTCTTCTATGTTACTTGTTCTGAATACTACAAGGTGGCTGGATTCCTATTCCTATTTATATTTCGTCTTGTCTTTCGCGAGCTGAAACAGTTTACGATCATTCGTGATTCTTGCCTATACACGAAGGTTACTCGACCAAATCTCTTCTCCAATATCATCATCCGCCTATAATGTTCCCACTGCAGGGACTCAAGCCTCCTCTCTAAGAGAGGGATGGGTTATAATCCACCACGCGGGCCCAGTGCAGATTGGTTGATGTCACAGTCATATCTTCGAATTTTTGGTTCTAAGGTATTCCCGTTTCCTCACGATGTTTTCCTTCGTAATTTTGAGAGCCGTGGTGATGAAATCAATTTCACAAAGTTTTTGTTTTGTTTTTATTTGTTTTTTTTAAACGTTGTCCCACACTAGGAATTTCTCTTGTATCGTGGGTGCGTTTACAAACATTTAAACTCACAAACACAGACACCCAGACCCGAAACTACTATCTGTAGGCCTTACAAATATTTGTTCCATGCGGGGATCGAACCCGCGACACGCAGCGCAGCAGTCCAATCACACAGCCACTGCGCCAAACGTGCCGTCCGAAGTAATGAGCCTGCCTGGGTTCGAATCCACGACCAACTTTTGACGACACGGTTGGCGCAGTGGTTGAGCGATTGACTGCTGCGCAGCATGTCGCGGGTTCGATTCCCGCACGGAACAAATATTTGTACGACCTACAAGTATTTGTTCCGAGTCTGGGTGTTTTTCTATCTATAATATGTATGTATTACAAAAAAAAATGTATTTAAGTAGTTTATCAGCCATCTCGTTACCATAACACAAGCATTAGGTTGCTTAGCTTGGGACTAGATGGCGTTGTGTGAAATGTCCAAGGATATTTATTTATTTTTATTTTTTATTTTAACTGTTCGTATGTCGTGGCCGCAGACACTGGGCCACCACTGCTCTCTACTACTGTTCTCCAATGTGAACATCACAAAATATACCAACTAGAATTCAGAAACTATTCCTTGTCTATTCGTAGTTCGTTGTCCCGCGACACTACGCTCGGCCCGGAAAGTCCCTTCAATTAATTGGCGTGCCGTTTCCCCGATTTAACTTGTAAACGAGTGCAGCATATAGCGCAGACTGCAATGTTCTGCTCTGCACTGCCAATTAGAGGGCAGATTAATTGTTAATGCGACTGATTTGTTCGCGTAGGCAGGAACATGTGTGGGAAGGGAAGGTGATTATGCAAGTGCAAGAAAGGCTTTTGTCGCGACTTGTTTAATCATTTCATGACATATTATTTTGAAGGTAGCGCAAAAAAAACACTTGAAACTAAAGAAGAATGTACAGAAGTAAACAGTACATTTTAGCTCTTCTCTTTTAGCAGATTGTTTAATGTAACAGATCTTAGAGCGAAGTTCTTTTGTAAGTTTCTTGTCAGCTGTTTAGGTTTTAAACCAAGGGTTACATTCATGGGTAACAAAACCATTAAAACTTTTACACTCAACTGACTTTCTATTATTGTGACAAAAAGTCGTCCACATTCTCATATAGCTTTTTATTTCATTCCCAGACCATTACAATAATTCCAACATTTTAATAAAAGGGATTAAACGTCCAAAATTATTCATTCCTATTCAAACATATACCCCTTTATTTTTATGAACAAGCTTCTAGCTGGAGTACAAAACCAAGGCAAGCCCGACTATACAGAAACCTTAGCAAACAAAGGAAATGCAACTGTACCGCCTTGGTAATAAGGGTAGAGATAGCTGTAAGATTAAGTTTGTCCAGCTGTCTATACAACAGATGTTACAAACACTTTATAGAAGACTAGTTGAAGAAGTTGGCTCAACTTTCTCAGTTCGTGAGATGAAATTTTATTTGGCAAACCTTTTTTGAATATTCGCAGAAGTTCCTCTCAGTGGCTCTACGGAGCGTCTGATTTGGTCCAAGTTTGCAACTCGACTAAATTTTTGGCAGTCAATGACTTTTATTGGTTTCCGAGGTTTGTTTGTGTGACTTATTGTGTTTAATGCTGCGGGCTTTAATGGGATAGGTACTGTATTGTATACTGTCATGTGATTTTCTTAATTTTACTAAGATTTAGTTTCTACGTACCATTTAGGTAAATGGACTCGCGTTTGTGAAATAGGTAACAGTGTAAAAAATTCACCTCGAAGTGCTGAAACCGATCTTTAAAAATACAACAGTGCGCATTCACTCGGGCCTCATTACTGTGTCGCTATAAGGCATTTATAATAGTCTTAGTAAAAACAGTAAACATGAATCAACACGTGGTCATATTAATAATATAAACGAGTATTGAAACCATATGGCGATTGCATTTCGTAAACCACAGGCACGTATTTAAAGTGTAAAGAAACTAGTCATCCACTTTCCGAAGATCACATTGAAGTAGAAACAGATGCGTCAGCTGTTTACATCATTCCTGACGGAAGTCAAACCACTTCTGAGGAACTACAGTATTTTATTTGGATCTTCCACTTTATTTGCATCTGTATACTTACTTCCTTTCTATTCACGAAGGTTTTTGCACAGCAGTTTTAGTGTATTCTCCAGACATTGGCCCTTAGAAGGCCACCTTTAAGAGCCATTCATTATCTTAAAATATGAATCGATTGGCTAGAATAATCATGAAAATAAGTTTGTTTGTTTGTTTGTATATTATTTAAATACAAAGAAGCATAAAAGCACCAAAAACCGCTTACTTTGTTCGCAGATTCATCGTTGAATTTTTAGGTTATACTCTTGATTTTCCTGTTTCCTTGGCTATCAGAGACAATGCCATTTCAAAAAGCAAAGTAAGTCTCACACACATCATCTGCCTAGCCATTGCCCAACTCTATTGGGGTAGGCTTTCAGTTTAACCGGAACCAGCTGAATACCAGTATTTTACATGATGCTAGCGCCTATTTAACTTCCACAATCCAGGTCATCACACTCAGCCTATAATTTTCCCACTGCAGGGGCTCAGACCTCCTCTCTAGGAGAGGGGGGATACAATGCAGGTAGTACTGAATAATGTGATACCTCTTGGTAGGACTGGACTGGTTGTCAGACTTTAGGGACCCTGTCACCTGTTACCACTATCTTAAATCTACAAATGAGAGCCGGGATGATCAGCTTAAAGTGCTTTCCGAGGCACGGAGGAAACTCGTTATCTAATAGGTCATCAGTTCATCACACATCCATAAATATCACAAGTAAGGGATTGTCAACTCTATGGAGATACTCCCAGCGCAATGAGTGTAGAAGAGAAGAAGAGGCTATTGAAGAGTTTTTTAATCCAAACTTTTTAATCCAAACTTTTTTAACAATAACTTTATGTAATTTAAATTTTTTTATATACACATTGCGCTGATGGACATTTAGCTACTTAGACCTTCTGATCAGGAGGGCACAGACCAACCTAGGTAAGCGGGTAACCTGAAGATTGATTTATCCGTGCAGCGGTTATTATAGACTATTTAAATCCTTTTAAGCTTCCAAAACGTAGATAACGTAAATAAATCTATTTTTCATTCCGCTCTAGTTTCCGAGAGATGATTTTAAATATCATTTTTTCAAACTATATCCCCTGCAGCATTAAGCAACATCCATCTTCCATAAAAAAAAGATATTTAAGTGTCTATGGCTATTCGATTCCTTATTGATTTATGGAGCCCTCAAGCTCTGTGATCTTTACTTTTGTTTCATTTCTTTCCTTAATTTTTTCTTCCTCCCGCATTTTATCTTCAACCACACAACTGATAAGCATGCTAAATTGAGCTTTGTCTCTTTCACATAAGAGTGTGCGAGATTTTTCGAGGTTGCAAAATTATCGTGGTTGAGGCAAAATAGTAACATAAAAACACTTTAGAGTATTAGCAGGTAGTTCCAAGAAATTCTCGGTCGTTTCTCGGAAGTTTTTTAGGAGAGGATTTCCTTGTAACCTGTTTTTGTATAGTTTTTGGAATATATTACTTTTATACAGGTGTTACTTTTGAAATCAAGTAATAGGTATGTAAATTGTTGATGTTCAAATCACCTGGGGTATCTTAATATAATTTTATTGATGCGATTCTTCTGCAAGTTTATCAATATTATCAGCCTTTATAGGCAGGGATCACTATTATTCCCACTGCTGGGACACAGGCTGCCTCTCGCTAAGAGGGAAGAGTGAGTAGTTTTATTTATTTATGTACACACAAAATACAAAAAAGGGAAAATATATCAAAAATAGAAGAGCACAAAGGTACTGCTTATTTCTAAAGAAATTTCTTTCAGCAGACCTGCGAGAGGTGAGTTGGATTAGAAATATAGACACAGTGTGTAGAAAAGACAAACAGAAACTAGAATTAAGAGAGAAAAAAAAATGTATCGATATAAAATAAACATACATACAAAAATATACATTTTAATGTCAGATTGTTTTAGAATTTCTGGATACGTTTCCTATACTACTGGTGTTGTTTTAGTTCACCAGAATCAGTTGCTATGAAAAGTAAGACTGTTATTAAACGAAAATTATTACGTTACCAGAACTAAATGCAACTTGATCAAAGGAAACCTCAATATCATGCATGAGTTTATGACAGAAATTCTGATGTTACTATAATATTTGCAATCGAATTTTACGACACAATCGCTTTCATCTTGAGTTTTCATGTTTAACACAGAAGACATTAATTCGAAGATTTCACTTCAACATCGAATTATTTCATCGTAGTCCCAAATTCATACATAACATAACATTTTGGCTCTCTCCGAAGTATTAGGCAGAGGTGCACCAAATAGGACACCAAAGTTTAATTATACACAAGGTAATTTTTTAGTCACCGTCCAAATTCTGATATATATTAATCTTTGGCAAAAATTATTGAATACGTGTTTTTTCTTTTATTATCACTCAATACAAAAATATTGAGATATCACATCACAAAGTTTTAACGTTTCACGGAGAGCGGATAATTCTTTCGAGAAAATGATTTAATATGAATATTTTACGTATGTATTTTATTTCAAAAATGGTGTTAGTGAATGATACAATGCCTAGAAAAAAACTGGACGGTGACTAAAAAATCATCTTGTATACTTTAGCCCCATGTTATAGAGGTAGAGTATAATGCCATGATCCAGACTCCGCGTCCGCTCCTGAAAATCACTGGTGGGAAAATTAAATATCACTTTGACCGACTCGAGAATCGAACCCAAGACCTCATACTCAGCAGTCGCGATTACTACCACAAGACCAACGAGGCAATCCTAATCTTTTTTTTTGTGTGTGTGGGAAACCATCAAGTGACTCCTCCCACTCTGGGCAAAGCGGTAGGGAGTGAGTGACTACTACTGAATAAAAACCACCCATGTTCCTTCTTAGCTCTAAGTGTCGAGGCCACGGTATCTCTTTCGAACAAAATGCAGCCCCGACGGGGGCAGTTCTGATTTAACTTCTATATTGAAGTGGTATATCAACGTATTCCCAAGTCGGTTAAAAACTTCAACACACGCTAGCTGCTAGGCTGTAAATAAAGTTTCTTTCTCATTCCTAAATAATGATCGTGACTCAGAAAAATCTTGACTTTATCAAACTGTGGTCAAAATGAAGTGGATAACAATCTCGTCTGTCATTCAAAAGTATTAACTAGGTTGTAAAATTCTTAATACCTTTTTTAAGATTCCGCAATATAAAAAGAAAACTCCGTCACTGGACAAGTTATAAGATATCATCATTGTTGTCACCAGGACAACATTTAAAGATGGCGACATCGTCGTCAGAACAATCAGTAAACTCAAACTCAAAGCATGTATTTCAATTAGACAATTACAGGTACTTTTGAATGTCAAAAAAAACCAAGAAAGCGAAGCTATAATCACATTTGCAAGGCATAATAACTTGTGAAGGTACGGTATTCACTCATTCCAAAGTGTAGACTATCTCTATAATGGAGAAGAGTAGGCAAGAAGTTTTATGGATCATCAATAGGTTATAGAACAGAAAAGTAAGCAATAAATAATTAAAGACAGAAATTATTATACTTGTCAAAAATATAGGACCGGTTGTATTTACGCCTTGAAGTCTATCAGTTGACTGCCTAATACTACAGCTAACTACACCATTTGTTTGATATTGCAACTACGGAACCCCCAATACTCCTCAACACTCAACACTTGACATATTTGAACACGAGTAAATAACGGAAAGAAGAAAGGAGCATTCTCAGGTTTTCATTTTAACTTATTTGCGCTACGTAATCAAAATTTGAAATGATTGTTTGTAGGTGTTGTGTTACTGGAGTAACGTTACTTGTTCACTTTGTGCGAGTTTGTTCACTTTGTCCACCAGTTTGGTTGCTTTATGGCCACGGCTCGTATTAAACACGTGATGGTTGCACGTGGTATAAAGGCCGGCATGAACTACGCGAGCATTTTGTTATGTTCGTTAGGACATACTTCTCAAGATGGTTTGTGATGTATGGCGATATTAAGTAAAATTTTCAATGTTTCACTTGTCAATCTATGTATGTTAGTCTGTGAATAAGACATATTTGTATGTTAGTAAAACCCGCAGAAAAATGGGATTACGATGGAATAGAAACTCGGTTCCGCGTGATATTATTTGAATTTTTTTATTTTTTTTGTTTTACAGATCAGGGACTTGAACGACTCTTTGAACATTGTTGGGTAAACTTCCAGAGGCAAATCCTACATAAAACCTTATTAAAAAAGAAAACAATAAAGAGCAAAACGATTTATTCCTAAAACCAATACCTTCTAATTCAATTAAGTTATCACGAGTTAATGGATAGACGCAGGCTTAAACTCAATAGCATTCAGCACCTCACCGAACAATTCCTACCCATTCGCCGCAAACACCAAAATCCTTACAAAACACGTGGCGGCCTCCCTCCCGAATAGAGAGCAAAGCTAAACAATAGCCCTTTAATACTTGCTCCATACCAATACACCATACGCCATTATTTGTGACAGTACCCAGCACCACGCTGCGATGATTGTACCGGTTGGCAACTTATGCAAATCAACTTCAACTGGTCACTCTTTGATCCCTACTCCTTGCCTAACAATAGTATCAAAGCTCGCTATAATAATCCTTATACGAGAAATACAATGGTTCTAAGTTCTAAAGGAATTAATGGTGTGGACTTGTAGAGTAGGTCAGTTCGGACATAAATTAGAATTTTTATTTCCTTAGGGTGGTACCCTTGGTGTTGATACTGTGATTGGCATTAGAATTGTATTCGAAATAAAAGCGTTGAAACCCCTCGCCCTATTTACAAACTAGTTTCGTGAAGTAATTTGAGTTGATATCATAGAGATTGCTATAGAAGAAGACTCAGGCGCTATGAAATTGTATCCAAAGGTAAGAATTATTACCTACATAGCTGTGAGAATGTATGTAAACCACAGTGTATTTACCTGCTTGCCGTGTGTTACATTTCAGAGAAGTCTTACCGGGTGAGGTATTAGTCATACCTGCACTATTTCAGTTTTCGAAGCACGGGATTTTGAGTCTTAACAAGCTTCGACTCAAAGATAAGTGGTCAAAGACAAGTGGTCAAAAGAGAATTCTAAACTGGTTACACTTTCTTTCTTTTTCAATCCTGCCTCAAATCTACCCTAATCGTCTACCTACACACATACCTGTTCAATTATAAGAGACGGGGGATTACAATACAAGATTCAAAACCTGACCCACAATAGAACCATAATAAAATCCAAGACAGATTGTCCAAAAAAGTACAAAACGTACAAATCAAAACAATACATCTAACTTATGCAAGTAATGCGTTGTAGTATTTGTATGCCCACCCTTTCTAAGAGGACTGGTAAGGCCAGAAAATAGAAAAAAGCGAAGGGCGAACGCACACATACAAACTGCTCACACGTGAGAGAGCAAAAAATAAACGTTGCTGGGTTGTTCGGGAGCGCGTAAGAAAAAACCAGCCCTAACGTTTTATGAATAGAGTTGAAGTTTCAGTGAGGTAGTAAATATTGTTTATGATAAAACATCAGCTGTTTAGAGTAGCTGCAAAGGGAATATGGTGCAGATAAATTAGTGTGCGCATTTGGTAACTGTCACGTCTATTACGGGGATAATATTGCTGGAAACGGCGATGAAAGACTGCTCATGTGTTTAGCTAAATTGTATTATATTCACACTGTTTTTACATTAAGGGGAGTAGAATTCCCTGTTGTAATTATGGAAGAAGTGGTAGTAGCAGTTACGCAGTGCGTCGATTGAGGATGGCAAACTGTCTGCACACTTTATTATATTTGCTCTCGCATATTCATTTCATAGAATGACTTTCTCGCCTGACTTTATATGTACAGTATGTATAGATCGTCTATTTCTGTGTGCTTGGGTCTTTTGCAAAAACCAGAAATGTAAATGCAATGTAGGGTTTAGACAGTATTTTGAAGTTGTTGTACTTATTACATGTTTAGTCAATGTGATTTTGCTATACAATAAGATTCTGGAAAATTGATCTATGTCGCTACGTTGCTATTGCTATACGTTTGTGTTCTGTAATTTTCGATGTTTCTTAGTCTTTTAAGTAATTTCTTCTAACTTTGCATGTAAATTTAATAACAGCGTATTGAGGTTCAATTATCTCTACTAATTCCAAAGGGTAATTAAAAATAAATAATGTGTAACCTCCTTTTAATAACACATTGCCCTTATTCCTTGCCTCCATGTTCTTAAAGTTCACAATACATTAGCAAGTTTTTCAATCACTTGTCTATAAAAAAGCCTACCTGTCTCTTCTGCTTTATGTTGAAAGTTAGTTCATAAACGTCTTGAGCTTTTTTTGCAATACATCTTAAAGTTTCTTTTACATTACATGTTCTGCTACGTTATTCATGGTTTAAACGTTGTATGGGATTCTACGAACGTTGTATTCAGAAATTGAGGTCTATCAGCTGATCAGATTAACCGCCATTTTGTTTTCATTTCTAAAGGTGATTCTGTTGAATTTTGTTCTTATTTCGGATCCGTTAATCTTATAGTTTTGCTACATACTGCTCCTTGGTCGTTTCTATCGAGCACGAACTTATGCCTCTTAGGTTTGAGTTCTAGGTCAGACAAAGTGTCATTGCGTTATTTGATTAGAACTTTCTAAGTAGCTGCCTGAAGAACTTGTTTGATGGGCTTGCTTTCTATAACATGAAATCTAACAACAACAGGAAGAGAGGAATATAAATGTTATAGATTTGCTGTTTTATTTTAAACATGCAAATAGGTATACTGGTACAGCTAGTTGTGTAGCGGAAGTCATAAGGCTTGAGACGTCTTGAGACACATGTGGTGATACGGTGATACTGGAAGCCAAGCCACTGGGGAATACGATACGATAACGACGATACTGATTATTTATTGATGAAGTAGCATAATGTTGCTGTTAGATTGTGAAACTTTGTAGGAGTATTTGTTAGTTCAATCAAAATTTTTAGGATTAAATGTATATTTCAAACACCTCAATTGGTAAGACATGAGTGTCCTTATCTTAGAGAGAGTTATCAGCTTTTTCGAAGCAATAGGTATCTCACGTAAAGTTTTATATAAACACTACGAAATCGTATTTGTATGAAGAAATTATGAGTCTTATGCCTGTTTTTAAACAACAAAAGGCTACACCTAACTGATTGCCAGGATAAAAGCATTCTGTTGCAATTTATAATCGGGAATTCAGATATTCTAGATGAATCGATAAAGCACAACTTATTTTAATTTCCACCCCAATTGAAACAAACAAATGACGTGCATAAATGAAACAGTTAACGTTACTTCAACCCCTTCTAACTTGACTTTAACAAATGAACCAGCAGCTGACATTACTTTTTACATCCCAATGGTAACAAACACAGAAATAAATTCACTAGTATTTTTCCATACAGAGTTTTTGACAAAATATTTAAGTTTGAAGAGAAAACGTCGCGTCATCCTGCAGTTGGTTTATTGTAACTACATTTTGACTGATTACTGTTTCTCTGAGTTTGTGGGTCCCTATTGGGTGATTAATCTATAGCAATTATTTTGTAGATCCTCGTTGTTGACTTCAATAGAAACTTTATGGTATTGACACTTTTTGTGATGAGAAAAAATTACGTGTCAATTATGTTGAAGTTAAATTGTATTACTGTTTGTGAGAAATGTGTTTATGGTTGTGACAAGACACAAATCATTGGAACTATTTTAAGGATATTTTGTAAATTTCAAGGTTTTTGTAAGGTAAGTACCTTATATTAAATTTCCCAAGATTAGTGTTTAATATTTCAATATACGTTTGTGGAAGGGCTGATAAAGTCTAGAGATGCTTGAACTTTAAAAATGTTTGATTCGGATTGTGGGTTTGGCAGATGATTTTTAACTTTGAGCAACGTTTTTGAAGAACTCCTCAGTTAACATAATTATCGTAGTATTTTGTCGTGGTAGAACTTCACCAAATACATTTCTAAGTTTCATGTCCGTAACTAAATAAGTTTGCTAAGCTCCTAGATCACATCCGAATACCATTAAACTAGTCTTCAAAAGTTATCTGTTAAAGCTCTCACACACAGACACACTCTACCCGAATACATTAAAAAACAAATAACAGAAATACCACTAAGACTGAACTATGTAGTATGAGAATTAAATACATAAGTAGCTACTTAAATATTACAAACACAGAACTTGGAACAAAATAGTTTCCAAAGAAAAACTCTAGAATCTGAGTTCAAATTAATGATACCATGATGGAGGCAGGATAAAATAAAGCTTAGACAATAGGGTATTTCAATAAAAAAATCTAATTAGTCCGTCTGTTGGATTATCGAATAATATTGGATAGGTGCTTTTTGTTTTATCAAATTAATAAAAACTTACGAAAATAAAACGTGTCAAAGATAAAAAGTGGGGGCTTGTGACGTCACTTTGTGGGTAAAAACGTACTAAACTTTTATATATATACCGTCACACGACTCTTGCCCCTGGCTGGAGGCCTTAAACTCAAGGCATCCACAGAAATTGTCCGGTTAAGCAGAAGCCAGTCTCATAGACTGAACTGCGAGAAAAAAAAATTCACGACTTTTCGAAGCACTGTATCGTCATCATCTTTTGTTTTCGTAAAAATAGAAAAAATACGTGTCCATTTTTTTTTTTGAATATAGCTAACGGACTAATTAGATTTTTTTTGTTGAAATATTCTATTTTCGAAACTAGATTTGATTTTGATTTCTGATTCTCACTACGAACTTGGCTTACTCTCCTTGTATGTCTAACATCATCATTTTCCTGTCCTTATCCCATTCTATTTGGATTTGACACAACACGTTTTCTTCTTCTATTCTACCTTGTTAGACGTCACGGTGGCATTTACTTCTTTCTTTTTCATATTATCATTATTCACACAATCAATCCATTTTTTTCTATTCTTTGTGGGTTTAACATAAAATAGAAACAAACCTTCTGCAACTCCCTACCTCGTGTTATTTAAACTATTCTTCGAAAATGATCCGGTCTCGGGTTCACACATACACCCTACCCAGCTTACCCCTGTGTGGGTGTAGTGTGTGTGTGCGTGACGTCAGTGTCAGGTAACATCAGCTGTTGCGCCGGCGCAGCCCATCTGACTTCAAGGACATCTTGTGGGACTTTTTTTATTTTAAAATTCCCTAGAAATATGGCCGATATAGATAAGTGAGTTATTTGACGGTAATTGTAGACTTGGTATTGTGGTTTGGGTAATATTTTCAAGATGATGTTAGTTAGGTTCCAGATTTGTAAAGACTCTTGTAATTTACTGGTAACAAATGTGTTTTGGGCTATTTACTCTATGAAGCGATGAACCTGGTGAAGGTTACAGAGACCCGCTGGATGCGAGACGCACGGGACCAGTCAATCTGGTGACACCTGGGGGTGGCCAATGACCAGCAGTGAACGACTTTCATGACGATGACGAAAAACTGTTTAGCTGTAACTTTATGCGCCAGCCACATTGATAAATCTTCGTGCCTCCTGTGTATGTGTAGAGCCCTTTACCCTGTAGTGGGCTGGTATTATAGCTGACTGTCTCATAGAACTGAACAGGTTTTTCTTTGTGTTATGACAACTTTATAGGCCCGGAACTTCATCACTACGGTGTAGTCGTCGTCGGAGGCAGCATAGAGATCACTTTGTCCTCGTGTTTTAGAACACAGTAGGCAGGATGGAAGATAGACTGAGTTTGAAACACAGCTCCACAAAATCACAACGTAACACCATCATCCCAGGGTAGGCAGAGGTTGCTCATAGGTACACCCACGTTTCGCCATGTATGTTTAAGTCCCATATAATATGGGGCGAGTCTGGGAATCGAACCTAGACCCTCAATCATTCCCGCGATACCGCGGCCTTGACATATAGGGGTAAGAAAGAACATGGGTGGTTTCTAGTCAGTAGAAGTCTGACACACCCTTTCGCTCTTCCCGGAGAAGAGAAGAGCGGGAGGGGTTATTTGATGGTTTCCAACTCCCCAAAAAAAAAGGCCCTTAATCACAGCAGTCGCACTTGTGATCTCTAGCAAACGAAAGTTACCTAACTTAAAACTACACATTGTATAGCTATAAATTGCTCACCACATAATTAAGTGATTATAAATTATTGACCTGGTACTCAAGTATTCGTTTATCACAATGCTCAAGTTCAGCATATAACATTTACACACTTACTTCTGTTGATTGATAAAGAGTAATTGACTCAACACTAAAAACTAACTCACTTTTTAAATGTTAAGTTATTTGAACAGTCAATTATTTTCTTTGAAAATAATAATCCGGTGGGCCCAGTCAATAATTATGTCACGCGAAGTTAAAATAAATAGATGTTAAACGAAATGTCAATTACCTACACAAGAAATTTGAGACATCAAAAGGCATCCAATTAATAATTAAGTGTTTTGTATTTATGTTATCCTAGTACACTAGCAAGTCAACTCGCTTTCATTTTAATATACAATTATTGTAAAGTTGAGTCTATTTCAATACAATTATCAAAGACATTTTGGTTCTATCAGAGTAACTTTACGATAACTTTCAACTCCTTTTCTCTCAGTGAGATTTAGTGAAGGGATCTACAAGATTATTATTAGGATAACCGCAAACAAATGCCTTTTAAATGCCCAAACTTCAAAAGCTCAAAGATCTTATGAAAAATCATCTAAAATTACATCCTGTACACTTCGACACCTAAACAACGCACACACGCACACACGCAACGCACGTGTTGCTTTAAGGATTTACTCAGCTGATTACCCACACATACACACAAACACAACACAAATAAACAAACACTGTATGTTTACACAACTCAACTGCGCTAGTGTGTGTAGCTCGTATAGTAATGAGAGGGTTTCGAAAAAAGTACAAGAGATATGGGGTAGAGTGACGGAGATAGACCTAACATGTTATATTGACAGTTCGAATGTGTCAGAAAGAGATGGAGAAGTTTTATTAACGCGCCTTCAAAACGTTCCTTTTTTGTAAAGCTCGCCGGGAGGCAAGGTGCACGAATGCATTCGATTTTTAAATTGTGACCTGACTGATGTGTGACGTTCAGTCATTTTGAACTATGTTCTATAGGAGTACTAGGAATGCAGGACTATGTAACAGTTGCAAGTAACGTAGGTACTCGCCTCTTCGTCCAGTGAGGAAATGAATAAAAGATAATTGCAGAGCGATTATGATCATAATTATAGCTCATACAGTTCTTGAAATATGATTTCCTGGTGGCTTTAAAGATGAAAGCGACTTCTTCCCCATATTGGTTGGCTGAATTTAACAAATTGTGGGTGTCTGTGGTGAAAGTAACTTACTAAACTAACACATTTTTTAAATAATTCCAAACACAAACAGCTTATTCTTCAATGAATGAGTCGCACTTACTTTCAATGTTGGTTAAAGGGCTTTCTTAAGTCGAGTCAAATGGTGACATAGTGACGTAATCAGCTGTTAGCTGTCATTTTAACGAAATTTTTAGCCAATTTAGACTCGTTCCTGATTGATGGGATGGATGGTTGGAAAGGGATGGGAGAGGCCTTTGCTCAGCAGTGGGACAAAATAGCCTATTTTTAAATCAAAAAAACAAAATCACAACTTTTATTTATTTTGTGCCTAAAATACTGAAATAGCTAAATGTAAATACGTGCAGGTAAGCTCTAGTTAGATGGAGTTAGTTGAACTAACTTATAGTTTAGTGTACTTAACCGTCTGACCGCCACGGAATACTAAGCTTTTGCTATCAAAGCTTCCCGAGGTTTTAGTGAAAGCTTGATAAAATAATGTTTGTAATATTAACCAACATACGTTAGTTATAATCATGTTTATCGTGGTAGACTTTATCATTTCTGAAAGTCTCATAAAGGCACATAACATCACGCCTGTAATGCGAGATGGGTTAAGCACGGGTGTACCTATAAAGTACCCACATTACTTATTTTTAAGTCCCATGTAATAGGGCCTATTGCCATCAACTGGGCACACATCCCTCCCCAAAATACCTAGGAATCAAACCCATTACCTCATGATTAGCAGTACCGTTTGCAAACACTAGACCGACCCCGAGACTGTCTCATAAAATGTCTGTATTATTTATTAATGTCTGGAGAAATCTCATGTAAGCTACGATTAGTTTACAAAAAGCGTTTCAATCAATCTTTCATCATCAACAGCCTATTAATGTTCTCACTGCTGGGACACAGGCCTCCTCTCTTTTGAGAGGGAATGGGCTATAATCTACCACGCGGGCCCAGTGCGAATTGGTAGATGTCTTCGAACTTTTGGTTCTAAGACATGCCGGTTTCCTCACGATGTTTTCCTTCACCGTTTTGAGAGCAGCGGTGATGAAATAAATTACACAAAACCTGGGTTCGAACCCACGTCCTACAGTTCGCAAGTCGTGGTCGCCACCACTAGGCCACCGCTACTCTACCGCTGTCTATTTAGGTTAATCTTTCACACTAACCTAAATAGACTGAATTAAAGCGACTCAGATTCCTAAGGTAATGTAGACCATTTTGAACTCAAACTTCAATATCTTTTTTCAAATAAAGTACATCACTTCATATTATAAAACAAAGTCCTGAGCCGCGTCTGTCGGTCTAAAGCCGCATCTGTCTGTCTGTCTGATCGCGATGAACTCAAAAGCTACTTCGACGATTTTCATGTTGTTTTCCCCAATAGATAGAGTAGTTCTCGAGGAAGGTTTTAGTACGAAATTTGTCAAGTTCCGACATCTACGTGGGCGATGCCGCGGGCATCAGCTAGTTTTATATACAACAAAAAAACCGATCAAAAGTAATAATAAAAGCTTAACTAGTCTATATAGAATTTAGCCTGTAATAAACTTATGTACTTTCGACAGACCGCACATTATAAGTAAATAAAGAAGACATTAATTACTGACCACCCATATGAAAAGCTTTCTTAATACTTTATGAACATCCGTAAGTACTGTAAAAGTAAATGCCTGTATTATCCTTAACATCCATAACTTTAATTTAAAAGTTAACCCTTTATTAAACTTACTAGTGTTTTTAAGTAATAAAATTAATCGAGTATTAATTCAAGGTATTCAGTTACACGCAATATTTTATATGAATACTTTTCACCTTTCGCTTTGCGGGCATTTGTAGAAACTATCACCTGCTCCCTAACTTGTTTAAGTCATTGGAATTGATAACTTTTGTATTTTTAACAATAAAATAGCTAATTTTGTAATATTATTTACATTCTAAGCTAATCTGTAAACTTGAAAGTGCATTCGTTTGCTTTCAAAAGTAAATTGTATGTAAAGTAGCGCCATCTATTGCAAAGATAAGGAAAGTATTTTGTGTGCAGTAAAAAATATTGAAAACTGCTATTTTAATAGCCGTCATTAATAAAGGAATTGAAGTTGTAAGAAGTACGTTTAAAAAGCTTATTATGTACTTAAGCTTAACTGGAATTACTTTACCATAACGTTCAGTAGGTATTAGTAATATCTAGTCTTAAATATAGTTCTAGCATGTAAGCAGAGTTTTATTACCTTATTGACTAGCTCAAATCAGTAATGGTTGGTACATCCTCTTCATTCCATATTATCTAGAATGTGAAAATTAAGCCGCGGGAACGTTTTAAAATGTAGCCTATGATATTAGGCATTGTAGCCTCCCTCTAGTAAAACATGTTTTAGAATTTGGACTTGTAGGTCCGAAGTTTACCTCAAATGCAAACTTATAATCAATTTGTTTGTGTTTAAATTAAAACAGTATAGATTTAGTCACAGCTTAAGTAAGGTTACTCATGCCTACAATGCACTAGGTACCTATGCCAAAAATGTCATTGTTAAATTTAATTTCACTATGACGCAACTACCCCACCGCAGTTCAAGTCCCAAATGCAGCGAACACCTGGCACTTTATGCCTGCCTGGTAGGTACCTCAAACCTGGTTCCAGGCATGAATTCCTAAACTGGTCATTCGTGAGTCGTAAAAGAGTTGTTACGACTTGATGGTGGCTCTACTGTTAGCCTTTAAAATAAGGGCAATAATAACTTCAGCAATTCAGTAATTATTGTGCCTAACTGCCTAATATAACAGTGTGAAAGTAAAATTGTTATTGGATAATTTACACGAGGTAGTGTTAAACGTAGGTAGAACGTACAGTAGGTACCTAGTTATAAACGTTTGGAGAAGCTAGCCAGTGCACAGTGGTAATACTTATTAGAAGTTAGTTTGTTTTCTTGTAAAAATCAACCAATGGTAAAGGCCAGGAAGGTGATGAACTGCTAATCTATGACTGCTAATGAAATAAGACACACTGTTACGTTAATGAACAAGCCAAGCTTATATAATATTGTGTCTACCAATAGGCAAATTTGGTCACTGATAATTATTGTACTGTCTTGAAATCCATGGTTTCAACACATACCTTTTGCACGTCTCCGCAATGTACCTCAAAGTTCTCTGAAACCCAACAAACTAACAATTCCATACTTACCAAAACGACCACAACATCAATTAGACATCCAAATTCCATCAATCCTTCCGTTCCCTTGGGCATACCTTAGCATTTCCCCGCATACCGACATTACGCATTGAAACCGATTGATCACACTACAGCTGTTGCCATCAGCTGATCACGCACACACACACACACCCCCTCGTGTACACACACACAAGTACGGGTTAGTGTGCGTGGGTCCGAGGCCGTAGGGGCAAAAAAAGTGGGAACCAGTTTGACGGGCCCGCTTTTGTGCATCCGCTGGTAAGGGCATAGAGTAGGAGACAGATGGGGCGCTTTTATATTTGAATGGGAATATTCGGATGACGGTTGATTCGGAACGGTATCAATTTTGCTAAGTATTGGAAAAAGTGGTAAACAATTATTGGATCAAATGAATGTAAAAAAAAACTTCGGCAGATAAAATGGCCAACCCAAATGTTTGATGTTTCTGGTGGAGAATTTTTCATCGTAATTCTACATTTTAAATGAGGATTTACCAGACTTCAAGAGACATAATCAGCGTTGTTAGACTCGGCAACAAGCTCCTTTGATTGTGCAGCTTGACACAAACAAAGAGACATAACAGTTGTTTGTGATCAGGATAATCCGAGTAGACCGTAGATTTTGGTTCTTATCGAGTTTGTAAAAAATTAAGTACAACATCATCTGCCTAGCCTTTTCCCAACTATATTGGGGTCGGCTTCCAGTCTAACCGGATGCAGCTGAATACCAGTATTTTACATGGAGCGACTGCCTATCTGACCTCCAAAACCCAGTTAATACTAGGTAATACGATGCTCTTTGGTAAGACTGGATGTCAGACTTTCAGGTCACTGACTACCCGTAACGACTGCCAAAGATCTATATATGGCACCCGGGACCAACAGCTTAACGTGCTTTCCGAGGCACGGAGGAAATTCGGTATGTAATGGGCGGTCACCCATCCACCGATCGACCTAGGCAAGCGCAGCTTAACCTAAAGATCGACCCGAGTGGCAGTTCTTATTAAGCCACGAGCTTACCAGCACTTATATCTGTACAAAAAACACAGTAGGTAATAATAAAAATTTGCCCCACAACAATAGTTACAGAACACCAACTTAATCTATGACAGTGTACCATTTTTTTCGTTTTCATGCCCTCTGTGAATGTTTTACAACGTATGCTCGAGGCATAGTGATTTCGGGTACCTGCCCGGCTGCCCCGCACCGGAACGATGAAGCGTGAAGTTCAGTCAAGTGCGGCTGCGCGAAATAACTGACCTAACTGTGGTAGGAACGTTTGGGATCGAGGCTAGTTGCAGTCCAATACTAAAAAAAAACAAAAAACCCCGAAAAATAAGTGCCATACTCCTAAAGAATAACTACCTATTTTCATGTTTTTATCACGAAGGCTGCGAGATGTTCGTACAAATATAAAACGCTAATAATTCTTGTAGTAGAATGTTACCTGCCATGCCTATCTGCGAGCAACAGAAAAAAAAACGACAAGAATCAGCTGTTTACTATCTCGGGCACGTCGTAAAATTCTTAAGAAAAGATATTCTGTTACGCTAAGAAATTGTGTCTATGAGAAGGGTCACTATGGTCACTACTTTGATTTATAAAGCCGGTAAGAGACTATTGTTTATGCATGTGAAGTTTTACCCGCACATCGGTGTTAATCGTGGTAGTAAGAAGTAAAGAGACTCATTTATTTAATTAGCGAGTTTAAGAAATTAATCTACACTAATATTATAAATAGGAAAGATTTGTTTGTAACGAATAGGCTCCGAAACTACTGGACCGATTTGAAAAATTCTTTCACCGTTGGAAAGCTACACTATCCCCGGGTGACATAGGCTACTTTTTATCCCTGAATTCCCATGGGAACGGGAACTATGCGGGTGAAACCGCGTGACATCCGCTAGTATTGGATATATTTGAGGCACAATTATATTATAGGTACTTGTCAAATGATGATGTCTTTAGGTGTCTAATTTGAGACTATTATTACATGTCTCTTCATTACATTGCCATAATGAGTACTCTTCATAGAGATTACTGTACGTTTTGAGATGATAATTATGAAAAATGCAGAAAGAGAGAAGCAAACTTCACTTGATTGCCTTTAAAATATATATGAAGACCTCATAATAATTATTTTCGCAACGAAATAATATAATTAAAATTGAAATAATTTTAACGAATCTCTTTTCATTCGTCCTCTTACATTAAAATCTCATTTCATTTCAATAGCTCAGATATGATTGGATCAAATATCCGAAATTAATGCTCAATTATTACGTATGTAATTTTGACTTTCGGATATTCTCAGTAGCGTATTTAAAATGATTCCTTTTGAGCCTGTTTACATTCGTATTCATTCCCAGATAATTATTGTTAATGAAGTATTTTGTTGAGATTTATTAAGCTAATATACTGACTAAAATTATTTTTGTAGAAAATATGGCAATTTTGAGAAGTTACTATAATTAATTAGCTTTCTAAAGCCTCTCAGTAGGTGGACCGATGACCTGGTGTAGGTTGCGGGAATCCACTGGATGCGAGACGCAAAGGATCAGTCATGTGGCTACATTTGGAGGAGGCCTATGTCCAGCAGTGGACGTCTTTCAGTTGAAATGATGATGATGATTATGTTATAAGTTAAGTATATTTGGGTAATTCTAGGCAGTATTTAATCGTCTCGAGAGAGAGCAGTGGTGGCCCAGTGGTTGCGGCCCCGAGTCACGAACAGTTGGTCGTGGGTTCGAATCCAAGCAGGCGCATTATTTTGTGTAATTTATTTCATCACCACTGCTCTCAAAACGGTGAAGGAAAACATCGTGAGATCTTAGAACTAAACTAACAATTCGAAGACATGTGACATCTACCAACCCGCACTGGGCCCGCGTGATGGATTATAGCCCATCCCTCTCCTAGACCTCTCTAGGAGAGGGATGGGCTGTGGGGGGGGGGTCTTGACATATAGGGCTAAGAAGGAACATGGGTGGTTTTTAGTCAGTAGAAGTCTGACACTCCCTTTCGCTCTACCCAAGAGCGGGAGGGGTTATTTGATGATTTCCCACCCACCAAAACCAAAAAAAGGACCTAATGCATAGTAGTAGGTTCAACTCCAGTACATTTTTTTACATTTAACTAGCAGACGTCGTCCTGCCCGGACCTAAACCAATTATAGTAAATCTAAACTATTCTCGAATCCACTTTCATCAAAATCGGTCCAGCCGTTTAGGAGGATTTCAGTGACAAACGCACGTACAGAAGAAATATTATAAGAAGATGTGCTGTGTATTTATTTATTTGTTAGTTATGTTAGTGTTTATACTTAAAATAAGGTTAGTATTGTTAGGTGATAAAAAATAGGTGAAAGCCTCCTCCATACTGTATCAGATGACTCCAGTACATAAAGGTTCTTATTTGTATTCAGCAAGTTACCTATTCCACCTGCCAATATTTCATAGCCTAGTTAATGATTCACTAACCTTAATCGTTGCCTATAAGTGCGGCTGTTAATATAACTACGTCATAACTGAATCACCCAGCTCCCTTCTCCATCATACATTTCTATTTAGCCCTATTACATATCACATCAGGGACATTCTTGATGTCAAACGGGTTTAAATTGAACTAAAGCCCAATTACTGGATGGAAGGAAATTGTTATCGCATTACTTGATAACGTTGTGAATAGAGCCGTAATGGCTTCTTGCTGACATTTTAATCCTGGCTAATCCATGGAGGCTGATGTTGGAACGATGTCGTACTGTTGAGGGTAAAGTTCATTGGACTAATGACAGTTAATTGAAGATGTGTTTGGAATTTTTATAAATTACTAGCTGTGCCATGTATGCGTATCATTGCACCTTTTTCTACTTACCCTTCGGGTGGAGGGTGAAAAGTACTTTACGATCTATTCTCATACCTACTACATATATTTACACAAAATTTCTGAGGCTGGTCAAGAAGTTTCCGAGAAGTATGGCAATTAATACTGTGGCACGATAAATTGTAAGTGTGCTTTGCCTAACCCTTCGGGGTTATAGACGTGATATTAAGTATGATAAGTGGTATCACTGTCATAATATACAAGCAAATAATTTCACAATAATTTCATGGCATCGAGCTATACAATTTAAGAATTAAACCATCACCAGCTGAAAGTTTGATGCACTAATAGCACTTCAATCAGGAATGTTCGAAGAAGTCTGAAAAACTATATTTATAAAAGCCTTTCGGAAAAAACTTTTCGTTTGTCATGATAATCATCTTCACCCAATTACGGGCAAAAATCATCCTATTAAATGTGCTAATATACTACTTTATGGTTCCTTCTGGGATAACTGGCGTGATGTTTACTTATGTTCGTCCATTACAACATTAAATTCTAGGTTCAAGTTGTATTCCTTGATCGAGCAAAGTGTAATAGGGGATCGGACAAAAAAAAACTAATTAGTCCGTCAGATAGATTTCCAAAAAATATTGGAGACGTATTTTTTCTTTTTTCACATAAACAAAAAATGAAGTCAATACAGTGTTTCGAAAATTCGTGAACTCTTCGAAAACGTCATATGATAGTACATTTTTTACCTTCTATTGACGTCACAACCACATCTCATCTTCGTCAATTTTGATTAATTTGATAAAGCAAAAAACACGTATCCAATATTTTTCGATAATCTAACTGACGGACTAATTAGAATCATTGTTTTTTGACTCAGTCCGATCCCCTATTGTATTTATCCATCGGAATTCTTCTCAGTAGCAATCACGGAGTTAGGTTTGTGTCCGGTTGGTGACAATTTGCTCACCATCTATTAGATGGATTTTAAACATAACTGGTGGAATGTGACTGTACTATAAGGACCCTCGGGGGATACAGGCCTTTTATTTGGACGGTGGGAAATCATCAAATGACTCCTCCCGCTCTGAGCAGAGTGGTAGGGAGTGTCAGACTTCTACTGACTAAAAACCACCCATGTTCCTTCTTAGCCCTTTATGTCGAGGCCCGAACCTATCTCTTTCAAACAACCTGCAGCGGGGATACAGGCCTGATGTTATGATAATATGTTTGTCCATAATGATTATTCAATAAGGTTTGATTTAGCTTCAGTTGTCTACCACATCCATCCACATTCGTACATCGTGTCCACCGCGACACACTCAGTGCTTACATATTTCATACCGCACGCGATCGTATCATCGCTAAGTATAAAGCTGTACACTCATTGTGAATGTTCATCGATTTTCTGTTTCTATGCACTAGTTTGTGTTGCGAACTTCTTGAATATTGTTGTTGTATGTGAAGTATGGGCTTAGTGCTTTGGAAGTTGTTATTTTGACGATCATTCGTTTTGTAATACTTACCTAGGGCATAAAATCAAAATAAAAGCATTTCCTCTCGGGGCTAAAACATAAAAGATACGAAAGTTCTGTAGTTGCCCATTTCAAAGCAGCGTACATCTCTATGGAGAAGAACGGGCAAGAAACTCCATGGACACTCTAAGTCTTGGTCATAAAGTCGACGTTCTGCTGTCTTACTTGACGAACATCATCTGCCTAGGTTTTTTCCAATTCAGATTAGGCTTTCAATGTAACCGGGTGCAGCTGAAAACCAATATTTTACATAGAGGGACAGCCTATCCTATCTGACCTTCACAAACCAGTTAGAACTGGGTAATGTGATACCCCTTTGTAAGACTGGGTGACAGGAGTTTCGGGTCACTGTCTACCTGTTACGACTGTCAAAGATGCATTCAAATGGCAGCCGTGACCCTTCTCCAGACACGGGGGAAACTCGGTATGCAGTGGCTGGTCACCCATCCACAGACGAACCTAGCGCTGCTTAACCTGAAGACTGATCCAAGTGGCTGTTCTTATCCTAATTCTTACTCAATCATAGGTCATAAGCTGAGCTACTTCGCAGACCTCCCTAGAGTACCGAAGTTGTACTCAAAAGTTTGTATAATGGAACAATTGCAATACTTGTTTTAAATGTAATTTTGCACACACAATACAATAATGGTGTGCTACTAAAAATTAACAAAGACTAACTGCCGCGCTCAGAGAGGTTTAATGATTACTTAGGCCGTCTCTTAGACTTAGATTTGACATAATTTTGTATGACAAAACGGTCAAAACCTTTACTAAGTGAAGGCCTAAGTAATCATTAAGGCTCTGTGAGTGCGGCAGTAAGTATTATTGGGGCAAAAATGTTAAGTAACTACTTAATTGAATATTTTTAACATTAATCTTGGTTATCTCCCTAATTTGTTAAATTATTACCAAGATAAAGTTGCAACACCAGTTCCCATACAATCCCGCTCCACCATGATGTATAAACCTCACCATCAATAAATTAAAACCACGAACATCATAATTAATAAAAAAACAACTTCTTCACGCTTCCTGATAGTATCTACCACCATAAAGCATGGTGCACAAAGCCATACCATACTGGCGGCCCTAGTTTCCTGCCTAGCCCATTCAGAAAAATTATAACAATTAAAAATTATGATATGTTTCAACAATACGTTTAGTACAGTTGTAACGATAGTAATAATATTATGTTGGTAATTAGATTTTATTTTTAATGAGGCGGTGTGTAGTTCTATTTTAACAAAATGGCTTGGCAAACACTTTAAAATGTTCAAGTAATAAAAAGTTATGTAACAGCTTACTGCGTGTTTTTTGGAGGAAACTTTTCGTGTAATTATAGTGAAGTTTCGTTTTGTATTACGTTGCTAAGGTTTGGGAGGTAAAAATAAATTTGTTAGTAGTTAAGTTTTATAAGTAACTGGGTACTATTTTTAGTTTTACGACGCAAGTAGTGGTAGTATGTAAGTGGTATTTTTAAAATGGTATTTAGTTACCTTTTTTGGCAAAGGGCATAGTTTTAATCACCCGTTAACTCGAAAACGATCATTAAGTTGGTTTTCTTAATAGAATTCTTCAACTTGTCCATCAGTAACAGTTTGATCTTGTAGAGTCAGCAGCATCGATGTGTATACACTTACAAAAGTTTAGTAGCAATTTTCGCCACTGTATTGTACTAAAGTATTATTCGGTTTAGTCCGTCTGTTAGATTATCGAGAAATATTAGATACGTGTTTTTTGATTAATCAAATTAATGAAAATTGACGAAAATAAAACGTGTCAAAGATCGTGAGTGGGGGCTGGTGACGTCACTTTCTGGTACAAAATGTACCAAACTATGACGTCGCGCGACTTTTCGAAGAACAAGCTGTATCGTCTTCATTTATACTTTACGTGAAAAAATACGTGTCCCATATTTTTTGGAAAACTATCTGATGACGGACACGAATCTAATGATGATGATTACATATTCATCATCTGTTCATGCTTTTTCAAACTGTTTTGGGGTTCCAATTTAACCGAATGTAGCTGAGTGCCAATATTTTACATGGAGCGACCGCTTGTCTGACCTCTGCAACCCAGTTACTGAGTAGCTCAATGTCCCCTCGTAAGACTTTAACCTGGGACATATAAAGTTATAAACCGCCTAGCAGTTTTCCAACTGTTTTGAGGTGGGTATTTAGATTCAGCGAGTTATCAGCTTATTATAGGAGAAACTTGTGACTAAATAATAATAGTAAACTATTACACACTAGACGCCGACCAAAATTCAGTTGGGAAAAGGCTAGGCAGATGAGCTGTTATTATAATACCAGTATTATTCATGGGGCCACTGCCTGTCTAACCTCCACAACCCTTAAGTTACTAGGCAAGAAACTCATTGGTAAGACCTTGCTCAGTGACACTGAAAAATATCTGGTAGTGTCGGCCGAAAAATGCCCAGAAAAAAAAGTTAAATACAGGGTGTAAATTAACCCTTCACACAGACATCAACCAAGCGTTCTGTAGGTACATCAAACTAAGTACCCCTACGCAAATATTTTTACTGGGAAACGACTTTTTGTTTTGGATCAAAAATCACATTTTACGGTAAAACTCAATGTAGCACTCTTAAAACATTGTGCTAGTGGATGCTTTGAATAGTAAACGAGTCATGGAGGTAATTTAAGTAAAGTTATAACCTGAAAAACTAGTAACAGCTGTACAAAATTTAGAACTTTGACCCCCAATATCTCCGTAACTAGAGGGTTCCCAGGTATGGTCTAGAACCAAAAATCGTTTGCGTTAAGGGTACTTTTACACCCTTTATATAAAAACAAATACAAGAACTTTCCTGGCCTAATTATGTCACTGTAATTATTTACAACTGTCAAGTCCGTTTTGATTAAGTTATTTAGTTTCGTTTCGCGTGTTTCACTTAGGTATATACATTTAATATTATTTATATTTACACAATCTAGCTGAATATGAATGTGTCAACGTAAATAAATTATGCTTTCGTAATATATTTATTGTAACAACAGTGCTGTCAGTTTGTTTTTAGTGGTAAAGTAGATTTATCGCAGATTTAACAGTAACTCTATTTGTTTTGAACACTATGGATTTGAATGAAATAAAACTTTTTTGGTTTAATTACGATACATCACAACCTACTATGATTTTTCATAGTGACTAATATGTAATAATTCATCAGCAAATGATTTGCAGGTCATTGCTAGATTTTTTGACAGTTACTGCAATAATAATAGGGATGTTTACTGACTAAAAAATGCGATTCCAATTAGTCCGTCTGCTATATTATCGAAAAATATTGGAAACGTATTTTTTGTTTTATCAAATCAATAAAAAACTACAAAGATAAAACGCGTCAAAGATTTGAGTGGGGGTTTGTGACGTCGCTAACAGATAAAAAATGCCATACTTAATACTTATGTCTGAATATGACGTCACACGAGTTTTCAAAGCACTGTATCGTCTTCATTGTTTGCTTACGTGAAAAAAAAAAAAATCGTGTCCAATATTTTTTGGAAATCTGTCTGACGGACTAATTATTTTTTTTTGTTAACTACCCTATTGCAGGAGTGCCCTAGATGGGGCTGACACAGCATGAAGCCAATATAGAATGAACCATGAACCAAACCAAACCAAACATGAACCAAATAAAGGCCTATATCCAGCAGTGGGTGTAGTCAGGCTGTGAATGATAATGAGGGTGTGTACTCAAAAATAATATTGGAATAATATTGGGTTTCAACCCAACATTTACATAAAAATGTAACACTGTTCTCATCAGTCAAACCTATGTAGGTAGGTATGTGAATATATTTGCAGTGATTACAAAGCAATAGACATAAAACAAATTATCTATCAAATTCGCTTCCACCACTCTAATAAATTAAATAGCTTATCAGAAACTAGAGTTACACGCTAATACGTCTAGCATTACCCACTAATAGGTAGGTATAATCCACTATATTGCACAGTTCACAGCAGCAATCTAAAGCAAAACACAGGCGGAGCCGCGTGCAGCAGCTTGTGTAATTAAAAGTAAGGTAAACGTCCCAGTCGTCACGCAATGTGCATAAAAACGTAAATTATTAATGAACACTTGAAGGCGATGTCATTAATCCTGTGGCTTTACCGGTGTGGCCAACAAGATAGCGATTTGTAGGTGTATTATGTTTTTTTCTTGTTAAAAGAGGTTAGTGTAATTTATATTCTGGTGTGTATGTAGATAGTTGTAACAAATGTGGAAAAAAAAATTCATTCGGTTAATTTATTACAAAACTTCGTACTCGCTGATTGACGTGAATTGCTATTTTTAATTGACAGGCGTAAGTGGCAAAAACAATAAATTTATTTAAAGTCATGCTGCTACATTGCAAATATACTTTAATTAGTTTAAAATATGTACCATTAGTATCCGAATTATTTCAGATCTTTACATTCGGACTTCACTACAGTCTCCACTTTTTATTTATAGGTACTTTTAATAGATTTTCGTTTACATAGCTGTTGTAGTTTTTTGAAGTAAGCAGAAGAATAAAACTTCTTGGGAGTATACCTACTTATACAATATTATGTGTCTATTTGCAGATTTCTAACGTGCATTTCAATTTAAATGTAGCAACTCTTTTCAATTCAAAGTTGTGAATTGGTGAAATCATGTTATATTGCCTGTATTTTTATAGTTATTTAAAAACTAAGCATTGTCATAAAAACCTTAATCGTGAGGAAAGCAACTAGTGCCAGAACTAAAAATTAATAACTTTCTATTATTCTATAGGTATAAGAATTCTAGTGTTTGAATCCATGAACCACTCAATTGTACGTATAGGGATTACTTCTTATACTTGGCCTGTAGTTGCACTTCAAAAAGTACTATAGCATTAAAAACATAGTAATACACCGCCATCACATCATCACCATTTCAAACAAAAGACGTCCACTGCTGGACATAGGCCTCCCCCAGGTGTCGCCACATTGCCCGGTCCCGTGCGTCTCGCATCCAGCGGGTCCCCGCAACCTTCACCAGGTCATCGGTCCACCTAGTGGGAGGCCTTCCAACGCAACGTCTTCCAGTTCGCGGTCGCCACTCCAGAACATTTTGGACCCGTCGGACATCCGTTCGGCGACCCATTGCCAGCCACAGCGCCATCTGTGACAAAGATAAATAACTAACATCAAAATCCTGAATATGTTACTTAACTTAACAGCATCCACCCCAACAACAGTAGGGCAGTAGCCCACCAGACTCAACATTCCTCTAGTTAGAGGGGAGGGGCTTTTATATGGGGGATGGAGATCTTTACACCGCCAAACATCTGCCCAGCAACCACTGCAGCTGTCTCGAACTAATAGACTAATGTTTGGCAGTGAGACTTAGACTTCATGGTCTTTGACTTCTACTGACTAAAAGCCACCCATGTTCCTTCTTAGCCCTTTGAGTTCCGAGGTCACGGTATCTCTTACGAACAGTTCCGCAGCCCTTCCATTTGCTGTCATATCTTTGAAACGCACGTGGAACACGAACGCGCGGTCGGCACGGTCTGTCGTCATAAGACGGACGGACGACGAGCTAGCCCATTACTCGCTGTTCACAGGCCCGCTATTTCCGTGGCCTGAAGTCGACAAAGCTAAAAATCAGTTAAGATGAGGTGTGCGATAGCGCGCGATGACTGGGACGAGCTCACGAGCGGGACCTGCGGAATTATACCGCATTTATCAACTTATTAATGTCCCTACTTACGTGTAAGCCAGGAGCGATAGAAGAAACGGTTTTATGTTTCCTTATAAGTATTTTAGAATTACTTCTAGCTCATGTTACGGTACGAAGACATAAAATAACCGAAATCATTTGCTAAATCCATGATTCCATGGTAGAAGTATTCCTTACGCAAGAGTAAATAGCTGTGTTATTAAAAACTTCCGATTTTCCACAGTCTATTACGAAAAACCGGCCCCATCTTTAAAAAACTGACTTGTAAAAGAGTTTGCAAAAACCTATTTGGAATAAAAATATCATACGTTGATGATTATTCGTGAATCCATTAAAACTCTAAAGGTAGGACTTTCACTGAGTCGCGTGTTTGAAATCCAGCAGCTTTAATTTAAATTAAAATAGCGTATTTTATTTAAAACAGGCATAAATCTCAGGTAGAAATCTGGCTCATAACGAGTCTTCGGATTACAGGAAAAATTATTAAGCTTAGGAAGTCGTTAAATCGGGAACCGATAGTTTTGCTGACCATACAACTCAACACTTTCCGTAATATTGAGTCATTTTCTTTATAACTTGAACGGTCAGTCGTTACCTGCCACTGATTTGTATACTTTATATGTAAATAGGTGCCTACCTATACCTATCTACCTGTGAAGTAACATATCTGGAGCACAAGCTTTCCTGGCACTAGTATCTTAAGAGAGCTCTGTAATCGAAACCAATAAACATAGATTAACACATGCTTTGACTTAACATGTTTCCGTCTCTAATTTGCAGATGTAATTTGACAATGTTGGTATAAACGCTCTACCAAACGATGTCATGTTAAGTAACACTTTCAAATTTTAGTGTAAAGTACATCGACTTGACTACGTCCTTTTAAACAAATGGTAAGGCTTAGTTATTAGCAGAGAGACTCTTCCATCCATACATACCAGCAACATCAAGGACGTTGCCAATTGATTTTTGACCTTAGAGATCAAGTTTAAACATCAGTAAATATTCCTGTGGTCCTTCAAACTATAGAACGGGAATACTGTTTGGCGACAGAAATGGGTGTGGTGGTATTATCCCCCCGATAAACGATATTTCATGAACGTCATAATTATGATCTGAGGAGGCATGAACCACACGATGAAGAAATAAGATTTTCCCTATTCAAGTTGTATATTTTCTTTGAAAACTTTTAAATGTCTCTTGTATTTAATACTTTATGATTATTTTTCCAGTGGACAAGAGACTTAATTATAAAGATGTCCACAACAAACCTGTCATCAAGTTTTTAACAAAATTATGTCTGAAACTTTCATACAACGTCTATTTTTTAAGAAAATATAACGATCTAAAACTTTATATTTTCAGGCAACGAGCTTCCTTGTCGGGGATTCTTGAGGGAACTTCATTGTTATGGCCGTAGGAACTTTAACCAGGAAAATGTCAACCATATAAAAGAGCCAGAACAAAATCTTAAAATCATAAAACTACCTAGAAAGTCAAAAGATCAGTTCTAAAACTAGTTTTTAACAGCGTTCATTAAAGAACTTAACAATTAACCGTCTAATGTATTGATGAAAATCTCGTGTAAAAAGACATAAAAGCTTATAGGGTGGGAGTACCAACTACCGTCCCTAGCATATTTACTTTCGCGCTAACACGAACCTTCCCCATAAACACGATACTCTGTTTACGTGTTTACATACAGACAAACAAATTAACTACTAACAAATTATGTTGGTAGTTGTTACGTGTCGCTATTACTAACAATCTCATTTTTTTCTACTATACTCGTTCGGTAATCTGAGACATGTGGCTTACCGAAAATAGGTCGAATATGTTCCAAGGGTGACGACACCTATTATGAGATACTAGTTTTTTATGGTAATTCCTGATAAGTGAAGCTATGAGTAGGCTTGTTATTCAAATATAGGGTAAAGTATGTCGCTTTCATTTTTTATTTTACCGAAGGAATAAAGGTGAAATATGTGGATTTAAGAGACACCATCAAATGATAAGTAGGTACTGTCAGAAAAATAAATAGGCACAAACAAACACGTGATATATTGTTACTTGCGAAATCATCTTTTAAGTAAGTACAAATTACTTGCCATCAGCTATATGAGACCTCGTAACCCTTCATTATCTAACCCTATCTCGCATACTCGTACACAAATCTAATCTGTGAACGCAATCATAAATCACTCACCATATTTAATCACAAATGAAACCCAAACTAACTTCAAAGCGAAACTTAATTAAAAACAAATCACGGCCGACAACTGTCCCGCGTACCCCACATCTCTTCGCTTAGGGTCAAAGCCCTTAGCTGTTTTGTCAGAGTTAACCAGATTAGGTTATTTTTTTTACTGTTTACTGTAAGGAGGTTACGCGATAGTTAGTTAAACCAAAGTTTAACGGTGACTGTAGTAGTTTGGTTAGCTACGTTTGATGATAGCGATAATAGCTTCGTCATTTCTATGTAAATTTTGGAATTAAGTGAGAATGTCAATCACGGAAACTTGCTTAAGTTTACGACATTTTGATTGTTATTGTATGCCAGATTATAGAATTGCGACTCTAAATGTTGTTGGTAAAGTTGCTTTCCGGTTCATAAAGATAGATTAAAAGTTAAATATCGAGGACATGATAACGGTGATAGGGGATCAACCTAATTGGAAGTGCTGAATGTAGAAAATTATTGATGCAACAAAGTTTGTCTCCCTACATTTGTAAAATAGAGTATTGCACCATAAAAATCTAATTAGTACGTCAGATAGATTTTCAAAAAATAAGGGACACGTATTTTTTCTTTTTTCACGTTATCAAAAGATGAAGACGATACAGTGTTTCGAAAAGTCGCGTCAAGTCGTGTGACGTCACAAGGTTTGCACTTTTTTACCCACAAAGTGACGTCACAACCCCCACTCAAATCACGTTTTATTTAACGTGGCACGTTTTATTTTCGTAAATTTTTATTAATTTGGTAACACAAAAAATACGTGTCCATTATTTTTTGAAAATCTATCAGACGGAGTAATTAGATTTTTTTGGGGAAATACCCTATTGGTGTAATTAAGTCTAGTGCTTTAGCTATCAGAATATGCAAGTTGAAGTGGCAATGGGCAGGCCCCACCGCTCGAAGTACCGACATCCGAGAACCGACCGTCTTCCGGTTCGTGGTCGCCACTCGAAAACCTTTCTTCTCAAGGAAGGTTAAGGCTAGGAAGGTAACCACGAACCGGAAGTCGCAGCTTTGATAGGCCTCCCACCAGATGGACCGACGACATCGTGAGAGTTGCGGGCAACCGGTGGATGCAAACGGCTGGCTGCCGTTCGTTATGACGTTCTATGGGGGAGGCCTTTGTCCATCAGTGGACATCTTATGGCTAATGATGATGATGATAAGTGTAATGTCTCTGCATCACCCTAAGGTAGACTGGTAGAAAATGCCCAAGGCATTAAGTCCGCCTTTGTACGGTTTTATTACTTGTGCATAAAGTTTTAATAAATAAATAAATAAATAAGTCTAGTGCAGTCAAATCAAAGAGAACCAGTGTACTACAACTAGCACTGTACCAACATAACTGAATCTTCAAAATAATTTGACCTATTTCGTGAGAAATCATTCATAAATTGACAAAACTACAGTTTTCATGAAAAAATCGTTTTTTATGCAAGTTTTTATTTTCTAAGATGACTCTAGACAAAAAACGAAAGGCTAGAAATGCGAATAGGCTAAATCAAGCCAATAGTGGATCAATATTATGAAAAAACTTGACTTAGTGAAAAAAATCACAACACGTTAAAATCATACCTGAAAACGTTTTTCACTTACCTAATAATTGCCATGTCTACCCTCTATTGTTTCCCAAACAAGACTTATTTATAAGAACAATCTATTTTTGACGTTTTATAGGACAGACAAGGCCTCCCAGGATACGTTGGCCTGGCAATGGGCCGGTCACGTCCACACATGGCCCACTAACTGTTCAAATGTGGGTGAACTAATGAGTACACCTCTGCCTAATCTTTCGGGGATAGCAGTCATATTAATATTAATAAAGCAGTCCAGTGGTTTGACTGCCAAGTCATAGGTCTTCAGTTCGAACCCAAGACACGCGCCTTTGATTTTTCGGATTTATAATTTGAACTTGCTTCGGTTAAGGATAATATGGTGAGGAAATAAACATACCTTTTTTTTGGGTGTTGAAAATCGTCAAATAACCCCTCCCGCTCTTGGGCAGAGCGAAAGGGAGTGTCGGACTTCTAATGACTAAAAACCAACCCATGTTCGTTCTTGGCCCTTTAAGTGAAGGCCTCGGTATCTCTTATAATATCCCGCAGCCCCGACGGGCGTCGGCCCTTGCGGGCCCTTCCTACTGACATCGCTTTGAGGCGCGCATGGAACTCTAACGCGCCGTCAACACGGCCTGTCGTCGTCATAAGACGGCCGGACGGCGAGCTACCCCATTACTCACCGCCCACAGGCCCGCGTCTACGGTGGCTGGAAGCCGTCAAGTGGCCCCCGACGCATACCGCATACCCAAGCATACCTGAGGGATGTTTCTCGCCGACGACTAGGGGGTTCCCAGGTATGGTCAAGTGAAAAAAATAGTTTAAAACTAAAAAACTCGACTGAAAAGACTGAAAAGCAAAAAACAAGCACATTTTAAATTAAACAAAACTTGGAAGCAGGCGGGGTTCATTTGAATATTAAATTATGAAATGAAAATAGAATGAACTCCGCCTGCTTACTATACTTTTTTTATTATTAACTTTTTAGTTCTTTAGTGTTTGTTCTTTCATTGGTCGCGTGAAATACTTCGCAAATGATGTAACTTTTGTGTTTGTTTATAGAATTTGTGACTTTGAATTTATTTTAAACATATAGGTGTCATATATTTTTGTAATCTCCTTTTAAAACCCTTCATTTTGATACCCTACTCGATGGTAATGGATTTTTTATATTTTTTCAAATCCACGATTTGGTCCCCAAAACCAGTAATTATCTTTGTTTTTTTAATTTTAATGTAGCCAGTGACACTCGCGCCATCAAGAGAAATCTAACGACGTATATTTCATTCAAATCCCTTCATCCGATTAAGAGTTATGAGGGAACAAAGAAACGGACATACATACATACACGCCAAACACATAACCCTCCTTTTGGGCTTCGCCGCAGTCGGGTAAAAATGATCGCAGTGGTGGGGAAAATAAGTTCCTTTCGTTTGCGTTAAGGGTACTTTTAAACCCTTTATTGATTCAAGACTGTTTTTCTCGCACAGTAACTATATACTGCAACTTTGAATAAAGATCTGTTTCATAATGTATGTAACTACATAAAATTACAATCGAGCGATAAGGAGAAATTCACTTTTAAAAGTCCCTACGTGTTGTAGTTCGTGTCGCATATTTCGGCTTTTATGTTTTCATGAAAGTAAAATTTCCTTTTATTTTTATATCTTAACATGTGTTAAAGATATAACTATCGCTGTTCTTATTTTATTAATGCAGGCCTTTTCCTTGTAGGTAATAAAATAGAGCTTAGTACTCGTACATACAAAACATATGTCTAAAAACCTTATCTATGGACACAAACTATCCGTTACATTTGAATATTAAGCGCACATATTTTATTCAAATTACAATGTAAGAGCATAATGAATTTTTGTACTCGACATCATGTTTACTAGTTCAAAGAGACATTGTTTAAGGTGGAAGCTCACATCTGGCCCGCGAAATTCTAATTTTCTTACGTTTTTGGCAATTTGCAGGCCAGTGCTTGGTTGTGTGTTTATGAAAATTTGATTTGCGACTGTAAGACGTATGAAGTTACCGAATTATAACCATCAAAATTATCAATACAACCCTCCAAGTTCATTTTCATGTCAAGATTGATTTTTGCATGTAAAAGTCATTCTTTAGTAATTTAGTCGTCGTTCTTTAGTAGTTAGTAATTTTGATGGTTATAATTCGGTAACTTCATACGTCTTACAGTCGCAAATCAAATTTTCATAAACATACAACCAAGCACTGGCCTGCAAATTGCCAAAAACGTAAGAAAATTAGAATTTCGCGGGCCAGATGTGAGCTTCCACCTTAATAACTCACCTTTGTATAAAGTTATACAATCGAACAAATGAATACCTTATTACGTAGACATAGAGTTGATGCTGTAGCCTGTAAAGTGTTTTCAGTGGATGTAAAGCTACCTTCATATTTGAGTAAAAATGTTTTGTGTATGTCTCGTTGGTGTAGTGGTTAGAAGTGCGACGAGTCTGGATTTGTAACCGGTGCGGCGACTATTACAAAATTGGCAAAATGTAGTTGTACCATTTCAATACATCTCTGCTTCACCCTTCTAAAATTACAGTCGTGATTTTTATCATCATCAGCCTATACTGTTCCCACTGCAGGGACTCAGGCCTCCTCTCTGAGAGAGGGATGCTATAATCCACCACGCGTGGCCAGTGCGGATTGGTAAATGTCACATGTCTTAGATTTTTTTAGTTCCAAGACATACCGCTTTCATCACTATGTTTTCCTTCACCGTTTTGAGAGCAGCGGTGATTACATAAATTACAAAAAGCAATGCCAGGGTTTGAACCCACGACTGACTGTTCGTAAACTGGGGCCGCCACCACTGGGCCACCGCTGCTTGTTATGATAAATATTCTTTATTAGTTATGATGTAATGGTGTCTTATCTCAGTACAATCTGTCCTTGTCATGGGTGTTCTGTTTCAAATGACTTATGGCACGGTTCGTCCTTGATGTTACGAGTACTTTAAAGATGTAAATAATGTAATAACGATGTGGAATAATAATAGTTTTTTAATCCTTTAATTGCTGAAATTTTTTGCAGATTAGCAGCACCCAGTAACATAGCTAAGAGTTTAGGATTTTGTCCGGTTGATGGTAATAGGCTCACCTTATTAGGGTTCCGTAGCCTAATGGCAAAAAACGGAACCCGTAAAGATTCGTCATGTTTGCTGTCCGTCCGAATGTCTCAGCCACTTTATTCGGAAACTATTAATACTATTGTACAATTGAAACTTGGTGAGTAGATGTATTCTGTGAACCGCTTTATGATTTTTGAACAAAAAAAAAATAAAAGATTAAGGGGAGTTTTTGAGATATAGCATTTACAAAACCGCAAATACAACTCTGTCATTCGTACAAACACTATGAAAAACACACTTAACACAAAATATATGTTTTTCTGTTGCTGCTTTCACAAGAAATAATACAAATTAGAGTGGGTTTCCTTATTACGATAGTACGGAACCCTTCACGTGCAAGTCCAACTTGCACTTGGTCAGTTTATTAAATATCAAATGGGACCGAAACTATAGGTACACCTCTGGTTAAAACTACAGGCGAGGTGATAATTGCATGTCAACTGTAGTATTTACATCAGCCATCCTAAAAAGTTGACAACGGTCTTTAAAAATCCAACGCACTTTTACTTTTAATGACTTGTCTAGTAAACAATATGCAATGTGTTATAATATAATATTATTTCCATAAACACCCTAACTTGAAAAATATTATTTAAAAAACGTTAGTTTTTTTTTATGTCTTGGCAATTTCCCTCAGTTTATTTTAAACGTCATGACTATTCGCCACCATGTGTAATTGCGCCTTAACAAGGCGTAACTTCAGCCTAGGGCAGGTGGCAGCTATCTAATCAATCTAGCTCGCTTATAATAAATAACTCAACAGCTACACGTCTGTCTGTACCTCTGTATCGATAGCGAGAACCTTTCGATACTATTTATGCTTTAAGCTTGGGTGGAGTAGTGATTTAATGGAGAGTTGGGACAGTGCTTTTGAAAAGCGTTTACGAAAACATATATTTTCACTTATACACGCCGTTTGCTATTATTGGCATACGTGTTATTTATATTACACTAGCTGATGCCAGCGGTTTCGCTCGCGTGAATGTCCGAACTTGACAAATTATATACTAAAACCTTCCTCGTGAACCACTCTATCCCTTGGACAGACAGACGTGGCGTAGGATTTTGTTTTATAATAACGTGTAGTGATTGTTCGCGATGGAACAAAAGAAATACTTTGGTTTTGAATTACAATGAGTTTAATAGTTAAGCAGATTTTACAACATATATTTGGAACGATTAATTTAAAAGATGATAATGAACAGGGTGTTTTTTGAGTTTTTGATGATGCCGGTGTGGCGTCGTATAGTAAGTAGTAAAAAAGTGTCCGGAGGTGTCGCTTGCGAGCCACGAACGCGTGAGGATCCGCTTCGACTATTGGCTGTTGAATATGACGCGATATTCGGGAGCGGCCATTGGTCAACCGATGCGCTGCAGACATGACGTGATCTTGAGCGTTAATGATTGGTCAAGCAGTGGCGTAGACATCCTCCCGGCCGTTGAAAGCTCTAGTTTCAGCTTTCAACAAACAATCATCTGTAGTTGGAAGTAAACAGAGGCGGTTGAGTGCTCGACGAATTGTACCCTTGGCTGTGTTGACATCGGCGACTCTGGCTATTCCATCGGAGCCAGGAAACAGTCGGGTAACTCGTCCTAGGCGCCAGCATAGAGGGGGCATCTGGTCATCCTTTATCAGCACCAAATCGTCAAGCTGAAGGTCTCTGAGTTTTACTTGCCATTTGGTCCTTTGTTGGAGTTCCGAAATATACTCGGAGGCCCATCGATTCCAAAAGTGTTGCCTTGCTTGTTCGAGGCGCTGGAACCGGTCGAGGCGGTGCACGTTGGAGTCCACGAAGCTCGGCGTAGGAAGCGACGTTAGTGACCTACCGATTAAAAAGTGAGCTGGGGTAAGAGGTTGGAAATCATTAGGTGAAGGGCTGAGAGGACAAAGGGGTCGGCTGTTTAGGATTGCCTCTATCTGAGCAAATACAGTGGTCAATTCCTCGAATGTGAGGTGAGACTGGCTCAAAATTCGGTGTAGGTGGAATTTTGCTGATTTCACGCCGGCCTCTGCCAAACCGTTGAAATGAGGAGCGTACGCAGGGGAGAAGCGAAATTCAATGCCCCGGCGAGCAGCAAAATCTCCAATAGGCTCAGTATTTGCTATGAGAAAGCTACCAATTTCCTTTGCGGCAGCCACAAAATTACGACCATTGTCGCAATAAATAGTTTTAGGCAGTCCTCTACGAGCGGCGAATCTATTCAAGGTTTGTATGAACGCATCTTTAGTTAGGTCGCTTACGACTTCAAGGTGTAGGCACCTGTAACGGAGACAAACAAAAATGCAAAGATAACATTTTGTTATTTTGCATCCGCGACCTTTGCGATCTGTAATTAAAAAAGGGCCGGCAAAGTCAGTGCCAACAGTACTGAAAGGAAAGTCAGGTTCAATGCGATCAGTTGGCAAATTACCCATAATGCTAGACATAGTCTCTCCTTTAAATCTGCGACATACAAAACAATTGCGTGCGACGTTGCGGGCTAGTTTTCTACCTCCTAAAGGCCAATAGCGCTCTCGAATAGAGGCTAAAAGATGTTGAGGCCCTGAGTGCAGAAGGCGTAAATGTTCACTTTGAAAAATTAATTTAGTTAAGCAATGGTCTACCTTTAAAACAATAGGGTGCCTTTTATCGTACGAGTACGAAGAATTATTGATGCGCCCTCCAACGCGGAGGAGGCCTTCGTCATCGATGAATGGGTTTAGAGAACGAATGTTAGTCTTAGCCTTTAATGGTTGTTTAGATTTTAATGAAGATATCTCTTTAGGAAAGGACTGATTCTGTGCTATTTTAGTGAGAATAGTCAAGGCCTTTTCAAGCTCTTGAACTTGCAAGGTTCCTGTAATTTTAACCTTAGGGTGTCGACAATTGTGTATAAATCTAATTACTGTAGCGTACACTCTTTGTAACGTGGAAAGTTTGGAGAATTGTTGAAAGTTTGGTATTGTAGGTGAAGCTTCCGTCACTATGGCGGGCATTGCCTTTAGTTCGGGTAATTCTACATTTGAAACCGAGAGTACTGGCCATGTAGACTCTGGTTGTTTGAGAAATGAGGGTCCGAACCACCACAAACTAGATTTACTTACGTCTTGCGGATCTACGCCGCGTGAAGCGAGGTCCGCTGGATTTTCCGCGGTAGGGACGTGACGCCAGGCTGCGGAGTCGGTTGACTCAATTATGGCGGCAACCCTATTAGCGACGAACGTTTTAGTTTTGTCGGGAGACCTAAGCCAGCCTAGTACTACATTGGAGTCAGTCCAATAGACTTTACGTTTTAGACCGCAACTTAGAGCCTTACTAACAGCGGAACTCAACTCTGCGCCTAGTAAAGCGCCACAAAGCTCCAATCTAGGAATAGTGCAAGCTTTAATAGGAGCCACGCGTGCCTTAGCGCACAATAAGTTGACTTGCACGTTTCCATCCCTATCGACGGATCGCAGGTAGACGCAGCTTCCGTAGGCTTGTTGTGAGGCATCACAGAAACAGTGGAGCTCAGTAGAAACTAGGTTATCGATGAGAACTTGTCTTGGGATTTTTAAAGATGACAAAACGTTAATTTGTTTAGAAAATTTTATCCAAAAAATTTGAATATCTTTAGGAACTGGCTCATCCCAGCCTAATTTGTTAAGCCACAGCCTTTGGAGCAATATTTTAGCTTTGATTGTACATAAGGATAGAAGGCCGAGAGGATCAAATATTTTAAAAGTAGTTGACAAAATTGTTCTTTTAGTATACGTAGGGTTATCTGAATTATTTATTGGGAAATGAATTTCATCGGTTGAAGGAGACCAGCCAATGCCCAATGTGCTTGTGGCATTGCTAATAATTAGATTAGATTGTTCATTATTTATAAGGTTTTGACATAATAAGTCGGGTAAATTGGATCGGTATTTCCTGAGAGGAAAGCAACCTTTAGCTAGTTCCGTGGCGATTGAGCGCTGAATGTAACGTAATTCGTCACTTGTATCAGCACCTGTTAATAAATCGTCACAATAGAAATCCTTTTGTATAATATTTTTGATTATAGGATTGTCACATTCTTCGCCAATCTGCCAAATACACCGGGTGGTAAGGAAGCTTGCACTGGCAAAACCGTAAGTGACTGTATTTAATTTTAGTGTGCGGAGAGGCTCATTTTCACTGTCACGCCATAGAATAAGTTGTAAGTCACGATCAGCTTCTCTTAGCCGCACTTGTCGGAACATTTTTTCTATGTCCCCTGACAAAACATACTTGTATTGACGGAAACGTAATAGGATGTTGAACAACGAATCTTGTATTGTAGGTCCTACCATCTGGAGGTTATTAACGGAAAATCCAGAGCTTGTGGGCTCAGAGGCATTAAAAACAACTCTGAGCTTAGTAGATTCGCTCTTGTCCCTGAAAACAGGATGATGAGGAAGAAAATAGGAATTAGGTGGTTTTGTATCAGAAGATTCAGAAAGATGGCCACAATCAGCGTACTCTTTAATAAATTGGGAATATTGTTTTCTAAGCTCTGGATTTTTCTTAAGGCGAGACTCAAGACTGTAGAACCGTTTTTTGGCAATATAATAGGATTCTCCCAGACATTCTATTTCGTCTTTTAGTGGAAGACCTACAACGAAACGACCATCACTTTCTCGTACAGTGTTAGAGAGAAAGTGCCTTTCACAAAAGGTTTCTTCTTCTGATCGTGGTTGAACCTGCGGGACGTTTTCCAAGTCCCAAAATTGGGTCAATTGTTGATCTATACTTAAAAATTGTTCTTCTTTAAGTAAAAAGTTACAAATAATTGGTTTGTTAGATGAAGATTGACAAGAAATAGGCATAGGACCTGCGATGAGCCATCCAAGTTTAGAGCTACGAAGCTTTGTTTTGCTTGCCCCTACGGAATGTTGTTTATTACCTATCAAATCCCAAAACAGGTCAGCACCAATAAGCATATCAATTGGGGATGGTTCATTGAAGCTAGGGTCCGCTAGCTCGAACTCACTGAGATTAAGATGATTAGTATCAAAGGGAATTCTCGGTATGTTTTCTGTGATAGTTTGCAAAACGAGGCAAATCATAGAAACTTTGAAAGAAGTCTTATTGGATTGTAATTGGAGAGCGCAGCGTTCTGTACTCAAGTTGAGTTGGTTGTTACCTATACCGACAATACCGACATTTGATGGCTGAGGAGTCAAATTGAGTCTTTGTTTTACACCTTCCGTGATAAAGGACGATTGGCTCCCGCTGTCAAGTAACGCTCGGACAGTAATATTAGTATTTGTATGAGGGTTCAATAGGCGTACCCTAGCAGTGCACAGTAGTATTTCAGGTAAAGACAGCGCAGACATGGCTATTGACGTACCGCTAGGAGTATCAGATGATTGAGTAGTAGGTAAGTGTAGCAAAGAATTATGTTTCTTTCCGCATTGACGACAAGAGCCTGGAAGCTTACAAGCTTGACTGTTATGACCAGGCCTTAGACAGTTTTTGCACAATTTGAAAGTCGTAACTACAGAGTTCCTATCTTCAGGTGTCTTTGATTTGAATGTCGTGCACTCGTAGAGGCGGTGACTGTCCTTGCACACGACACATTCAACTTTATGTTGTGAAGAAGGAGTAGTCTCTTTGGAAGTTACAACAAGCGACCTTGTTGTTGATGTGGTTTGTTTACCTTTATCGAACTTATCAGATTTATTACGATTGACTATTTCTAACACGTCGGCACGACTTTTCAAAAATGAAAAGAAATCTTCGAGTTTAAGTATATCGGGTAAAGTACATCGGTGTTCTTCCCATTTAAAATTCGTACCGTTGTCTAACTTTGCCGATAGGATATGAATGATTAGGGCGTCCCATTTATCTGTAGGTAGTCCTAGGGTGCTTAGAGCACGTAGGTTTTTGTTTACGTGGTCAATAATATATCTTAGGTATTTGTCTGTGTCTCGTACGGCCTCAATTTGAAAAAGCGCCTTTAAATGGTTACTGATTAACTGCCTTTTACTATCATAACGACTGCATAGGATAGACCAGGCTTCATCATAATTTTTATCGGAAACTTCTAGGTTACTCAGTACTCGCGCAGCTTCACCCTCCAAGTAGGATCCGAGATAGTGAAACTTATGTACATTCTTAATTTTAGGATTATCTTGAATCAGTGAACAATAGATTTCCTTAAATTCCAACCATTTATAATACGTGCCATCGAACTTAGGAATGTGTATAATAGGTAATTTGAATCCTAGACTATTACAGTTACCATCATGACTATGTTGATGACACTCATTGGCATGAGAACAGCTAGAAATGTGACTTTCTTCCTGTTTAGTGGGCAAGCTTCGCGTTTGTATAAAGTTTTGGGCAAAAGAAATGCAATTATCAAATTCTTGTTCAATCAAATCGCGATTAGTTAATTCATTTGCTAGATTAGGCTCACTTTGAGCTTCTATTTGGTTTTGCAACTCGTCGAAGTCAATAAATAACGCCTCTATTCGCGATAACTTCATTGCAAGCTTACTAACTTCCACAGGAGAAACGGATTCTAATGTAATTAGTGCGTCTAAATAGGTTTTAAATTTAGTTACGCGTCCCTTAATAGCACCACGTTTAATAATTAAATCTTTAAGCTTTGCTTCAGAAGCCATCGCGATTAGTTATCTACGTAAATAAAAAATAACGTAAGAATACGATACGCTCCTCGTTTCGCAGTCCGTTGTACAGCAGACCGGTTTCCGTCAGCGAAAACAGGTCGCACAGCTGATAGGCAAGTTGCGCGTAGACAATGGGTGACGTCGCGTGGCCGCCGATGTATTCAGCGCAGCGATCGTCTGGAATTTACCAAAAAAGACGACTAACTAAACAGCTGACAGCAGTAAGCGTGCGAGTGGGGCGATGTGTTATAGTGACTTATGGATATAGGCAATTAGGCAGTAATTATAGTAGCTTGCAAATAAATAGCATGAAAGGACGGGAAAAAAAAATGAAAGATATAGGGGGTAGATTGGCAAAATCGGCTAAGTATTTAAATTGTGATATTGAAGAAAATGACGGGAAATTTGATGTGATTAGGTAAAAATGGGTTTGAAACAGTTTAGATCAAGATTATGTCACCAAACACTCGGCACTGAACCTAGTATGTAGTATGCTCAGATAGAAGAGGAGAAATCTAGGAAAGTATGATAGGAACGGGCTCACAGTTAGATCGGTAGGTCGTGCGAAGCAGGTAGCAATAGGCCCGCAGCGTGGTTCCAGGACGAAGACAGCAAAGTCGTAGGCCGTTCCGGAATGTAGGCCGCTCCGGGGTGTACGCAGCTCCAACACACCCTTGGCTTGGTGGTCCGGACTTTCCTTGTAGTTTTTCTAGCGGGTTGATTCCTCCTGGACAGAAACTAGGCGGACGGATTAGTGATCGTGTCCTGTCACGGTCGCCACTTTTTGTTCGCGATGGAACAAAAGAAATACTTTGGTTTTGAATTACAATGAGTTTAATAGTTAAGCAGATTTTACAACATATATTTGGAACGATTAATTTAAAAGATGATAATGAACAGGGTGTTTTTTGAGTTTTTGATGATGCCGGTGTGGCGTCGTATAGTAAGTAGTAAAAAAGTGTCCGGAGGTGTCGCTTGCGAGCCACGAACGCGTGAGGATCCGCTTCGACTATTGGCTGTTGAATATGACGCGATATTCGGGAGCGGCCATTGGTCAACCGATGCGCTGCAGACATGACGTGATCTTGAGCGTTAATGATTGGTCAAGCAGTGGCGTAGACAGTGATAAACAAACTCACATACACTCACGCCTTTTTTCATGAGGGAAAGCAGAAATCACAGTATTCCATCTGCTACTATTCTTTATCATCGACGACGTTCATATGTACACCTAGTCCAACACGAAGGCCGGTTGCGCGCATTTACAAAACTATTATGCATCAAGTCAATCCTAAATGAAATACTATAGAAAATATAGTAATTGTGGATTAACTCTTCGCGAAATATTTGAAACATATCTATGTATGTATGTGTGTGTCTGGAATCTTTTTCGTCTTCATCGTCGTGACAATGATTCCCGTTAATAAATTTCAACAGAACTACGCCACAGTCCACGATGATATCGGTGTTACCATTGGTTTTGGTTAGATTCCTCAAGGTGCAGGTGGAGTTGCACAAAATAACAGTTTTTCAGCTCAATTCTTCTGTACATTGTCACTCCATTCACTAGCTACTCTGTGTCAAACTGGAGATTTAGAAACGAGTCTGTATCGGCTACTGCAGTTGATCTCTGAACTTAATAACTCAAGTGATAACTGATCAAAGGCTACAACGTTAAACAAATATTATTGCTTAGTTATCATTCAATAATAAATAGTTGTGTTAAAATATGGTGATTGGCCACCGTTACAGTTTTGATAGAACCGGACTATTAAAATTAAGAACTGGGATAAACTGGTGTCAAAGTTTCTGTCACTTGGCTTTTCATGTCGTCGAGAAATATCTCTCAGGCATGCTGGATTTCGAAGCAAGTGATACGAACAAACTTACATTTAGACGTTTTGAGATCTGCGCTCCCATACATTATGCATAGGAAAATATTTAATACAAGTACATTTTATAAGTTGGTCGACTATTACTCGTAAACTTGTAAAGCCTATTTTGCTGTGATAGTTTTCCTATTATTTTCGGTATAATGCTACTAACATGATTTTTTACACACGCCCAAACACAACCCGTGGTTAAGGTTGGCAGACTTGAGTCTAACAAAAATTTGAACTTTATAGCTTAATATTTCACAAACGAACCCCTTAATCGAAAAAGTGTTTGAGCGAACTCGCAATATTTTTTAAAGACCTATCCAATGACATCCCACACAATGGACTTCGCGAGAAAAAAAGAATCATACGCATCCAATCCTTTAATGTGTATTGGAGATACTGTAAAAAAAAACAATATTTCACTTAGCACTTTGTCGACGTAACTCATTTGTATATTCATGCCCATTACAGCTTTCTAGTCTTTGAGATATAGTGCGGACGGACGGACGGACAGACAGACAGACACACAGTCCAATAACGGCAGGAGAATGAAGATGAATAGAAATCAAAAGACTTTTATGTCTGCTATTTGCTATCCGATTCGGATTAATTCCTTGTGTGGTATTTTGAAAACGTCCATCCGTCAACAACAACTGCGGAACCCTACATTGTGCGGGGTCCGACATGCACTGGGCCTTTTTAAAGATCGGCGCGGCGCACCTTGTCTTTATCATCCATATACCTGCTCTATTGAAGGTTATCTCATAAGTCACAAAATTTTAGTTACAGCATCTTTCAAATCAGTCCAGTCATCGTTTTTTTTACTACCAACACATAATTAATGCAAAAAGTTATTTACTAGTATTATATTGTACATGGTACAGCAAAAGCAGCAAGTATCAGTATTAATTAATAAATAATAATCAACTGCCAATCGAAATGAATTAATAAAGCATTCGATAAATCGCACATGAAGCACTAAACTGCAATATATTTTCATATCGGCGCCATTTTAAACACGGGCACAAATAAAGCCGTCAGCAAAGCTTCATTCTAATTACTGAGCCATATCTATAAATAAAATAGTAGGGTAGCACAGTTGTAGGCCCAATGCCTACAGAGGCGCGGCGGATAAAAGCTGTACTAAGCGGATATTGCCACGGGTCGGCAATCACTGATTTCCGCTTTTCCGCTACCAATAATACCGGGGCGTATCGATTAATCCTCTATCCCTATATCTCTGTTTGTTTTGATGTCGAACTGTGTATAAAACCGTTTAAACACGTTAAATTAATAATTAATTTTCGCACTACACCACAATATGATCAATATTAGAGAAATTAGATAATTTCCTGTTGGCTTAATTGATTTTTCGCGTAATTAGGTTTTGGTTTTAGATTTGGTAGCAGTTTGTCATTTGCGGTCACTAGTATTTATTGGTATATTATTTGCCTTTGTTATTTAATTCGGGCGTTTGATATTATATTTTCATCTTTTGGTAAGTTGACAACTTTGAAAACAATTTACCAAATAAGTTTCAATTTGCCCAATTTGCCCAATTTGCCTAACAAAAAACCAATTTGGTATGTCGTCTTAACAATCTTTTTATTCAAATCTGCAGGGTCTCAAACAATACCTAATCGTGAACACGGCTAAGGTCTCTGCGACCTCAAAAGGTAATACGTTAGGTTTCTAGGACCTTTCCTTTTACTTTTTTCAGTAGCTAGGTGCTTACGTGAATAAGCACGTTATTTGTAAAGGTCCAAGCCTCTCACAGTGCCCGCCTATTTGATCGTGATAGATCGACCCTGATTCCCTTCGACCTTCGATCCTACATTTTCACTCTCGTCTCTCATGATTTGACCTAAAATATCTAACACAATAATAGTCGTGTCAGGTTTTCGGGTTTTTGGCAAAATATCTGTGTACCTACGTGGTTACCCATCCCAGTGTGGTAAAGTTGTATTTTAAAAAATATTAAAAGCTCCGGAAGACGTTGCGTTGGAAGGCCTCTCACTATGTGGACCGATGACCTGGTGAAGGTTGCGGGGACCCGCTGGATGCGAGACGCATGGGACTGGTCAATGTGGCGCCACCTGGGGGAGGCCTATGTCCAGCAGTGGACGTCTTTCGGCTGAAATGAAGATGATGATGATGAGAAGCTCTGAAACAACCCTAATAGACAATGTTACTACCTATGGTTTGACTAAACTGATCGCTATCATTGCTGTTATCATGGCTATTTCTTCTCAGCAAAAAAAAAATGCAAGTTGTTTAAAAAAATACATGCGTAAGTGTTAGTAAAAACTATTTGCAAAAGAGACTGGAATAGACTAGCATTGAGCTATTTATAGAAGGTTAATGAACCTAATATTTTTAAACTTATATTTATTGGACAAAATCTTTACCTCGAGCCAACAATTCTACTGAAAATTCATATTTCAAAATCCCCATCAACGTAAAATGAGTTTAAAACAAAACTCCACGTAAACCGAATCCAATACAATCATAAATTCCGTTGTATGATCATCTACCTAAATCTTCTAATTGTTTCTGAGACAGTATTGTGTGCTGGGCTTCAGGGCTACAGTCATTTGCCGTCAGACCCACTATTGTGCCCCGTGAAATATGGGGCAATTAAATCTGAGTTATGATTTAACTACCCCTAAATTTTTAAGATACACCCCGAAAAATTAATCATGCTTTGAATGAGGTTGTTCGCCGTTGTAAAGAGTTCAAAATTGTAGGTGTTTTGGAATTTTGTGTTCGAAAGGGTTGGAGGTACCTGTATTTTTAAATCACCTTCGATGAAAGGTATGGCGACCATAATCAAAATCAATGTTTTGGTGCAATCAGTTTTGCTTATTATCTTGTAAACGATTTTGCCTGATTGTATCTGTAAGAACACCCACAGTCTATCCTATTCAAAACTATATTATGGTCGACTTCCAGTCTAACTGAATGCAGCTGAATACCAGTTTACATGGGGCGACTGCCTATGTGACCTCTAGGACCAAAGACTATTTGGCTAGGACCCAATTAATATTGTGTAATACGATGATTACCTTAGTAAGACTGGTTTTCTTTCGGACTTTTGGGACACTGGTTACCTGAAAAAAATGTGGTTCTAAATATTTAGATACATAGCTGATGCCTGTGGCTTCGTCCGGGTGGATGTCGGTTTTCGCGATCGATGTCGGTTATCGCGGCCAAAAGTAATATTTTCAATTCAATTTTTATTCAATATTGTACAGCCCATTTTTCGCAATAAAATATCTGTACTAAATTAATATCATTTAAATCGGTTCAGTAGTTTTGGCATGAAAGCGCAACAGACAGACAGACAGACAAAGTTACTTTCGTATTTTATAATATAAAATACGAAAGTAACTTTGTCTGTCTGTCACATATTATGTGCAAATGCACATTGGTAGTATTAAGTGTAAGCAATTACAATATAAATAATATTTTTAATGTAAATTAAAGTAGTAAAAGTGCGTTATTTGACTTGTCGTTAAGCAATTTGAGTTCAATAACTCTGAATAAATTGATTATATAATATAATATAATTAAATACTTGCAAATCAACTTAAATTCTATTTAATACCATTAAAATTATATTTAACAAATAATTCCGGAAAAGAATTAAATTCGTCCACCACCATTAGCTAAAAAAATGGCGCGCTTTCCCCCACTATGGCATTGTAGACGCAGAGCTTTCAAGCAAATCGAATACTGTGGACAGAGGCAGTCTTGGGGTAACCGTCGAGCTGTACAGTTCAAAAATATTAAGTGTTTGTAAAAGTGTTCCTAAAAGTATTTAATAAAGTATTAATCCAAGTATACTAGTGTGTTTTCTTTCAGTTCAGAAGTGGGATTACTTCACGTCTACTAATGGATAGCAATGGTGATAGAAGTTTGGCTCAACCGCCGCGATCTCCGTCACCAGTGTTGGGCAGGCAAAGCCGCAAGCGGACGCGGAAGCCGGGGCACACCCAGGGCAGCAGCCACAGCCGGAGGCAGAGCAGCAGCCACAGCCTCAGGCCGAGCCGCGGGCTAAACCGCGGGCAGAGCCGCGGGCCTAGCCGCGGGCCGAGCCGCGGGCCGAGCCGCAGCCCGAGCCGCGGGAAGAGTCGTTGGCAGAGCTGCCGGCGCAGCTGCGAGCGCAGTCGCAGTCGTCTGCGGAGTTCTGGTCATCGAATGCGACGGCTTGAGACGCCGCCGCTGGGATGCATAGCTACACATCGGGGCCGCAGCCCAACCAGAGCCCAAGAAGAGGAGCAGTTCAGAGCAAATAACAAATCAGGGTCAAGACGCAGCAGGAGTAAGACTCGAAATCACCGAAGAAGTGGGGATCCGCCTTGTCACCGAGACGGCCGTTCGCCGAGCAAAGTTACCAGTACACGTGAGTCGTTTCCTGAAATGTTTTCAAAACTTACTGATGTTCTTGATAAAATCTCAAGTAGGGGCAGTGAGAGAATTAGTAATTTTAATGTCGTTCCTGAGTTCGATCCATCCTCTAAAAATCAAAACATAAATAATTGGATACACAAAGTAAACGAAATAGGTAACATATACAGTTGGACAGACCGACAAATCATCCATAATGCGATACCTAAGCTTACTGGCAACGCAAAGCGGTGGTACGAGGGTCTTGCGACCGTTAATTATAGTTGGGTTAGGTGGCAAGAGAAGCTTAAAGCGGCATTTCCATCTGATGAAAATTATGGGCAAATGCTTTCTGATATGTTGGACAAAAGGGCAAAGTTTGGGGAACCATTAGAGGATTACTACTATGACAAAATTGCATTACTCAATAGATGCGAAATTAAAGGCAAAAGGGCAGTAGAATGCGTTATCTTTGGCATAGATGATAGGGCCATTAGGATAGGAGCTGAGGCAGCTCAATTTGATAACCCCGACAAACTTTTGGCATACCTACGCAATGCAAAGAGCGTAGGTCACAAAAGAAATGATAATGTCCAAAGAACTTCAAATAAGAAATTTGCAACCAAAGATAAACCACCTGCTAATAATAGAACAGTAAGGTGTTATAACTGCAAGGAAGAGGGTCATATTATAAGTAAATGTACTAAACCTATAAAAAAATGTACAATCTGTTCAATAGTTGGTCACGATTCTAATGAGTGTTATCGAAAGAAGGAAGACTCAAAAGCTGTATTAGAAATTTCAATTGCCAAGCCTAAACCTAATGATAAATATGTACAAACCGTTTTGATAAACGGCTATGAAAAAGTTGGTTATTTAGATACAGGTAGCGAATGTACGCTCATTAGAAAGACAGATGCGGTTGAAGTATTCGGAACATGGGATGTAACTTATTCAGTGGCGATGACGGGATTTGGTGGAGCGGTAGTCCATGCGATAGGTCGACGTCCAGTAGTTTTGGAAATTCAAGGCGTTATTGTCCAACTAGATGTCATTGTAGTACCTGATAATTTTTTGAAATACCCATTATTGGTTGGTCAGTCATTTACCGATGCATTGGGGGTAAAAATATTAAACACTAATCATGAATTGATAATCTCGCGTGAATTTCCAGAGACTATTAGCGTGGTTAAACTATTTTTAAAAGAATGCTGTTCAATTCTCCCCGGATGTTCCTATGTAGAAGTTTACTCTGCTCAAAACGTTACAGGTTCCATATTAGTATACGGTAGTTATAGATCCATACCCAATTTAGAACATAATATTGAAGAGGGGGTCTACTCAATTGAAAATGGCAAAGGTGTATTATTGGTCGATAATATTTCCCTAAACGCAGTAACTTTAAAAAAGGACCAACTGATAGCAAGAGGGCAATATTTGCAGACAAAAATTATAAATTGTCCCTCCATAAATAAGATTGATGTTGTCAGTCCTTTAGAACCTTTTAGTTTAAATAACTTATCTTTTGACGATAGCTTAAACAACATTCAGAAAGTGCAACTGTTGGATGTTATAAATCGTTACCGAGCTTGTTTTGCTACTAAATTAACTGAGTTAGGTTGTACTAATGTAGAGACAATGAATATTGATTTAGTGGACCCCCAGCCTGTAGTTTATAGACCTTATAGGTTGTCTCACAAAGAAAAACAAGAGGTTAGGGGTATGACCGATGAATTATTACAATGTGGCATTATAAGAGAATCTTGCTCTCCGTTTGCAAGCCCGATAATTCTAGTTCAAAAAAGGAACGGCGAGAAACGCCTTTGTATAGATTACAGGGCTTTAAACCGGAAGACTGTAAAGCAACACTACCCTTTGCCTAGGATTGAGGATCAGCTGGATAGGTTAGCCGGGTATAATCTATATACTACTTTAGACCTTGCGTCAGGGTATTACCAGATAGAATTGGCCGAACACGATAAACAAAAAACTGCTTTTGTAACCCCAGAGGGGCAATTCGAATTTAATAGGATGCCTTTCGGTCTGACAAATGCCCCAGCGGTATTTCAAAGAACTATCAATAAAGTCCTCGATAATTTAAGATTTGACACGGTTGTCGTGTATATGGATGATGTCCTAGTGCCCTCTATTTCGTTCGACGACGGTCTAAAAAAATTAGAACTTGTATTCGAAAAAATAAAGAATGCGGGGCTTACGTTAAAACTTTCAAAATGTAACTTCTTTCATTCAAAAATCGAATTTCTTGGTTTCGAAGTCTCGGGGAATGGTATAAAACCGGGAAAGTGCAAAATAGATGCTGTTGACAAGTTTCCTACACCTAAAGACGTGCACAATATTAGACAGTTCTTGGGCCTTGCTAGTTTTTTTAGGCGCTTTATTAAAAACTTCGCGATAATAGCTCGTCCGTTGACACAATTGCTTAAAAAGAATGTTAGTTGGTCTTGGGGGAAAGAAGAAGAGAGTGCATTCGCTCAGCTAAAAGAAAAATTAGTATCCCGACCAATTTTAACATTGTTCAATCCTAATGCTACTACCGAGTTGCATACGGATGCTAGTAAACACGGTGTAGGCGGTATGCTTTTACAGAAACAAGATGACCAATCTATGAAACCAGTTGCGTACTTTAGTAGGCGTACTTCTCCCGAAGAGCAATACTTTTCATCATACGAATTAGAAACTCTAGCGGTTGTAAATAGCTTGACTAAATTTCGATGTTACTTAACAGGGTTAAAGTTTACTATTGTCACTGATTGTAACTCTCTGCGGGCCACTTTTACTAAAAGGGATATGATTCCACGTGTTGCTCGCTGGTGGAGTATGATCCAAGAATTTGATTTTAACATAATTTATAAACCAGGGACTTCTATGACTCACGTAGACGCATTAAGCAGAAATCCTTTGGAGGAACCTACTAGTAGTATAAGCCCTGTTGACTTTCAAGTTTTTCATATCACTGCTGATTGGTTAGCCACGGTTCAAATGAATGATGATGAGATGCAAAGGATTAAACGGATTTTAGATGACAAGGATTCAAAAACAATTAGTTACATTCAACAAAATTTTACTTTAAAACGTGGGGTAGTTTACAGAGTAACGGACGAAGGACTTAGATGGTATGTACCAAAAGGTGTAAGATGGCAAGTTCTACGTGCTTGTCATGATGACATAGGTCATTTTTCTTATGAAAAGACCTTAGACAAAATTAGAACAACTTATTGGTTCCCAAAATTAAACAAAACTGTCAAAAAAATATTGTCAGGCGTGTGTTCAATGCGCTCACGGAAAGATACCAGCTGGAAAGAGATCTGGATTCTTGCATCCAATCCCAAAGGTATCTGAACCTTTTCATACCTTACATGCAGACCATCTCGGCCCTTTCAATGAGAGCAAAAGAAAGAATAAATATATATTGGCTATTATTGACGCGTTTACGAAATTTATTATCTTAAAACCTGTTAAAAATACGAAAACTCACACAACTATTTCAGTTTTTAAAGAATATTTCAGTTTGTTCGGTGTACCTTCTCGAATAATAACAGATAGAGGTACTACTTTTACTAGCTCAAAATTTAAATCTTTTTTGTCAGAAAAAAGTGTTAAACATATTTTAAACGCTGTCGCCACTCCTCGCGCAAACGGGCAGGTAGAGCGTTATAATAGGACCGTATTAGATTCATTTACGGCCATGACTTTTGGGAAAGATGAGAGACTATGGGATGAGTACTTACTACAAGTACAATGGGGTTTAAATAATACAATCAATAAAGCGGTGGGTAAAACCCCAGCTCAATTGTTATTTGGGTTGCGATTAACTGGGTTGTCTGAGAGTGGGCTGGCTTTACCAGTTCAGGAACATGATGATACTAATATAAGTAACATCCAAGATATAAGAAACCAAGCATTAGAAAAAATAGTATGTACTCAGGAAAAACAAAAGAAAAATTTTGATAAGGCCAGAATTCCCCCGCGTCAGTTTGAAGTTGGCCAGCTAGTTAGGGTGGAAAGAGAAGTAGGTCAGAAAGGAAAAAGTAAGAAATTAGTTCCAAAATGTTTAGGTCCTTATCGCGTAACCAAAGTGTTACAGAATGACAGGTACGAAGTAGAGGACACTCCTATCACTAAAAAGAAATGTAAACAAAAGTATGTAGGAATCTTTTCGGTCGATAAAATTTACCCATGGCTTGCGTATCAGTCAGTGTCAGACGGGAGTAATGATGGTGACAATAATGATTCCGACATGGATGTAGAGCAATAAATTTATTAAAGTATTGAACTGATGTATAACAACGAAGTTATGTTGTGTACTTTCGGACTAGTAAGTAGTTTAGAGATTTGCACAGAAGTATTCTTATTTGTCATTTGTAGCTCTGAAAAGTATAGTATTAGCTCAGTTAATCGGTTAGTATGGATAGTATGGTTAGTAAGGTTAGTATGGTTAGTATGGTTAGTATGGTTAGTATGGATAGTATGGTTAGTAAGGTTAGTATGGTTAGTATGGTTAGTATGGATAGTATGGTTAGTAAGGTTAGTATGGTTAGTATGGATAGTATGGTTAGTAAGGTTAGTATGGTTAGTATGGTTAGTATGGTTAGTATGGATAGTATGGTTAGTAAGGTTAGTATGGTTAGTATGGTTAGTATGGATAGTATGGTTAGTAAGGTTAGTATGGTTAGTATGGTTAGTATGGATAGTATGGTTAGTAAGGTTAGTATGGTTAGTATGGTTAGTATGGTTAGTAAGGTTAGTAAGGTTAGTAAGGTTAGTATGGTTAGTATGGTTAGTATGGATAGTATGGTTAGTAAGGTTAGTATGGTTAGTATGGTTAGTATGGATAGTATGGTTAGTAAGGTTAGTATGGTTAGTATGGTTAGTATGGATAGTATGGTTAGTAAGGTTAGTATGGTTAGTATGGTTAGTATGGATAGTATGGTTAGTAAGGTTAGTAAGGTTAGTATGGTTAGTATGGTTAGTATGGATAGTATGGTTAGTAAGGTTAGTATGGTTAGTATGGTTAGTAAGGTTAGTATGGTTAGTAAGGTTAGTATGGTTAGTATGGTTAGTATGGATAGTATGGTTAGTAAGGTTAGTATGGTTAGTATGGTTAGTATGGATAGTATGGTTAGTAAGGTTAGTATGGTTAGTATGGTTAGTATGGTTAGTAAGGTTAGTAAGGTTAGTAAGGTTAGTATGGTTAGTATGGTTAGTATGGATAGTATGGTTAGTAAGGTTAGTATGGTTAGTATGGTTAGTATGGATAGTATGGTTAGTAAGGTTAGTATGGTTAGTATGGTTAGTATGGATAGTATGGTTAGTAAGGTTAGTATGGTTAGTATGGTTAGTATGGATAGTATGGTTAGTAAGGTTAGTATGGTTAGTATGGTTAGTATGGATAGTATGGTTAGTAAGGTTAGTATGGTTAGTATGGTTAGTATGGATAGTATGGTTAGTAAGGTTAGTATGGTTAGTATGGTTAGTATGGTTAGTAAGTGTACGGATTTGGGGATGGTTTAATGGAAGAATACTATATCGCAAGACAAATAAATAATTTAATCGATGTTAACTGCACGAGTTAAGTATGGCAAGTGACGACAGTACATAGGAGAAACATAAGAGGAACATTACACCTTATAAAATATAACTTAAAACTAATTGCATGTGTTGTTGCCATGGTAGATTTGGCAGGCGCTCCAACATGCCCCCGGGCGTTGAAAGCAACGGTTTCAACAAGATTCTGAAGACACAGGCAATGGGCAGATCCTGTTGAATGCCCGACGAATTAGTCCAGTGGAGGTCTGTATGTCAGCCACACGAGCGATGCCATCCGTTCACGGGTGAACAGCCACAATACGTCCAAGTCTCCACTTCAGAGGAGGAAGGTTGTCCTCCTTGACCACGACTAAGGAGTTAAACTTGAGACTGTCCTTGCAGCTACGCCATTTTGACCGCACCTGTAGCTCTGTCACATATTCCTTACTCCATCTGCTCCAGAAGTGTTGGCGGAGTTGTTCGACTCTTTGATAGCGAGACAGATGGTGGGCAGAGAAATTCTGGTAGTCAGGTTGCGGCAAGGAAGAAAGAGACCGCCCAATCAGGAAATGTCCTGGCGTAAGCGGAGTATAGTCTGCAGGATCTGAAGACAACGGCGTCAATGGACGTGAGTTCAAGATGGCCTCGATCTTAGCTAACGCGGTGTAAAGCTCCTCGAAAGTCAAATTACAATTTCCCAACACTCTTTGAAGGTGATATTTTGTTGACTTGACACCCGCCTCCCAGAGTCCACCGAAATGCGGGGTATAAGCTGGGATAAAGTGGAACCTTATTCCATCGTTAGCTGCACTTTCACCCAAGGACAAACTATTCGATTTTAAAAATTTTGAAAGATCGTTGTACGCACCGACAAATGAGGTACCGTTATCCGAGAAGATATCAACGGGTTTACCTCTTCGAGAAATAAATCGATACAAAGCCAGTAAGTAACTATTGCTAGTTAAATCGCCAACGAGCTCCAAATGGATGGCCTTGGTTGTAAAACAAATGAAAATTGCGACATACACCTTTACCAGTCTGCATCCACGACCCTGACGGCTAGCACACATAATGGGCCCGGCATAATCAACGCCCGTGCTCTCAAAGGGATAACCTGGACGAAGGCGTTCTTGTGGTAAGTTACCCATTAATGGGGTTACCACCTTACCCGTCATGCGTTGACACAGAACACACTTGTGAAAACAGGCCTTTGCCAAGTTGCGACCTCCTATAGGCCAATAAGATTCCCTAATAGAAGCTAGTAGTAATTGAGGGCCAGCATGCAACAATCTCCTATGTTCGAAATTAAATAACAACTTCGTAAACTTATGAGTGGACTGTAATAATATAGGGTGCTTTTTACTGTAAGCAAAATTAGAATTATCGAGACGTCCTCCTACTCGTATAATATTTTTGTCGTCCAAAAAAACATTAAACTTAAGAAGGGCGCTCCCTTTAGATATATCTTTCTTATTTAAAAGTAATTCATACTCAGAAAATGACTGAGACTGACTGTGAATGATAACAACATTTAATGCATCTTGTAACTCATCATGTGACAAATAATTATCTTTTGGATAATGTTTTCTGCATGACTTAATAAATCGCAATACATAAGCGACAGAACGTAGCAGCCGCGAGTAATTAGAAAAACGGCTAAAATCAATGAATTCCTCACGCTTTGAATCATTAATGACAGAATTTAACACGACATTAGGTCGAGTCTCAGGTAGCGACTCCAGTTCTGGACATTTAATTTGTGAAGGCCAGTCAGACTGGTCTAGTCCTAAAAATGTTGGTCCATGCCACCACAGTTCCGAAACCTGCAGTACACTTACATCCACGCCACGAGATATAAGGTCTGCTGGGTTTTGTTCGGTTGGGACGTGTCGCCACGTACAGTTGCCCGCCTTATCCAAAACTTCAGCAACGCGATTGCGTACAAACGGCTGAAGTTTGGTAGGCATCATCTGTAACCATCCCAATACGATGGTCGAATCAGTCCAACAATAGACCCGACTGATCTTCGCTCGGAGTGAGCCCATCACTTTCTCACAGAGACGAGAACCAACTACCGCACCACACAACTCCAGTCGCGGGATTGTTGTAGGCTTTATGGGAGCCACTCGACTCTTGGCCATCAATAAGCGAACGAAATGCTCACCTTTGTCATTAACACTGCGAATGTAGACGCAAGCACCATATGCGGACTCAGACGCATCTGTGAAAATATGAATTTCCAACTCCGTATAAAAATTGCAGACTACAATACGCGGGATACGGAAATTATTTAGAAGAGGCAAAGACTTAATGATCACATCCCAATGTTTACCAATCTCATTAGGTAATGGTTGATCCCATGATAATTTATCTAACCACACTTTCTGTAGTAATACCTTCATGCTGATAATAATAGGACCCAAAAGACCTAAGGGGTCAAAAATTCGCGCAATAACGGATAGCAAATCACGCTTAGTGTGCCCAGTCGAGGACTTAGTTATATTTTTATGAAACCCTAGCTCATCAGTACCGACATGCCATCCAAGACCAAGCAACTTGTCAGGTTCATTAGTTCCAACGTTTAAATCCAATGATGCTGGCAAGCTGTCCGGCGGAGGAACACAATCCGACACTAGCTGAGGTTCATTTGACTTCCATTTTCTTAATGGCATACATGCCGACATAAGCGCTTTTGTAACTTCAGTACGTATTAATTTTGCTTCGTCTAAGTCATTCCCGGGGTGTCAGTAAATCGTCGACGTAAAAGTCGTGTCTGATGATATCAGAGATTTTAGGGTCCCTACAATCGAGCCCTAGTTGCTTAAGACATCGAGTCGCGAGGAACGGTGCACTAGCAGTACCGTACGTGACGGTATTTAACTCGTAAACACTAATCGGCTCACCAACATTGTCACGCCAAACAATCTGTTGTAGATACCTATCCGACGGGTGGACGACTATTTGTCTATACATCTTCTCCACATCTGCAAATAAAACATACTTGTGGAACCTGAAACGAAGAAGTATAGACAATAGATCGCCTTGCACAGTAGGCCCAACCATTTGTAGGTCATTAAAGGACACTCCCGTCGTAGTAGGACAACTTGCATTGAAGACAACACGAAGTTTGGTCGTGCTACTCGACTCGCGTAATATTCCGTGGTGCGGGATAACATAACCAATGCACAAATTAGGTTCATTGACCTTTGTCATGTGACCAAGTGACTCGTATTCTAATAAAAAGTCATGATACATTCTACTAAAATTTAGTTTAACCTTTAATCTACGCTCTAAAGACTGTAAACAATATGTAGCTTTCTTATAAGAATTGCCTAGAACTGACGGATCTTTCTTAAGGGGAATACGAACACAAAAACGGCCATCAGGCAATCGTGTCGTATTTTTAACGAAATGATCTTCACATAATTTTTCTTCTGGCATGTAAGAATTGGAAGATTTCGCATCCACCTCCTCTAGTTGCCAAAACTTTGTCAACTCTGCTCTAAGCTTTTCCCAGTTACTTTCACCATCGGAAATAATATTAGAAAAGTTACATTTAATACCATTCGACAGCAGTGAAATATGATTTTGAGTAATTGGACCGGAAACTATCCATCCTAAACGGGTTTCACATAATATTGGCTTTCCAGTACCTAATTTTAATCGTTGCGATCCTAAAAGTTCCCAAAAAAGGTCAGCGCCGATTAATATATCGACATCCGAGGGTTTATAAAATTTAGGATCCGCTAAAATAATACTCGACGGTATCTCGAAATCAGTAATGTCTATTTCACGACACGGTACATTACTTGTAATGAATGGCAAAACAAAACAATTGAGTTCGAAACTAAAACTATCGCTTAATGACTGCATCTTAACACGACATGTTTTACCTACGTGCGAAGTGACGTTATTGATGCCAAGAATAGATCTATCTACATGGCTAGTTATTAAACCAAGTTGTTTACATAGCCTGTCTGTTATGAATGAAGAGGTGCTACCGCTATCTAGCACCGCGCGAGCGAGATGCGCGCAACCAGTGTGATCCCGCAGTTTAACCAAGGCGGTCGATAATAAAACAACATCATGCTGATTATGAGCACGGGATGATGCAGTGTTCGCTGACAATGCTACGGTATTTGTTTCAGTGCTAGTAGACGGTAAAGAAGCCGATACAGACAAGTTGCTGTTATCACGAAGTGTATTCGCAATAGTGCTTTTAGAATCTATGTGAATTAGTGTGTTATGCCTACGTTTGCACAGTTTGCAACCTTGTTTTTTACATTTGTTAGCATAGTGACCTGAACGAAAACAATTGAAACAAACCTTATAACTGGGTAGTAATTTTAGACGATCGTCATTACTTAATGCGAGAAACTGTGGACAATTATATAACAAGTGGTCGTTGTTATTACATTTCGGACATACCTTAGGAGTTAATTCTGTGCTAGAACTGTTAGGAGATTGCGTTGCTACCATAGACTTTATCTTAGGACCTGATTTACCTGATGTTTGTGAACAATTACTGCGACTTAGTTCTAAGGTCTCGATAACAGTGGCTCGATTTCGTAGAAATTGCATCAATGCGCCTAACGTGATCGCGCTGTCTTTGCCAATATTACCTTTGCACTCCTCCCACTCACGATAGGTCTTTTGATCAAGCTTGCGAGTAACAAATTCAATCAAAAGTGTGTCCCAGTTTTTAACAGGTTCCCCTAGCGATTCCAACGCACGCAAATCTTTATTTAAGTGATCGATTAAACCTTTAATGGCAACTGAAGATTCCTTTGAGATAGGCTCAATATTAAACAATGCGGAAACATGATTTTGCACTAATAATCTTTTGTTGTCAAATCGATCACATAATAACCTCCATGCTACAGAGTAATTATTCGACGAAAACTCAATACATTTAATGACTATTGCAGCAGTTCCTTCAAGAGATGCTCTCAAGTAATGGAACTTATTGATTTCGTCGATTTCATCATTACAATGAATCAAACTGGTAAAGGTGTCACGAAATTCTAGCCAATTAGAATAAGATCCACCAAATTTAGGCAACTGAATTGTTGGCAACTTAACTGGCTTATTGTTCATTGTACTTTTACAACTTTCCATCGATTTATTATCTTTATTAAATTCAGTCAGAATATTTTGTGCTCTGGACAAGGATTTATAATAAAGAGACTCGAAGTCAGAACGCTCGGTGTCTTGTAATTTGAGATCATCTACAATGCATTCTAGACGTAACTGTACCTCATCATACTGCTCATACAATGACTCCATCTTACCCATGCGCAATTGCAATTCCGACACATCACAGTTTGATAACTCTTTGTCCTTAAGTGAGTCCAGAAAGTTGACGAAAGCAGTCAAACGACCTTTAAAGCTGCCTCGTTTTTTAACTAATTCCCTTTCCTCGGACATACTGGGAGATGAGTGTCAGCAACCTGGAATTGATACAGGAATGCGATTATAAAAAGAATAATACTATTTTAATATTCTAAATCTGTGTTGTAACGATCCCTAAATGTTATTACAAACAACATAAACAAACTTATCTAATAATGTAACAACCAGCTGTTCTCATAAATATACATACAATTCAAGTCTAATCCTTTATTTGTAAAACTTTAACGCTAACTTCGTAATAATAAGGCACAACAAAACACTAGTCGATATTGAACGACACAACATAAATTATTCTCAACAATGAGTAATAACTTGATTAAATGACTTGCACTAATATCTAACACTCCCAACTTATACTATTATGTATTCTGTTATGATACCTGCTAACAGTTAACGACCACTGTTATGTAGATAGTTGTGACTTAGTTACAGCTTTATCTTTATTTAAGTTTAATAATGTAGCAAATAAGCTAACTATACTATATTTAGTATGATTTTAAACTTAATTTTGCTGATGAATAAAATACTAATCACAATGCAACAAGTATCTAATGATTTTCATCTAACACAATCCAATAGCTAATACCACGGTAATACAATAAATTTTACTGACCTTATAAATATTTACTCTACTTATATACTACCTGAGTGTTGGGTGACGATATTGACTTAATCACAATTGCAGTACACCGCTAATAGCTTGCTCATATCAATCAATCCAATTCACCGGCAAATAACCTCCACGACACGTGGATGGAAAAATCCTTATTTCCTTGAATATATCCGCTGATCTTCTTCAATAATACTTTATCCGGTTCGTTAGGACCATGTACGGATTTGGGGATGGTTTAATGGAAGAATACTATATCGCAAGACAAATAAATAATTTAATCGATGTTAACTGCACGAGTTAAGTATGGCAAGTGACGACAGTACATAGGAGAAACATAAGAGGAACATTACACCTTATAAAATATAACTTAAAACTAATTGCATGTGTTGTTGCCATGGTAGATTTGGCAGGCGCTCCAACAGTAAGGTTAGTAAGGTTAGTAAGGTTAGTATGGTTAGTATGGTTAGTATGGATAGTATGGTTAGTAAGGTTAGTATGGTTAGTATGGTTAGTATGGATAGTATGGTTAGTAAGGTTAGTATGGTTAGTATGGTTAGTATGGATAGTATGGTTAGTAAGGTTAGTATGGTTAGTATGGTTAGTATGGTTAGTAAGGTTAGTAAGGTTAGTATGGTTAGTATGGTTAGTATGGATAGTATGGTTAGTAAGGTTAGTATGGTTAGTATGGTTAGTATGGATAGTATGGTTAGTAAGGTTAGTATGGTTAGTATGGTTAGTATGGTTAGTAAGGTTAGTAAGGTTAGTAAGGTTAGTATGGTTAGTATGGTTAGTATGGATAGTATGGTTAGTAAGGTTAGTATGGTTAGTATGGTTAGTATGGATAGTATGGTTAGTAAGGTTAGTATGGTTAGTATGGTTAGTATGGTTAGTAAGGTTAGTAAGGTTAGTATGGTTAGTATGGTTAGTATGGATAGTATGGTTAGTAAGGTTAGTATGGTTAGTATGGTTAGTATGGATAGTATGGTTAGTAAGGTTAGTATGGTTAGTATGGTTAGTATGGATAGTATGGTTAGTAAGGTTAGTATGGTTAGTATGGTTAGTATGGTTAGTAAGGTTAGTAAGGTTAGTAAGGTTAGTAAGGTGAGGCACTACTAGTTGGTGAGATTCGATATGATTCAAGTGGAATCAATCAAATGAAAATTGAGAATTTGGATTGTGATATAGTTGTATGATTCAAGAGGAATCAGAAAAAAAAAATTGTGAGTTTGTATTGTGGTAAGGGTTTATGATTCAAGTGGAATCAGACAAGTTAGTGTGAATTGTGAATTTGTATTGTGGTAAGAATTTATGATTAAAGTTCAATCATCGGATAAGTGTATATTGTGCTAAGAATTTATGATTCAAGTTTAATCATCAGATAAGTGTAAATTGCGAATTTGTATTGTCAAAAAGTCTTATTAGGCTAAATTATTAATGTATTTGTTTGACGGTTATTAACAGGGTGTTGTTTATGTTATGTTTAGTTTTATAAACCATGCATCTATGAAAAATGTATACAATTTGTGTTTTATTACTCGCTTATGAAAAGAAATGTAGGTACGTTATTGATTTGTACAAGTTTTAAATTGTATCTTTATTTCACTATTTTTCTCCTTTAAGTATAGCATTGTTCGTTTTTATTGTCAAATTTCGCGAGGGCGCGACATGTTGGTCAGGATGGACGAATGTAAGCAATTACAATATAAATAATATTTTTAATGTAAATTAAAGTAGTAAAAGTGCGTTATTTGACTTGTCGTTAAGCAATTTGAGTTCAATAACTCTGAATAAATTGATTATATAATATAATATAATTAAATACTTGCAAATCAACTTAAATTCTATTTAATACCATTAAAATTATATTTAACAAATAATTCCGGAAAAGAATTAAATTCGTCCACCACCATTAGCTAAAAAAATGGCGCGCTTTCCCCCACTATGGCATTGTAGACGCAGAGCTTTCAAGCAAATCGAATACTGTGGACAGAGGCAGTCTTGGGGTAACCGTCGAGCTGTACAGTTCAAAAATATTAAGTGTGTTGAGTTTCTAAGAAATTACTTAGCAGCAAATATTAATCTGTTTATATTTCTGAGACAAAGAACCTATTCATGCGTACGCGCCTGGCCTCCGTTCAGTATTTCATTCGTCCCGTTCGTGTGCTAGGAACTAGTCACATTACTTCTAAATACAATATAAAGGTTAAATTAAAAGTTCATATTGAAAGTTAACCTAAAGAGTGAAGTTTGATTATCCCCACACCTAATAAATTAATAGGTTATGGGCCCAGGTGTGCGCGAGTGAAATATTCACTGTGTTGAACAATAGTTTTGAAAATCTGCCGTTGAACAATAAATAAAAAATAAAAATAAAAAAATGGACTATTCCAAGGTTAAAAGAAATATCAAGCCATTCGACGGTGAGAAGTACAGTGTATGGAAGTTTCGTATTCGTGCGTTGCTAAGTGAAATAAATGTGATAAACATTATCGACGAAGACCCAGTACCTGGCAACGAAAATTGGGAGAAAAACAATAAAATTGCCAAAAGTGTGATCATAGAATATCTTTCCGATTCTTATCTTGGTTTCGCTAAAGAAGATGTTTCGGCAAAATATATTTTGAAAAATTTAGATACGTTGTACGAACGTAAGAGTATCGCGACGCAGTTGGCACTAAGAAAAAAGTTGTTGTCGTTGAAATTAAAAAGTGAAGTGTCGCTCATACAACATTTTACAACGTTCAATGATCTCATCACTGAACTACTTGCTGCTGGTGCGAAGTTAGAAGAAACCGATAAAGTGGCTCATTTACTACTAAGTTTACCCTCATCTTATGACGGAGTCATTACAGCGATCGAGACGTTATCGGAAGATAATATAACGTTAGCTTTCGTTAAAACACGGCTATTGGACCATGAAGTGAAGTTGAAAAATGAGTCAGGCGAAATGAGCGAAAAAGTGTTGCAAATAGAAATGCAAAACAATGACAAGTCGAAGAAAAGAAAATTTGAAAACAAACAGTCAAATAAATATATAAAACGCAGGAAAGAGAACGCTAAGTTCGTAAAATGTCATCACTGTGGGCGTAAAGGACATAAACGGAATGATTGTTACCATTTAAAACAAAGGAATCAGCAAAAGGGCAATAATAACAATGACCGACTAAGAACACTACAGTCAGTCAAGATAAGTCAAAATAAACAGTCAGCATCGAATGAGTTCTCAGGATTTGCTTTCATGACCGGCGAACATGAAACGCAAGACGATGATAACAAAGTTACTTTTATTCTGGATTCCGGCGCCTCGAATCACATCATCAATAGAGAAGACTTGTTTACTAACTTTGTTGTTTTAGATACACCACTTAAAATGTCAGTTGCTAAAAATGGCGAATTTATTTCAGCTACGAAAAGAGGTACCCTGCAGGTTACTAGCAACATGGGTGTCCAGGGATGTTTGGATGGTGTTCTGTACTGCCCTGAGGTACCGTACAATTTGCTGTCGGTATCTAAAATGCAGCGAGCTGGCTACACTGTCATATTCAGTACTGACGGTGCAAGGATATGCAAAAATGGTAAAACAGTAATGAAAGGTATGTCTTTTAATAATCTAATTGCTGTAGATTTTGTAGTGTCTGTAAACGTGTGTCGTCTTGTTTCCCAAGCATACATTAGTGACAAAAATAATTATAAATTATGGCATCAGCGCCTCGGTCACTTGAGTAAAAACAAATTTATAGAAATAAAACGGCACGAGTTGTTTAAAGACGTAAGTGAATTAAGCACTGTAGTACCGGATGACGAATTGTGTGAAGCTTGCATTTATGGAAAGCAAAGCCGACTTCCGTTTAATCACACCAAGGACAAAAGTCACATAAATCGACCTCTATTTGCTGTCAGTTCTGATGTCTGTGGTCCTATCACTCCAACGACCGTTAAAAATAAAAACTATTTCGTAATGTTTGTTGACCAGTATACTCATTATTGCGTTACGTATCTGATAACATACAAATCAGACGTATTTGCAGCGTTTAAAGACTTTGTTGCAAAAAGTGAAGCTAAATTTAATTTAAAGGTAGCTAACTTGTTTTGCGATAACGGTGGTGAGTATTTATCCGCCGAAATGAAGAACTACTGTGCTGAAAAGGGTATTTCATACCATTTAACAGTTCCTAGAACTCCACAGCAAAATGGTGTCTCTGAAAGAATGGTGAGAACCATTACTGAGAAAGCTCGTTCAATCTTAAGTGGTGCACGATTTGATAAAGTTTTTTGGGGTCAAGCAGTTTTGACTGCTGTTTACTTAATAAATTTAACACCGACTAAAGCTCTCAAACTTTTAAAAACACCATATGAGATGTGGCACGATAAGAAACCTGAAGTAAAATTTTTAAAGATTTTTGGATCAACTGTTTATGTGCATAACAAAACGACCAAAGCTAAATTTGATGATAAATCATGGAAAGGTATTCTGGTGGGCTATGTACCAAATGGTTATAAAGTTTGGAAGCCAGATTGCGAAAAGTTTGTAGTGGTCAGAGATGTTATCGTGGACGAAACTGCCTTTTTGAGGTCCAGGCCTTCTTGGAAGCCTGAAGAGAATATTGGAAGTTCTCATGACAAAACTGATAAGGACATTGTGTCTTCTAAATCAGTGTCAACAAAAAAGTCTCGTGACCATGGAATAAAACTAGATAGTTCAAAATCTAGTAGGTCAGACCATGTTGAAATGAAACTAGATAGTTTAAAATCTAGTGGGTCAGACCATGTTGAAAAGAAACTAGATAGTTTAAAATCTAGTGGGTTAGACCATGTTGAAATGAAACTAGATAGTTTAAAATCTAGTGGGTCAGACCATGTTGAAAAGAAACTAGATAGTTTAAAATCTAGTGGGCAAGATGAAAATCCTGCTAAAATTCGCAAATCGAACCATGATACGCTAAGCAAGGTACGTTTTGATAATTCAATGAGTAGTTCTATTGAAAGTACAAACAAAAATACTGGATTAAGGAGGAGTGACAGGATTAAAGACAAAACCCCTGTGTCTTATAATGAAATTGATCACAAAGACTATTTGATGTGCGCTGAGTCTGTTTTATACAGTTTACCAAAATCATTTGCAGAAATTAAATATAGAAATGATAGATATAAATGGGAAAGCGCAATTAGGGAGGAAATTAATTCATTACATAAAAACGAAACGTGGACTTTAGTACCACGACCGCCAAACAAAAACATCGTAGATTGTAAATGGATTTTTACTGTCAAAAATGATGAATTTGGATATCCTCAACGATATAAGGGCCGTTTAGTTGCGCGAGGTTTTAGTCAAGAGTATCTGACAGACTACAACGAAACATTTGCACCTGTTGCGAGAATAGCCAGTTTTAGATTCATTATTAGCTTTGCAAATCAGTTTAATTTATTAATTCATCATTTGGACGTTAAAACTGCCTTCCTTAATGGTAAATTAAAAGAGGAAATCTATTTAAGGGTTCCTGAAGGTATATCATGTAAAGAAGGTTATGTTTGTAAATTAAAAAAGGCGTTATATGGGCTTAAACAAGCGGCTAGATGTTGGTTCGAAGTATTCGAACACGCTTTAAAAGAAAAAGGATTTCAGAATTCATCAGTTGACAGATGTATATACATACTAGATAGAGGGAATATATGTAAAAATATATACGTAGTGCTTTACGTTGATGATTTAGTAATAGTATGTAATGACTTTAATACGATGACTAATTTCAAAACATATTTAATGAGCAAATTCGAAATGACCGATTTAAATGAAATAAAACTGTTTCTAGGCATAAAAATCACTAGAGAAAGTGATCAAATGCTGTTGGATCAAAGTGCATACATCAAAACAGTCTTAACTAAGTTTAATATGCACGAGTGTAAACCTGTGTCGACCCCCTTAGAAAATAAGTTAAATTATGACGCATTGAACTCTGAGGAGAAATATGACGCACCCTGTCGAAACGTCATAGGATGCCTTATGTATATTATGCTTTGTACTAGGCCCGATTTAAGCGTCAGTGTAAACATCCTGAGTAGGTACACACACAAAAATAATAAAGAGTTATGGCAATGTCTTAAACGGGTACTAAGGTACTTAAAAGGCACAACTAATCTAAAATTGGTTTACAAGAGGTGTAAATACAATGATATTTTGTGTGGGTACGTAGACTCAGATTGGGGTGGCAATGATACACATGATAGAAAGAGTACAACTGGGTACTTGTTTAAACTTTTTAATCAGTGCACAATTTCCTGGAATACACGAAAACAATCGTCAGTCGCGGCTTCTTCAACTGAAGCCGAGTATATGGCATTGTTTGAGGCAGTTAGAGAAGCATTGTGGCTTAAGTCTCTAGCGGCCAGTATAAATATACTAATCACTGTACCAATTGTCATTTATGAAGACAATAATGGCTGTATAAGTATAGCCAATAACCCAACATGTCATAAACGGTCAAAACAAATTGACATAAAATATCACTTTTCTCGGGAACAAGTTGAGAAAAATGTAATAACATTAAATTATATTCCCACAGGTGAACAATTGGCCGATGCATTGACAAAAGCTCTACCTGCAATCACTTTCCAAAAGCTAAGATCTCAAATGGGAGTACAGCGATAGTGTAAATAAGTGTATAGTGTACATACATTATAATTGTATAATATGATATAGTGTGTACATAACTTAATGAGTACAACTGAAGTACATATTTTTGTTGACTTTAGAACTTAAGTCAGTTATATTTAACTTAAGTATTGATTTTGATTTGAATTGGTCTGGTTGAAGGTTTTACTGGGTTTTCCTCAACCCTCGAACGAATGTTGGACCAAATTGTAATTCCCCAGCAAGTATTTGGAAGTTAATGTGATTTAGTTAGGTAGTCGATTTATATCGATTTTTGTTTGTATAACTACCGATTAATTTTTGAGGGGGCGTGTTGAGTTTCTAAGAAATTACTTAGCAGCAAATATTAATCTGTTTATATTTCTGAGACAAAGAACCTATTCATGCGTACGCGCCTGGCCTCCGTTCAGTATTTCATTCGTCCCGTTCGTGTGCTAGGAACTAGTCACATTACTTCTAAATACAATATAAAGGTTAAATTAAAAGTTCATATTGAAAGTTAACCTAAAGAGTGAAGTTTGATTATCCCCACACCTAATAAATTAATAAAGTGTTTGTAAAAGTGTTCCTAAAAGTATTTAATAAAGTATTAATCCAAGTATACTAGTGTGTTTTCTTTCATAAGAAATCGCCGGCTGTAAGCAAACATGCTTGTTTAGCCAAAGAAAGTCATATTTCTAAACTTATAGCAACATCCAAATATTATCATTCAAGGTTATTATGACATTACATACCCAAATACCATTTATGGTGAGGATATATTTTGCCATAACATTGATGGGTATATACAGCCGTGTTTATATTACGCCTGTGCCGCCATTATCAGTGTTTGTAAAGCGTATATCACACAATACGGCCTTGTTATTAAACAATAACACTGTTTCTGTCAACTGAGGCCATTAGATTATACTCTATGGTAGTTTTAGGTGACGCTGTAATCTTGTGTTAATAGTTTCTATATGGTAGCTTGATGGGTCTCGTTTAAATAAGTTTTTATATAATATGTGGATGCGTTGTTCTTCTAAATTACTCTATGGATTTTGATGCAATTTGACACCATCAATTAGTTTTATTTCGGTAGGCTTGTGTGTGTAGTCTATACATGTTTTGTATAGTATAGCACAGATATTTCAATCATTTGACATGTCACCACACCAGAGCTTATTATTTTTCACACTAGAATTTTCTTCTGTATCGTGGGTGCGATCATCATCATCATCAGCCTATAATGTTCCCACTGCATGGACTCAGGTCTCCTCTCTAGGAGAGGGATGGGCTATAATCCACCACGCGGGCCCAGTGCGGGTTGGTAGATGTCACATATCTTCGAAGTTTTGGTTCTAAGCCGGTTTCGTCACAATGTTTTCCGTCCGAGAGCAGTGTGATGAAATAAATTACACAAAGTAATGCCCTGGATTCGAACCCACGACCAACTGTTCGTAACAGATAGCGCGTTCAGTGTTTACAGACATTTAAACTCACATACACAAATACTCAGACCGAAAACAACCATATGTAGGCCATATTAATATTTGTTCCTTAAGGAGATCGAACCGCGACACGTAGCGCAGCAGTGAACTGCTTGAGCCACTGCGCCAACCGTGGTAAATTATAATCTAAACCTATTCATATTCCGTTTAGTCTGTCAGTTAGATTATCGAAAAATATTGGCTATGTGTTTTTTGTTTTATTGAATAAATATTGACGAAGATAAAACGCGTCAAAGATCACGAGTGGGGGCTTTTGACGTCACTACGTGGTAAAAAATGTAGTGCGATGTGACGTCACACGAGTTTTCGAAGTACTGCATCGTCTTCATTTTTGGTTTACGTGCAAAAAGAAAAAATATGTGCGTAATATTTTTGGAAATCTATCAACTACCCTCCCCTGGGTAAGACTGGTTCGCACCAGACCAGACCATTAGACATAATTTTGCAATGAAGCTAAGCAGAGGCAGGTCGTTAGTAGAATATAAAAATATCAAATGACTATCCACTACGCATCCAATCAGTTCCAGTTCTTAACACCACCAAGATCTTATTCACCGATCCCCTACTTACTCTAAACAATATTTATAATCACAAAAGCTTCAAAAAGATCGATATTCTTTCAATTTCACATGTAATAGACCTTCTTCAAAAAGCGATTTAAAATAAAATAGGCCTTAATCTTGGTTCGAAGGGATCGGGCATTACATGTTAAGTATTGTGCGATACGCTGGCGCCGGGGCGGGTTGGTTGAGGGGGGGGGGGGGGTACGAAGGACCAGCTTATTAATATCGCCTCCCTTGAATAGAAATGTCGGGATCATTATTGAGGGTTGTGTACTGGGCATCGTGTTTGGTGGTTCAGATTAGGGGGCTCAGTTTTGAAGTTTATTTTTGTTACAGCGTTTCTCGTTGGTGTTTTAGTAGCACAGCTGAGCTTGACATCACGGGTTCGATTCCGGGAAAATTGTTATTGGGTCTTCCATCAAGAATTTGCAATTTAAAAAATCAGGCAGCAATCCTTGTTTTCCAAATAATTTTGATAATGGTCAAAAATTAAATCATAAATAGGCGCGAGCCGAGCGAGCGAAGCGAGCGTTGCCTCGGTAGCGGCCGACGAGTGCTACATCGAAATTGGTCGCAATATTACCATTCCGGTTTATAGTTATATGCTGCTCAAAATGATTTTTTTCAGGTAATGTAAATAAAAACAATTTCCAAGATTTTTTCAATAAACTTATGTCATCATTACCATAATTCTCTTGCCCTCATCCCAATTAATTTGAAGTCGACGTAGCTTGCCTTCTTCCATACTAAACATTATTCCGTATGATACTATTAAATATTAATCTCCATAATGCTATCAGTTTTCTATTACAATAACAAGCCGCACGGCGCACATGTTGGGAACGAGCCACTGTTTCTCTTTGATGCTCGGATTACAATTACACAAACATATTGTACATCTTGCAGTAAATGAAGCATGTTTCTCGCCATCTGATCAGCAGCTGGTCTTTAATTATTATAATCAAATCAGCGTGGCATTAAAATGTTCGAGATGAATCACAAAAACTTTGTGGTACCTATGGATCGTTAAAATATACGGATGCTGAGATTTTTAAGACTTATAATATCAGGTCTATGATCGCTGAAATGTTAGGCAGACACATCTCTGTTTTGTTTTTAAGTACATAGAAATCCAGATTATGGGCTACTTCTGATAAACTCTTGGTACGAGTAGGATATTCCAATTACGCTTTGCCAGACTTGGAAACTCAACTTAGGACCTCATCCCCAGGTAACGGTCACGCTTTCGACCACATTAACAACCATAAACTAGACTAGTACGACTAGTATGTAATAAATATATTTTTAAGTGCCTACTACTACTGGTTCTAACCTACAAAGTAAGTTAAAATCTGAATGAGGCTGGCATTAGATCGTGAAAATTGGGGGATAACAGGCTATAGATGATGATTACAACGTAGACCAAAAAAACTCATATAGACACTTTTTTGACGCCCTGTAATAGGGTATTTCACCAAAAATAATCTAATTGGTCAGACAGATTTCCAAAAAATAATAAACACGTATTGTTTCTTTATTCACGCAAACAAAAGATGAAGTCGATACAATGCTTCGAAAAGTAGTGTCAAGTCGTGTGACGTCACAAGGTTAGTACCTTTTTACTCACAAAGTGACGTCAAAAGCCCCCCACTCAAGATCTTTGACACGTTTTATTTTCGTATTTTTTATTCAATTTTTTTTCGAAAATCTAACAGAAGGACTATAGGTTTTTTTGGTGAAATACCCTATTCTTCTTTTTTAGTTCTTGTGCATATTTTAATACAATTTTAGTATTTAAAAATGTAAAAAAGAAAAAATCTCCAACATTTATAACCAAGTCCCCCAATCCGAACATATCAAACTAAAGTCACGTTACAAATCCGAGTGTGAAAGCGAACGGAGGCGCGAGCCCTTCAATTTGTGATCGATGAGTCCATCGCTCTTACGTCTCTCAGGACCGCCCCGCTAGCGTGTTACTGGGGTCAGCAGAGCTGTGGGCCTATCTGCGACTATACGTAGGTAGGTGTGAGGCTCGTTGGAGGCAGTTACAGAAATGGGAAAATTTGCTAACGAGCTACAGACCTCGCTAGCAAATTTTCCCGGCTGTTCACCGGGTCCGTTAGATGGTTAAAACGGTTCATAAACTATTCGTCGGGTAAGTGAAAATTATGTTTTTCCTACTTCTTCGCTATTGTTTTTTGATTAATTTTGTTGCGGGATCCAAGACAGTTCAATCGTTCGTCGAGCTTCATTGTCTCGGCGCTTTTCTGTTGGTCGCCACTGTTGTTTCTGTAAGTTAGAAAAAGCTAAGCATTTCTCTTATACTAAAAGCGTTGATCTGAATTGAATTGTTTTCATGTTATCATTTGTTTTGGGCTAAAAATCATTGACGAAAAATATTAATAATTGATAAATTTTCTTTGGTACGTTTGGTTGTATGGTTTCGTATTTATCACACATTTTATTATGAAAACTAAAATATAAAACCTGACTGCTCACACCTTATTAAAAACATCTAAAAATATGCAGTCAACCTACCTAAGTAATACTTACTAAATAAGGACAAAATCATAAACGTAAACACACACCTAGTCTTTTATAGAACTTTTTTCGTCTTAAAAAGATCCTTAACTATATACCTGGCAGTATCTACCTAATACCTGGTTATTACCATAGAACGATCGCTTGAAGTCTAAGCAGATAATACTATAACTAGAAATATTGACCACCTGTCCGTATAGAAACTTACAGTGTTGTATGCAAAACGATAGTTGTCTAATAAAAATACTAGTTTAGATGACCGATTAGACAAATGTTGGTTGCTAATAGGTGTTTTAAAGATACCTAACAAATACCAAAGTTTAAAAAAAAAGATGGTTCGATGATATTGCTTGCTATCGTAGTCCATATTCATAGCAATAACTTATTAAAAGTTTTTAAACTGACATGGTCACCAACATCATTTTAAACACCTGAAACGGGATACTTACCCTGTTTACTATTAAACAGCGTCGAAATATCGGAAACTCTAAATAAATAAAGTACCTACTTCTCGATCCGCCCCGCACTGTGAGGAGGTTCCTGTCTCTGGAGCCCTAACTACCGGTAGCTGGGACCTTGCTCCCTATATCAGGGGGTTACTATTTTCTATTTAGATTTAGATTTTTTAAGGAAATATGTAAGAAATAAGTAAATAAAGAGAATAATGGTTGTATGGTTCAGGTTTTTAGGAAGGCACAAAAAGCGTAATATTTAAAATCCAAGTTTAAATGTGAATAAAATATGACTTTCCTGCACCTGGCCGTCAATCAAATTCTAACTGCCGTACTCAGAGTTATTTAATGATTACTTAAGCCGTCACTTAGTAAGTGTTTGACATATTTTTGTATGAGAAAACTGTTAAAACCATTACTAAGTGATGGCCTAAGTAATCATTAAAGCTCTGAGTGCGGCAGTAGGTAAGTGTGTATCTAGTTATTCACTTTGATGTAAATCTCACACGATTAGCTAAGAGCTTTGACTGATTGTGGATGCAGATACTTATTATAGATTTTAATCGTTTTCTATTTGGAGCCGTAGTATCACTGAATATTACATTTAAAACTGTTTAGATCTATAAACTGGAAATGTAGTGCTATTTATTAATGTTGAAGTGATTAGAAAACCAAAATCATCTTTTTTGTGGATGGGAGTCATAAAATAACCCCTCCCGCTCTTGGGCAGAGCGAAAGGGAGTGTCAGACTTCTACTGACTAAAAACCACCCATGTTTCTTCTTAGCCCTTTTTGCCCTTCAAGGCCGCGGTATTTCTTGCGAACAACCCGCAGCCCCGACGGGGACAATCATCCCCTTAAAGCCTTAATCAAACACCATAGATTGAGATCGAAAACTTAGCATACACACTCGGATGTGTACCTACCCCGTAAAGAATAATAATGTGTTTGATTTTAAAAGCGATAGTCAACAGATAATAATAATATAAGCTTTAAGTTATCTTAACGAGGGGCAGGTGGGCGTTAGAAATAGACGCACCATGTAGGTCTAACGTAAGGAGGTAGAATTAGGTCTCAAAGTATTTACAAGGAATCAAGTAGATAGGTAACGTAGTACCTATACATTTTTTTTTTCACCGATAGAAAAATACATTATTCGTGGTTGCTATAAAGGTTATAAATTATATTTATATTACGTATATATTAGCCTAGATGTTGAAGTACTAGTTGTGTATAATGCATGATGGACCCACGAAGATTTCGGGAACAGAGTCGCAGGCAACAGTCCTAGTGACTTAAGATAATGTACTTTTTTTTTTTTTTTTTTGGTGGGTGTAAAATCATCGAATAACCCCTCCCGCTCTTGGGCAGAGCGAAAGGGAGTGTCAGACTTCTACTGACTAAAAACCACCCATGTTCCTTCTTCGCCCTCTATGTCGAGGCCGCGATAACCGTTGGACTACCCGCGGCCCCACGATACTATTTAGCCAGTTAAATAAGTTATTTCGTGTTGATACGAGCATCTCTGCTTGTCAGCTCAAAATGGTTATAATTATAAAGTATTTTGATGAAAGGGGTAATCTTGGAACAACTGATTCGATTCTTAAAATTATTTCGCTTATGAGAAACTTAATTTTTGGCGCCGCGGGCAAAGGGTAGTTGCAAGTTACCAAGTTATTTTCTAGTTCTGTTTACGTTTCAACATCAAACGATAATGTCATGACACTTTAGAACTTCACACTTATTTTTAATAGCTTTTATAGTGGAATAAAAATAATGATACAGAGGTAGATAATGAGTTAGCTAGATAAAGCCTACATAAATTGTACGAAAATAAGGTGTTCTAGGTTTTATTTACACTTAAGTTTACACAGAAAAAGCTTGGTACATTTTACACTTGGCTACTTTTTATAGCTTTTTAATGGCCCGCATAAAATGTGATATTATCTAGTCACATCTGACAGAGAAGTACTTATCTGCTTAGCCAATCATCGTTAAGCTAGATTATTGTGGGTTGTGTAGATAGGCACAAACACAGGCAAGTTTTCAGGATAAGTAACTAGGGAAATAAATAATAGCTATGTGGTACATAAAATTATACTAGCACTCGTTGGAGTTTTAATAGCTTAGTGTGAATCAATACGTGGTGTCTTTCTTGAAGTTTCCGATTTACCGTAGCCACTATTTAGTAACTTATTTTAGGGCTGTAGAATCAGTAAGTGTCAAAATCATAAAAATTGTTACCGTGAATATAATTAAACTAGATGAACCGTGATCTTCCTCGACAGAACTTTCATGTTGATCTCCGTGACTCAGTGGACCTTAAAGTGTGGAGCGCCTACTAAGAACAATACTCGTTTACAGAAGTGAAATTGAATACGTAATTTAATCTAGGACAGGATATGTTTTTGAATAACATGCATTTATTTTGAACTGTACTACCACTGTATTTCAAGAAGACTCTGCTTTTTGTGAAATGTAGCTTATAGCTCACTTCTTCATAGACTGAGTAGGGCCTCCGTCCCAGCACTGGGATTATTAAACACTGATCATGTAATGCAGCTTTAAAGACTTCACTTAAATGGACACAACTATTTTTATAATACGTACTTATAATATTAATAAAACCACAATATGAACTTGTTAGTGAACATAGAATCTGGGTCCACGTGTTGGCCGTTGAGGAACAAATCTGTCACATTACACAACTGATGCGGACGGCTTGCAAGCGAGATGTGACCCGCCACACGAATGGAGGAATATTTTTTTTTTAAATTTTCACGTCAAGCTGATTTTTAATAAAACATGACCCCTTTTTGTGTAATTTCGCGTACAATGAGAGATTCGCATAAAGTAGTTTTGTAAAGCTTGATTTGTCAAAATGCTAGCAATCTGGCTATGTTATACACCTCTTTCTGTTCAGTTTCAAATTGATGTTAATTTTTTAACCGTTCCCTTAAGCTGTAATGAACTAGCTCTGTTGTTATCGTTGGTTTAATGAGGTATTAAAATGAAATATTTTAAAATATAAAACGGTATTTGTGTGGCCAGTGTTTCCATAATCAACATACTTGACCAAAATACTTTTAAATAATACGTATTCCACACTACATTTACGAGCATTCTCAACCGATGATACCCATTCCCAAGTATGACTCACGCATCAGGTCTCATCTTCATATCCATAAATATCACCTAACTAATTAGTCGTACTCGTAGTACGCCAGCGTACCGTACGGCGTAGTAGAGTGTACAATACGCGCATACGCCCGCTTTACCTAAACAGGTCGTGACTCAGAGATGCGTCAGCGCAGCGAAATAAACACCATGTATCGTGTAGGGTTGCCTCTTATTTATTATGCATCATTGGCGTCACTTATTCAAAATGATGTCTAGAATTTATTTTGTTTTTTTTTTCATTAAAACGTTGCCCCACACTAAGATTTTCTCCTGTATTGTGAGTGCGTTCACAAACATTTAAACTCACATACACAAGTACTCAGACCCGGAACAATTATCTGTAGGCCATACAAATATTTGCACGGAGCAAATATTTGTATGGCCTACAGATAGTTGTTCCGCCAACCCGCGACAATATTCAATATTATGTACTATTTTTGTGGTCACTGCCTGGTTGGTCATTGCGGTCGTAAATGTTTTCGCTTATACCATCAACAACAACACCATCAACATCAACAACAACAACAACATCTTACACCTGTACCTACACTCTTCACAAATAAAATTCTGATTCTGATGAGGTTTCGGGTTGCATTCGTAGTCATCAAAAGTTTTATAGTATTTTCACTGGAATTTCTCAATCACAATGTAAGAGTGACGATTTGTCTGTCAATAGGCCCACCTCGGGGCTTAAATATAACTGGTGGACTATTGGTTTACCTACTATTAATAAATTACACTTGTGTTTATCAATTTGGGATAACAGACGTGATGCTATGTCCTAATCTAAAACGACACTTGGAATAGAGACCACAATATATCGGTAAGTGTAGAATGTGACGCCCCTAGCTAGAGATAGACTGGGAATCTTCAAAAGACTTAGTGAGATTCGATGCTAAAAGCAGACGGGGTGTTTTAGACTTCTGTTTTGTATGATTAGAGAGGTGGACGTCGTACCCACAGTGTGATTGAGTTGATCTGCTTGAGTTCTAAGTTGATCTACAAGTGACAGTAAATGCACTCAAAAATTTTACTAAAAGAAATCGCCCCTTCTGTACCTACAAAAAACCCTTGTCAAGAAAAACAAACACAAGTTTTATTTCCTTATTAAAGTTTAAAAACTTCATGTCAGGTAGGCTCATTAGCAAAAACTACAAAATAAACAACTTCTATTAACTGGCAACCCTGAAATCTGTCACGCACTATCACTCGACATCTATGTTCTGAAGCAGAATATTTTCCTACCTCGTCACCTCTACTTTTGGACAAACTTCATAAATATATAATACAAAGAAAATCCACCTTTAACCCATCTCTATAAAGTCCAATACAACTGCATATGATCTTTGCAGTACTCAACGTTCCAAAAACAAACTTCAGAATGCGGTTGCCATAAACAATTTTACTTTTAAAACGTAAAGATTTTGAATTTTTCGGCCAGTAACAAAAAGTTTGTCACTCATAAGTTATTAGGCCACATATTTTATAGTGATGCATCGATCTTGCGCCGTCAGCTTTGAATAGGACATTTTGAATTGAAAGAGTAATACATTACTTTTTATAATACACGCGTGGTATATTGTATTGTGACGCAATGCTTTTACTCTTTTGTATGACGGTCATACATTTTTGTACGGATTCTTTAAGGGAATAAGAATGTCATTTCTGCCCTTTTAAATAAATAGTGGTGACATTAGATGACAACACTATTCTTCAATCGATAGGGTAAGGTATTAGGGATTAATATGCAAAAGTAATGATGGAAAAATATAGAGTGAGAGATCAATTTACAAACAAATCGCGAAATAAAGTTGCTTATTGCAGTCTTATTAAAATAATGGTCTACAACGATAAGTAACTATCGAATAAAAGTCTGGTTTTGATGGACCTGACGTTAATAGGACAAATAATGTCTTTGAAGCCTTAAATAATACGACAGCTCTTTGAAATTGAAAAATAACAGTTTAAGCTGAAAAATCTTTTGCTCATTTTATAAAGAGAATACGATGTAATATATTAACTGAATTTAAAGACAGTATAAATGTATTATTTTATAATTATAACACAAAGCTGTTCGCACCTCGTCTCAAAGTTATGACAGTTAAGGTCAAGCCCATCCCTAATAGTAGGGCTGCCACGTCTTATCAACACATGTGTATCCAAATTATTCAGAAATAAACCTACAGTACAAAAAGAATGTTTTAACAAATTGTCGGTCAATATCACTTTTAGGCCATTACGGTTGAGGGACCACTTAAAAACCAACAAAACTCGAATGAAACGCTCGAAAAAACATTATTAACATTAAATCTGATCTCGTTATCGACCAAAACGTGGTTGCTGACACGGAACTACGAACCGCGTAGCAACCAAACGATACACGAACAAAACAGTGTAATCTGCATTTCAACTATTTCCTAACATTACGTATACACAATTAAATGTTTCCAGCATTTTGAATAAAAACAATCGGATGTGGGCATCTCATTTTGAAAAAATGCCAACCCTACTTCTCACTTCGTACACACTGTCAATTTCAATACCACTCCTATCATTTCCCGCACAAAGTCCAATTTTCTATGTCCATTGTTTCAGGGATGGTAAATAAAGTTGGTTCTTATATTTATGTAGATCATTTGACACGCGTCGACAAGCGTGCGTGCGCGCAGGGTCACTGACCTCCGAATCTATGACCTCAGTATTGTATTGTAAGTATTTATTAGATAATGGCTTAATGATTTAATTGTGGAATTATGTTAATCTGTTGGTTAAGTTCGGTTTCGTATTTGTCATCATCAGTGATTGCAATCTGGTTTATTGTTTCGTTTTTTTTTTGCTGTGGTTTATCGCTTAATTAAGAGAGTTCCTATGCTAATTTGGGTTTAAATGAAGTGGTTGCTTATCAGATAGTTAAATTATGACTAGTTAGGTAGACATGTAAATGGATTCTTACAGAGATATGGCCCTCTAGTAAAAGCTTGTATTACGTTAAGTAGAACATACTTATTCCAAGATTATTTCTATGACTTAATTTTCTCATCTATCAAACATAATAAAAAATATGTAAGTACTACATTGATAGCACAGTTGATAGTTCCACTGTTGAATATGAGGCTTCCAAAAAACAGCAAAAACTAACAGTAACCAGAAAATATAGCCATCATTACCAACAAAATATGCGGAACAAAAGTTTCTGCTTTAAAGAAATACGCGGAAGAAATCCCAAAAGAAAAATCACCTGTCTAACAAAACGTTGTTGTTCAAAAATTCTTCCCATCTTTCTCTTATCTCTGCTTACCCCAATACCTTCAACACAAAGTTATGTTCATAATTATCTCATAATTAGTACATTATACACCTCAAAATCTTAATTAACGAGATGTAAGCAATCATAATAATGTGATAATACGCCAGTGTTCTAATTTACGTTAAAACCTGTAATAACTTTGTTGAAGTCATCAACGGTTAGTGATGACATTGATAACACTGATTACGTGACGATTGTTCAACAGACCTGGTAATTAGGTGAATGTTAGGTTGGGCACACGTGAGCGACTTAATTTCTGTGGACGGCAACTTAATTGTATAGTGTGTGGTGATTTGATTCAAGGGGCAATTTTCAAAGTGCAGCATGTAAATTTTTCAAGCTTACGTTCATTTTTATGGTTAATTTTGTGCTAATAGCTTGAATAATGATTGAACATACACAATGCATGCAGATGTGTTATGGGTATACCTCTGTCTAATATTTCGAAAATTACAGGCTTGGTGACATGCATTGATGAGAGAATTGTTACGCTTTCTAATGCTGAGTATTTCAATACACTACAAATTATCTCTTTAATTCCACGTTGCGCTCCAAAATACAAATTTCTAAGTTTTCTCAAAAAGCCACTAAGCTGAATTGGGGAACGGGAGTACATTGGCTACGTCTGCCGCATGTCCATTGAGCGGTGAGCCAAAATAACTATTTTCTGGAACCCTGACACAGTGAGAAGGCGTCGCGGCAGACCTCGACATAGTAGATGGTGGGATGAGATGGGCAAAACCAACAATCAGTGGTTCATAATTAGTCCTGGATCGAAACAACAGGTCATGGAGAAAGACCCTTACCCAGCTGTTGGATAATACGGGTTAATAGTACCAGAAAGCTTTTCTAACTATCTTATATAAATTGTGTTGTAGTTTACCCAATTACCTGTATGAATTTCTATAGGTACTACCACGTAACTATCAGTGCTAATTCAGTACAATATTCGACAGATCTGATTGCATTTCTACTCTGAAATACTTATTATACGAGGTCGTTGAACGAGAACCAAGGATCTGTGTAAAGAACATACCATATTAAAAACAAGTCGCACCTTTTGCTTACCGTCAAAACCTAGACAAGAAACATCTCACTAGACTGATGTAATTAAGTTGACAAACGCTAAGTTAACTACAAGTTAACGCCAAGAGCGTGGCAGGCTATTATCATTGCAATTCGGTCACCGCGCTACATCTGTCTGCTAACTCACCCTGTGGTCAATTGGTGAGGCTATTTTTAGGATGGGAGGCAAAGAAATATGATCATTAAATAGCAGGCCATTAAATTTCTGTTTATCTAGTGGCTGTAAGGAAATGCACAATGCGGTTCATGGTCTGTTCCCTAGTAACTTTTTTTTTGGACAACTCCACCACACTATTCCCAAACCACTGCAACTCCTGTAAGCCAGATTCAACAGAGGTGACCACAAGAAAAGCGCCGAGACAATGAAGCTCGACGAAGTCCCAGAGAAACGATTTAACTGTCTTGGATCCCGCAACGAAATTAATCAGAAAAGAATAGCGGAGGAGTAGGAAAAACATTTTCCACTTCTATCCATTTCAGTACGAGACAGAACAGAACAAGGCTAAGATATTAGGATATACTATATATTTCATATTATTATTATGAAGAATTATCTTGCATTTTTAATTAGGATTATACAGTTTTAGTCCGGATGTTTGCCCGGCTGTAGGTCATTAGGCTTAAGCTCGATTATATGGGACTCCAAGTAACTCTGTATAATACCTTTTTTTTGGGGTTGTGGGAAATCATTAAATGACTCCTACCGCTCTAGGCAGAACGGTAGGGAGTGTCAGACTTCTGCTGCCTAAACACCGCCCATGTTCATTCTTAGCTCTTGTGCCGAGGCCGCGGTATCTCTTTCGAACAACCTGCAGCGCTGACGGGAACAACTCTGTCTAACTCCTCGGGGATGCACAAACATGATGCTATGTTATGTTGACTATCTTGCAATGACTACTTGGAACCCACAAATAACTCATAATGACATTTGCTACTCATGAACAAGCTTTTCAATCAGCTAAACATAACATCACGCTATGTTCCCTCGTTGGTTAGACATAGCTATAGCACACCCACGTATTGCCACAATTAGCTATCTATAACTTAATAACAGAGAAGTGATCTCACATACAGATGCAGCAAACAGGAAATAGTTCGTAGAAACGTGATCAGAAACTGCTCATCAACACCGGAAGTGCAATAATAGGGATAACTTCAGGATGGGTGATCAGAATGACGAAAATAAATACAGCCTGGGAGGGTTAGTTAAGCCACTTTTCAATTTCGCGTTAATATAGTCTGTTATTATGGTGTTCTTTTTATTAAAAACTCAATTTCAAGTAAAACTGCCACTGATAATGCATAAACAAGACACGACGTATAGTTAGTTAGTTTATTCGGTTAACAAATAACCGGAGTCACACATTTTTTTTAATTGGTAGTGTTCTCAAACCCCATTCGATAGATTTGCAAAAAAATAATTAATCAACGAACCACTTTTCTCAATAGCAGCCGTCATATTTGTCATAATTGTCTCCCATACTGTAACAACAAATTAACACTTGTTTCATCAAAATTATTGCAATATTTTAGGCATAGGCCTAAACCAACAACAACAAAAAAAACAATTAAATAAAACTTGCAAGTATTCATAGACTGCTAAAAACAAAAAACCCTTCCTTTTAGTTTTATACCGGAGGGTGCGGGCTGTCCCTTCTGCTCAACGTGCCTAGGGATTTTTTTTTTTTATGGGACAAGCCCGCCTCACTATTCCCAAACCACTGTAACTTCTGTAAGCCAGAATCAACAGTGGCGACCACAAGAAAAGCGCCGAGACAATGAAGCTCGACGAAGTCCCAGAGAAATGATTTGACTGTCTTGGATCCCGCAACAAAATTAATCAGAAAAGAATAGCGGAGGAGTAGGAAAAACAGAAATTTCCACTTCCCTCCATATCAGCAGGAGACAGAAAAGAACAAGGCCAATAGGCACACAGGGACGTATACAACTGGGATAAGCCCAGTTGCCTAGCACCACGGATATTAATATTACTGGGTCCTAAGTTGTGAGCTGTTATATTTGATTCCAATAATAGAATGCTTGAACGCACGGAAATTTGTTCTAGTTTCTACAAAGCCTAGGGATTGCCACGAAACCCTAAAAACAATCAGCAACCGCCAATTTTCTGGCTGTAGCATCCGTCATATTGATTTTGATTTCATAACATGTAGCCTATGCCACTCGGATCGTAACAACAAATCCATTGACACCTAAGTAACGTAATTCATCAAGATGCCAGTATTATAAGAGCCTTACTGAAATCACACTAATATTATAAAGGCGAAAGTTTGTGAGGGTGTAAGTTTGTATGTTTGTTACTTCTTCACGTAAAAAGTACTAAACGGATTTGGATAAAATTTAGTACACAGATAGTTTATGGCCTGGATTAACAATTAGGATAGTTTTATCTTGATTTTATCTGCCCGTGGGATAAATTTAAGTTGTAGCGGGTGAAGCCGCAGGCATCAGCTGTAAAAAACATTACAAACATAGACTGCTAAAAACAAAATCCTCCTTTTAGTTTTGCTTCTTTTAGTGGCTTAACTAACCCCCCCATCTGAATTTATTTTCGACATTCTGATCACCCATCCTGAAGTTATCCCTATTATTGCACTTCCGGTGTTGATGAGCAGTTTCTGATCACGTTTAAAAAGGTAAAATTAAATGTTTATTTTTCTGGGTTATACCGAGGGGTGCGGGCTGTATCTACTGTTCAACGTGCTTAGGGATTGCCACTGGTCATTTCATAGGGCGCCTAGGGCTAAGTATTACACACATTACAACTTATCTTTCAATTGTCATGTTTTATTGATTAACAAGCCGTGCTTGTCGGTGGGATTTTCCGTCGGCAAAAATGAGGGACTTTAATATAAAAAAATTCAACTCGGCTCTATATCATTAAACCACATTAGAATTTTCAAAAAACCTTCGTTATAAATGGAGCTCTTGCATAGAAAATCATGCTTCTACAAATACCAGTGGTTAAGCCATGTATTATCATCATAAACATTGAAAGCGAAACTCGAAATAAATAGTTAACATGATAAACGAGGTGTTCCAATACAAAAAAAAAACCAATCATGGCAAATCTCCCGGTTTCAGTATTAATGACCACGACAGTTTAAAAACTTATAAACTATGTATTGTCTGCCAGTGTATTAAGACATTAAACTAAGATTTTCATGTAGACACAGAAGTTCATGGGTTCATCTTTTGTTTGTCAATCAACTAATTCACGATACAGATCTGAAGCTTATCGATCGATCTTAAGCTCTGAGCTTCTGTCGTTATTTAATAATAAATTAATTTAGTATCCATTAAAAACATTTTCTTAGTCTCCCTAGCAAATTAAGTCAAATTAGAATTACTCATTAGCTTTAGTATTAAGCTAATTGTATTTCTTATGATGCAACCGTATCAGGACACATCATACATTAAAACATTTAATAACGGCTACTGCTTTCTTCGATGAAATTAATAATTTCTACAAGAATGCACCCATTGTCTTATCGACACCATAAATTATCCTCTATTTGGTATTTCAAAATATTTGGTATTTTGTCCGTAACTGCCGTATAATTCGAAGCCGCCCTTTAGTAGTTTATTAAAAGGAAAATTACGATTCGATGCGAGTAGATAAGTGCTTCGGTGGAAGTGCGAAATGTAACCGTTGACTTCCGAACACTTTTTGCTTTACTTAGTTGGCAATTTTTCAAGTTGATACGGAACTTTTATAGTACTTAGTAACAGCTGATTTGAGGAAAGTAAGTAGTACTTCCATTTCCGATACTGTTGTGAGGTACGTCTACGGCTATGCAAGCAAGCAAGCAGATTAAATTTTCGGCATAGAGGTGGAATAGCATACACATAACATCATCACGCCTGTTATTCCCGAAGTGTTAGGCAGTGGTGTACCCATTAGTACGTACACCCACAATAGGGTATTTAACCGTCCGTCTGATACATAATCGAAAAATATTGGATACGTGTTTTTAGTTTTATCAAATTAATAAAAATTTACGAAAATAAAACGTGTCAAAATCATGAGCGGGGGCTTTTTAGTCACTTTGTGAGTAAAATTAGTACTTACCTTGTGATGTTACTCGACTTGACGCGACTTTTCGAAGCATGGTATCGTCTTCATCTTTTGTTTTAGCGAAAAAATAAAACTACGTGTACATTATTTTATGAAAATCTATCTGACGGACTAATTAGTTTTTTTTTTGGTAAAATACCCTATTCACCAGTTCTGTTTAAGTCACACGTATTCAGGGTGAGCCTATTGCAATGAATGGAGTAATCATCCGATAATATTCGTACCACTGAAAGGTCGCTAAATAATTAACGTCCACTGGGATAATAGTAAGTAGGAAAGAAACAAAGAAAGAGGATTTACAAGCAAAACAGCAACTCATTAAACATTTGCAAGAATATCTTGTCGACCGTAAACTTTTCGTACTCTAGACATCACATTTTAATAGTTTGACTAATTTTAATACAAATTCCATAACTTTGAGATTTGTCAATTGTCTGTAATCCTGTCTACTTATATCCATCTATGAATAATTTTAAATCGGAATCTTTAAATCATTTGTTTGCCACTGCAGCTGACTGCAATTGCTTTAAAAATACATATCGGAACTTTTCTTTTCGTAATTAGTAAACAGTTTAACTGCCGCACTCAGAGAGCTTTAATGATTACTTAGGCCATCACTAAGTATTGGTCTTGACAGTTTTGTCATAAAATATGTCAAACCTTTACTAAGTGATGGCTTAAGTAATCATTAAATATCTCTAAGTACGGCAGTAAGTGCACAAAACAGATGCAAAAACCTGCGGTTTTGCCTTTAGGTACTATTAAAAGTTTATTGCGGTAATTAACATCTATCGGTTACCTATGTTGTAATACATCATCATTCATCATTTCAGCCCGTAATCACCCACTGTTGGGTATTATAGGCCTCCCCTTTACTCCGCCACTCCTCTCTGTTCTGTGCGTTTCTCATCCATCCGTATCCCGAGCTCCTGACGATGTCATCCACCCAACGTGCTTTAGGACGGCCCTGGTTTCTCATGCCCAACCTTGGCCACCATTCGGTCAAAATTTTACTCCATCGGCCATCTCCACATCTAGCCAAATGTCCTGCCCATCTCCACTTTAGGCGTATTGCCCTGTCCCCGACGTCGAACACTTTCGTCCGACTACGGATCTCGGTGTTGCGCACTCTGTCTAGTAGGGTTATGCCCAGCATAGCTCGCTCCATGGCCCTTTGTGCAACTCGTATTCGATGCACAGTCTCCTTTGTGAGCGTCCATGTCTCGGCACCGTAGGTCATCGTTGGCAGGACACATTGGTTGAAAAGGCGGGTTTTTAGACACTGGGGTATCCTCTTACACCGGAGAACATGTTCGAGCTTTCCAAACGCCGCCCACCCTAGTTGTATCCTCCTGGAGAGTTCTTTGTTTGAATGCTCCTTGTCAAAAGATAGAACATGTCCAAGATAAACGTAGTTGTCAACCCTCTCCAGACGTTCTCTTCCAACCATAACAGCTGAAACAGAATCATCCGGAGTCTGTGACATCACCTTTGTCTTGGACATGTTCATTCTCAGACCCACGCGTAAGGAAGCATCATATAGTTCTTTCAGCCTGCGTTGAAGATCTTCGAGGGATTCGGCGAACAAAATGAGGTCATCCGCAAATCGAAGATGCGACAGGTAGACACCATTGATGTTAATACCACATTGGTCCCATTTTAATGTTTTTATCACGTCTTCCAAGGCAGCCGTAAAAAGTTTAGGTGAAATGGTATCTCCCTGCCGCACTCCCCTCTTGATATATATTGGTTCAGTGAGCTCGTGTAGTCTAACCTGCATTGTTGCCGAATCGTACAGCTCTTTGAGTACGTCTACATACCGAGCGTCGATCTGGCAGCGATAGAGAGAGTTAAAGACGGCCCAGTGTTCGACACTGTCGAATGCCTTCTCATAATCGACGAAAGCTAAACACAGGGGTCGATTGTATTCCAAACTCTTCTCCATCAACTGCTTCACGGTATGGATGTGGTCTATCGTTGAGAAACCACTCCGAAATCCGGCTTGTTCAACTGGCTGGCATTCGTCTAGCTGGCGGGTGAGACGGTTACACAGAATTTTGGCAAACAGCTTATAGATTTGAGATAGAAGCGATATAGGACGGTAATTAACAAGATTGGACTGGTCCCCTTTTTTATGTAGTATAGTTACTGTCGCCTTCTTCCAGGCTTGTGGTGGCGTGGCACTGAAGAGCACTTTGTTGTAGAGCTTCACGAGAACTTGTAACACGGGCTGACCACCAGCACGCAGTAGTTCAACCGTAATACCGTCCTCGCCAGGTGTTTTGTCGCTCTGCATTTGCGAGAGTGCATTTTCTACCTCGCTTGCCATGATATTTGGTAGGTCTTCGGAGCTTCGGTGTTCTACGGCTGGAGCCCTAGGGTCATTACACGGCGATGATGGTTCTGCTGATTTTGAGGCATAAAGCTCTGCGTAGAATTTCTCCACAACATTTAATAATTGATTACGATCTGTAACAATACAGCCCTGTTCCGTTTTAAGTTTATGAATCTGATTTTTTCTTGTATTTATTTTCCTCTTGAAAATATTTGGCCCTCTATGCTGTTCTATAGTATTAATAATAATTTTGGTGTTGTATTTTCGAGTGTCCCTTTTGATTGCTTTGCTTATTTGCCGATTAACTAGTTCTATTGCTCTTTGATCTTGTATGGTGTGCTGTTGCATTGATCTTCTATTGTTAATAAGAGCTATGGTTCCAGATGTTAATTTTGCCTCTTTTTTGCGTACTCTGCCGAGATGTTTTTGTGTCGTTTCGCTTATGGTCTTGCATAGAAACTCGTTTATCTGGTTTGCGTCAAGGTTCGATTCTTCAAGTCCCTGGAATTGATTGGTCAGTTCTAGCACATATTCATCTTGAAGGGAGAGTATTTCTGGTTTTTCATACTTTGGATTGGATTTTCGTATCATTTTAGTTCTCTCCTTCTTTAAATCGAATTTATACGCAGCTCTGACCAGACGGTGATCGCTTCCGGTCTTAAAGCGAGTGAGGACAGAGACATTTGTGACTACATGTTTATGAGAGCTTATTATGTAGTCGACCTCATTCTTGGTTTTTCCGTCTGGGCTCGCCCAAGTCCATTTTCTTGAAGGTCGCTTTTTGAAGAATGTGTTCATTGCGTACAGGCTCTTTTGTTCAAGATAATTAACCAGATTTTGCCCTCTTCTGTTACGCTGACCGAGGCCGAAACCACCTATGGAGACCTCGTTTGTGAGTGGTTTGCCAACCCGTGCATTGAAATCTCCCATAATGGTGTTAAAATGAGACGGCGTATCGCCAAGGGCCTTTTCAATGTCGTCAAAGAAGTTGTCAACTTCTTCATCTGGGTGTTGGGATGTGGGGGCATAAACTTGAATGATTTTTAGAGAATATCGCTCATTTAGTTTTAAAATCACAAAGCAAACTCTTGGTGAGATACTCTTAATATTTTTTGTAATACATACTAAGAATATTTAGTAGTTTTTTATTATGTTTGCCCTGAGGAAGTTTAATGTGCATAATAACCATAAAAGTACTTAAGTAAAAGTTACCCTAGTAAAACCAGGGTACGAAGCAATTATTAAAATTTGTAACTAAATCATCTGATTGATTTGTATCCCTATACGAAATGTAGCTGCTTTTATTTTATAAGACATGGTTAACATTCTAAACTAGCAGTTGTGTCATCATCATTATTCAGCCGGAAGTCGTGCACATAGACATAGGCCTTCTTTTTTTGTTAGGTGGGTAATCATCAAATAACCCCTCCCTCTCTTGGGCATAGCGAAAGGGAGTGTCAGACTTCTACTGAATAAAACCCACCCATGTTCCTTCTTAGCCCTTTGTGTCGAGGCCGCGGTATCTCTATCGAACAACCCGCAGCCCCGACGGGCGTCGGCCGTTGCGGGCGGGCCCCTTCCATATTGCTGACATCTCTTTAAGGCGCGCGTGGAACTCGAACGCGCCATTGACACGGCCTGTCGTCGTCGTAAGACGGACGGCGAGCTAGCCCATCACTCACCGTCCACAGGCCCGCGTCTACGGTGGCCGGAAGCCATGACGTGCCCCCCGACGCCCGGAACGTCTACCGCGGCGGCTGGGACGCGAGGTTCTCCCTCTCACGTTTCGCCACCTCCTTTGCTAGCATCACTGCTCCGCAGAAGGAGGCGATGGCGTCCCATTCCATCTCGCCCCGGACCATAGCTTGCACCAGAGCCAGACGCGAGAGGTCGCCGACGCCGATTGCCGCTAAGAACTAGACATAGGCCTCCCGGACCAAGTATAGCCATATTCACCAGTCTCGGGCGTCTAGTTTCCAATGGATCGCCATAATCTTCACCAGTTCATTGGCCTGCAGTATTCAAAGAAAAATAAAAACTATAACTAATTTCTCAAACGTACATATAAAACGGGTCTTCAATATAATATAAAAGAGAAAAAATTTAAATCACTATTAACTACGGCAAGGAATCATATAAAACCCAAGTGAGTCTAAGACCATAAAACTACGTGATTAGTCCCAGTCTATTAGTCAGTTTAACTCATCCTGGCTAGTGAGCAGCTGGTACCAACAAGGCTTAATAACTAGGAAATGGACACTGAACGAACACATGTCAAAGGTGTGCAATAAACTACATTAAACATCAAAACTATCTCACAACTGTTACTACTTAAATATTTTTTTAACCACGCACACAGCTCCATTCATTTATCTAAACCAAACCATTTGTAAATTAGCAACCCTTACCTTTCTATTCGAAATTTCAAATACCCATTCATAATTTTAAACAAGGATCATTCAACTGTCATATTGACAATGTCATACGTACGTCAAAATCAGCTGTTTACAGCCAGATGCAAGAACCGTTACATTACTACAATACTAGCATCTTGTTCATTCAGTGAATTCGAATTTTAAAATTTGGTGAATGCGCTGCCGTTGGTCGGCGGCTGCATACGCGTGCGCGGGCGATTACGCATCGTAGGTAAGGGTAGTGTGGGGTAGAATGGACATGTTCTACTGGAAATTATCGTATTAAATTTGGTTATGTTAGTAAGTCTTTCAGTGTTTTGCAAACACTGAAAACGAGTTATTTTCCATATTTACTATTAATTATTTGTTATCAGTTCCCAATATTTAGTTTATGCTTGCTCATGGTGTTTGCGTCGAAATATCAGGAACTCAAAACAAATATGTAAATATGGTAAATATTTCGTTTTCAGTGGTATTGATACAGTCAAAATATAAATATCATTTATTGTAGACATATTTCCTGGTATCAAATTAGTAAAATTAATTAATAAGTGTGAATAGTAGATACATGGCTTGATTTTTCTATAGATTATGACGATGCTTAAAGCGTGCTTACTTTTCTACTTAATAAAATACATATTTTTTTCTAAAAAGTAAAATCACCTGTTATTAATTGGTTCGGATTTAAAAAATGTCCAGAAAGTCCCATTGGCTTTAAGGTAATGAGAATTTTACAACGTAGGGTATAAAGTAGTATAAAGTACAATACAATACAGCACGGTTAGTCTACTTCAGTTATTTTCACAGCGTTATGTCATACGGTATTCTGCTGTGGGGAAAAGCTGCTGATATTCAAAATATATTTGTTCTGCAGAAGCGAGCGGTTCGTGCAATTTATCAGCTGGGTGCCCGAGTTTCTCTTAGAGATTTTTTTAAGGAGATTGGTATCCTCACTGTTGCTTCTTAGTTCATCTTTGCCAACATTTTATATATTAAACAAAATATCCACCTGTACACTAAAAACAGTGATATTCACAACTTTAACACTAGAAATAAGCATAAACTACGCGCTCCTTTTCACCGGCTTCACAAAGTTCATAATTCATTCGTCGGGCTTGGTATAACATTTTATAACAAACTGCCATCTTCTTTTCTAGACTTGACATTTAATGCGTTTAAAGCCAAAGTAAAATCTAATCTTTGTTTAAAAGCGTACTATTCCATTAACGACTACTTAAATGATAAGAACAGTTGGTCGCTGAGTTGAACACAAGACAATGTTTGTTATTTATTTATGTTCTTTCTCCAAGATTAGTTTACTGATATGTTATGTCTTTTTTTTATTATTATTATATACTTTTTTATACTTGCCTTACTATTGTATCGAGTCTGGTTCTTCTAACCAACCTAACAGACAGATGTGTGCTGGGGAGTTTGTTCCGCCACTTCTTCTTTCCAGCAAAAACACTAGGAAGTGTCGAAGGGGGGGGCGTTTTGGGGGACTGTCTCTTGTAAATAAGTAAAGTAAAGTAAATTTTGACGTTCGAAAAGTGCTGATTATCAGCCTAGTTTGAATAAATGAGTTTTGATTTTGATTTTGATTTTGATTTTGATTTTGAAAGACTCAAAGTTAGCTTTAAGTGAATAGTGAATGCATTTAATACGCTAAGTTAAGGTATTGTTTTCTTTCAAGTGATTTATGAGAATATAATCGTATTAGTCACGGGGTCTTAAAATAACAAGACAGTGAATCAGCTTTTTATGAGAGGTCTCTCGTAACAAATTACTTCAGGTATTCATTGTTAGGAGTGGTCGCACAAAAAATAGTCATAAAGTGTTAAGAACTTTCTCAGGCTGGAACGTCGATCATTTAGTAAATAATATACGTGTCAAGAAGCACATAACAAAGTTGCACATAGAAGAACAAATATATAAGATCCCATTAAAATAGATGGAAAAACTCTTATAAACCATTCAGACCACCGAAATAAGGACAGTGGTAAAAAAAGAAAATAAGAAATAAGTATTAAATACTTAAAAGAAAAAAAAAACAGCTAATGTAAATACACTGAAAATATTGGTTACCCAACAATTTAGCTCAAAATGAAATTACTATAATCTTTTTGTTGGCAGGATATCTTTGGTTAGAAATACTGAACGCTGTACTAAAATTTGTTCAACGATTTTCACGGGACTGATCAAAATACAATTGAAGGCCGCACCAATATTATAAACATAAAAAAGAAATGGCGACTGTTGCCTTTTACGGCGCACCTCCTCATCTCTACTCACACACATATAAATTGCACTTGTCAATCGACGCGCGCACCTGGAGCAGGTGGTGGGCAGATCAGCTGTGAGACCGGCTTGTGCCAAACTGCTGTAGGTAACGCATATTTGTGTGGCAAGTCGGTTAAATGACCTAGTTTTTGATTGGTGGATTAATTATATCTATACTTACTCGATATTTTAGAGGGTTATAATTTATAATTGCTCATTTGGACTTGAGGTTACAAGAGCAAATGACGAGCGTGGAGGTCCTGGGCCCCGAGTTTGCTATTCAATAGTGTCAGAATGGTCTATCATTGATCTCATAATTGTTGATTTTGATAACACCAAACTTGTCAAAATCAACAATTATGAGATCAGTGATAGATCATTCTGACACTATTGAATAGCAGACTTGGGGCCCTGGTTTCGATGGCTTAAGTCATACTGAGAATTTCTCGGTAGGAACCCAGGAATGTCGGTTCAGGAATCAGGGTAAGAGAACAGAGAGTGCAACTCTGCCTGCGCACACACTTGAGCACTATAGTATTATAGATCTCCCGCGCCGATGGCTAATCTCCGCTGAGAATGGGCGCAGGGACCGAAACCGGTCAGGCAAGGGAACTATAAACCTATTATTATAAAGAGGTAACATTTGAGTTTAAGGTGTGATCTTCGAAACTGCTCTAAGATCATTTTTGATCGTTTTATTTCATTTCCTGATATTGAGATTGGTTGTCAAATATTTAAGTTTTAACAAACTTATTTTTAACGCTGCCGTTTTCGTGAAACCTACGATGGTTGATTAACTTGCGAAAAGAGCAGTACCTATCAAAAAAATAACCCATTCATCAAAATAATCTTCGTATATATAAGGCTATTCAACCTGCAGGTTACATAGACTTTAACTGGTAGGACATTATTGTCTACAAAAGTCTGTTAGATATGTTAATGTCTCTTTTTAAATGAACCATAAATTCTAAAAATGATAAAACACTTAAAGTAAAAGCTCTCCACACCTTTCACACGTACCTACGTGGCAATTAATTTAGTAATCGTGGTGGCAGTGACAGTATTGCCATCATTGCCATTATTGCTGGCAGTCACGCGAGGTGCCACGCGGCGTGTCAATCATGCACTCACTACTATTAACGTGTCGTTTAGCCGCTGTTTACCAGCATGCTGTTGTATGGTGGGTTTTTGAAGCTTTTACAGCCACGCTATGATGTTGGTAGTTAACAAGCAAAAATAAAATTACTTTGGTTTAAAATCTTTTAACAAAAATCATTTAGTAAACATGCATGCATCGAGAGCAGCGGTGGCCCAGTGGTGGCGGCCCCGACTTACGAACAGTAGGTCGTGGGTTCGAAACCAGGCAGGCACATTACTTTGTGTCATTTATTTCATCACCTCTGCTCTCAAAAAGGTAAAGGTGAACATCGTGAAGAAACCGGCATGGCTTAGAACCAAACATTCGAAGACATGTGACATCTACCAATCCGCACTGGGCTCGCGTGGTAGATTATAGCCCATTTCCTCTCAAAGAGAGAGAGAGGAGGCCTGTGCCCCAGTAGTGGGAACGTTAATAGGCTGTTGATGATGAAACATGCAAACTTTAATATTTTACTGCTTTGATTATTAATAGTCAAAACAGTCACATATTTGGTGGCTATGTACGACGTGGCTAACTTTCAGAATATATCATTTGTATGCTAACGCTGTTGGTGTACCAAATAAATAAATAAACCCTAAATAAATGCTTTAAATTTCTTAATGAGTAGTTTTTGAAAGGGTTAAGCAGAGGTGTACCTTATACTACACCCACATTTAACTAGTTAAGTTTAAGTCCCACGTAATAAGAAGCCAGCCTAGTGCCAACAACCGGGCATTCAATTCAGACTAAAATTCTAATATCATTTTGCCAAAACCGGGAATCAAACCTAGGACTAGACCAATGAAGCAGTCTTATTTTCAAATGACGTGTTTTAAATTATAAACTTTCAACATAAATGAAGTAGACTAACTCTAACTAACTCTTATCGCTACATCATCTGCCTCATCTGCCTAGCCTTTTCCCAACTATATTGGGGTCGGCTTCCAGTCTAACCGGATGCAGCAGAATACCAGTATTTTACATGGAGCGACTGCCTATCTGACCTCCACAACCCAGTTAATACTAGGTAATACGATACCCTTTGGTAAGACTGGATGTCAGACTTTCAGATCACTGACTACTCGTAACGACTGCCAAAGATCTATATATGGCACCCGGGACCAACAGCTTAACGTGCTATCCGAGGCACGGAGGAAACTCGGTATGTAATGGGCGGTCACCCATCCACAGATCGACCTAGGCAGCTTAACCTAAAGATCGACCCAAGTGGCAGTTCTTATTAAGCCACGAGCTCCACATTTATAACTCTTATCGCTACAATAGGGAAGTAAACAAAAAAATCTCATTAGTCCGTCATATAGATTACCAAAAAATATTGGACCTTTATTTTTTCTTTTTTCACGTAAACAAACAATGAAAACGATACAGTGCTTTGAAAACTCTTGTGACGTCATTCTCTAAGACATAAGTATGACATTTTTTAGCGGTCAGTGACGTCACCAACCCCCACTCAAATCTTTGACGCGTTTTATCTTCGTAAATTTTGATTGATTTGATAAAACAAAAAATACGTATCCAATATTTTTCGATAATCTAACAGACGGACTAACTAAAATCAATTTTTTTATGTTGGTACACATCCCTATTTAAAACTAAAAACGCGTATTCCAAGCTCGCACACAAAATGCTGTTTCAGAACGAAAAATTGTGTTTCACATTTATTACATTATTAATAAAAAAACGTAGAGAAAGTGCTGGCAATAAATTAAAACAATTATCCCCATTCGAGCAGCTGGCGAGTTGCTAGGCCTATGTAATTTGCCGCCGGGAATCGAACTTAGGACAAGCTGATGTCGCGGTTAATATGTTACTTTAGATTAGATTTCATAAGGCATGTTTTTAGTTAGTTATTACATAGTACGTCTGCCCGTCATAGCAACAGTTAAATACTTTGTTAGTGTTTGTATGGCACCTCGGTTTTATTCGGTCTTTAGTTTTTATAATACATATTAATGCTTGAAGCAAGATGTTTGTCGCTTACTCAGCAATATAAATTTAAAATGAAGAGTTAAAATGCTATGGAGTATAAAGTTAATTTGTCAACAAAATGTTGATTTGACCAGTTAATTTTGCCAGGTTTGATAAAATAAAGAAGATAGCTAATTATCACTTTTGTAAACGACTTCGCTAGATTATCATGGGACTTTTTTATCGAGTTTTTCTTGCCGTTCTTTTTGCATTTCATGTAGTTTATGAATGACTTGGACTGACCAAATGAACTGGCGAAAGTGTACTATTAGAAACACCTCCTCCTGATCCCTCGGTAAACGCAGGCGTGATGTTATGTTATAAATAATTTGAAATTAAATTAGACGAATTTAAATTATGGCGTACAAGTTTGACCTGTGTGCATCCGTTAAAGTCAATTCGGTTTGTTTATTTGTTCATTGTTTAACCCAATAAATAAAAAATCATGAAATCTAGCGAATTATTTACTTTTAGAAATAATTTAATAGATTTGTGCCGGTTTTAGTTCCCGGATGTAGCTAGCACATGACCGTGGAGATTGACACAAGAAAAAAAAGCCCTCTAAAAAAAAAGACTGAATTCAGGCTGTTGATGGCGTGGCGATGATGCCTGTTTTACTTCACACAGTTTCTATGGGAGGAGGGGGGGAGATCGTCAAATGAACTCCACCTCTCGATCTGGGCAGAGCCGTAGGTGTCAGACTTCTACTGACTAAAAACCACCCATGTTCCTTCTTAGCCCTTTCCTACTCCTCCGCTATGGTTTTCTAAATAATTTCGTTACGGGATCCAGGACAGTTAAATCGTTTCTCTGAGACTTCGTCGAGCTGCATTGTCTGGGTGCTTTTCATGTGGTCGCCACTGTTGATTCTAGCTAACAGGAGTTACAGTGGTTTGGGAATAGCGTAGCGGACTTGTCCTAAAAAAAAAAATTGACGTTTGGGCACGAGGCCGCGGTATCTCTTTCAAACAACCCGCAGCCTTGCTTTAGAAATTCACCCGAGCTTTTATGGAAGTATTTATTGAGGTGGTATCAGTTGGAGTTACTGAAAATGGATATTAATTTAAGTAGGTGTATAGATAGCACATCATATCTGAAATCGCTGAAGGGTTGTGCAGAGATGTAGGTGCCTAATAGTGGTTATTGACCCTAACTGCTATTCGATTCCCACCCAGGACAAATGTTTGTGTGATGAGCACGATCATTTGTTCTGTGTCTGGGTGTAATTTATCTATAATATGTATGTATTTAGAAATATATAAGTATGTTTATCAGTTGTCTAGTACCCATAATACAAACTCTGCTTAGCTTGGGACTAGATGGCGTTGTGTGATAGTTGTGGAATATTATTATTATTATATAAATAATATCCTGTCCACGTTTTAAATGAATAAACCCTTATCTCAGCATAGAATCCCTAAATCGATGTCAAAATGATAAATGACTCTCAAGCAAGCGCAATAGTCCAAACCGTTCAACTTACGAACTTGATCGAAAGGTTACAAGTTCGATCCCGACCCTATTGAACCCTTTAGCACATTTAACTTGAGGGTTAAGCGATATTAGTAATGCATCACGAGTTAACAGTGATCTTTATCTTGCTACTTTAATTAGTTTTAGGTCATATTCTTAGTAGATAGTTAGTCAAGAAGCTTTTAAACTAATAAGGTTTATTTGAATATGGATAGACTGAAACGTTTTAATGGTTCTTTACGCTAGTTTTCAAAATAGGCGTGATTACAATTATTTAGGTATGTATACTATTGAGCTTCTAATGTACATATATAGGATATTGGGTTAAACGAGGGACATATTGAAGGTATTCAGTATTCGATTCTTGTACCAAATATGTAAAAAAACTGTAACCTTAATCTGTGACATAATAGGGGATCGGACTGAGACAAAAAAATATGATTCTAATTAGTCCGTCAGTTACATTATCGAAAAATATTGGATACGTGTTTTTTGTTTTATCAAATCAATAAAAATTGACGAAGATAAAACGCGTCAAAGATCATGAGTTGTTGGTGAAAAATGTACTACCATTTGACGTTTTCGAGGAATTCACGAGTTTTCGAAGCATTGTATCGTCTTAATTTTTTGTTTATGTGAAAAAAGAAAAAATACGTGTCCAATATTTTTTTTAAAACTATCTGACGGACTAATTAGTAAAAATGTACTAATTCAGCATATTTCTAGGCACCTATATCATCGTGACAGTTAGAGTTTCTTGCCCGTTCTTCTACATAGACATCTAGGTTTTGGAAAAGGCTTCCTTTCATTTTAAGAGTGCTTGTATAAATTAATAAAAATAATATTTATTGTTACTTTTTGACATAACGGACCCGCATGATAAGAACCTCGTGAAAATCGAAAAAGATAGGCAAATCAAGTATCTTAACTTGGCTCGTGAGGTTGTCGACATGTGGGGTGTGGACTCAGCGATCATTGTGCCGATAGTCGTTACAGCCAATGTTAATTGCCAAGAGCTTCGACCAACACCTGAGGAGGCTCTCGTTAGGTTGCTGGATCAAGGGCATGATGCAGAAAGCGATATTCCTGGAAGCGGCTCGTATTGTAAGTAGGTTCCTTTTTCTGGACCCTGGTTTTTTAAATAATTGTTTATTGTATTGTTTTGTAAGACATAATTAAAAATTTCTCAAAAATATGTAAAGGAAATAATAGTTATTTTGAAATAAAATAAACCGAGATTGAGTAAGTAAAAAAACCGGGAAACTTATTTTAAAGATAATTATTATTATCAATCACCGAACAGTTTGATCATTATAAAGGTTTAAAAAAATCAGAACACACTTGTGAGCTTACATTTCATAAATAAATCAATACAAACAAAATATTTGAGGCAATTAATGCAAACAGGCCAGGGGAGAAAAAAAACAATAGGGCCATGAAGTCTACGTCTTAAATTGTACATAACAAAAACATTTCGTCCATATCGTTCCTGATAAGTATAACCTAGGGGTCTTCAAGTCGAGAGTGAAAAGGTTACTTTTAGGTCAGCGTGCTACATCTTCGACCACATCGTCACTTAACATCAGGTGAGATAGTGGTCAAACGCGAGCCTATCTACAATAAAAAAAATAAAAAATAAAAATATTCACCCGACTGTGGTGAAGCCCGAAGGGAGGGTTATTTAGGAACATAAATTTCGAATTGTTTCCGCAGAACTTAAATATCATGCTTTCGACAAGTACAGTTAATATTTATATCACAGGTAAAATTTCGACTGTCACTCTCCAATGGTGAGTGATGTTACTTTAACTAATATTGACTAAAGGCCGTTAAGTTTCATATAAAAGGAGTGAGCTATTGCCAGCAACCATTCATACGGGAACACCTAATAACACTTTGCCAGAACTGGGAGTCGAACCTCATGAAAGTCGAAAGTCATGATAATCTAGTTCTGTACTAGAAGAGGCACAAATCACCCGGCTTGATTCGCAGTTCGCAACACCGCCGTTTTCGGGGACATACTAAAGATTCGTTCCAGAAATTATTTCATCGAGATTACCACTTACTCTCAAGTACCATCGGAAAACCTCTTCTCATTCTGTTTGTTTCATTTTTCTCTCCGTCGTATTAATTTCTTAGATTTTTTTATAAACACTCATTCGAGTGTTTTCTGTTGTGTTTTCTACTCGATATAAATGAATATTGGATGCTGAAAGCCTACTTGAATTATTACAATACGTTAAAATAAGCTTTTATGTTAATTGTTATTTTGTCTGGATTCGAGCCTAGGTGATGGCACTAGGGTCATCCTCATGACTTCATGAGACATAAACATAACTTGCGAAAAGTGGGTGTAGGTACCTATTACGTACACGTACGCCTTACCTTCCGGGGAATACAGGTATGATGTAATGTTATGTTATGTTGCATTTAACCCTTTTTTTTTTTTTTTTTTTTTTGGTGGGTGTAAAATCATCGAATAACCCCTCCCGCTCTTGGGCAGAGCGAAAGGGAGTGTCAGACTTCTACTGACTAAAAACCACCCATGTTCCTTCTTCGCCCTCTATGTCGAGGCCGCGATAACCAGAGGACTACCCGCGGCCCCGACAGGCTTGCATTTAACCCTTAAACCATTATAAATTCACAAACACTAGGAATGAAGTTCACACAGGCAAAATGACTATTATCAGGGTGATTTGCTGGTCAAAGTCCCGTAGAGAAATAGGTAGAGGTGCCTACTTTTTATTATTCATCAAATAGGCACTTAGAAATATCACTTAGAATAAACATGTAGGGACAATTACCATATTAACATCAAATTATTCATCAAATAAGGTTGTTATTTAACATTCAAACTTTAAGTACTCCACTATGATGAACTTTCACCTATATTTTATTCTCAAAACTGCTGCTGCCATCTATTACATACTTAAGAAACTAAAAATGTAAACAATGATTATTTTGGTCGATTTGAATCGGTAAATAGGGTTAAATCATATAAAGATAAAATACTTTTCTTTATTTTACTATATTTAAGCAATTTTAACTATATTTGAAGAAATAAAATTAATTTTCATATTTAAACATAACACTATCGATCGACAGGCAGCGCCACCTGTTGAATTATAGCACAACTATATCTCCATACAACTGATACAACTAACGTCGGCGTTTGTTTATTTTTAACTTCTCAATATATGTTTTTTAAATTAAAATATAGCCCAACATAGCTTGAAGAATTGCCAAACTTAAGTGGCAGTGGGCAGGGCACATTGCTCACAGAACGCATGGCCGATGGGGCCGCAAAGTTCTGGAGTGGCGACCGTGAACCAGAAGACGTTGCTTTGGAAGGCCTCCCACTAGGTGAACCGATGACCTGGTGAAGGCTGCGGGGATCCGGTGGATGCGAGACGCACGGGACTGGTCAATGTGGCGACACTTAGGGGAGGTCTATGTCCAGCAGTGGACGTCTTTTGGCTGAAATGATGGTTATAATTAATATAACTTTAATAATAACTTTACATTTCAGGAGGAAAGTAAATACCTAACTATTTTTAAATGTAGTTTCTGCTAAGCAGTCACAAAACTTGAAGTAGCATCTGATCTGTGTAAGTAGTAATTATTTTATATCGATGGTCATACAGGAAGTCATAATATTCTCTAACGTAAATTACTTCGTTTTACAAGCTTCATTACAAACCATTTCCTTTAGTTTATTTTAATAGACTCCTTATTGCGTAAGTAGTTGAAATCGCAGCTGTTTGGCTGAGGTACCTACTAGGTTTGATTCTAAAGTTATGAAAGATGTTAACGAAACTCTTCTATTTTGAAACAACCAATGCTATAAATGGTGTAAAAATTACTCTAATTCTAATGTACCTTAAGGTGCTATTGTAGATAATATAACATACAGACAGTAAAATTTAAGTCTTTCAAATAAAAATAAGTTTTAAGTCTTTCAAATAAAAAGAAGTTACAGAAAGATACAGTTGCCAATTCCAAAGCGTAGATCTATATGGAAAAGCTCTCTTTATTAAATCTAAACTTCATAACAGGACAGCCATTATTTTGCACGACCCTATGAATTTAATGCATGAACTCGCGTTTATCAATCCAGCCTACAAAGTAATCAACTTGCCTTATACAGAAAAAGTATTATAGTAATTTCAATACTTCTGACATTAGAAGGACATAAACATTGCAACTCATATCAATGGGTTCAATTCAACAAAACCAAGATAATGTAACAGCGACCAGTCTATTTCTCCCACAACAATCTAAATATTTAAAGTGCATAGTACGAGTTATGATAATTCGCCTATTCATCGACGATCTCTATGGAACCATGGCGGCTTCGTTTCAATCAACTCGCTCATTCGACACGCTTATCATTCTGTCACGTTTAGGGGCCACACACTTACTGTTGGTAGGGTTGCCACGGGAACTTTTTGACATTAATTTGGCATTTTGTTTTGGTTCATTTTGGTTTTATTATCTCACCAAATGATACTAAGCTCGGACTACTCAGTGGCAGACAGTTTATAAATGAATTGTACTACTCTCGACCAGCTTAGGACTAAAGTACTAACTCTGTTACTTTGAACTCCTCTTTAATCATAACATTCGTAACACTTGTATCTAAAAAAACAAAATTTATCATTGGATCCCGTCGGGGCTGCGGGTTGTTTGAAAGAGATACCGCGGCCTCGGTTCACAAGGGTTTAGAAGGAATATGGGTGGTTTTTAGTCAGTAGAAGTATGACACTCCCTTTCGCTTTCATTGAATAACAGTTATTTTAAAGTTTATCTTTATTCATTCAAAAACAAATTTTATATATTTTTAAATATTTCCTATATTAAAAGTATTATTTTTAATTTGATAGATAAAAGCCATTGAAACCGTCATTCATTTTGTTTCAGAATATCTTTTGAAAATAATTAAGACATAAAATACAAAAACTAATTCAAAGGTCTCGGAAAATTACAATACCCAAATCTAAACGTAATTTTACCCTTCACAAGTTACTGAGATAGCAACACACAACCAGACATACTCAAACATTTCCCAGCGGTGTCCAGAAAATTCGGCAACCCTACTCATTAGGCACGCTACTCGATGCAAAACGTTCTACAAGCGTGACACCCAACCGGTTCGTATTGGGGTGAGCTGAACTTAAGGGTGCCAACAAAGCGGTGTGAAATGCGGTGGTAGCACTTGAAGATATAATAATGTATCGTGTTGTGCGGACACTATTCTTTGGGGTTTTTATTCAGATTTGTATAGTGTATGTGTGTCCCCTGCTGACCAGTTTTGAGTTCTGTAGGGGAGAAACTGGAGTGGTGATCTCATTTTAATCAGAGAACTCTTATATGTTTGATTTGAAAGCTGTTTCGAGAGAATCTTTGCAAAGCAGTCTATCACGTAATAGATGTTTTCAAAAATGTATTCTGTACCTGACCTAAAGTAGGCTTATGTCACAAACTAATCGGTTTTTTCTACCAGCTAGTGTACACCTATAGGATCTGCCGGGACTGCGGTTTGTTCGCACATTATAATAATAATAGTCCTCCTGACCGTTTTCGGTCACGGCGGCCAATCTAAGTGGAGATTAGCCATCGGCACGGGAGATATTATAGTGCACAAGTGTGTGCGCAGGCACAAGTGCACTCTCTGTCCCTTCGCACATTATACGCTGATGATGGCGATGATGATGACTGTCTATTTGGCAACTCACTGAACAACCCGTTATAACAGTTCTATATATTATATTTATTTATTTCTAAAATCAACTGAACTAAATATATCAATCTCTTATACAAACACTAGAACATGGAACCCCCAGTAAACATCCCTGATAGTCGTACAATAAACATTGTTATTCCGTACATGTCTGCTTAAAAGCTGCCTCTCGGTTTACCGCGGCAAACTGCCGTTAAATGTTATCTTGACACATTTGTATGTACTAGACTTGTAGCAATATCTTATGTACATAGGGGTGTATTGTTTGAAAATGACATGATTGGCATACTGTTAGAATCTAATATTTTAAGCACTTTTATTTAAACGTTTTCAGTTTCATTAGGTACTAAGTCACATTACTTGATACATAATGTAAACTGGTATCTAATTACTCAAAGTATCTCTTCATACTTTGAGTAATAAATCATGTAACATTATCACACATGTTATTATTATTAGTATCACTGTAAAAGATTACCCGACTGCGCCAGAAGAAGGGTGATGTTTTTTTTATATATTGCATAGATACCATTCATGAATAGTTATTGTTTTTTAAGTATATAGATGATGATGATGATGATGAAGTATATACGTTATGCCATACTAGCTCATGTTTGCGGCTTCACCGCTGTTAATTGAAGAGCTGATTTTTTTGCGCAACTAAAATGTTACAATTACGTTACAGTCAACCTTTGTATTATTTAATTAATTATGTCTGTTTAGTTGTAGGTAAAAGTATCGTTGTTATTGATACAATAAAAATATAACAACAATAACAACAAGTTGTTATTCTTTTCTTTTCCATCAATAAATTGTTGTTACATGAAAATACAAATTTGTATAGGGGACATCTACAAACAAACTGTTTTACAGTTTGGCAGAAGTAATATATTTTATAACACGGATGTGACCATGAATAAACGCTTTTTCATTTTTTTGTGCCGTATATAACATCACGCCTGTAATCCCAGAAGGGTAAGGCAGAGATGTATCTAATAGTACACCCATATTTCGCAAACTTTGTTTAGGTCCGTGAAAGCGGTGTCCATTGTTGTCAATTGGGCACAAATTCAGACTCAGTAGCTACTACTGCAAAATTCCTGATAGAAAACCTCAATAACACTTTGTGCCTTAGTTGCCTGAAAATATGGTAATTGATATTTAAATTCCAAAACCGAGTGTTAATTCGCTTGTGTTTCGCCTCAAAAAGCAGGACCAAATGGCTAAATTCCAATGAGCAAGTAAAAATATCAGTTTGTTCGCTAATGAGCTGGTCAAGCTCATTAAAAACTAAATTTGTCCCCCTCCACTCACTGGAACAATCCTAAAACATTTATACGTATCATCACCCACCTTTACACGATCCTGTAAAAAGTGTTCAAATAACAATTTGTCGTGGAGGCTCGCATTAAGGTGGGCTAGAAGTGCAGTCGTTAGCGACCAGCCCGCGGCTACGTCTGACGATGGTAAGACAGACCCTTGTTACGGGCAACTTTGCACAAGGGCCGCATGACGACTACGTTTTACTTGAAGCTTTTGTTTTTTTTGTTGCTGTTACTTGATATAGGTATTTTGTGCTGTAAGATGTTTGTTAGTTATTGTTGAATTGGTTGGGTAGAATTGATCATTACCACTTTAAGGGGGGCCTATTTAGAGAGTTGGTTACGAAGGATTGCCAGTAGAACAGTGTGATAAATAATAATTGGATGTCCTTTTAAGAACTGTTGCTTTAAATTCTATGAAAAATATAACGAAGTTGTGTGTTGTGTTTTGTTTTATTATTATTTAGTTTCCTTACATGTTTTATTTTTGTAATGTACCTAATATGATCCAGCTGCTGATTGAAATAAATGAATTGAATTGAATACATTTGTAACCGTCTTGCGGTCGTCAAGTGTTTAGATTACCTATCGTTAGCTCTACAATTATTCAAACTATATACCTTTTAATGTTTACAAAGGCTTTCGTTTAAAAATAAGCTGGGTACATTACAGCTAGTTTTTAGATCTGTCTCAATTAGCAGCTTCGATCGTGCAAATGTTAGGGACACTCCAATCTGCTTCAGTCTATCTATCTTTCTTTCTTTTTTCTTTTTTAAAATAAAAAAAAGGTTGCCCCACACTAGGAATTTCTTTTTTTTTTTTTTTTTCTGTAAATCATCATCATCTGCCTAGCCTTTTCCCAACTATATTGGGGTCGGCTTCCAGTCTGACCGGATGCAGCTGAATACCAGTATATTACATGGAGCGACTGCCTATCTGACCTCCACAACCCAGTTAATACTAGGTAATACGATACCCTTTGGTAAGACTGGATGTCAGACTTTCAGGTCACTGACTACCCGTAACGACTTCCAAAGATCTATATATGGCACCCGGGACCAACAGCTTAACGTGCTTTCCGAGGCACGGAGGAAACTCGGTATGTAATGGGCGGTCACCCATCCACAGATCGAGCTAGGCAAGCGCAGCTTAACCTAAATATCGACCCGAGTGGCAGTTCTTACTAAGCCACGAGCTCCTCCTTTTTTTTTCTGTATGTATCTACTAATATTCTTCCCAGTTCAATGTGTGGTCGTTACTGGTTATTACGTTTGTAGGACAGGAATATTAGATTCTTCAAAGTCCGATTCGATGATAATATGTAAAACCCGGTTTCCATCACAAGCGGAGCAGACCCATTAATGCCCTTTTTTACCTCGCAAGTGAAACTGCTTACAGTCATGTGTTTCCACCAACAAAGAGTCGAGCGAAAATGACTCAGCGGACAAAAAGAGTAAACATGATCTTGCTCTGCTCTTCTTTCTTCAGCTTTCTTTTTCGGTGGGAATCAGACGACTAAACTCTTTTTTGGTGGAAACACAAACCTATTTTAGGAAAACGAAGGAAGGTTCACTTCGCTTAGCCATTCCCGGCTCATTACTCTTTCGCGATGGAAACCGTACAGAATGAACGTGCAAACAATCGTGTCGAATGTGATTGGAAATACCTGGAACATTACCGAACGCTATTAATAGACTAGTGCTTTGCTTGCAAATCATGTTAGTTGTCAATCGGGCGGAAAGCTTGTACATTTGTACTACAGAAATGTAAACAAGCTTGAAACATACAGGGTGGAATTTTGTAATGCCACCTGGAGGGAAAGTACTGTTAATACTGCAGATAGAAAATTTTACTCAAAGGAAACATTCATTTATTTTTGACATGATAAATTAAATGAAAGAAAAACCAGGAATTAATTTAATTATTTACAAAAAATGGTAAACTAACTAATTAGTTGCTCGAAATTTATCATGTTTGTTAGAGAGATTTCATCCTTATAATTGACCCTAACGATCGATGCAATAAAAGTACAGGGTATATTTATTTCAGATTTTAGCCAGTTCGATTCCCGGGTGTGGGAGAAGAGAATTTTCGAAAATCTTTGAATGCAGTTTGCTTTCTATTCAAAAATAAAGGAATGATTCCTTTGAGTAAAATTTTTTATTTGCAGTATTAAGAGTACTTTCCCTCCAGCTGGCATTACAAAATTCCACCCTGTATATAGTACTTAGTTCTAAACTGTATGTATTAAATACATATTGCCACCTAATATAAGTTTGTACCAATGGCGAGCAATTACTGCAGATTTATTCATCACTAGCTGGAGTGCGATTCACTAAGGCAAAACATCTTTACAACCAAGATATCATCGTTGAAACATCTGATGAAAACTTATCGGTATTCCGTAGTTAAAACTGCGCGATCGTAGCGCCTCAACGATGTCGACGGCGCGACATAGAACTAAATTATGGTTGCGAATGTATGAAAAACGGTATTCAGAAACACAAAACATCCTCGCCTTCAACGACAACGACGCCTTCGCCTTCGATTTTAACTGTCAAACCGTAAAGCTTGTAAATTGTAGATGTTTCCTTGGATGTAGACCTTAAAGTGTAAGTAAAACAAGTTATTTTTTAATTAAAATGCATTTTGTCTACCTTACTTTAATTCCTGAAACGTATAATGCCTAATTTTAATGTTTTAGATGGCAGTTCGTCTTTCTTAGTTTCTTGTGTGATGTTTTTGTTGGAAGAAGCTAAGCGTCGAGATAATTTAGAAAAAAGACGTCAGGCACTTAGGATACGTAATATGGATCTTCTCACTACTGATCTAGACTTTATTAAGGTATTCAGGTTGACTGAAGAGCTAATTATACAATTGGAAGAAGATATTTCTCCATTCATACCAAATGCGAAACGTCGAGGAGGAATTAGCAACCGAACCAAGGTAATAAGTACTATTAAATCAATGTATTAAAATCACCATACTCTGGAAATATGTCTAAAACTTACTCTCATTCCAGGTTTTATGCACTCTCGCATTTTTAGCTAGTGGGAGTTACCAAAAAATGATAAGTGGGAATGCAAGAACCTATATCTCGCAAGGTCGCAAGCATCGGCCTCGAGGACTATACGAACCGTAGTAGATGCCATCAATCACCCAGTTATTATTAAGAAGTACTTAAGATTTCCTCAAAATACAAACGAAAGGCAAATTCTCAAAGAAAAGTAAGTATTTCATAAGTTTCACTCTTTGGTTTTATTTTTTATTAAGTTGAGACTTTCATAAATCAAACTTAGTTATAATAATAATAATATAATAATAATATTCCACAACTATCACACAACGCCATCTAGTCCCAAGCTAAGCAGAGCTTGTGTTATGGGTACTAGACAACTGATAAACATACTTATATATTTCTAAATACATACGTATTATAGATAAATTACACCCAGACACAGAACAAATGATCGTGCTCATCACACAAACATTTGTCCTGGGTGGAAATCGAACCCACGACCTCCGGCATAGCAGTTAGGGTCACTAACCACTAGACCAACAGGCCAGTCAGCAGTCGGCAGTTATGATAGTTAATTAAGTAATATTTTTAAATTGTCTGTCTTTTTTTTAGATTTTATGAAAAATTCAAAATGCCTGGAACCATTGGTTGTGTTGATGGTACCTTGGTATCAATGGTTCGGCCCAAAGAACATGAAGAAAGATATTATTGTAGAAAAGGGTATCATGCTCGAAATGCTGTTATTGTAAGTTTTTTTTAATATTATTTCTTATAGTAGGATTAAGAACCTATCTGTTTCAAACCATATTTTAATCTTTTATTTTTGCCTTTTACGATAAATGATCCAAACTTAAATTTAATGCATGTGGATGTAACTTTTGGAGGTGCAACACATGACAGCTTTATATTTAATAATTCGATCATAAAAACGCATTTGGAGCAGTTAATATAATACAGGCGAAACAGTGTGTTTGCTTGGTATGTATTTTAAAATGTTTCTTTACTTTTACCATCAGAAATTCAGGTACAATTTCTCCAATTGTACCTGCAGGGCTATTGCGTATCTTTTAAATGACAGTGGCTATCATAAAGTGTACATCAAATAATGTCAAATGGTTCCATTTTATACTAAACCATAACCAATTTGACAGTTAATCCATGGACAATATGATAGCCACTGTCATTTAAAAGATACACATTAGCCCTACTGTTTTCGGGGGTATTTTAATATTAATAATAAATTCAGTTACTTTTAATTATTGTAAAATGAAATGTAATTTATTTCAGGGGACTCCGGTTTCGCTTTTAGGCCATACATGATGGTTCCATGTAGCAACCCTGAGCCTGGATTAAGGGAAGAATACTATACACAACATGTGTGGATACTCTTGCGCCTTCCCATCTTCCTAGTACAGCGTGCTGTGCGGGGGCTGCCGCTGCGGCTGTGGAGAACCTCAAGCGGCGGAAATATAGTAATCTTATTGGTAACTATATTTTCGAGCCGTTTGGGGTTGAAACTCTGGGACCGTGGGGTCCAAGTGCTCACAGACTTTTCAAAACACTTAGTTTATATTATAAGTTAGTTAGTTTATTTTAATGTAAAATTATTTCAATAAGAAAGATAAATAAATGATACATCAAAATTAATAAATAAAACAATCTTTTAACATACATTATATTTTTATTTATTTATTAAATCTCGAATTGCACTACTTAATCTATCTAGTGCCTGCGCCATAGCCTGATGGCCCTCTACTTGCTGACTAATTGCTTGGGCAATCAAGAGTTCTGCTTGTGAGCGCCGTTCTTCGATGGCAATGAAACGCTCTGTGAGGCTCACCATTTCGGACGGTGAGTGATGGGCTAACTCGCCGTCCGTCCGTCTCACGACGAAAACAGGCCGTGTCGACGGCGCGTTCGTGTTCCACGCGCGCCTCAAAGAGATGTCAGCAACATGGGAGGGGCCCGAAAGGGCCGACGCCTGTCGGGGCCGCGGGTAGTCCTCTGGTTATCGCGGCCTCGACATAGAGGGCGAAGAAGGAACATGGGTGGTTTTTAGTCAGTAGAAGTCTGACACTCCCTTTCGCTCTGCCCAAGAGCGGGAGGGGTTATTCGATGATTTTACACCCACCAAAAAAAAAAAAAAAAAAAAAAAAAGGCTCACCATTTCAGACCCGCGTTGTTACGGAGGTGACCTTGTCAATAGTCGCCGGCGCGCTGCAGATTGACGCGGAGATAGCTGATGAGTGCGTCGGCGACCGCGTAATGTCTCTCTATGCACACGCCGAGTAGGAGCTGCAATTAACATATTGTACTTATTATACTTATTCTTGTCTTGAATTCTGGGCAAAACAACATTGAAAAAATTTCCATTGACACGCTAAGAAGCCCATCGTGTCCCACTGCAGGGCAAAGGCCTCCCTTCCCTCTTTCCATTTGTCTCTATCCTATATTAAAGTGCTAATATTATTATTACTTTATAATAAATATTTGGTCAGAGAATGCAACTTACTTTGACTGCCCCTTTCCAAAACATTTGCCTGTGACGCAGGTCTTGTTGGCTCAGTAAACGAAACCTGAAAATATATGATAGTTGTTGAATTCTTTTTGTTTTAGAATAGTTTAAATCATAATTTTCCAAAACCATACCCTGTTTTCTTCAGCTTCTGGACTATGAGCATCTGGTGCTGGTTCAATCACTTGCTGTGTTACTTGCACACTATCCCTATTAAAAGCAGCGAGATTAGACTGAAATAGAATGTTTTGTTCTTTTAATTATTCGAGATAACATTTAAAATAACACTCACAGGCCACTGCAATACCATGTCCAGTATTTAGAAATATAAGTTTGATCCTATTTTTTATTTATTATACATATATACTTGTATTGATCAGACAAAACAGGCATGACATGGGTGTTGTACACCTTAGTGTAGAGGATTATGAGAGGTATAAGCATAGGTAGTACCTAATGCTTAGTGGCAAAATTCATCAATAAAATAATAAATAAATCTTGTACCCATTGCATTTCATGGCCTGGCTCATTTATAAGAACCACACTTTGGTCAGCTTGCTGCTCATTTGGAGGGACAATATTCTGAAAGAATGTTTACATAATAATATTATATTTCTAACAGGTTAACTCATTAAACTGAAAAAAAATTACTTATGAGTAAAATGCTGGGAGACTCTTCACTTTCCACAGTTCTCTCCAATGGCTCTTCCCAAAAATGTAAAAATATTGTATTACTTATTAATTTCAATTAAATCAATTGAAAATTGAAAATTACAAACCTCAAAAGGATTATTTCTAAGTTCTGATCTCCGCAACCAAACCTTTCTCCTCTCATAATGCTTTGGATTAAAGACTCTATTTCGTTAAGTTCTGGCACATCCTCTATGCCACCACCAGTGCGCCGTTTAGCTGCTGCAATTAAGCTGGACTTCCTCTTCACAGCTCCTTTTTTGTCCTTCCAGTACTGCAACACAAGTAATAATTATATGGTTTGATGTAGGTAATAATAAATAAATAGTAAAACCAAACCGAGCAAATAGGGGTATATTTGCTCAGTTTGGTTTTACTCTTGGTTGAAATTTTAAATGCTTATAAAATCTCAATTTGAAGCCTAGCTTATAGTTACAGTACATGCCTGTAGTTAATACTAATTTAGTCATAAAGAACATACACAGCTGTCGGCTGTCAATGTAAAAGGCTACTTATTCAATGCAACAGTATGTATACACACACAATACTTATAATTACCAACCTTACACCACTGTTCTGATGTTTTCGTACATCCACTACCATCGCTGTTCAGGGCTGTTGTTATTTCGGACCATGCCTGACGACTGCGAATGCCCGTACGAGCATGGCCCATATCCAACCATGGTTTGCTTTCCAAAAAGCTTATTAACTTTTCCAGTTGATTTAACGAAGGAGCTGCGTTGCGAGACACTAAAATATAAATATTTTGGTTACATAAATAGTAGTTCTAGAAACTGTGCCGTATATTTATTTAAAAATGTTACTGTCTACTTACTTTCGATATGTTTGGAACCAAACTAAAACACAGAACAAGTAGAACGCTATTGGTTTGGGGTGCAGAATTTTTTTAAAGTCCACTTAGCCACTTAAAACCACTTGAACCTTTGGAATTTCGTATTTTGATAAAAAAAACTACACGATCAAGTTGTTTGTTTTGAAATACGTACACAAACAGTTGCAAATGTCAAAGATTTGGGATTGTTTTATTGCCCTAGTCGAAAATAATTATTTTACAAGTCAAAAATGATCTATTTAATTAAATATTCATTGCATAATAAATATAACGTGTTTTATTCATATGTATTGTGCATTTGTATTAATTTAAATGACGAAATAACTTAAAAATAGGTTAGTCGAGATTTTCTCGATTATACTCTAGATTAAACATAGCAACACTGTTAACATCGTACTCATCATCGTTGTTCGGCAGATCGTCGACGAGCATAGGTAGCTTAGCGAATACGGTTTTTATCAGCGTTGTTTTTAAGAGCGATCTTTACGATGAAACATCAGTGAGCTCGTCGTTGTTAACATCTATGATGTGTCTGTTAGTGAATCGCATTGCTGATGCCCGCGGCTTCACCCGCATGGATGTCGGATCTAGACAAATAATATACTTAAACCTTCTTCAAGAACTATCCATTGGTGAAATCCGCATGAAAATCGGTTCAGTAGTTTTGCAGTTTATCGCAAACAGACAGACAGACGCGGTAGAGGACTTTGTTTTATAATAATAATAAATGTAGTGAAGCAAGCCTTTGAATTGTCATGCTCTAGAATCTGAGACAGAATTTCATGTGGGGATGACTACCAATTAGAATAGCTTTCATGTCTTAACTGTTTATGGGGATCAACACAACAACATTGCCAGTAAATTTGTTTAAAAAAAAGATTCGAGATTTATTAGCAGACAAGTGTTATTATAATATTTATGACTTTTTGAGTGGCACTTTTTGATATTTTCTATTTATTTAACCTTAATTTTTGTGACACTTTATAATTAATTTATATTACTGACTTATCAATATTTATTTTAGACTTCAAGTTCTAGGATTGCAGTGCCTTCAACTAAGTTTTTTGTACATTACTGACATTTTTTTTTATTGCTCTTGAATATTTGTGTCATTTTATGATTTCTACAGACTTATCAATGTTTATTAATTATGTAGGTACTTAAATTTTATTTTTTTTATGTAAATTTTAAAAATTTGTACGCCTTATGGGTGAAACATGTACGTACAAAAAATCTTATTGTAACATCTTACATGCCTCATTTGCATGTATACGCATGTTTTGACAAATAAAATGATCTTTGTCTTTATCTTTATCTTTAACAATTAAATTATTTTTTTAAAAAGAAGGGCTTTACGGGTAAGTCAGAACCGTCTATTCTTTTTCTTCATCTCGATTGAAGAGTCAAATTTTTGTAGTACGTAGCGACCTGGACAGCTCTGTCATTTACTTCATTCAAGCCCTGGATGCAGTTAGTTGTGTACGAGGCAAGAGAGGAGCTGCTGTTTTCCTGTGTTGGGGCTCCTCACTCGCATTTTATCCCAGATGGGACGATTATAGGGGATCTAGATAAACTGGATCGACAGCTGGATGGTCAACTTGACACTGCAGTCTGTTCAAAGATTTCCATAGTATCGGCCGCTGCAGTACCCTAGTCATGAACTGCAGTGGCCGAAAATGGATAGTGTAACAGTCTTTTAACGATATCATTTTCAAAACTAACAGAACCCATATTTCATAAATGAACTAAAATACACCCAAACACATCGAAATCAGTGTCTCAATATTGAGTGTGGGTTGTACATGTATTACTATAGTTAAACTAATTACAATACAGGTGGCAGCACCAGCACAGCCGGTAAAGAGCGCACGCCTCCAACTTGCTCCCACTGAAGTTTGGATCGGTACGGGTTTTTGGATCGGTGCAAGTTCGGAGAGGTGGCGGGTAAGGAAGAAAGGTATACTTCCTAGCGCGTCGATGACAAACTCCAAAAATTACAAAAAAATACCCAAAAATGAAATTGAGTTTACAAAAAATTTGACGACGAAACGCATTTTCAGTAGTGTCTATGTCTGATGCAATTCCTGTGATGCAACCGTGCAGGCAGGGGGATTTGAGTAATGATGGGGAAAATGGAAAACTTGTTTGTTGGAAAAATTGTTCATGGCATGGAATGGTTTTAATTTGATAAACAATTTAGTTTAAGGTAGAAGTATCATTTCCTTACGAAAACTCAGAAGAGAAACAGTCAAAATACATTATTATTTGATCTGTCACTGTTGGTGGGTGCCTGAGGTGGTCACAGATAGCACTCCTACATATACTAAGTGAGTGTTAGTTGTCGTGTATAGGTTTAATACATTACCTACATGTGTTAAGCGTGTTACTCGAACTTAGTTCGGCAGATAAAAATAATGAACTTTATGTAACAGTAAGGTAAGAATTCTCGTTGTATTTTTGGTGAGTTTCTGCAAGTTGAGGCAAATAGGTGAGCCTATTTGCCTCAACCCCCTAAGTACATCTCAGCTTAATCCCTCAGGAATATAAGGCATGATATTGTGTTTCTTAATTGATGACATCAAATAGAGGAGTCACAAAAAACGCGTTTTGTTTGTATGTTTTTCGGGCTCGTTCTTGATTTATCCGGAAATAAAATCTGAATTATAAGTTATTGGCAAAACCATAGGGTAAAACCGTAAACAAAAGTTCAAAGTAACAGTAGCAGTTTTATTTCTAACATAACGCAGTCATTTAATCGCTTTCTCTTCATACTTACGCCATCAATTAACCTAACATATTATTTAAGCTAATATGAAAATTGGCGAACTAATATCACAGGCCTCTCACGTGTGGATCCGTCCGTCCGTCCCACGGATCCCTAATTAAACTTACAAACGACACACCGAATGTTTTACAGTCATTGCGACGCGATTCTAATACCATTCTTAGTTTGTAAACGGCTTTATTTTGGAGTTCGGAATTGGTTTTACGTGAGTTTTAAAGTAAGGGGAGTCAGGAGTTTCTTTGCTGTTAGTACCGTGAGGTGATTAAGGGATTAGGATGATGGTATTTGAATTTTAATTTGGAGTGGGCCAAATACTTATCAATTTTTAAGAATGAAAAATCTTTGGAAATATTGTAGAAAATTTCCGTATCATTGATTAAATTATTTTCCATAAAACTATATTATGTTGAATTTTGATGAAACCGATGCGGTCACGGTTCCCGACACTGATACTTCAGTTAAGTGTAGACACGGACACTACTGGTAATTCAGTTAGTATTTGTTTAAAGCCGTGTTCGGACGAAAAAATGCCGGACACCTGATCAATCGTTTTAATTATAATATAATTTGTGTTTTTTTTTACCATTTACTGACTTATCCTTGGGAATTTAAATGTTCTATCTTCCTGATTTTCCATTTCATAGTGAAGACTTCTTGATGAAATGTTCTCAACTAAATCATTTTATATTGTGCAAATTCAATATCAAAACATGTTGTACATAATGCGCACATCTAAGCTGTGTTAAGTGACCACACATATTACCATAGTCTCCAACCAGCGCCTGTAAAGTGACACAGTAATTAATAATTAATAGCCATCGTACCGTAATGGACTTCCATGCATATTTGCCCGCATTGAGCAAATTGTAATTAGGCGTTTGATTACGCTTGCTATTACTAATTGTGAAGGTTGAATTTAAGACAGTAAGTGTCGTGATGATCAGTGAAGATGATGCTAGTAGCAATGGTGAAGGGGTGTGTGTGGGTTTGAACCAAAACAAACGTGTTACACTCAAAAAGGTGACGCAAACAAACTATGGAAACCGCCAAATCGTAGAACCCAAGGTAATCAAGCTATCCCCAAAAAATGTGACATCTACCAGCCAGAAATGGTCAAAAACAGCTAGTTCTCTTACACAAGGAGGACAAACATCCAACTGCTGCAGCAGTTGAAACATTATAGATTGTTTTTACAAAAAAGTGGTGCTTGATACCTACAGGTTTGATGTCGAAGAGTAACGAAAAGAATAAAATTCCAAAGCGCCCTAAGAAACTATTAGCTAACGGCTTTATCAAACCTCCTCGTCTTAAACTTGCCTCACAAAATAGATCTATAGCATGCATGGTGAGTAAGTTTCCTTACCCTGAACTCCAGCTAACACGACTGCAGTTGTAGCGAAGACGATGACCAACTGCGAGCTGTGGCGGAAAATATTTGCTACACTAACTTTTCCTGCTTTTCAACACAAACTCGCCAACTTTCAAACATCAGTCTTATACTTGAAACATCAAATTGTCTTCAATAACAGTAGTCTAACAACAAAACTTGTACAAAGTCGTGTCGCGTCAAGGATGATCCTACCTCGACGCATTTCCATGTCAACGTCGACGTCACACCATTAAAACTTAACAAATTTTGTGTAACTGAGCCCTGGCTGTAAGTACTAGTGACGTGTCGCAAAAGATGTCGATACAAAAAAGTTTTAGTGCGCTTAACATTAATGTGTAGGTACCTACTAACGAGCTTGTAATTTCATCTGCTTGGTAAATGGAGAGACCAATTCATGAAGGAAAAATATGACAATAATTGCCATTGGCAATAAGCAATTATGCTCCACCCCACATTGACGTTGCCTCAACTCGAGTGATCACCATGCTTTCTAAGTAGCCCTGCCCTGCAGCTCACATGTTATGGTGACGAAACATTTGAGTATATGTTGGGCAAAGGAAGCTATGTTGGGGTCGGCTTCTATTCTCACCGGATTCAGCTGTATCCTACCTACACAACACAGTTAGTGATGGGCAATACGATACCCCTCGGTAAGACCCGTTGTTCGACTTTCAAACCGATGATTATAATAGATATTGAAGTTCAACCCCTGACCCTTGTTCATTCACTGTATGTGGTGTGGTGTTCCTCACATTAAATATAAGAACTTATGAAATTAAAGACCCGGATTTCGAAATTGCTACTCATTTTATTTTATTTTGTATTAAAGTATCAATGAACTCAAAACAAACATCCCTGTTGTTTTCAGTACCGATCACGGAAGTAGATGGCGTGTCCCTAATACCAACCAAAATATTATGTTACTAATTTACCAACTTCGCGACGTTAAACATTACTTACAACTTGGGAACTTAAAGGTTTATTCTAATTCAGCAGTATTATCGCGATGTGGACCCTGTTGGGGGGTTAGCAGGAGTATATGGCTGTTGTTTTGAACGATTGAGATTAAAGTGCATTTTTGTATTTGAGCTTGCGACCTCACGTTTGCTAGTCAGACGAAATCGGCACAGCAGAATCTATAAAGTGTAGTAAGACGTAGCGCTCTGTAGTTTCCACCTTTATGGGAAAAAAGATGTTTTTCTCATAAAATTAGAATCTACAAATTTCTAAACAATTTCGTATAAAAATTCTATTTTGACTGGCAAATTAAACCAAAACATTGCTCATACCCCAAAACATACATGATCTTTCACCCAATTTAGCACAGTATTTTTTATTTTCATTCTCAACAAACCCAGTGGACGGTAAACATTAATAATGTATACATATCAAAGAGCCCATAAAAAGGACATAACGCAACATTATCATTGAACACGTGCACTCTGTTATAACAGCAATTTCTTCGAGCAAAAAAAATGGCATCTTCAAAGAAAGGGGAGACCAATAAAATCATCATTATGAGTGTATTTTTTCATCTGTGTCTTTTACGGAATAGATAGCAAATGGAGCTATAGGATGCGCATCATGTAAATTATTTCACATAACGTAACACCACACCTATAGTCAGTTATGTTTGTTAAGTCTCATGTTACATGAGTTATCCTATAGCTATAAAGTAATTTCAGTTTGAAAAATATCTTTCAAACACTGTTATATTTAAAGTTTTCAGTAAAACTGCAATGCTCGTAAGATATCATGGATAGTGGGCATTTTACAAATTATTTTTTCTGAAAACTGATTACACAAAATGCATTTAGAGATGTAACTGTTTTTGTTTCTATTAATATTGCCATCACATACTGATTTTCTAAGTGAGAAATTCAGTGTTGAGAGAGATTTAACAAAGTGTGTCGAGTGACAAAGGATCCTTATGTACTAGTGCAAAAAATTAAGGTAGCAGAAACACTTGTGAAATGTATTTAAAAATCCAGGTTGCGGCTTTAGCTCCGAATTTAGTCACACTCCAAAATATTCAAAATATTCTTGTACCATTGATAACCCAAAGAGCTTTGACAGCACGCGCTGTTTACTCGTCCATCACTCCATGTGCTAACTACTCCACGTTCTCCACACAAACAGGGCCCACTGTGGCCAGGGTAACGCGGGGTGAGTTCAGGGTACGTGACGGTTACGTGACGGGTACGTCGCTACAATTCCCGTTGATAAGGAAAAAATCACCAAATTTGAGTAATAACGGAGTCACAATATAATGGCTCTGACGAACCCGCTTGATACAATTTTACTGTACAATTGAGAGCAGAAAAAGTGTACAGTTTGGAGTTTACAAGTTGAGGAACTGAATTAGTAATAGAGTGGTGGAGCGTGTAAAGGTGCTTTTTTATTTAAATTGCTAGCTTTTAGTTTTTCACAAAAAAAAGAAATGTCGTTCAGGAAGGCTTTCGTTTAAGTATGAAATGTTACAGAATGGTACAGTAACTTTAACCTTGAAAAATTAAGTTTAAAAATACTCAACGGACTTATTGCCCGACTGCTGCAAAAAGGAGGGTAATGTTTTCTATACCTTATTGTCAACTATGTATCCATTCACCATAAAGTAACCACAAAATTAAATCTTACTTTTAACATTTAATTTCCCCCCGTAGCTATTTCCAGTCCTGAGCCACAAGGCCATTAATGTAAATCTAATAACGTTTGTATTATTTGGTCGGTCCCAACAACCCCCCCCCCCCTCCCACTCGGGTTGTTTTTCTACAACAGATCCTCAGCATCAATAATTACTCCTACAAAACAACTCTGACTTTTTATCAACAATTATGTACGGTACCTATTTTTGTTAAGGGTACATTGTGAAGTTATGAATTTTTATTTGTAGTAAAGTGGTACTTTTTCTTGGTAAGTTGTTTAGATTTGCAACATTTATGTCATTTATGTGTGTGTTTGTGTAAGTGAGTTTAAATGTTTGTAAATGCACCCACGATACAGGAGAAATTCCTAGTGTGGGGCAACGTCCTTTAAAAAAAAAAATGTGGTTGGAGGTTTTATACTGAAAGAAGATTTTAAAATTATTGTAAACAAGACTTTTCTAGATTTTAAGCTTTTCAGGGCCTGGGTGATGGTAGAATAAAAATAGGGCACGCCACGATAGTGGCGGTAAGTCCCCTCTTTGAGGAGTGGCTTGAGAGGCGCCACGGCGCCCTCACCTTCCGTCTGACGCAGGTCCTGACCGGACACGGTTGTTTCGGGAGGTACCTGCACCGAATCAGGTGGGAGGAAACGCCCGGATGCCACCATTGTGAGGATCGGCTGGAGGACACGGTGGAGCACACAGTGGAGGTGTGCCCCGCTTGGACGGAGCCCCGCCGTGTTCTCGTAGCGGCGATCGGCGGCGGCAACCTCTCGCGCCCGGCCCTGGTGCAAGCCATGGTCCGGGGCGAGTAGGAATGGGACGCCGTCGCTTCCTTCTGCGAAGCAGTGATGCTAGCAAAGGAGGTGGCGGAACGCGAGAGGGAGAGAACCTCTCGTCCCAGCCGCCGCGGGAGGCGCTCCGGGCGTCGGGGGTCCCGCGATGACCTCCAGCCACCGTAGACGCGGGTCTGTGGACGGTGACGTCCCACGACGAAAACAGGCCGTGTCGACGGCGCGTTCGTGTTCCACGCGCGCCTCAAAGAGATATCAGCAACAGGCCGCGGGTAGTCCACCGGTTATCGCGGCCTCGACATAGAGGGCGAAGAAGGAACATGGGTGGTTTTTAGTCAGTAGAAGTCTGACACTCCCTTTCGCTCTGCCCAAGAGCGGGAGGGGTTATTCGATGATTTTACACCCACCAAAAAAAAAAAAAAAAAATGGTAGAATAAAATGTAGCAAGAACAAAAATTTTAAATAATAATTTTACGCCTGTTTTTCGCTGGTTGGGAAATCATCAAATGACTCCTCCTGCTCTGGGCAGAGTGGTAGGGAGTGTCAGACTTCTACTGACTAAAAACCACCCCTGTTCCTTCTTAGCCCTTTGTGACCGAGGCTGCTGTATCTCCTTCGAACATCTTGCAGCCCCGAACGGCTACTTCGATTATTTACTAGGCTATTTCACTGATCTATTTTTACTAAAATAAAGTCATGATAAACAGCTACAAAAAAATACACCAAAAGAAGAATAAACTAATTTAAGATACCCTCTAAAATTAATTATCAAACTAATAAAGACTCCATCGTCCCGGAAAATCAAACAGTCTGCAAGAAATTCGACGCAAAACGGAAAATATCCAATGTAAGAATGAAAATAAAATTACGAAAGATAAAAACCTTTTTAGCCAACATAGGGTGATGGTACAAGGGTCGTTAAATATTTCTTTATATTATCTCGTAAAACGGAAGCCTTGTGTGTGTGTACATCCCCCGTATTATACGAAACTCAGAGAGATACCAATAAGTTGATTTTAGCTAGCTTACTCGCGAACATAATTTTGTTTGGATGCTATAAAATATACATCCTGTAGGTTTTAGGGTTCAGTTTAAAATAACGGTGAGATTAAACGGTTAGAGATTGATGTTGCTATTTTAACAGGGTTATCCAATATTTGTTTTAATATTTTTTCTCTCAATATCTGTTTTCATTTATTACTTTTGCCCAGCAGACATAAAAATCGGCTAACAAAAAATTAAATATCTCAATGGTTTAGGAAAATTTTACACGAAATAATCTACTAGCTGTTTCACACAAAACCTTTGCCATCAACATTAATATTAATGAACAGCTGATTTGAATGTAAGTATGCAGTTTATCGTAAATAATTACTTAAAAAAAATGTTATCAAATTATAAAAACTCTACAAGAATTACAGAATAAAACCACAGATTAATAAAACATGAATTCAATTTCAGTTTCTTATTAAAACAAAAAAAACTTTGAATTTATTCCAACAAGCATCTTTATCTCATTCTAAGTCAAAACAAACACAAGTAACATTCTTCACACATTTCTATTATTCTTTAAAAATATAACACGGATTCCCGCAACGGCTTCCATTTCGCGCTTGCCAGCAATTTTTATGATTTCACGTTGAAAGTGTACAAAGCGGGATCCATTAGACACAGCGAGCGACTTCCATCGACTTCCACAATACGTCGTTATGCTGTTATTAGTATGTTTCAGCCTGTATGCGATGTTTTTATTATCACCCTGTCTACACGCTAATCGGGTAAGAAATGTTCAAGATGTTTCAATTGGTTTCTTTTATGGTTAAGTAGGTATATGATTTTGGAAAGCTCTTTGTGTTTTGCAGGATAGACAGGATTAATTTCTAGCTCTCGAGATATTTCAGTCAGTTAGTCTCTGAAACAGCAATGCTTGTTTGCCACCTAATAACTTATCGTAACATAACATCACGCCTGGAATCCCCGAAGTGCTAGGCACAAGTGTACCTAATAATAATACACCCACATTTCGCCTATTATGTATAGGTCCCATATAAAAGGGTGCGAGCCTATTGCCAGCAAACGGGCACAAACCCAGATCCCGTGGTTGCTTCGTAGAAATTCCGGATGGAATAATCTAATGATACCTACTTTGACTTTGGGGGGGGGGTGGAAAATCATCAAATAAGAAGGCAGAGCGAAAGGGAGTGTCAGACTTCTACTATGCTAACGAGGCAGTCTGGAAAGACATATTTATCTAGAACTTGAAATACGTACTCTTATATGATAAAGAAATCGTGAAAGTATGAATTTAATAATAATAATAATAATAATATTCCACAACTATCACACAACGCCATCTAGTCCCAAGCTAAGCAGAGCTTGTGTTATGGGTACTAGACAACTGATAAACATACTTATATATTTCTAAATACATACATATTATAGATAAATTACACCCAGACACAGAACAAATGATCGTGCTCATCACACAAACATTTGTCCTGGGTGGGAATCGAACCCACGACCTCCGGCATAGCAGTTAGGGTCACTAACCACTAGACCAACAGGCCAGTCAATTTGGACTATAAGTATTAATACAACTAATTTAAAAAAGAAGTGTCAATGAGATCATCATCACCTCAATGATTTCAGTGATAAGACGTCTCACACTACCTCCTGGCTAGTGATAAGAATGCCCCAAGTCATTATTATTTGCTTTATTACTATCACAGTCATGTTTTGATAAATACCTACCAACGCCACACGTAGGTGTCTGACGTAATGATAGGAATAATCGACATAAAACTAAATATATACAGTAGATTAATGTAGATAGGAAGCAACCTATAGTATAATAACACGACAAGTAGACATTCGTAATCGTACCTTTATAAAAGTTTTTTTAAATTCTCTTTTCTCAAACTCCTTACAATCTTTAATACAGTCCAGCCACAGTTTCCTAGGTCACCATCTACTCTTTAATACAGTCCAGCCACAGTTTCCTAGGTCACCACCTACTCTTATACCCTATAAAAGTTTTGAGTATAAATGTGGATACATTCCTACTCAAAACTTTTCTCACAACACGTTTCTTATTCCTATGCATCCCTTGCCGTGATAACCTGGAATACTTAAAGCTGTTCAAAATGTTTCATAGAATGTTCCATTAAGGACTTTTTATCCGACTGCGGCGAAGCCCAAAAGAAGGGTTATGTGTTTGGCGTGTATGTATGTATGTATGTCTGTCTCTTTGTTCCCTCATAACTCCTAAACGGATGAAGGGATTTGAACAAAATGTACATCGCTAGATTCTTCTTGATGGCGTGAGTGGCTGGCTGATTAAAATTGAAAAACAGAAAAATTGTGGATTTTGGGGGCCACATAAAGGATTTGAAAAAAAACCGTTACCATCGAGTAGGGTATCAAAAGAAAGGTTTTAAAAGGAGATTACAAAAATATATGATTCTTATATGATTAAAAGCAATTCAAAGTCACAAATCCTAAAACAAACAAAAAAATTAAATTATTTGCGAAGAATTTTACGCGACCAACGAAGAACAAACACAAAAGAACTAAAAAGTTGGAAATAAAAAAAGTAGTTAGAAAACTAAAAAACCCGACTGCTGCCCAAGGTTTGTTTAATTTAAAATGTGCTTGCTTTTTGCTTTTCAGTTTTTTCAGTCGGGTTTTTTAGTTTTTGAACAACTTATTTTATTAATTTGTATATTTCCGGTAAATTCCATTATTATTATTTCTCAGTTGCAGCCACAGAGTCCGCTAGGTTCGTTAGGTTCGATAGGTTCGCTTCCTCTTTATTACATACTAGCGGACGTCACGCGGTTTCACACGCGTATTTCCTGTTCCCGTGGGAATACAGGGATAACAGGGTAGCCTATGTCACCCGGGGATAGTGTAGCTTCCCAACGGTGAAAGAATTTTTCAAATCGGTCCAGTAGTTTCGGACCCTATTCGTTACAAACAAATCTTTCATCTTTATAATATTAATGTAGAGAACTTGAACATAACTGGCAAAATTTGGTTGCACTAATGGGTACACCCTTCATAGACTACAAACGTGATGTTATGTTATTATTACGCATTATGATACCAAATTATACACAGGTGTGACGTAATTATTATGTCTCCTGTAGAACAGTAATTAAGTCCTAACGATAATACCAGAAAAGGCTCAACCTAGATAGAGACTTCACACAATTATTTTAATCAACCCCTTTTATCTAAAACAAACATAGCAAACACACCTCTGCCCTCAAAGCTAGCCATACACTTTTACAGTCCAACGACCCACCGCTTGATAGTCATACAAAAACACTTTTATTTCGGTCTCTGCCGTTATACCGTAGCTAAAAAGCGTGATACATGGTAAACGGCCTTAACAGCTATATCGAAATCCAGCTTTGAGTGTGTACCTGGTCGTAATCGGGTGACCGGGTTTGGTCTAAAATGAAAGCGATAGCGAGTTGCACCTATGAACGTTCTGTTGAACCTTGGACCTCTTTCGAAGCACGAATAAATAAGGGTATTTATTTAAACATAAAAGTACTACTGTTTTCCACAAAATCGTACTCTGAGATGTTAAATAAACCGCATAATTTTTGATCTGGTAATAATGTCCCACAAAGATGAGCCTATCGCATAGTAATGTCAGCCCAGGGTCTGAATATGTCCCGTCGGGACTGCGGGTTGTTCGAACGAGATACCGCGGCTTCGACACAAAGGGCTAAGAAAGAACATTTGTGGTTTTTAGTCAGTAGAAGTCTGACGTTCCCTTTCGCTCTGCCCAGAGCGGGAGGAATCATTAAAATTTGACGACTGTTTAACCCCAAACAAAAATTAAATAAGTGTGAATGATGTATCCTGTAAAATCATGTATTTATAGAAAAAGTATCAGGGCCGTTGTATGAAAATTCTGTCTGCCCAGACAATGGCTCAACCCCAGTCACAGGGGCTGCTCGGTAGATGGTTGTCTTCAACGATCCCGGGATCTGATTGGATTAGCCACGGATCCCGATTAGGCCCTTTACCAGAGACTACAACACGGCTGTTCAGATCAGACGAAATAAGATAGCATTGATGTAACGTTCAAGCCCTTTGCTGCCGTGTTGCTATGGGAACCAACGAAAACTATTGTCTAGAATCATTCTAGAATAGATCGTCATAATATCGTGATACGGGTTAGGACCTAGAAATTTCACTTTTCAGTCAATTTCAGTCTTTCTTAACCGCGTGGTTAGTGCCTTACCTTGTCAGAGTTGATATGCCGTCTGTTGTAGTGCGATGACTTGGCTGTCCGACGAATAATTTCAGTAATATTGTGCAATAGGTAAAAAGAAACCAGTTGTATCATGATTCTCACTGGTCATGCAATAACACTTGCCTTGAATGAATGCTGTTATAGTTCTAAAGAAGATTACAATATTACGGCTTTGTTTTGAATCTCTATGATACAAACATCTGTTGTTTGTGACACTATCATAGTGACTTGCTATTTTATTTAATTGATTATCTAAATTGAAATTATGTCATCTGTTTTTATTTTTCGGGCGATATCAGATGAGTTTGTTGCTAGTATGTTGGTGGCCTTTAAAATTTGTTTATCTTTGTTTAATATAAATTAGCTTACAAATCATGAGATGGCATCTTGTTGAAAATGTGTATTGCATATTTTTTTTTGAGTTTGATTTTTTGTGTTTTGTTTACTAAATTACTTAAACGAACATTACTTAAGGAGTGTATGGTGGTGGTGGTGTGTGTGTGTGTGTGTGTGTGGGCATGTGATGCGGTGGAATGAGGAAAATGTCGTGAAGGAGGACAAGAGCCAGAGAATGTTGATATGACTTAAGGAGTGTTCCGACTTCCTTGGTCCGAAGTTCTTCAAGGCGAAACGTTTGCAGTTTCAACTGGCGGTTTTACTGTAGAAGTCATGGCCATGATTTCTGTTAGAGGTCAAGTAATAAATACGTAATGATGAATTAATTCAAGTACTTAATCTTTTATCCATTTTGTTTTACTCTCTGGACTCAATCAATAATTTGTTAATTTTTAAAAACTTTTTTTTATTGTCTCACATAACAGCCAAAGTCAACGCCCCCTCCACATTCAAACCCGCTAACTTCTTATGCCCTATACCCCAACAAAGGTCCAGCCAAAATGGGCTCTCACAGTTTTCAGCGCACATTTGAATGGGAACGACTTTATTCAGATAACTACCCGTGATTCTATCTTGCTATATTTCATGCTCAGATTACGTGCTTGCCTCCCTTTGGCTTTGTTTTTTCGACGTCAAAACGCTGCAGCTGAAACCAAATTAATTGGTTCGATATTTGAATGTTACTGATAATTGGATGGGGTTATGCGAGAGGGTTACGATTTAGTTTTGCAGGGTGAGAATTTTTATTGATAAAATACGTTATTTTGCTTCTTTTACGCCACTTATTAGAGTAGTTCTCCTATATTCAAGTTTATTGCATGTTCAAAAAGCAACTCTTCGACTCGGGTCAATTATATTTCTACTACAGCGTGAGATGATTTCTTGGAGAATAGTTAGAGAACAGAGCCAACTAGTTATTAATACTTTTCAAAGTACCTTCACACTAGGAATTTCTCCTGTATTGTGGGTGCGTTCACAAACATTTAAACTCACATACACAAATACCCAGACCCAGAACAACTATCTGTAGGTCATACAAATATTTGTTCCGTGCGGGGATCGAACCCGCGACACGCAGCGCAGCCGTCCATTGCTTGAGCCACTGCGCCAACCGTGCCGTCAATTTATTTTTATTGGTCTCTTTTTCAAAGTGCAGGCGGCAGCAAAATAAGGCGGCCTTAGTAAATAAGCTTAGCATTAATGCAATTTGTCAATGTTTATTTTATTTTTATGGTCGTGGGCAAGAAAAATAAGAAAATAATACTAAGGTATCGTTAATTATTACTCATATTTTCGATACTACCTTGACTCCATGTTAACTGTTATCATTCAAATTCCTCATGTGGGCCGTATAATTTTTCTTGCCACTATTATTAAAACGTGTAGGTACCATGTATGATCATCACACCCCCTACACCTATAAACATTGGTTTTTTGTAAACCGTCAATTCACGCCACTATGTTTTTATCGTACTAGTACAGAATGCTTAATTACTTCAAGATAAATAGATATCACATTCTCATGTTACTGCATTACTGGCATGATAAGTTAGATATGAAAGGTAGACGAACCTTTGTGAGTAACGGGAATACTAATGAAAAAGACAGACGGTGTGAAGCGTTTTTTTGCGTATTAAATTAAAATAACAAGGTTATTACGAAACTTATTCGGTTTTTTTTTGGTTTTGTGATCCTTAGGATAACCTCGTGTTATAGATAACATAATTTAATAGAAAGAAAGAAAGAAAGAAAAAATGTTTATTTGTCACAGAAACATACATGCATACAGGAAATAAAACAATACACAAAAAAAAAAAAGTAAAATACAACAAGCAGGGAAATTAAAAAAGAAAAAAATATAAATAATGCACGTCGTAACTGCGACAAGTAGGTTGCCACTCAGCATGGTGCTGTGCTATGGTCACCCACAGCACAGCGCTGGTTTTCAGTGGTCACCCGTAAAAAACGTACGAAAGCCAAGAGCTTCAATATTAGGTACGTGTGTATATAAAATAAAATAAGCTTATTAATATTGCTTCACATGGCTCAAAACTAAAGACACAATTATTAAATAAAATTAAACGAATGTTACAAAAGATATTAAAAAAAAAATAAAAAATAAACTAAACTAGAACCAAAAGTATGACATGAAAGGTAGACAGAACAAAACATATATATATAATAGAGAAAACGCCCTTTAACTTAATAAGGCTTTTGATTTACACCAGTCTAAAGTAGTTTTGACCGATTAACAGTTTGGACTGTAATATAATTATATTATAGTATATGTACATATCTGTGACACTTGAGGACACTACAGCTTTCCATTACGTACTGAAAGAATTTTCCGTATCGAGTTTACAATAATTGTAAGTTTCTATGTAATTGTAGGCCCTAGGGGTACAACATAGCAACTTACGATATTGAATGTTACATTTTCATTTCATTAGTACTTATTGAACATGGACAAAACCAAGGTTATGTTGAATGTTCATGTAACATCCACTTCTATCAAGATCGGAGTTGTGGACGATTATGTCTACCTGAGACCGAAACTGTCTAGGCGGGTAGGTCTAACTTCGAGAAAGAGGTCAATCGTCGAATCCGACTCGGCTGGGATGCGTTCGGGAAGTTGCGCGGTATCTTCTCGTCCAAGTTATCACAGTGTCTCAAGACGAAAATATATGTTCCCAGTGTTCACATACATGGTCGCTCACAATGGGCCTCATCAGAAACCTCAAAGTCACCCAAAGGGCAATGGAGAGAGCTATGCTCGGAGTTTCTTTGCGTGATCGAATCAGAAATGAGGATATCCGCATGAGGACCAAGGTTACTGACGCAGCCCGAAGAATCGCCAGACTTAATAGTGGCAATGGGCATCGCTCGCAGAACGGTTGGCCGATGGGGCCGAAAAGTTCTGGAGTGGCGACTCCGACTAGGTGGACCGATGACCTGGTGAAGGTTGCGGGGACCCACTAGATGCGAGACGCACGGGACCGGTCAATGCGGCGACACCTGGGGGAGGCCTATGTCCAGCAGGGGACTTCGTTTGGCTAAAATGGTGATGATGAATGATGAGTACTTATAGCATAGCATAACATCATGCCTGCAATTCCCGAAGGGATAGGCATAGGTAGGGGTGTACCTAATAGTAGGACCAATATTTAACCACTAGTACTGATAGATAATTCATAAATTTTAACCACACTTGCGTGCACAAACGGCCTTCCGCAATTGGTTACACATAGCATAGGTAAATAAAGTACCTCATGGTGAATCAGGCCCCATGATGCCGTTATCTTTACTTATCTCACTCTACTAAGTGCTAAATCATCTAATTTATCACTACTATACTAAATATAAACCGTTACTTTCAGCAGTATCCTCTAGTTCCGTCCAAAGATTTAAACAGACAACATGCCTTCGCCGATCAAAATATACAAAATCGACCTCAGTCCACCATCCCGGGGCGCCCTGATGATGGCTGAACTACTCAAACTGAACTACGTCACTCAAAACGTGGATCTCATGGCCGGAGAACACAAATCACCTGAATACGTGGCGAAAAACCCCATGCACACCGTCCCTCTACTAGAAGATGGCGATTTTCTTCTCGCTGACAGCCACGCAATCATTTTATACCTGGTCTCCAAATATGGCGGTGGACAACAATCGAAATTGTACCCTAGTTGCAACAAATTACGTGCGACAATCCATCAGAGACTGTTTTTCGAGACTTCGAACGTCGCTGGTGCAGCCAGGGAGGTACTGAATGGACTAATGGCTGGTCAAAACGCACCTACTGCGAAACAAATCGAACTTGTGAACGACGCTTATGGAATCCTGGACAAATACTTGCAGAAGACAAAGTACGTGGCCGCTGACCATTTGACGATAGCAGATGTGTCATTAGTTGCTGGTATCTCATCAATAAATGTGTTGGTGCCCATGGATCAAAAATACACGAAGGTGCACGCTTGGTGGAATTTGCTGAAAAAGGAAAATTGGTACAAGAAAGCAAATGCACCTGGACTGGCGCAGTATGAAAAGTTAGTGCAATCAAGGTTGAAGTAAAATAGTGGCAGTGTTTGGATACAATAAATTGTAAAAAAAATGTTTTATTTAATATATGTAAACTTAGTTGTTAATAAAATATACTTTTAAGATGGGTTTCTTACCGGTTGGTGGAAATTATATGGGATTTAAATCCTGGGTGGGATAAGTAAATCTCTGTGTGTATCGAGGGTTTTAGGTTTGATGATGTGCACAATGATATCGTGCCCTTAAAGCAAAAATCAACTAACTGCACAATATACAAGGTGATTTTTTAGTCACCATCCAAATGATAAATTAATCTTTGGCGAAAATCATTGGATACGTGTTTTTTCTTTTAGTATCACTCAATACGAAAATCTTGAGATATCAAATCGCAAAGTTTTAACGTTTCACGGAGAACGGATAATTCTATGAAAAAAAGGATTTAATTTGAAAATTTTACGTTTCGATTTTTTTTCCAAAATACTGCTAGTGAATGATACCAAGTGCATAGAAAAAAAATTGACAGTGGCGAAAATTCACCTGTATACTCTTAGTTTCGGAAAAATCGTGTTTAAAGGTTCGAATCGTGAAATTTCTAGTAAAACACCTGATAATGAGGAGACTACGTGTATTATTGATTTCTTATTGTACTTATCGGGTGGAAGAGAACAAAGAACATAATTCTCAAAACATGTAGGAATAATTAAGGATTGGCTTGATAAGTGCAGCAGATTAGTGGTTTTCCCTGTAGCCGCAATTTTTTCTTATATTTTGAAGAAGTGAGTATGTACAGCAGTTTTTTATTAATTTAATTATACAAAATTTGTATATTCACCTAATGGGTAATTGCTAAAAATATGTTGAAATGTTTAGTCTCTTTACTCAGTTATCAAATTGTTATTGTTCATCTAACTTGAATCATGCCAAAACCACATAAACAGCGCTTAAATGTTTTTCCCGGTGAAAAACATTGCTTACAGTGCAAAAATATTGCTTTGATCGACACTTGTAGGGTTTCGTCTGTTCTTAATTTAATTTAGAAAATCTTCTGTTAAGTTGCTTTAACTAAAAGCTAAATCCAAAACTGAGCGACATCTCAGAAAACGGGTTTTACCAGTATGTCGATCTTGATTAAGAGATTCTAACGGTATCTGTAACACATTTTTTGACTGGCCTGTTGGTCTAGTGGTTAGTGACCCTAACTGCTATGCCGGAGGTCGTGGGTTCGATTCCCACCCAGGACAAATGTTTGTGTGATGAGCACGATCATTTGTTCTGTGTCTGGGTGTAATTTATCTATAATATGTATGTATTTAGAAATATATAAGTATGTTTATCAGTTGTCTAGTACCCATAACACAAGCTCTGCTTAGCTTGGGACTAGATGGCGTTGTGTGATAGTTTTGGAATATTATTATTATATTATTATTATTATTTTTGCCCATAAGTGACTTTAGTTGGTTTTCGCTATATGGGCACAAATAACAGTTTGGCAATAGGGTTGTTAACAAAAAAAAACTAATCAATCCGTCAGATAGATTTCCAAAAAATTTTGGACACATATTTTTCTATTTTCACGTAAACAAACAATGAAGACAATGAAGAGTCATATTCTAAGACAGTAGTATGACATTTCTTAGTGGTTAGTGACGTCACAACCACTCAAATCTTTGACTCGTTTTATCTTCGTCAATTTTTATTGATTTGAAAAACAATAAATACCGATAATCTAACAGACGGACTAATGAGAATCATATTTTTTTTAGTTAGTAAACATCCCTTTTGTATTATTTTTTCAATTAAGAAATATCTTAAGAAATAACACAGTTCTTTTTTTTCATTCTATTTTCATTTCATAATTTAATATTCAAATGAACCCCGCCTGCTTCCAAGTTTTGTTTATTTAATTTAAAATGTGCTTGTTTTTTACCTGACTGCGGCGAAGCCCAAAAGGAGGGTTATGTGTTTGGCGTGTATGTATGTATGTATGTATGTCCGTTTCTTTGTTCGCTCATAACTCCTAAACTTTTTAGTTCTTTAGTGTTTGTTCTTTCGTCGCTTAGCCAGTGACACTCGCGCCATGAAAACGAATCTAATGACGTATATTTTATTCAAATCCTTTCATCCGTTTAGGAGTTATGAGGGAACAAAGAAAAGGACATACATACACGCCAAACACATAACCGTCCTTTTGGGCTTCGCCGCAGTCGGGTAATGAGTGTACCTGTACCACAAGGTTCGATATTGAGTCCTTTCCTCTTTCTAGGGTTTCGTATCCAAATGGCTACAACGGAACCCTTTTAAATTCGCGTTGTCCGTCTGTCTGTCCGACCCTATATCACAGTCATTTTACTCTGAGACTACCGATGCACGACAAAGTTGTTGAACAGTAGGCGTCTTCTATGAAACGCTACACAAAAAAGGAAAGTGAAATCGGTTCAGTCATTTCGAAAAATAAGAACTTGAAAATTTGTCCGACGTTAAAGCTCTTCAGTCAATGGTTGATGAATGATGTGCTTCTAAAGCCGGTACATTTAAGGCCCCTCCCCTCCTAATACTAAAGAAAGTAGAGGAAAATTGTTTAGTTTGTGGTAAATAATAAAAAGAACGTTCCACGCTTTGATATGCGAGTAATAGGATATGGGCTTTTCTGTCAAACTCCAGCAGAAACTTTGTTGAATCCCTTACTGCAGGTATACGATTAATTGCCATCGGGAAGAAGAAGCCAAAAGCCGACTAACATCAGCCAATGTACAGCTACGTCGCAGTGCCCTAAAAGCTGAAAAGCAGTAAAAGCGTTTTTGGGAGCTTGATCCGGCAGGTCACTTACATTGAACCATTCCACCCACAGAAATTAGACCATCTTCCATGCCTTGACGCCTGCTACTTGATAACGAGTATCTTATGACTACATTTGTGAGCAGAATCCGCGTAGTAGAAGTTTTGGTCAAGCATTTTGAAATCTTGCTTACGCTGAAAAATCGAGAAACTTATAAGCGATCTCAAACGCCTGCACGATAATGTGACGTTCAGGTTGCCGTTTCATCTCATGTCATGTCGCATGCCATGTAGTGACAAACAATGTTTTGCAATTAGCCGGCACGAAGCAGCAGAAACAACACTTCAATTCTACCTTATTATCTGTTCTTATCTTGTTCCATCATGATTGCATTTTACGGCTCAAGTATACCAACTAATGCTTTTCAGCACTTTCCAAATATTCATCTATAAGACAAACAGCCAGCGTACATTATTCCATACATTCATTTATTCAAACCTATATCAGTCCATAACATGTAGATTTATGTTACAGAATTATCTAATCTTATTTAGCGTCATATCGATTATAATATGTATTATATCAAATCTAACAGATCACAATAACTGCTGTGATAGCCTTCAGTTAGTTGCAAACATCGACATAGTCAACATGCCACTTAAAATATACAAAATGGACGCTAGTCCGGGCGTCCGCGCCGTTCTGATGACGGCTGAACTTCTCAAATTAGACTACGTCCAACAAGAACTAGATATCCAGAACGGGGAAAACTTGACACCAGAGTACTTAGAGAAAAATCCTCTACATTCCGTCCCTTTCTTGCAAGATGGTGAGTTTATGCTGTCTGATAGCCACGCCATCATCGCTTACCTGGCTACCAAATACGGTGGTGAAAAACGTGCGACATTATACCCTGATGAAGTGAGTGTAAGAGCGACAATAGATTCCAGGATGTATTTCGACACGTCTCTTCTCTTCCCTACCAGCAAGCAACTGGTGAAGGCAATGATAGATGGTGGAAAAGCTTCTGAACAACAAATTAAGGAGTTATATGATGTTTTCGAAATAATGGAAAAATACTTGCAGAAAACAAAGTACGTAGCTGGCGACCATCTGACGCTAGCTGATATATCATGTGTAGCCAGCATCTCCTCTGCGAATGTGTTGGTGCCTGTGGACAACAAATATCCAAAGTTGAATGCATGGCTAAAGTCACTGGAGCAAGAAGATTGGTACGAAAAGGGGAATCTGTTTGGACTAACCAAGATGAAAGAGTTTTTGAAATCAATTGGACTACAAACTGTTTAAAATTGATATCAAAAACTATTATTTGTTTAAAATAAATAGTAAAGTTGAGTATTATTTCCATGTATTTTCTTTATTTTCCTACTAATGACATCATCACACTAATATTATAAAGGCGAAAGTTTGTGAGGGTGTATGTTTGTTACTCTTTCATGGAAAAAACTCTTGAACGGATTTGGATAAAATTTAGTACACAGACAGTTAACAATCTGGATTAATACATAGGATAGTTTTTATCCCGATTTTATCTTCCCGTGAGAAAATTTAAATAAATTTTCTAGTTGAAGCGGGCGAAACCGCTCGCAACAGCTAGTATTAAATACATAGTCATAGCAGAGGCAATCTATGCCGAGAGCTCCGTACCTTGGAAAACACGATGAGCCGTTGATTCCGACTATCGTTTGTAGATCTTGGACAGATCTTGTACAATTAGTAGTCAAGATCCTGAAATTCTGCTTTCTCGACATCCAGTAACTGGGGTATGAAGGTCAGATTGGCAGTCGCTACGTGTAAAATATTAGCAAAAAATAAATCCAGTTAGGCTAGAGCCCAAATCCAACTTGGTTTAGAAAAATCTAAGCAGATGATGACGCTATGGAAACAATAAACCTAGCTTCAGCTTGTCCATCGTTAAAAAGATTATTCGACGACACCTTAAATCCTTACTGTATTAAATGCACTTGAGGGCAGAACAGCTTGTTGTAATATACAACATGTAATTTAATTAACGCACATCCTGAAAATAGTTTGTTCAGAATCGTTTACTGAATCGATTTATAGCATTTTTAATATAGGTAATTTTTTATCCCAAAAATAATTAAAATTGTCATTTTAAGCCTGTACAGTCAAAACAAATTGAAATAGACCGTAAGTAAAAGTAATAAGACTTTTACATACAAATTCCATCATTCAATACAAAATAAAGAAAAATAAACTTTATGACCCAAAAGTTCTCCAAGAATTGGTAAAACTAATTTAGTAAATAACAATGCATATACATGTTAAATTAAATAATCAGTGTATTATTATGATTATAACTTAATATTCTAATTGGGATGTTTGAGGGTGTGCGTTAATTACGTTACATCTTGTATATACCTATTGTGCTCAATTAAATAGGTTATAGCTTGTGGTGTAACCCAAGGGAGTGTTCACGGCCCTTACTGTTTCACAGATTTGCTGAAATGTGTGACTTAGTCGGCTGGTCTGTCTGTCACAGCTGCTTTTTAGCATCTGTGGCTAGAATTGAAATTCTGCTTTCTCACCTTTAAATAGATCTTCTAGCTACAAAACATAACTTATAAGTCATTTAAATATCCGGTATAAAATGTCATGCATACCGTCACGCTTAAAAGACTCAAATCAAATTAAAATATTTTACTTCATATAGGTCTATAAGGGCACTTGTAAAACGTCGACAAAAAGGTGCACGGTTTGGTACATTGGTCGATTCCTAAGGAGAAGAACCGGAAACAAACTCCAAAGGTTATACTCTTTTAAAATGGTTTGGGTTAACAATAAGTTTATGGTACAGACATAATCTTGGTATAATACACACAAAAAGACTATGCAGATTAGTGTCTGAGATGGTCTTTTGAAGAAAGCACCACACAGATTTGAGTGTACCCGTCCAGTCAGTGCAAGCATTTGTCAGTTATCGTGAAGCTCGACTTATGACTCAAGCAGGTCAACGTCACGACAAATATTACCAAAGAAAGTTAGGGTGGAGGGGCTGGGGTAGGTAGGGTTTTATAGTACTCACACTGCCAGACAATCGTTAAAATTAAAGAAAGACCCACATGGTCCTCACATTCACAATAAAAAAATAATAAAATATACTTGAAACAGACTGAAAATTAACTGTTAACTTTTGAAGGGTCAAGGGATCCTCAATGCACCTGGTCCCATATTCTTTCGGCAGAGTTCAGAATCTATCTTAAAGTGGATGGTGTAGGTTTTGTACTTCTAGGTCCGTTATCTCTTTTGAAAATAAATTATACATGTCGCTTGTGTTACGATATTGACGCGATTGAAATTAATGATATCAGACTCTGACTCTGTAACAGTCGAACAGAACCAAATCTCCTATTTTGAAGAGTACATATACCTCGGTCAACTGATTTCCCCAGAGGATGACGAAAACAAAGAAGCTGAAAGAAGAGTTGCGAATAGTTGGATAAAATATTGGGGCTTTAAAGAAATTGACTGGCCTGTTGGTCTAGTGGTTAGTGACCCTTACTGCTATGCCGGAGGTCGTGGGTTCGATTCCCACCCAGGACAAATGTTTGTGTGATGAGCACGATCATTTGTTCTGTGTCTGGGTGTAATTTATCTATAATATGTATGTATTTAGAAATATATAAGAACGTTTATCAGTTGTCTAGTACCCATAACACAAGCTCTGCTTAGCTTGGGACTAGATGGCGTTGTGTGATAGTTGTGGAATATTATTATTATTATTAAATAATGAAAGATAGAACCTACACATCTCAACAAAAAGGAAATTATTTAACACATGCATCCTGCCTGTGTTGACATATGGGAGCGAGACATGGGCTTCAACAAAAAACGTACCTATCAAATATAACTCTCCGTTTACCAACATGCCATAGAAAGAAGTATGACTGGGACCAAAAGAAAGACATAACTTTGAAAGTAAGGAGACAAAAGTGGAAATGCGCAGGCCACATGATCAAGGAAAAGGATAAATAGAATAAAATGATCACGCAATGGTACCCAAGAGATGGAAAGAGAAATAAAGGTGGGATGACGACGATATTGGACAAGTCGCAGGAAAAACGTGGGGTAGAGTGGCCATAGAAAGGCCAGAATGAAGAAGATTGGAGGACGCCTTTGCCACCAAAGTGGAATAAGAAAACAATCTACGAACAATAAAGAAATAATGGCGTGTCCGATTGAAGGCTATATAGATTGATTTAATTACGATTTATTCATTTTAAATTAAATAATTGGTTTTACCACATACATTTGAATTATTTTATTTTTGTTTGTTACCCTGATATCTATATAACTCCTGGGCATAGCCACCCCCCATTAAAGGAATCTATGTATAACATAAAGGGGATGGCGAGGGTTTCGTATTTCTAGGCCACGTTATCTCTTTCGAAAATAATTGGTACGTGTCGAGATGCTTGTGTTGCGATACTTGCGATATTGACGCGATGAAACATACGTTTAAATCTCTAAGCTTAATTCTTTATTTATTAAAAATCCTTACAACTATCATTACAGGTGTTCACCTTATGCGATGCGCGGTTTACAAACTAACCTATTTAAAATATAAAAACCATGAAAAACTTAATCAACTATTAGTACACATAATTATAATAACATCAATAATCTATTTCTTATCTTAATCTTTGTAAAGAAATCACTACCTAAATAAATATCAATTATAACAAAAAAGTTAGTTACGTCACATGTCGTTCAACATACGTGGTACATTGGTGGGCTTATCTCACTGGTTTCATAAGAGCCTAGTCATCGCATCATCGCTACTAGATATAAACTGTCGCAGTGATCACTAACATCAGTACCACGCCAACGACGACACAGTCAACATGACGATCAAGATATACAAACTGGACGCGAGTCCACCGGCGCGCGCCGCCGTGTGTTTTGCCGAGTTTCTGAAACTAGACTACATAGCCGTAGATGTAAACCTCCTGGCTGGTGAACATCTGACACCAGAATACTTAGATAAAAATCCCATGCACTCCGTCCCTGTCTTAGAAGATGGCGATTTTGTACTTGCCGACAGCCATGCAATCATCACGTATCTGCTAAACAAATACGGCACCGCTGAACAACGAGAGAAGCTGTACCCTAGTGACTTGAAATTACGGGCGACAATCAATCAGAGGATGTTTTTCGAGAGTTCGAACCTTTTTGCATCTGGCAGGCCAGTGTCATTGGACCTCTTGTCCGGAAAGAAAGCTCCCACTGAGAAACATATTGAAAATATGAATGATGCTTACGCAATTTTAGAGAAATATTTGGAGAAGACCAAGTTCGTGGCAGGCGACAATTTCACGGTAGCTGATTTCTCACTGGTAATTGCTGTGTCTTCATTTAACGTGTATGTACCTGTGGATGCTAAATATACCAAGATACACGCGTGGTGGAATTTGTTCAAGGAGGAAGATTGGTACAAAACTATAAATGAGCCCGGAATAGCTCATTTGGAAGAGTTTATGACAACATTGTTGAAGGTAGCAAAATAGTGACAGTTTGTAGTTTTAGGTTATTTAATTACGTTTTATAAATTTTTAAATAAATGATTAATTGTTTTACCAAATAACATTGATTCATTTGTTGTTACCCTGATCTATCCCACTCCAAAGGCCCCATTCCTTGTGACATGACATTGTTGCTAATGCCATACGGATGTTAACAAACAAAAAATGTAATTAGTCCGTCGTATAGATTTTCAAAAAATATTGGACACGTATTTTTTCTTTTTCACGTTAACAAACAATTTTGACGATAAAGTGCTTTGAAAACTCCTCGTGTGACGTCATACTCTAAGACATTAGTAAGACATTTTTTAGCAGTCAGTGACGTCACCAACCCCCACTCAAATCTTTGACGCGTTTTATCTTATAGTTTTTTATTGATTTGATAAAACAAAAAATACGTAAGTATCCAATATTTTTCGATAATCTAACAGACGGACTAATTAGAATCACATTTTTTAAAGTTAGTAAACATTCGTAATGAGTAAAAACCACTCTAAAACGTAGAAGCAAACTTGTTCGAGTCAAGTCTATTATTTGAAACTAGTCAGATTCCTATAGTAGCGCCAAGGTCATCGTGGCATATTAGACGTTCAAGTGTAAGGCCGAGTCTTTGTACAAACATACGAAGCGGTGTTTATTAAAACATAAACGAACGTCTCACCGTTGTTATCTAGACAACATTGTTATTATTATAAAATCTTGGATGTATTTCTCTCTCATCTTCACCAGTTTTGGACAAGCGTTTTGTAATAAATTGGGTAAAAATCTAGACCCCAGGCTGCTACAGAGAAATTCATAAAGACAAACTCCAAATTTATTTATCATGTGGATAGTGCTTAACCTGTTGTCAGACTTTATTATTATGTCTGTGGGCTTCTAACTTAGCGTTACATACCATCAAGAAATATTTTTCAGGAATGCCGATTTCCTCACGATGTTTTCCGATAGTTAAAACCATAAGAATAAAGAGAGTAATAGATAGAGAAGCTTTTTGTATGACAGCTTACTCTGTCCCACTGCTGGACAAAGTCCATTGCTTCCATTTTTGTTTAACATTTGTCTTCCTTGATCAATCCGTTAATAAAAAAATATTGATACATACTACCTAAGTAAATAAATATAAAACCTGTTTTAAAATAAAATTAAAAAGGTTAAAACGAACTTGTATATTTTTTTAAGAATAAAAAAATAATGTTGTTTTACCAAAGACTAAAGTGATGTGCCTTATCAAATTGACCTTCGGTTCCTCAATACCTTTGATTAATTCAAAGTATCTGTGTATTGTATCAATGTCTCAAGGCAAAGAGTATCCTGTGCCCGGAGGCCCTAGCGCGAGCGACCTATACCTAGGTGTGTGCCGTTTTATCTGATTAAACTATTTCGGTAATGTTTGGGCGAGTCTCCGAGCAAACTAGAGCTGATTCAAACATGTTTGGTTTTGTTTGTTAGTTGTGTGGAAACGCCCGGATGTCACCACTGTGAGGATCGACCGGAGCACACCGTGGAGGTCTGCCCCGCTTGGGCGGAGCCCCGCCGTGTTCTCGTATCGGTGATCGGCGGCGGCCACCTCTCGCGTCCGGCCCTGGTGCAAGCCATGATCCGAGGCAAGGAGGAATGGGACGCCGTCGCCAGCAGTGATGCTAGCGAAGGAGGTGGCGGAACGTGAGAGGGAACCTCACGTCCCAGCCGCTGCGAGAAACGCTCCGGGCGTCGGGGGGCACGTGACGGCTTCCGGCTACCGTAGACGCGGGCCTGTGGACGGTGAGTAACGGTGCTAGCTCGCCATCAGTCCGTCTTATGATGACTACAGGCCGTGACGACGGCGCTTTCGTGTTCCACGCGCGCCTCAAAGAGATGTCAGCAACATGGAAGCGGCCCGCAAGGGCCCCGTCGGTGATACGGGATTGTGTAAGAAATACCGCGACCTTGATATAAAGGGCTAAGAAGAAACATGGGTGGTTTTTAGTCAGTAGAAATCTGACACTCCCTTTCGCTTTGCCCAAGAGGAAGGGGCTATTTGATGATTTCCCAACCCTCAAAAAAAAAATGGTTAGCTAAAATAATGCGCTGTTTTGAGAGAGGACTTCGTTATTACTACTTACATATAATATTGTTTATCTTAATCATGGGAATAGCCAAAGTAATATATTTTTATTCGATTAGCTCGAAATTAAGGAGTTAATTGATATTAGAGTACTTACAACAAGATAATAAACAATATAAATGTTAGGTACACACAATCATTTTAATTAAAATTAAAAATCTACATCGGCTAGGTACAGCACTTACATCTTAAAACACAGTTTCACTTATTTCTTAATTGCTTTTATAAAACCTTTGTACTGAACCAGTCCAGGCACATTTACCTTCATGTACCATTCTTCCTCTTTCAGCGCATTCCACCATGCATGCACCTTGATGTACTTGCCATCCACAGCAACTATCGCATCAGCAGAGGAGACTGCAGCAACCAATGACACATCAGCTACGGTCAGATGATCACCAGCCACGAACTTTGTCTTCTCGGAGTACTTTTCCAAAATTAAGTAAGCATCGTTTCAATTCTCCTTCCATGAGACTTATCACGATCTCCCTGGCTGCAGCAGTAAGGTTGGCAGTCTCGAAATACAGTCTCTGATCGACAGTCACACGTAATTTTAAGTCACTAGGGTACAGTTTGGCTTGATATTCACCGCCGTAATTAGAAACCAGGTATGTGATAATCCGGAGGACACGGTGGAGCACACGGTGGAGGTGTGCCCCGCTTGGGCGGAGCCCCGCCGTGTTCTCGTAGCGGCGATCGGCGGCGGCGACCTCTCGCGCCCGGCCCTGGTGCAAGCCATGGTCCGGGGCGAGGAGGAATGGGACGCCGTCGCCTCCTTCTGCGAAGCAGTGATGCTGGCGAAGGAGGTGGCGGAACGCGAGAGGGAGAGAACCTCTCGTCCCAGCCGCCGCGGGAGGCGCTCCGGGCGTCGGGGGTCCCGCGATGACCTCCGGCCACCGTAGACGCGGGCCTGTGGACGGTGAGTGATGGGCTAACTCGCCGTCCGTCCGTCTCACGACGAAAACAGGCCGTGTCGACGGCGCGTTCGTGTTCCACGCGCGCCTCAAAGAGATGTCAGCAACATGGGAGGGGCCCGAAAGGGCCGACGCCTGTCGGGGCCGCGGGTAGTCCTCTGGTTATCGCGGCCTCGACATAGAGGGCGAAGAAGGAACATGGGTGGTTTTTAGTCAGTAGAAGTCTGACACTCCCTTTCGCTCTGCCCAAGAGCGGGAGGGGTTATTCGATGATTTTACACCCACCAAAAAAAAAAAAAAAAAGGTATGTGATAATAGCGTGACTATCAGCAAGCGTGAAGTCATCTTCTTCTAACAAAGGGACGTTGTGCAGAGGATTCTTCTCCAAGTATTCTGGCTTCATGTGGTCCCCTACCATGAGGTTTACGTCCTGAGTTTCATAGGTCAGTTCGATAATTTCTGCCGTCATTTGTAAGGCGCGGGCGCGGAGGCTGCGGTCGGTTTTGTATATTTTGAGAGTCATGGTGACTGTCGATGTGCGCGTCGTGCGGAACTAACTAAATAAAGGCTGTCCCTCACAACTACTGTTTATATCGAGTAGTGATTATATCTGTAGCGATAACGTAGCCGAAGCCGGGGAGATAAGTAGTAGGTTTTTAGATAGGTTGTTTATGTAATAAATAAAAATATAAGATTAAAAACTAAAACCCGACTACAATCCGCGGTCTTAAAAGTAGAAAACAAGAAAATAATTCTTGCCTGATATTCGTATTTTGAATTTGTATATTTCTATTTAAATATAAGTAAAATTATTATAGAGTAGAGTCGTAGTCGCATGCCCCCTTGCTAACGGCAACAGCAGCTGAATTTTGTATCAACGAAAACGCCATTAAGGAGCATCAGGTATCAGTGGCATGCGACTACGGTGGTCCTCTAGTCGGGTTTTAGTTTTTAATCTTATATTTTTATTTGAATTTTATTTTAGTGATATGTAATAAATCCGTTATAATACGAGTATATTAATTTTATGATGTAAAATTTTACTGAATGTATTATGTATGTATTTGCTATTTAAATAGTTCGAGTAAATAGCAGACTCGACCGCTAGAACTTTTTGACCGCATTCTAAACGTGTATGTTGACTCAAACTATAATATAATATACATATTTGTGATGTGCTCGCCAAGACCTCTCATTTGATACCAAACATGTTATGATTATCTCAATTATTTTTTTTTTTTATCGAGTTTAGAATTTGACATTTAAATTTCGTCATAAAAGTAATTGTTAGAATTTATATAGCCTATGTCACCCGGGCTATTCTTACGAATCGATTGACACCTCATTTATTAAAATACGTTCAGTAGTCTAGGCGCTACGGTGGAACCTCCGGTGCGATCTCATGGCGACATGGAGACAGCGACTGTCGCAACCCCGTGCAGGGCACGCCACGATAGTGGCGGTAAGTCCCCTCTTTGAGGAGTGGCTTGAGAGGCGCCACGGCGCCCTCACCTTCCGTCTGACGCAGGTCCTCACCGGACACGGTTGTTTCGGGAGGTACCTGCACCGAATCAGGCGGGAGGAAACGCCCGGATGCCACCATTGCGAGGATCGGCCGGAGGACACGGTGGAGCACACAGTGGAGGTGTGCCCCGCTTGGGCGGAGCCCCGCCGTGTTCTCGTAGCGGCGATCGGCGGCGGCGACCTCTCGCGCCCGGCCCTGGTGCAAGCCATGGTCCGGGGCGAGGAGGAATGGGACGCCGTCGCCTCCTTCTGCGAAGTAGTGATGCTAGCGAAGGAGGTGGCGGAACGCGAGAGGGAGAGAACCTCTCGTCCCAGCCGCCGCGGGAGGCGCTCCGGGCGTCGGGGGTCCCGCGATGACCTCCGGCCACCGTAGACGCGGGCCTGTGGACGGTGAGTGATGGGCTAACTCGCCGTCCGTCCGTCTTACGACGAAAACAGGCCGTGTCGACGGCGCGTTCGTATTCCACGTGCGCCTCAAAGAGATGTCAGCAACATGGGAGGGGCCCGAAAGGGCCGACGCCCGTCGGGGCCGCGGGTTGTCCACAGGTTATCGCGGCCTCGACATAGAGGGCGAAGAAGGAACATGGGTGGTTTTTAGTCAGTAGAAGTCTGACACTCCCTTTCGCTCTGCCCAAGAGCGGAAGGGGTTATTCGATGATTTTACAGCCGCCAAAAAAAAAAAAAAAAACTCGCTACGGTGGAACATACAAACATACATACATACTTACATACAAACATACATAGACTACCAAAATCATTACCTTTCCTTTTGGCTTCGCCGTAGTCGGCTAAAAAAACCAATAGTGCTAGTCAGGCTGTAAAGCGTGCCGACTTTTGGACGAAATACTCGTACTGTATGTAAAAAAGTTTAACTATGTAGTTATTTTTTGTTCATATCCAGGTAATAATTATTGGATAAGTATACGATTGAGTTAATTTTTTAGTGTTCCGTTGGCAAATAGCAAAACCGGAACTCTTATGGATTAGTTCTGTCTGTCTGTCAGTCGATGGATTAGTTCTGTCTGTCTGTCTGTTGTTTGTCAGTTTGCCCTGTTTTCTACAAATGGCTACAGCAAAGTGCTGGTGTAACTGTAAAAAAATATCTACGAATATAGGTAACTGTTATCTGTTATCTACTGGTAACTGTTATCTACGAATATAGGTAATATAGGTAACATGCAATTGTAAAATCCCAAAAACCGGGAATTTAAATACACCTATACGTGCACCGATCTGCTCACAGCCTAAAAATTCACCCTCTGAAGAAAATAATATCACTCTTAGAAAAAGGACAACTAACTCCAACCCCGACATATCTTTTTCACAAGAACTGAGTCTATTAGGTGATACACAGTACCCGGAAGAAAAAGAAACACCATTAAACACAATCATGCAAGAAGAACTAACATTAAAGAACTTGAGCGAAATGATAATTCTTCGTTTACGAGAAAATAATCAGTCTATTATAGCGGAGCTACAAAACACTATACAAATAGAAATAAACAAGGCGATTACTAAAGTGAGAGAAGATATTGAAAGAAAAACGGACTCACTTTTTAAAGAAAACGCGCAGAGACAAGAAGACATAGAAATAATAAACAAGAAAATTGAAAAACTAAACATAGAAAATGAGAAATTGAAGAATGAGATTAAAGGCCTAGTGCAAGAAAAAACGGCAAAAAACCTGAAATGTACTGAAAACAACTGCAAGAAAATAGTACTCTATGGTTTTCCTGAATATTATAAAGAACCAGAATATGACCAACAATGTAGATTAATTGATCTTTGTTATGAAAAACTGAATATTGACATTACAGGGTATATAGAAGAAATATATAGAGTAGGAAGAAACTATAATCAAAACCGACCCCTAGTAATTGAACTTATTAGCAAGAGAATGGCTAAATATATCGTAGAAAATAAACACTGCCTCCAAGGAACAAGATTGTTCTTATCTGAATTTTTAGACGAAAACGCAAGATTGGAAAGAAGGAACATGCGCGAAGAAATGTTGAAAGCAAGGAAAAAAGGTTTATATGCAATTATAAAAAACAATCAGTTGTTTATAGAAGGTAAAAGAACAGACATACTGAAGGAGAAAACCGAATTATTATACAATGAAAATCAACAACTGAATAACGAACAGAGCCTAACTCAAGTACATATAAACGAAGATATATATGATAGTAACTTTCGTACATTTCGAGACCACAGACCAACCAACAACAACGAACAACAACGAAACTTTCGTACATTTCGAAACCCCAGGCCAACAATTTAAAATACTATTCCAGAATATTCAAAGCATTTATAACAAACAACACCTTATAGAGGCTTTCATCAACGATCAACCCACATTTAAAGCAATTTCCATGTGCGAGACCTGGCTCACCAAAGATAAATTAGAAACTGTGCAATTTAGTGGATATAAAACTGCAGCATCGTATTGTCGCCGCTCTCGATGCGGTGGCGGTGTCTGTATTATTTTAGACGATAATACAGAATGTATAGAATGTTGTGATATTAGAGATATGACTATTGAATATTGTATAGAACTATGTGCCTGTAAGCTACCAAAGCAAAATTTGTTAATAGTTACCATGTACTGGAATAGAAGAGAGGAAGTAATTTTTATTAGTCAATTATTGAAAATAATGCAATATATAAACAACAAATACCAAAAATTTAACGTCATAATAGGAGGAGATTTTAATATAAATACCTTAGAAAATAGTGTTAAATCAAACCAGTTGATCGATCTCATGCTAGAGTTTAAATTTGTACAACATATAAAAGAACCTACGCGTATATCACAAACTACGTCAACATGTTTAGATTTGATATTTACAAATTTTAAGGATAATAAAATGTACACGACCGTAGAAGAATTAGGCTTTTCGGACCACTGTGGAACAATAATACATATGATACTGCAACAGCAAAGTAAACAATCCATCTGGTTTGCCAATAAAAGACTATTCATATACAAAAATTCAAAACTAAACTAAAGACATTAAACTGGAACGATATTATACAGCCAAATAGAAATGTTGATGAGAACTACCAATCATTTTATAATATTCTGAAAGACATCCTAGACTCATGTATCCCTAAACGTAGAATTAAACTAAAAGCAAAACGTAATAATCACTGGCTAACCGTGGGTATTAAACAATCTTGTAAAAACAAAAGACTACTAAAAATTCTTTCGTCAAAAATGAATAATACAATATTTACTAAATACTATAAAAAATATGAAAAAATCCTAAAAAAATCTGTAACATCGGCAAAAAAACTACATTACATAAGTAAAATGAATAAATCATCAAATAAAGTTAAAACTATGTGGAACATTGTTAAAGAACGGACAAATAAAAAAACAAAAAAAGAAAAGGAAAACATAACATTACAAACAACAAACCTAGTTAGTGAACCTAAACAAGTAGCTAATGTTTTTAATTCCTTTTTTGCGTCCATTGGAGAGAGTACCACCCAAACATCTGGCAGCACACAGACAAAAACATCAGTGATGAACCCCACTGAAAACACCATGTTTCTTACCCCTGTTGACGGCTATGAAGTAAACCAGATATTAAAAAACCTTAAAAATAAAAATAGCCACGGCATAGACGAACTCCCTCCGACTCTAAAAAAGGCACTTTCCCTAATCAATTAAAGAAAGCTTTAATAAAACCCATTCATAAAAAGAACGCTAAAACAGACCCAAGTAATTATAGACTGATTTCCCTTCTTCCAACAGCATCAAAAGTCTTTGAAAGAGCAATGTGTGATCGTGTATATTCTTTTTGTGAAAAATATAAGATCTTTAATGAATGCCAAAATGGTTTTCGGAAAAACAGATCTACAACGCTAGCAGTCTATAAATACATCCAAGAAGCATTAAATATTGTAAATAATAAACAATATGCAATAGGGATATTGCTCGATATGACCAAGGCCTACGACAAAGTTCAATTTAAAATACTATTAAATAAACTAAATGGAATAGGAATACGTGGGAAAGCTCATGACTGGTTCGCATCATTTTTAGAGGATAGAAAGCAATTAGTCGAGGTTGAATACTTTTATCAAAAATCAAAAGAAGTACAGCTCATCAGATCTGATGTTAAAACAGTACACGCTTCAATTCCCCAGGGAAGTGTTATAGGTTGCCTCCTTTTCCTAATATATATAAACGACCTCCCCAAAACCATAGACGGCCCTTGTGTTCTTTTTGCGGATGATATCTCAATCCTGACCTCATGCCAAACAAATGCCAATTTAAATGAAAAACTTACAAATATTCTCGACAAAACTTTAAACTGGATGCACGATCATAATCTCGAAATTAATTTTTCTAAAACTAAATTAATAGCATTTCACCCCTGGCAGAAAAACCAAATAAAAATAGATTTTACTTATAACCAACAAAAAATAGAAACAGTTAGCAATTTCACTCTCCTAGGTTTAACAATAGATACAAACATAAACTGGAAAACACACATACAGACAGTTAAATCAAAAATCTCAAAATTTTCATATGCCCTCTGCGAAATTAAAAAGACTACCAACCTACAAACTGCGTTAACCACATACTACGCGTATGCCCACGCTTGGTTTAACTATGGCATCATCTTATGGGGAAACAGCACAGACGCCCCGTCACTATTTACCCTCCAAAAAAAGTTAATTAGAATTATTACTAATATAGAATCAACAGACAGTTGCAAACCGCACTTCCAGAAACACAAGATTCTCACGTTAGTTAGCATTTATATATTGGAATTATGTAAACTAGTACGCAAATATCCGGATTCTTACAGCACACGGGGAGACGTACAAACTAATTATTCTTTGCGACATAAGAACAAACTGAATTTGCCCCCTTCCCGTCTTAAATTACACCAATCTAGTCCATATTCAATGTCTATAAAAATATTTAATAAATTACCAGAAAAAATAAAGCAACAAAAGAAAACCAATACATTTGTAAATAAGTTAAAGCAATACTTAATTAATAAAAGTTACTATACAATACACGAATATTTAATGGATAAATCCAATAAAAATACATAATTTAAGTACCTACAAAACTAATATAAAAAAAAGGTCCATAACAAGGACGTAAACAAATAAGCAATTTAAAAAATAACTAAATAAATAATAAAAGAATACATAGATTGCATAACAATATTAATAGAATAAGTATATAAATAGATATATTCTTAGATTAATAGAATATAATTATAAAATAGATATTTTTAAGCCAACTTAATAATAAAAGAAACGCTCTTCCGCTCTTCCGCTGTACTTGTACAAACATTTGCTGTGCCCGACAGGGTCCATAATTGTGTCTAGAATTAATTTCCTTAACACCTGTTAATGTACATTATGGATTGCAATAAACAATTTGAATTTGAATTTGAATTTGTTTGGGCGGTGTTTATTCAGAGTACAAGAGTAGTTGTTGAACTCACAGAATAAGTGAGCTGAAGTTTGTAAACAGGGTTGGGGGATATTTTTTTTGTATTTTAATGGTAAGTACCTTTTGTGATTTGCTATGCAACCAATATTAAAATGTACGAACGCAGTAATATATTAAAAATACTATAATTATTATTGAAAATTAATATCAAATACATAACTTGAACTTAACATAATCACTGTTTTATTGCACTCCTCAGTGTTTTTATAAACAATTCATACTGAGCTAATCCGGGTTCATTAATGTTTTTATACCAATCTTCCTCCTTGAACAAATTCCACCACGCGTGTACCTTGGTATATTTAGCATCCACAGGTACATACAAGTTGAAGGCAGACACAGCAAGCACTAGTGACAGATCAGCTATCGTGAAATGGTCGCCTGCCACGAACTTAGTCTTCTCTAAGTATTTCTCCAAAATTGCGTAAGCATCATTCATGCTTTCGATATGCTTCTCAGTCGGAGCGTTCTGTCCAGCTAAGAGCGTCAGCGTTATTGGCCTGCCAGATCCAAAGAGATTCGAGCACTCGAAAAACATCCTCTGATTGATTGTCGCCCTTAATTTCAAGTCACTAGGGTACAATTTTTCTCGTTGTTCAGCAGTGCCGTATTTGTTTATCAGATACGTAATGATTGCGTGACTGTCGGCGAGCACAAAATCTCCATCTTCTAAGACAGGAACAGTGTGCATCGGATTTTTCTGTAAAAATTCTGGTGTCAGGTGGTCACCGGCCATTAAATTTAAGTCAATGGCCTTGTAGTCTAGTTTGAGAAGCTCAGCAGTGATGATGGCGGCGCGTGCCACTGGACTCGCATCCATTTTGTATATCTTGATAGTCATGTTGACTGTGTCGACGTTGTCGAGGAACTGATGCCAGTGATCACTGCGACGGTTTAAATAGATCTAGTAGCGATGATACGATGACTGCTGTGCGGGGGGACTTGTAATACAAGCAAGATAAGTGGAGACGATTTTTTATTTGACATCAAAAATAAACCGATATTATTACTATACTCGTGTTCGTTTGTTTTTCGACATGGACGAGGCGAAATAAATCTGTTAGAATTGTTGCAGGTGGGGTTTTGTTGTTTTTGCCTAACATGGGGAAATTATTTAGTGTTTATCAATTTCCGTACATTTTTGTACAAAAGATATGTTAGCTAAAAACCCTCTGGGCTCCACCCTACCAACAGCCTTATCAAGAGGTATTTTACCTAGCACAAGAATTAAGTGCTTAACCACTTTATTGTGCAATGAAGATTATTGAGTTTTAATAGTTTTAAAAAGTAACAACTTCTTGTAACTATAAAAAATGTACCTATTAAAGTTAACAATCTTTACGCTACAAAAGCTAAAACATAACAAAAAAATAGCTTTGAAGAAAATTAACCCCGGAAGAAATAACAAAGATTGTCTGTGGACATGAAATCTACACAGAAATTTAGTGTAGTAGGAAAATTTATCAACTTTCCATGTTGAATGTCAAATTGCTCCAATGAAAAATCTTTGCCAAGGTCTTTGTATGAGAGATTCGATGAAATACCAAAAGCAACTTCGATTTATTAGTAAAACTAATTAAGTCGCCGTAACAAAAAAATCATCACTTATAATAACAGTTATTATAATAATAGTCCATACGAGTTATTTTAGGAAAGGAAATCCTTGGGTATTATCTGTTAGCACATAATCTTATCTGAAAAAGATTGAGTTTTTGTTAAATGTTACAAATAGATACTTTATGTCTTTAACTTTGGACTTTGAATTTGAACATTTACTTTGGACTTTAACTTTAGAGTTTAACTTTGTATTTTGACTTCGGACTTTATTTTAAGTTTGATTTAGATCCCTTAATCAAATCAAATCAAATCAAATCAATCAAATCAAAATCATTTATTTCAAGTAGGCCAATTACAGGCTCTTTTGAATAGTCGAACAAATACTAAATTTTAATAAGCTAATAAACTAAGCTACATATTATATATATATACATATTATGCCTTGTGAGTGGGACACTCACAAGGCATAATAACTGTCAGTGTACTGTAGTTGCCGATTCCAAAGCGTTGGTCTCATGAGAAGAATGGCAAGAAACTTCATGGACACTCTTTTAATATTGTTACAAGACTTTGGTTACATCATTCATTTTGAGATTAGTATATTATCATGTGAGAACGATGTAGCAACATGTGCACGATAAGAGTAGACAGTAAAACCAAAACGACGCTTCAAAAAAAAAAAAAATTAAACAAGCCGTGGCAGCTAAGAGATGACCAGTCACAACTGACAGCGCCCGTTCACGAGCATGACGCATGGATCAGCACCATTCCACTCAACCATTTTAAAGGGAACGAAATGACCCGACACACCCGCCACCATCAGCGAGACATTTAAGTAAGCATGACACACTCTCAATCGCCAGGGCATATCCAAGTCAAATAAAAAATAAATGTAGGTTTCCAGAGAATGACAGCTTTCTAGTACATAGTACTCACACAATATGTGCTATGCGACTATATAATACTAAAGAGATTAAATTTATACATTGCAAAGATAGTTGTACAATCTTCTTCTTCTTCTTTGTTCTTCCTATTTAATGCTTATTACCAGGCAGTGACATATAACAGGCGAACTGTGAGTATACACCTGTGCCTGAGACTCAGGGGTAGGATATTATGTTGTGTTTGCAGTGGTTTCTGCACCAGGTGAGAGGGACACCGACGCACTAACGCTTACTACGTAATCAGTACATTAAAATTAAGTACCAAACATACCCGTGGGTTTCCAAAACATAATGCAAACACAAAAACATCACAAAAACCTCAATAGGTTTGTCCGGATGTTGAAACACTTATGAACTATCTTAAAACTAACATAACACATAAATATAGTTTATTTTATGGTTCACACCTAATTATAACAAATTCTGAGGAGAACGCAAAAATAAAATGATAAATGTATTATTAGTATAGCAATTTAACAAAATCCGGTTGTTTCTTACTTAAAAGTGCCAAATCTGTACGTGTACCGTGTACCGGGTAAAAAAACAGTATTTTCAGTGGTATGATCGTCGGCGTCTTACTGCCAAGTCATATGCCTCAAGTTCGAAGTTTCGAACCCAAGACACGGACCTCAAATTTTTCATATTCATGTTAGTATTTAATTATTACCACTTGGTTTGGTGAAGGAAAACATCGTGAAGAAACTAGCATGCCTTAAAAATATTTCTCGACGGCTATGTAAAGCTAAGTCAGAGGTCCAAAGTGGCATAAAAACTCTGATGCCAGGTACCACTAACCACAGGATACAGAAAGAAGAACCTACAAGGTCAAAATGTATGGAACAAATGTGTTTTTTTAATTTCCAATAAAAATGTTTTCAGGTTCAGAATGGCGTCACCGTAGACGCGGGCCTGTGCATGGACGGTGAGTGATGGGATAGCTCACCGTCCGTCCGTCTTATGATGACGACAGGCCGTGTCGACGGTGCGTTCGTGTTCCACGTGCGCCTCAAAGAGATGTCAGTAACATGGAAGGGACCCGCAAGGGCCGATGCCCGTCGGGGCTGCGGGATGTTGTAAGAGATATCGCGGCCGTGACATGTAGTGCTACGAAGGAGCATGGGTGGTTTTTAGTCAGTAGAAGTCTGACACTCCCTTTCGCTCTGGGACCCCTTTATTTGATGACCCCCCCCCCCCCCCCCAAAAGGTTCAGAATGGCGTAGGTAAACTTGTAAAAAAAGCCAAGTCGCGAAACTTAGTTCTTTTACCGTAAAAAGTAGTGAGATTCATGTAATACCAAGTCAGTTAATATATTCAGTCTATTTTAAAAATCATTGATGTTTTAAATTAATAGATTAACTTGGCCATAGCATCGCATTCGCCGATGTTAAACAGGCCAATGTAATAGCTAATCGCCATCGCATTGGCCAATGTGGTGCACTGGCCAAGTCAATCTATTTATTTAAATCATCAATGATTTTTAGGTAGGGACTGAATATATTAACTGTGAAATTCATGCTTCTAGTTTTATCTACAACGAAGTTATATTAGGTCGAAAATGGCCTGATCTGGTTCGAGAAAAGGATGGTACGGCCGTGCCGCTTTATTGCTCGACTTGGCGACAGACAGATAACATTACACATAACAACACACCTGTAATCCTCCAAGGGGTAGGCGAAGATGTAATAAATAGAAATAAATAGAACACCCGTATTTCGCTAGTTACAGTCCCATGATACAGGGGGCAAACCTATTGCTATCAACCGGACACAAAGCCAGACTCCGTGACCGTTACTGAGAAATTATTGATGGAAAACTAAATTGCACATGGCTCAATAAAACAAGAAATTGAACCCAGGCCCTCATTCACAATAGTTGCGCTTGCGACCACTAGACCAACCGTTTGTTATTATCGTGTACAATCCAATGCTCTCACTATCACTCAATACCACTAGACCTAGAAGAAAGTCACACTGTGTCTATTAATGACCAGAAGAGAACGGATCGCAAATAGTGTCTCAAAGTTCTAATGTACTTAAACTATAATTTAAACAAAAAATTGTCTACTCATGTCGACTATGATTTTTCACTCAATCCCGACCACTTATCTCGTTTGCTCGACCGTCATCATTTTATCGTACCAAATATAAGCCGTTGAAGTGATTACCAACCCACTGTATTGTGCTAACATTGTAACAGACAACATGACGATCAAAATTCACAAAGTCGACATGAGCCCACCAGTGCGGGGCGTGCTGATGACGACTGAACTCATCAAGCTGAACTACGAACCAGTTCAAGTCGATTTCATGGCAGGAGAACATCTGACGCCAGAATACAGAGAGAAGAACCCTCTACACTCCGTTCCTTACCTAGAAGACGACGATTTCCTGCTTGCTGACAGCCACGCAATCATCACCTACCTAGTTTCCAAATACGGCGGTGACCAACAAGCGAAATTGTACCCTGAAGAACTGCAAACAAGAGCGACTATCGATCAGAGGCTGTTTTTCGACACTTCGCTTCTCTTTCCATCAATAAAAACAATTTTTCAGACAATTACTGGTGGAGAAAGAACGACACCGACGGAGCAGCAGATCAAAGATGTGAATGACAGTTATGACATTTTGGAAAAATATTTGCAGAAGAATAAGTTCGCGGCAGCCGACCATTTGACGGTAGCTGATGTGTCGTTGGTTGCGAGTATCTCTACTTTAGCTGCATTCGTGCCAATAGATGAAAAATATACCAAAGTGAACGCGTGGTGGAACTTACTAAAGGGGAAAGATTTTTACAAGAAGGGAAATCTACCTGGACTATCTCAGGTGGTTGGGTTTATCGAATCAGTAATGAAGCGAAAAAGTGAAGTGAGTTAGTTAAATAATAAATTAAAATAATAATGTTACTTTTTTGTACCTAATAAATAATAATAGAACAATGAGTGAAAGTGTTAAACCAAACGAAATTGTACGTGATTTTTGTTTTTATTTGATACCGACATAATGACTTTCAACTAACCGTTTCCATAATTTCAGTAAACAGTAAAGCTTTAATATTAAAAAAAAATCTGTTTTACTTTCATCTACAGCTTAGTTAAGTTCGATAGGTGTCTTCTCATAATCCCGCACGATGCGACAGATCGAACGTTTATTTTCTAAATATTTATATGGGGTTAAGCTGTTGGTCCCGGGTGCCATATATAGATCTTTGGCAGTCGTTACGGGTAGTCAGTGACCTGAAAGTCTGACATCCAGTCTTACCAAAGGGTATCGTATTACCTAGTATTAACTGGGTTGTGGAGGTCAGATAGGCAGTCGCTCCATGTAAAATACTGGTATTCAGCTGCATCCGGTTAGACTGGAAGCCGACCCCAATATAGTTGGGAAAAGGCTAGGCAGATGATGATGATTATATGGGGAAATAATATTCTCTGGGGATATTATACCTACTACGAATTATCGTTTAAAATGATAATTTACTGACAACATACTCATAATATTCTGAGTAATAGCTTTTTTTTATTAGAGGTTGGAAAATATCGGTAAAGATTTTTTTTTCTAACTTAAAACTTGTTTTTCATAGATGCTTTAATATGACTTACAGAATATGTCGGACAGTTTTCTTAGGCCACTAAACGATGAGCCCAAACACACCATGTCATCAGCGTACCTAATTTTACTAACTCAGACGTTATCTTTACTACAGCCAACACGGCAAATACTAATAGAGTCTTGTAGAGAGTAGGCCTCCCTGTCTCACCACACCACACTTCAGTGTATACTCATCCGAAAATATGTTCGCCCACTTTACTGATTTCGCACCAGAAAAATAAGTCTAGTGAGAGCCCTTATCCCGCCAAGCTTGGTCACTTTGTGTCCTTCGATAAGACCAAATTAGATTCGTCTAGTCATGTCGACTAGATTTTTATCACATAAATCCGGCAAAATTTTCTCCATAGTTTTATTACTACTTTAACTAAATATGTATAAGAAGTTGAAGTGATTTCCAACCTTCAGTACCGCACTTATATTGAAACAAGCAACATGACGATCAAAATTCACAAAATGGACACCAGCCCACCTGCACGCGCCTTGTTGATGACGGCTGAACTCCTCAAATAGAACTACGAACCAGTAGATGTCTATTGCCAGGCTGGAGAACACCTTACGTCCAAGTACAGAGAGAAGAACCCTCTGCACTCCGTCCCTTACCTAGAACATGACAATTTCTTGCTTGCTGATAGCCACGCAATCATCACCTACCTAATTTCCAAATACGGCGGCGACAAACAAACAAAACTGTACCCTAAATAATTACAAGTAAGTGCGACTATCGATGAGAGGCTCTTTTTCGGTCCTTTTCCCAGCCATCAGAGCGTTTGTTAAGACAATTACTAGTGGAGAAAGAACGTCACCGACGGAGCAGCAGATCATCGATGTGAATGACGGTTGTGAGATTTTGGAAAAATACTTGCAGAAGAACAAGTTCGTGGCAGCTGACCATTTGACGGTAGCTGATGTGTCATTGGTTGCCAGTATCACTACCTTGGCTGCAATAGATGAAAAATATGTCCAGGTGCACGAATGGTGAAATTTATTGAAAGAAGAAGATTGGTACAAGAAGAGAAATCTACCTGGACTAACTCAGATTGAAGAGTTCATAAAATCATTGCTGACGTAAAAATGTGATAGAATAATCACTTTTTTTATTTAAAAAATAATGTTACCTTTTTGTATCTAATTAAAAAACAAAACAATGTATGAAGTGATAACATAAAAACATAACAAAAAAAAACAACATACAAACTACCAACAACATTAAAATTGTTATATTTTAAAATTCTGTTTAATTTTCGTCTACTGCAGCTAATGCCAGAAACGTGGGTCATATTTACCGTTCTTATGGGCCCGCACTAGGTTTTGTAACCCGCGCGCGGTCTGAAATATCGAAAGTTTGGGGCTCAATAACGGTTTTTTTTTCAAATAAAATAACATAATAAAGTATACCTTCAATAATAATTATGCTTTTCGGGGATGTACTACGAAGTATCGTTAAAAGTTATAATTTGCCGACGACATACCTACTGCTCGTTTTCTGAGTAATATCTTTTAGTGGTGTCTGAAAACGAGTGATCTTTATGAAAGACATTGAATAATGTCAGCATAGACTTTTTTTTTCTCGTAACATCCATCCAGCTGGATATTCTAAGATTTTAACAACTTATTATAGCTTTTTACATATTTCTGCCAAGCGATGGAAACAGAAAACTTAGTAAAATTCCACTACATATCGTGTCTTGTTAGAAGGAGACGACTATATTCTGCTCGCTGACAGTCACGCCATTGTCACATACCTGGTCGATGTGTAGATGCTACCACCCCGCATGACGAGAACTTCATGAAATCTGAAAAACAAACCAAATATCTGAATTTAGCGCAAAAGTTGTTGACATGTGACGTGTGAGCTCGGCTATCATGGTCAGGAGTCCCAACGATCGTCTCTTGAGGTTATCGCTAGGCGATTCGACGAAAGCCCTGATTCAACAAAAGTACTCCTCGATACGACCGAGTCCGAAATTGTGAGGAAGACAACCGTGGAGCCCTATCCACCAATAGGTGGGACCCCTGATATCGGTAGATTGAGAAACAACGGGCCTAGATGAGAGCCTTGGGGTACGCCTAAAGGTGTCAAAAATGGATTTGACGAATAACAGGTGACCATAATTTTAGATGTGCGTTTAGCAAGGAGACTCACACCATAACTGTACCTCAGAGGTATACAACATTATGTGATAAAACGAAAATTTTACAGGAGAGGCAAAAATGCGCGGGGTGAAACTTTGAATGCAATTTTGACATAGTTGTTTTGAAGATATTGAAACAAATCCAACAGTATTTTTTATTATTATTAGATGGAATTATTATGTATTACACATAGTTACAATAAAGTTAATTCTTATCTGATTTTGTGGACTTGAGACTATTTACCTTGTAACATAAATTAACTTAGGTGTTTTAAGAAAGCATTATGATATCATGCTTTTGTTTACCTCTAAATAAAACATAGGGATGTTATTGGAATTCGGCACCTAGAAACATTATGTCTCTTGTCAGTATGTTGCGTTACGGAATTATTTAAGAATTGGGGAGGGGTTTACTAATAAAATGAAACAAAAGTTACTTCACAAATCTGAAAATCATATTATTATTTATTTTTAAAAACCAACACAGCTAGTCGCATGCTTCAGGCATGCATTACTTCGGTTGGAGCCGGAGCCACAACAATATCTTGGGATGGTCTTGAATATGAACCTTCGGACCTTTCCAGGAAAAGCTGTTCTCTCTCTGATCCTAAAAAAAAAGTTTCTGCCTTAGCTACTTACTTATGCTATTAATTAAAATACAGAAAAACAAATCCAAACTATGCGAGAATTTACCTATTAGGTCGTAGATAACAGGATACGGCGAAAACTTAATCGTTAAAACATACTAAGTATTGGCCAGCAGTCATTGTCAACTGTCAGCTGGTGTACGTACCTTTGTTGAAGTCTTCTCGATATTTTCCATTAGAAATGCCAGTGAACAAAGAGGAGGTTGATGGTTGTGCTTCATAATTAATAGCACCGCCGATGTTACGTACTCGAAGGGAGCTACAAGCATGTCCAGCTCTTGACAAGATTTTGAAGATAAAATTTGGTGGGAACGGTGCCAGTCTTGAAAATGGTGATCTTCTCTCTGAGATCCTAAAAATAACAAAATAATATTGTCATGAATTAATATTTTATATTAATGAAACGTTATTTTTTGCGTTATCGGAGCAGAATCTAATTAGTAAATTGATGGATCGCAAGCATCATCATAAAACCTACTTTGAACATTGTGTATCTAACTACCCACTGTGTTTATGTCACTGAAAAATGGAACTTAACACACAGTATTATAGATCAATGACATAATAATATGACAGTTAAAGGAGAATCTACTTGTATTTTATCCGCGGAGCGGTTTACTCCAATATTTTGTTATAAACTAATGGAAAAGTTTATTGGGGCATAAGTCCAAAAATCACCTACTGGCTATACACCACAGTTATCCGACCAATCATTACATACGGGTCTTTGGTTTGGTGGCCCAGGACCAACCTAAGTACAACCCAAAAGGACCTCGAGAAACTACAAAGATTTGCCTGCGTAGCAATCACCGGCAGCATGAGAACTTCCCCCACTGCCGCCTTACAGGTGATGCTGGGCCTACCTCCCCTACACCTCGTCGTAAGAGAGAAAGCGGCCATAGCGACCTTCAGACTTGAAGTATCCGGCACCCTAAGAAATGATTCTAGAATCAAACACACACGCATCAAAGAAGGTGCAATCAAAGAACAACCGATGATGGCATCACCCATCGACAGAACCCTGAAGACCTACTGCTTCCAAAAACACTACAACATAGAGCTCATAGAGGAGTGGTGTGACTACTCAGGTACAAGAGAGCTAAGGATTTACACTGATGGATCAAAAACCGAAGATGGGACAGGCGTCGGGGTGTTCTCCGACGACCTAAACATTAAGATATCCAAACCACTTGGAAAGCTCAACTCAGTTTATCAAGCAGTGTATAGGTATTATCCAAGCGGCACACGCTATAGAGGCCAGGGAGGTTACGGATACTAATATTCGAATACTCTCCGACAGTGCCTCAGTCCTTCAATCCCTAAAGAGCAATCAGATCACGTCGAGACTGATACTAGAATGCCACAAGGCCCTAGAACGTATCACGGTACTAAATCACAACACGGTAACACTACAATGGATAAGAGGTCACAGTGGATCACCTGGAAACGATGCGGCTGACGAACTTGCCAGAAGAGGATCCAGCACAAAACCGTACGGACCCGAACCCATTGTGCCCATCCCTTTCAAGCAGCTAAGAAGCTGGTTAAAAGACCACACTCGCATACAAGCGGAGGAACGGTGGACCTTGACACCAGGATGTAGGCAATCCAAGGATGCTATGCCATCCCTGGATACAAAGCTGACCAGGCGCCTTCTGCGCCTGGACAGAGACAGCCTACGTCTGGTGGCGGGGACCATCACCGGACACTGTTTACTAAATAAACTCTTCCACAACCTAGGTATCACTGACAGCCCCCAATGCAGAGCATGCATGGAGGCAGAGGAAACGGTGGCGCATGTGCTCCTTGAGTGTACAGGCGTTACCAAGATTCGTGAGGAGACCCTTGGTACACCAAGATCCCTTGCGGATGCCCTGAGGAGACCGGGAAGTCTGATATGCTTCTGGAGGGAGGTGGGCTGGTTGGAGTAATCGGCCACCATGGCTCACGCACAATGGTCCACTTCAAGGACTAAGTGCGGAAACCTGAACCCCATAAAGAAGAAGAATGGAAAAGTACTACTTACGTATCACGACACCCTAATATGAGTAAATACTGATACTTACCTCAAGAATCATAAGAAAGTATAATATTCACAAAAATGTGAACTTACCTACTAACAGTTTTTGTCATTGAAAAAAGTATCTTAACACCAAGAAATAAAGATCAATTGCATAAGACGTTTACAGGAGATACTATTGTTTACCTCTCGTTACGTTTTCGCTAAAATATGTTATTAAAACTAATAAAAAAAGTACTTACCATATTCTGAAGTTGTATCATGTTGATCTCCGATATTCACTAGGCCACACAGTAATTTTCCGCGTGAAAACATGAGGTTATTAACAATTTAAACCAATTTTTAACTATTACGCGGATAGTTTTGCACCCACAGTAGGTACAACGGCGAACGCACTGACACAAGCGACACGCGGTTCGTACGGGTAACTAGCGCGCTGCGCGCGAGTTTTCGTACAGAGGTAAAGGACATTAACTCCAATGAACAACATTAAGTTCATGCAAAGCTTAGAGGTAAATAATCTTATAGTCATTTGAGGTCCTATACCCATTAGACGTTAGTGGATTTAATGTCTTATACGATTAGATATTTCTTTTCATAGATGTCATAGGACTTAATGTCGTATACCATTATGTAGAACTGGTTCTTGCGATTTCAATGGTGCAAGAAACATATTTTCAAAAAAAGTGGAGTTACTATTGTATACCTCTGAGGTACAGCATTGTAATACGTTTCATGCGATTTCGATTGTGTTAATTTGTAAACTAACATTTTGTGATTTACTTTATCAAACGCCTTACTAAAATCAGTGTAGATTGTGTACACTGATTTTAGATTGCGTAAATAGAAAAAAAAAATAACTTGTTTCTTTTCCTTGACTTTTGAAATCATAATATTAGTATGGACACTTCTTGCCTTTGCTCTATCTATTGACAACATTGTCTAGGTAACTTTAATCAAACATATTTAAGTAATGATGACCTACACCGTTACTTAAGTAACACACTTGTCTAGAAGCATAATGGATTTTAAAGGAAATTCATTATAGGTTGCTGCATAATTATGTTTAAAATAATCTACAACGTTTAAAACGCAATGGTCGATGTTGTATTGTTAAAATGAATTAACCCACTGGCCTTACACTTGAACGAAAAAACTGAGTCAGTGACCTTGGTGCTACTTTTAGCATCTAACCGGCATTAGATTGTGACCTTGGCTCGAACTAATGCGCATATCATGGTATTATTTCCTCAAAAGGGAATTAGGCATCTATGCGATGTGTCAATTGAAGTAACAGTGTATGACTAAAAAAATATTTTCATAACATCACACCCCGAAGCGCTAAGCAGTGGTGTAGATACCTAATAGTATATTCAAATTTCGCCATTTATACTGAATTTTCAAATTTAATAATAGGGGGCAAATTTCGCCCATTGCCATCAACCGCGCTTAAATTCAAAAACTGTGGCTGTTACTGAGAAATTCCTGAAGGAAAAACCCGATATGACTTTGCACCCGACCTGGGAATCAAACCGAGGACCTCATCTTCGGCAGTAGTGCTTACGACTGCTAGACCTACAAAAAACCAGGCAAATAATAACTATTCGCAAACAGTTGCTTAACAATTGTCTCTATTGACCCATGACCTTGGATCGCAATAAACATCGCACAAATATTCGTCTAGTCATGACGACTAGGTTTTTATCACTTAAACCCGTCCACTTATCTCGCTCGCTCGGCAACCATCATTTTATCACTACTAAATATAAGCAGTTGAAGTATTAACCGGCCTCCAGTACCGTGCTAACATTGAAACAGGCAACATGACGATCAAAATTCACAAAATCGACGCCAGCCCACCTGTGCGCGGCGTGCTGATGACAGTTGAACTCATCAACTTAAACTACGAATCAGTGCCAGTCGATTTCTTGGCAGGAGAACATCTGACGCCAGAATACAGAGAGAAGAATCCTCTACACTCCGTCCCTTACCTAGAAGATGACGATTTCCTGCTCGCCGACAGCCACGCAATCATCACCTACCTAGTTTCCAAATATGGCGGTGGACAACAAGAGAAATTGTACCCAGAAGAACTGCAAGCAAGAGCGACTATCGATCAGAGGCTGTATTTCGACACTTCGCTCCTCTTCCCGTCCATAAGAGGGATTGTGAAGACAATTACTAGTGGAGAAAGAACATCACCGACGGAGCAGCAGATCAAAGACGCGAATGACGGTTATGACATTTTAGAAAAATATTTGCAGAAGAACAAGTTCGCGGCAGCTGACCATTTGACGGTAGCTGATGTGTCATTGGTAGCTAGCATCTCTACATTAGCTGCAATAGTGCCAGTTGATGAGAAATACACAAAGGTGAACGCGTGGTGGAACTTACTAAAGGAGGAAGATTGGTATAAGAAGGGAAATCTACCCGGACTAACTCAGTTTGAAGGATTTATCAAGTCAGTGTTAAAGTAAATAAATGGTAGTGTTTAGTTTTAAAAAATGTTATCTTTTTGTACGTAATTTAATGATTTCAATGAGTGCAATTGGTTAATTTAAAATAAACAAAAAATTGTAAGTGGTTTTTGTTTGTATTCGAGACATAATTATGACTGTTTAAAGCTTACTTGTATTGAGTTCATATTAAAGTTGTAATGTTTAAAAAATCTGTTTAATTTCACATCTACAAATACGAGCTCAAGTCTTCATTTCATGTCATATAAAACTGTAAGGCGTATCAACGACGACAAGGCTTCTCAAAAGTAAAGTTTTACAAATAAGCAATGCGTATCAATAATATTCTTATCAGTAGTACTTCATATTTGAATGACGGTCTAAACACGACACCACTTATTTCAAACGATCACGTTTGTGATTGGTTGGATGTTAGTATATATTATATTTAGCCTTGTGTTTATGAATAGAAATACATTAGGTGAATCATCGTATTTTGAAAACCCAGGATAGGTTCGTTTTTGTGCAGAATAATAAACGCTGTTTTAAAAATAAGTTAAATGTTTCATAGTTGTTTCAACCGTTCAAAATAGGGAACAAAAAAACTTGATGTTGTAATCACATGGCTTGTTATTTTTTATATCCCTTTAATATGTGTGATATATTTGTGATTTTACCCTGTCATCATCTGGCCATTTTTCACAAAAACTTGATGTTGTAATCACATGGCTTGTTATTTTTTATATCCCTTTAATATGTGTGATATATTTGTGATTTTACCCTGTCATCATCTGGCCATTTTTCAACCATGTTAGGGTGGGTCGGCTTCCAGTCTTACCGGATTTAAGATTAACTCTGTAATTTTAATAAATTAACTTATAGAAGAATACAGTCCTCAGTACGAAGTCAAATCAACCCAAAAATTTTAAAAACATCGCATCGTACATGCTAAACAAATATTAAGAATTCGAAAATCTATCTCGCTAAGCTTGGTTTTTTTGTAACATGACACAGACCACTAGTCTTAGTTCAATTCTAATGACCTATGTAATTATGAACTTTAAAAAATGTCTAGTAATGACCTGATACTTTCTTATCAGTTTTATCACCGAATCAATTACCTCATTAGATCCGTGTGCACTGTGCATCATGCTATCAATGTTAGGTATAACACGACATTTTGATTAATTCAGTGTGCCTTTAATTCAGTGTGCCTTTAATTCAGTGTTAGCATTGAGACAGTGAACATGCCGATCAAAATCTACAAAATCAACACCAGCCCACCAGCCCGGGCCGTTCTGATGACAGCAGAACTACTCAAGCTGAACTACCAACCAGTGGACATCGATTATAAGGGAGGAGAACACTTGACACCAGAATACAGAGAGAAAAATCCTCTACACACAGTGCCTTTACTAGAAGATGGTGATTTTTTACTCTCTGACAGCCACGCAATCATTACTTACCTAGTTTCCAAGTTTGGTGCTGAAAAACGAGCGACATTATACCCTAATGAATTGAGTGTAAGAGCGACAATCAATTCGAGGCTATATTTCGACACTTCGATCCTCTTCCCTGCACTATATGGGATAGTGAGGGCAATTCTTGATACAGGACTAACTAAAGTTAGTCCGCAGCAAATTGAACAAGTAACTGAAGGTTATGACATCTTGGAAAAATACTTAGAGAAGACAAAGTATGTGGCCACCAACTATTTGACGATAGCCGATGTGTCAGTAGTTGCTAGCATCTGTTCTGCAAATGTGTTGGTGCCTTTGGATAGCAAATATAGTAGGGTGCATTCATGGTGGAATTTAATGAAAGAGGAAGATTTCTACAAGAAGGCGAATATACCTGGACTTACTCTGTTTGAAGGGAATATGATAGCAAGGTTGAAGTAGTGAGTGTTTAGTTCCAAAATCAATTGAGAGCAAAATTCAGGAGCTGTTCCATATAATCCAATAAATTATAAAAATACTTTACTCTGTATTTAAGTGTAGATCGATGGGGTAACTCTGTGTTTTGTGCAAATACCATTAAAACAATGTAGCACTTAGAATAACTGTTGTTTAGAATGTTCATATAGAAGAACCCTACTATTAATAGGACCAATTGTTAACATTTTTGATCAATTTTATTGTAGATACTTGAGCGAAGATATTTATGTCAATAAAATTAAACTATTACATAACACACAATTTGATTTTATCATTGATCCATCATCAACTTGTTGATTATAGTACTTGAACATGTTGGACACATTTAAATGCATCGAAGATACATGCGATACTTAGGGCATCTTTTGAGATTTGTCCAAGGCATTCGATTGCCTTCTCCATGAAACATTGATAAAGACAACATCATCGTTCTCTTGCCCTTATCCCTATTTATTTGAATCAGCGCAGCATGTCTTCTTCTTCCATAGGTACTTCTCTATCACTCGTCATATCATTAGACACGTTCTTCCTTACCATATCATCCTTTACACAGTCCATCCATCGCTTCTTTGGTCTTCCTCTACTCTTATACCCCTCCACATTCATACTCAAAACTTTCCTCATGACATTTTCCTATTTCTTCCCCATCACATGCCTATACCACGACAACCAACTACTACACAACTTTTCAGTTACTGGCGCCACTTTTCGACTTCCTCTTTTGTACTTATTTTTTATTATTTATCTATTCGTGTAACGCCATAAATGATCATAGGCCTAGGATGATCAAGACAACAAGCAAACAAATATTTTATCTTACCGAACACATGACACCAGAATACAAAGAGAAGAATATTCTACATTCACTGCAGTGTGTGAAAACTAACACCCAATTAAAAAATAAGTTTAAAAACTAAAACCCGACTACAAACCGCGGTCTGAATGTAGAAAACAAGAAAATAATTAGTCGTTAGTCGTTAGTCGTAGTCGCATGCCACTGATACCTGATGCTCTTTCATGGCGTTTTCATTGATACAGAAGTGAGCTGCTATTGCCGTTAGCAAGGTGGCATGCGACTACGACTGACCTCTATAATAATTTTACTTATATTTAAATAGAAATATACAAATTCACCATATCAGTATCAGACAAGAATTATTTTCTTGTTTTCTACATTAAGACCGCGCTTTGTAGTCGGGTTTTAGTTTTTAAACTTATTTTTTTATTAGAATTTTATTTTAGTGGTATTTAATAAATCCGTTATAATATATTACTTTCGTGATGTAAAATTCTACTGAAAGTTGGTTTGCTTTTTAAATAGTACGAGTAAATAGCAGACTAGACCGCGAGAACTTTTTGACCGCATTCTAAACGTGTATGTTGACTAAAACTCGAATACATATTTACATATTTGTAAATGTGCTCGCCAAGACCTCTCATTTGATACCAAACATGTTATGATTATCTCAATTTTTTTTTTTTTTTAAGCTTGGAATTTGACATTTAAATTCCCTCATAAAAATAATTGTTAAAATACATTTAGCCTATGTCACCCGGGCTATTCTTACGAATCTATTGACACCTCATTTATTAAAATACGTTCAGTAGTCCAGGCGCTACGGTGGAACATACAAACATACAAACATGCATACATACATAGACTGCCAAAATCATTACCCTTCCTTTTGGCTTCGCCGTAGTCGGGTGAAAAACGACAAAAAAAAAATTATGAATAATTAAATATGATTTTGAAAAACGGGCGATGTCTTCATGTCATAACTTTAATTATCAACCAAATTAATAATTACTACTTCTTCATTCACTTTCCTTTGATAAGCTGTTGCCACATAAAAATCTGATGCAATACCTAATAAAATTATACCTCCAAAAATGTATTAGCACGTACCTTGTAAACATGGCCGGTGGTATAGATAGTCGTGCAAATCAATAGATTAAACTTGACGGTTATGACGTAAGTGAAACACTAATGCAGCTGTGGTTGGTGCACGTTATATAATTTGTGGTAAACTAAAGGATCGTAATATTCATTACGTCACTTTTGTCATGTCTGGTATCTGGAGTAAAGCCGAAACGAACTTGACGAGATAGTTCAACTCGAGGCTCGATAAAAAATTTGGAGTTTTTCATGCTGTGGGGTAGAACCACGGTAGAACGAACTATTCTGTCTAGAAGAATACGTACTAGAAACTTTTCAAAATCAAAATTAAAATCAAAATATTTTTATTTCACATATGCCTACATGGGCACTTATAAAACGTCGGTAAAAAGGGGCACGGTTCGGTGCATTGGTCGATTCCTAAGGAGAAGAACCGGCAAGAAACTCCAAAGGTTACTCTTTTAATCTTTTAAAATCGTTTGGGTTAACAATAAGGTATAATACACACATGAAGACCATGCAGATTAATGGTCTTTTGAAGAAAGCACCACACAGATTTGAGTGGACCCGTCCAGTCAGTGCAAGCATTTGTCAGTTATCGTGGAGCTCGACTTATAACTCAAGGAGCTCAACGTCACGACGAACAATACCAAAGAAAGGACATTTGGGTGGGTCACTTAAAGTACTCAAACTGCCAGACAATCATATATCATATATTTATATTATCTTCTGATATTGCTTAATACTGTTAATGAGGAAGATAAACAATGTTTGTTAACGAGTTTCCTTATCAAAGAGACTATTGGTGTATAAATAACGATTTTCAAAAGATTGGTACTGTTTACGTAGATAGAGATAGAGACTTAAGATATTACTTAAGATAACAATGCAGTGGAACATTTGAAGTAATCGTAAGCTTGTGTAGATAAGGAGTGTGTAAAAATAGAAATGACGGTCGACACAAACAAACGGCTTGTGCAGAGGTAAATAATAATTAATAACACCTGTATTTTCCATTGAATAAGGGACGAATATTTTGCCAACAACTGAGTTCATGAATATCTAGATCATCATCAGGATCATTCTCTGGCCCTTATCCCAATTGATTTGGGGTCGGCGCAGCATGCTCTTCCACTGTTTCTCATCATCTCATGAGACACCTCCTTTCTTACCATATTATTCTTAACACAGTCCATCCATCGTTTCGTTGGTCTTCCTCTACTCTTATACCCATCCACATCCAAATTCAAAACCTTTCTCAGGATATTTTTCTTAATTCTCCGGATCACATGCCCATACCACGACAACCGATTTCCACACATTTTTTTATTGACTTCCTCTTATGTACGCATTTCTTATTTTATCCATTCGTGTAACACCACACATCGTCCTAAGCATATTTTTAGCATAATGTTGTATTTTTTGATCCATACCAGAAAATAAGTATTTTTTAAACCATGTAATCTTCTGCTATGTAAATATTTTTTTGGTTACCACCCAGGCCACAGAATAGTACATTTTGATACAAATGAAAATTACTTATGCTTTATAGACGCAAATCAAAATGACGAACCTAATTGTAGAGCAATAAGAGCCAGTTTTCGAGGAAGTGTATTGAAAAATAATCTATACCTACTAACGGCCCTTTTTGGCGGTGAGATGGGCAGACGTGGTTCCATCTCGGAAATATCCTGGATGAGGCTGGCACAAGAATTTGGAGAGAGAACTTTACCCAGCAGTGGGTAAAGTCGGACTGTGCATGATGATGATGATGAACGCCCAGACCAGCAATGAAAAATATATAAGAACTAGCGGACCCAGAAGACGTCGTCTTGCCCAATTGTGAATCTAAACCATTCTCGGATCCACTGGAACACACACAAAAAATTACATCCCAATCGGTCCAGCCGTTTAGGAGGACTTCAGTGCCAACACACGTACAGTAGAATTATCTAAATAAAAGATAGATAGGAAACACCATCATACAGCAAGTATAAAGAAATCGGTTGGTCGTTTCCTATGGTGAAAAAGCCCTACGACCCGAAGTACCGGCAAGAAACTGCATGGTTAGGTACTCGTTTAAAACCGTGTCAACAATCGTGAGAACATAATCCGGCTAATAGATTGTTGTATTGATAAGCAAGTGAGGTACTTCCACCCCTCAATTCCGAGAAAAACACGAATCATTTGACCATGACAGTATAATACCTATATCTTATTTTATTTTTGCATCTATTTTAGTATCTATTTGTTATAACATAACAACATATGTTAGAGCAGCGGCGGCCCTGACTTACGAACAGTAGTAATTTATTTCATCACTGCTGCTCTCAAAACGGTGAAGGAAAACATCGATCTTAGAACCAAAATAATCGAAAATATATTATGTGACATCTACCAATCCGCACTGGGCCCGCGTGGTAGATTATAGCCCATTCCATCTCAAAGAGAGGAGGTCTGTGTCCGAGCAGTGGGAATATTATTAGGCTGTTAATGATAATGATGATGCCTGTTATCTAAAGGGTTAAGCAGAAGTGTACCTACCTGTACCAATTACTCTCATGTATCACAAGTTATGTTGTCTGTATAAAAAAGTGGAGCCTATTGCCATTAATTGAGCACATATTCGGACTCCGGGCTGCAACTGACTTATTATGTCAGTTGGGGAAACCCAGTAACATTTTGCCTAACCTGGAAACCAACCGCAAGCTCAGCAGTACATTTATCCACTAGCTAAACCAATACTATAATCACACAATAAATATGCAAGTAATATGGCCCATGGCTCTTGTTATCTGTTCTAGGCATTATCGTCCATGACGACCCATCTTCAACACATTCCCACTGCGGTTGGCAACAATAGATGTTAATTGAGGAAAATTGTGACAATGGTGGCTCTAAGACACACGTTGACAGAAATAATGGCACAATGTGGGGAGGGAATGGCCTTATTAGAAATGAAAGAAGTTTGGGTAGTGCAAGCTAATGAGTTGGAGTTAGGGGAGTGGAAACTGATTTAGTAATGAAAGTTTTGGGAATTAAATTATTATATAAGGGAAGTTTGTTTTAGATTGGTTTTACTACACACGTGTACGTTTGAGTGGCTGTGGCTCGCGCACTTGGTTGGCGCAGATTTCGAGATTTCGTATTTCATCCCTTTTTTATGTAAAGGTTTTATTCAATGGCTATACTTCTTAGGTAAGTAATTAAGCTACTTACTTATGTAGCATATCAGGACAATGTTTATGCTAGTACTCATTTATGAATATTGAAAGGAGATTACTAAATAATTGACTCTCACTGCCGCACTCAGATAATCTTTAATGATTACTCAAGACATCACTTAGTAAAGGTTTTGACAGTTTAGTCATACAAAAGTAAGATGTCAAATATTTAGTGAGTGACGGCTTAAGTAATCATTAAATATCTCTGAGAACCGCAGTCAATCTTTCCTCTATATTGGGAACCTCTTACTGGTCAGCCTACAGTATTCCAGCATAGGACCTTCAGCCCCTCCAATTTCACGCCACTCAGCTCGTTTCTCTTCAACTTTCGTCCATCTGCTACTAACCACACTTTTTTTGCGGATGATTAATCATTAAATGACTCCTCCTACTCCGAGTGGAGTGGAAGGAAGTGTCAGATTTCTACTGACTAGAACTCACACATGTTCCTTCTTGGCCTTTGGTATTCCTGGGCCGCGGTATTTTATTTATTTAAACTTCATGTACAAGAGTGGTATATAGGCGGACTAAATGCCACAAGGCATTCTCTACCAGTCAATCTTTGGGTCAAAAAGGACAGCACTGTGGTAGAGTACAAAAACAATAACAATAAGGATAATACCATTTTTACACACATTGTCTCACAGTCCCGGCAACTACTAGCCACCCTACGGTGATCGAAAGCAACTCTCTTAAAATCACAATAATTACAAGTACGAGTACGATATTATCTCCCAACTTAACAGCAAATTGGATCGAAAGATTAAAAACAGTAAAAAAAGTAAAAGTCTAATAAAATTGTTTAAGCAATAACTTCATTTAATTAATCTCGAGCTCACCCGCTAATACGCGTAAACACCGAAGCTACCCGCGTTAGGCACCACCCTATATAACGCGTATTTATAAAGGGAAAAGGCCCAAATCGTAATGATATACGCAGTAGATTTATCCCGGTCGGTCCGTTTGTCAATGTTCACGGCGAAATTAATTACGGATCGGTCACGGGTTCGAATCCCGTGCCACGTATTTGAATGGTCATTTGGGATGGAAGTAATTAAGATAAAATATTGTTTTATTTGTCGGATTTGTATTGGAGAACGGTTACCGTTTTGCGGGTAAACGGGTTTCTGGGCCCTTCATTTTTTTAGGCCAATATTGTTGATTTTATTTACGAGTTATTGAATGGGGATTGACAAATTGATGGGGATTTAAAGATTACGATGCGATCGATTGCGTTTCATGGAATTTGTGGAAGGATCCAAATTAAATTGGACGTTATTAAATCGCATTTATATGAGCCCAATTTGCAGCTTCTAATTTTATTTATTCTTCTATTTTACTTGTCATCGCATAAAGAAGAAGTTTCTATCCACAGTCTCTGAAGAAGCGATAAATCAATTGTAATACTGCAAAAAAATAAAGTTAAAGGAAAAAACAGGCAAAAATAAAACAATTGTCTCCAGGTTTATTAAGACTGGTAACTTCCTCAAAAAAACCCACAAAGCGATTGCCTTCACAAGCCTACTCCCCTAACAGAATAAAATGCCCCAGCCTAAAATAAAATGATTAAGTAACTTATTTTTGTTCATCCCCAAATTAGTACAAAGGCGGTCATAACAAGTTTTATAAAAAAAAATTAGTAATAAAAGTTGTAAAAACGGAGCGAACTCAATAAAAGGGATGTTTCTACCCTCGGGCGTTGGCACCCACCGGGATATTTTCAGAAACACAACCCCTAAAGTGAAAATCCTCGGGGAAAATCTAGTTGTCTATAAGTGGTGACACCATGCTTCGTTATTTAAGAGGGATAGCATTTAATTTAATTTAATTTAAGTTAATATTGTTTGTTTGTAAATGTAGTTTTTAATTTAGTTTAGTTTTAATTGCCTATATTTTTAGAAATCTTATTTATGTGCGGTGAGTAGTTGGGTACTCACCGGTTCTTAAGTTGACACTCAACGTCAAGTAAGTTGTGCATGTTGTGCTTACCTGTAAGAGGTTGATACACTTGTCTGTGACTCTTATGTATGTATCTCTTTTCCCTGTGTAGTGTACTCAATTGTTGGTGAGCCAAATAAATAAAATAAAAATAAAAAATAAAATAAATATATTGTGTTGTATAAAATAAAAGTACCTACATAATTATCTGTTACTTCTTCATTGAAAATATTAATTTAATAAGAAATGACACTGATATAAGAGTTCCGTGCCATTATCTATAAAAAATCGCGTTTGTTGTATGGGACCCTCCTAAAATATTTATTTTATTTGATTTAAGCATTTGTTGTTATAGCGGCAGAAGAAATATATAATTTCAACTGTCTACCTATCGCAGTTCCTAAAATACAGCCTGGTGAAAGAGACACACGGACAGACGACAGACGGACGGACAGCCAAGTCTTCGTAATTGGGTCCCGTTTTTACCCCCTTTTTTTTTTGGCGTGTGGAAAATCATCGAATAACCCCTCCCGCTCTTGGGCAGAGCGAAAGGGAGTGTCAGACTTCTTCTAACTAAAAACAACCCATGTTCCTTCTTAGCCCTCTATGTCGAGGCCGCGATAACTAGTGTACAACCCGCGGCCTCCCGTTTTTACCATTACGCATGGTACGGAAATCTAATAAAGAATCACTGTAGAATAAATAAGTTGAGTAGTGGAAGTCTCATTGAGACACGCGTTGCACCCTGAAGTCGAGCGATGCAATGTTCAGATTAACTTTCACACAGAAACTGACTCATCGAAATAACCATAGAATAGGCTGAAAATATATGAACAGAGGTAAGTCGTTGCAAAATGCCGCTTAGTTCCAGGTACTTTGGCGTGCAAAAATGTGTACTTAAACCTCTAGTCGATTGATGGATGAGTCGGGACTGTCTCCAAATTCCAAAAACTATCACAGTCACCCTACGTATAAGTAACAAATATATCGCGGCACCTTTCTTTGTTTTTCGTACAAACTCGGCCGTTGGCCTGAGTTATTGTCGTCTTACCTTCGACACCCCTCTTCACCCCTCCCTATGGGAGCCTCACCCCCGGTCATTTGTCATGCCTGCAGTTATGTTATGTTATTGATTCCTATGATTTGAGGACGAGCTGGTATCATGTGGGTAAGTGGTCAAGGTTCTAGTTGTTGGTTTGATAAGTAATACCGCGGTAATGTGAGTTTACTGTACTGCCGGTCGTTTTGAGCCAAATCATTTGAACACTATGTATTCCATTTAAATCGAATTGCTTATTTCCTTACAGTTATAATTATACCGATTAAGGGGACCTCAGTTATGGTTTATTTAAAAATTATTATCATCATCTACACCCCGACTAATCCTTTGCGCGATATCTGCAGCTGACTTAAAGGTTTGGGACTCTATCTAGTTACTCCAAGCCTTTTTGCTACATTTATGAAGGTTTGTGTTCGGAAACGCTGTTAGGGAACAGGGAACAACTCGGTTCCTAGCTGCGTAGCATACTGCACGTCACATTCGAAGGGATTTTATATCAAACTAGCTGATGCCAGCGGCTTCGCCTACTACAAACCGGAAAATTGTCCCACGGGAAGATAACATCGAGATAAAAACTAGCCTATGTGTTAATCCAGGTTATAAACTATCTGTGTAATTTTATCCAAATCCGTTCAGTAGTTTTTGCGTGAAAAAGTAACAAACATTCATCCATACTTAAAAACTTTTGCGTTTCGTAGGATATCTTCCCTACGCAATGGATGTTATTGAACAGTAGGAATTAAAGATGTTGCTATTGTGAATGCGATACACAATTACCCGCAGGTCGTAAAAGCAGGTAATAGTTGGCCATTGCAGACTTAACAGAATACGCAGTTTAATCAATTACAGAAGTCCATAGTAACAAAACCGAACCTTACCTAGCAAAAATACCAGCTTTAATGATTACCAGCATTTCCGTACTTGAGCGAACAAAACACAAATATGTTTGTCATAGTTAGCAACGGGGGGCGGCCCAGAAATAATTACCTAATAAAGATTTCTGATACGGCACTGTTACAGGGAAAAGCTATTATCTGGTCGGTAGGCTGGAGAAGTGGGGGGGGGGGGTCTGGTGGGGGCTGTCAACGCCAGGAGTTTTGATGAACACACGTAGTAATGTGCGACTGATTGTTCGGAAGGTTACTGCTGCGATTTCTTGGCAATTGGAGTAAATATTGTTGGGAATAATCCACACACACACACACACACACACACTCTTGTGTCGTATTATGACGGTATTGTCGCCAGAAATAGGTCTATTCATGATTAACTACAGTGTTTTACAGAAGCAGATTTTTTGTTAGTCAACCATCACTAATTTCTGTTTCTTCATATCATCACGCCCTTTAATCCCCTAAGAGTTCGACAGCGGTGTCGGTATCTAATTTTGCAAACACATGGCCGAGCGTATTGCTATCAACGGGCCACAAATAGGGAATGTTTACTTTTGTGGAACTTTTTTATCAACTTTCATCATTAAGAAAGAAATGTGAGTTTATTTTTTTAAATTGGTTATTGTTTTGTTGGTTGGTTGGTAGCTAAATAAATCCTATTTTTAAGAGGAACTCCCACTAATTTAACCTCGGACTTAAAGGTCAGCTACACCAGGAAATGTACATCACAATATGAGAACTTAAATCGAACAGAGTTGTTTGGTCATTCAAATCTAAGGTTTCTGTTTACTACTTTGTGTGTTTGAGGGATTCTTCAGAAGTTTATCAACTTTAAGCCTTTGATTCCATGAATTTGGAACATGGCCTATAAGTGAAAGCCGTGATTTGTAGGGTCAGCAATGTTGATGACCTCTGTGTGTACTCGGTACAATCTACAATTTCAACTAGTTTGTGTAAACAACACATATCTTAAAATACACAAAGCTCTCATAACAGTTTCCATACCGTGACTTTACTTTATAAGAGGGTCCAAAATAATCTAATTAGTTCGTCAGATAGATTTCCAAAAAGTATTAGAAACAATACATAATATTTTCTTTTTTCAAGTAAATAAAAAATGAAAAGGATACACTAGTGCTTCGAAAACTCGCATGACGTCACATTTTAGTAAAATTTTACCTGAAAGTGTCGTCACAAAACAAAAAACTCTTATCCAATATTTTTCTATAATCTAACTGACGAACTAAACAGAATCATATTTTTTAATTCAGGAAAGTACGCAATTGTGTGACCATATATAAACAAAACACTCGTGTAACGAAATAAACCAGAAGCTTTTAATATCTCACAACATGACACATGTTTTGATGTCATATTTAATGGTTATATTCTTTTTTTTGTCATCAGTAGTGCGGGGCAATCCAAAACATATGTCCATAAAGTTAATAGTGAGATTGTAAACTATAATAATAAAACCAGTAATCTGTGATCTGTACTAACGGCTGTCATTAAATTTATCACGTGCTGGTATTAAACTGTTAAAAGCGATTAGTAAGGCTGTTTGCAGATCTACAGCTGATATACGATAAAATAAATCAACGATAGAAGAAAGAAAAAATCAACGTAACAAAATATTAGAAAACAAATTGCTGTCAAAACAGTGTAAAGCACAAAGAAGAGTATTAAATAGTTAAACATTATATACCTACCTATTTAATTAAAAGGGCTCACGAGATCTCTGAAATAACAATTCATAAGTTCGTTTTAATACTCATGACAGGACCGAACAAAAGGAAAAAAAGGGTTAGGCGCATCTAATAGTACACACATTTTGCTATTTATGTTCCAGTATCATGTAATGGGGGCATTTGTGCATGGTTGATGGTAATAGGCTCGATTACAATCAACCGTGCACAAATGCAGACTCAATGGCTGCTACTGAGACATTCCTCATGCGAAAACCCAATCACACTTTGCCCGATCCGGAAATCAAATTTGTTGTTCGAAAGAGATACCGCGGCCTCAACACAATAGGCTAATATGGAACATGCGTGGTTTTTAGTCAGTAGAAGGCTGACACTTCCTTTCACTCTGCCCAGAGCTGGAGGAGTCATTTGATGATTTCATACACCCCCAAAAAAAAAAAGGAGCTTATGCTCAATAGTCGCGATTACGACTTCCTGGAGCTACGAGACACTTACACTTTACTTGTAACTTGTCATTAAAGATTTCATCTTCAATTGAGTAGTAATTGCAGCCTACCCACTACGTTTTTCACACCTTCAACATTCCCATACGATTATACTAAGAAGTAAGCCCTGATACAAGTTATAACATCATTAACATAAGAAATCGACATGTCGTTGCATTAATCTCAGATTTCTATTAATTTATTTATAATCAGCTGGGCTCGAGTGATGGAGGCGCCATCTGACCGGGTCGTTATGCAAATCCTATGAGGAATATTGTTTATAAATATGTATAAGATTAATTTTCTTAGTATCTTGTGAACTATTGATGGAGAGATTAGAGATTTTAATTAATTACAAGGTATCAGATTAAATGCTTGAACAGTAAACACGCTATTTATTAATACCATACTATTCTACATATCTGTTCACTCCTGAAGGTGTAGGTAGTGTTATACCTACCTATAGGAACATCCACATTTCACCAGTATGTTTTGACCCTGTGCAATTTCGATCTAACTTAATGCCATCATCCGAACACAAATTTATACTCCGTGAAATTCGGAAACTCAGAAATTCCTAACAGAACACTAAACACTTAATAATACCTGTGAATTGAACCTAATGTCTCATGCTCAGTAGTATGGACCACGAGCTCTCTCTGGTCGGTCCCTCATGTTTGAGGATCGTGGTCAGTATGTAGGTTGCATCTGGAGCGAATGATCTGCCTCCACCGTTTTCTGTCCAGCGCGTCTCTCACAATCTCACTGAATTTGGATGACGTCGTTTCTTTTATTTGGTCGGTCTCTTTTGCCTTCGGTGTTCCCAACCATAATCAACTTTTCTTCCTTCCTTCGCACTGTGTGGCCGAAGTATGATAAGATGCGTTGCCTGCATATAGTGGACAAGCGAGCTTTTATATGGAGCTGGCTCAGGATCGATGTGCATTTCGCAGTCCAAGGTATTCTCAGCATTCGCCTCCAGCACCACATCTCGAATATGTCAATCCTTTGCCTTTCTCGGGCTCAAATACTCCATGTCTCTACTCCGTATAGAAAGATATAATACCAAGATAATACCAAGACTCGTATCAGCCTGACCTTGGTTTAGATACCAATTAATCTTTTCTTAAAAATGATATTTAGTGGGGACATCGCATCTTTAGCCATATCGGTATGGCTAAGGATGATCTTCTCAAGACCAACAACGCAGTAAAATACCACCATTAAAATATAATTGAACCAACAATCGCGCCTCTTGCAACAAGCCTGCGGCCGCAGGACCAACTGTCGACTGAAGCAAATGGCTCTTCAGCACAAAGGGCTTATTGTGATCATACTGCCACGGGCTAAGTATATCCACAGAGCACGACCACAGACTAACTTGGTACGCAAACATGTGCTGCCGGTACTTAGTTTGGGATGTTGCAGTGGTCAGGCTGCACAATGTACCGGCTTTTGATAAGGAGTACTAAAGTAATGTTTGTAACAATATTATGTTCCTGTGGGTTTGTACAGAATTCATGGTTACAGTTTGCACGGTGACATCCTTTATACTCTGTGAACGTAAATTAAAATAGGCGGTGACTCCGTGATTAGTGTTGATAAATTACTGTGAATAAAAAAATACTTGACTAGAACTATACATTTAGGTACCAATGTTTAAAATCAAAACGAACACTGTTTTGTTCTTATAATTAATATAATAGGGTCATCATAATCAACAGCCTATTAATGTTCCCATTGCTGGGACACAGACCTCCTCTCTCTTTGAGAGGAAATGGGCTATAATCTACCACGCGGGCCCAGTGCGGATTGGTAGATGTCATATGTCTTCGAATGTTTGGTTCTAAGCCATGCCGGTTTCCTCACGATATTTTCCTTCACCGTTTTGAGAGCAGCGGTGGTGAAATAAATTACACAAAGTAATGTGCCTGCCTGGGTTCGAACCTACGACCTACTATTCGTAAGTCAGGGCCGCCACCACTGGGCAACCGCTGCCCTCTATATATAATAGGGTATTTCACTAAAAAAATTTGATGAGTCCGTCTGTTAGATTATCGAAAAATATTGACAACGTATTTTTGTTTTTATTAAATAAATAAAAATTTACGAAAATAAAACGTGTCCAATATCAAGAGTGGGGGCTTTTGACGTCACTTTGTAAAAAAGTACTAACCTTGTGACGTCACACGACTTGACACGACTTTTCGAAGCACTGTGTCGTCTTCATCTTTGTTTACGTGAAACAAGAAAAAAATACTTGACCATTATTTTTTAGAAATCTATCTGACAGACTAATTAGACTAAAATATCCTATTTCATGAAACAATTTATATCACGAACAACTCTCTGTCAGTTTCATTAAAAAAACAAACTTTAGGACTGCAGTTGACGAGATTTGGTAATCTTATTTCACTTCTTACAGACTTTACTTTATCGTTTTGCATTAGGTATGATTGCAGGCCTAAAGTCCTACTAGAGTTTTATCGACACGAACTTATGATGTCTGTTCGATTCTGCTCAGCTCTGGTCCAATAGTTTTAAATTCATTAGCGAACTTATTTAGGCATTCATTTAGCCGTCGTTTAGTACTGAAGAAAACAGGAATAAATCGTCTGACAGATGGCTCAGTAATCACAATCCTGACTTACGATAACTACAGTTGAACATAAACACACACCTGTCAAACTAATTAGCAAATCATAAAAGGCCCTATAATTTAATAAAGGAGCAAACACATCAGCTGTGAGCTATTTCTAGCCTATCTTGATTGTCTAAGCCCTATGATCTATTCCCATTTTTGTACCTATGTGATAATTTACCTAAGACAATTATCTAGACACGTTTTTGAAATGACACAGAGAATTGCACCTTGCACTCATAAATTCTAAAATACTGTGATCGCTAACACATAGTTTTTTAATCTTGATAGGAATCTAAATTAAATCTAGTTTTTATTTTTATGTGTTTATATATAGCCCCGTGCCATTACGGACACCATGTTCCTTGTTGATTTGTTAAGAAAAATGCAATTCTAGTCCAAACTATATATGGTGGGCTGGTCATAGGGTAGTAGACAAAAAAAAACTAATTAGTCCGTCATATAGATTTCCAAAAAATATTGAACACAATTTTTTTTTTTTTCACGTAAACAAACAATTAAGACGATACAGTGTCTTAAAAACACGTGTGACGTCATATTGTAAGACATTAGTATGACTTTTTTACCGGCGAGCGACGTGTCAAGTCCGTTTTATCTTGGTAATCTTTTATTGATTTGATAAACAAAAACCACGTATCCAATATGTTTCGATAACCTAACTGATGGACTAAACGGAATCGTATTTTTTGTTTTTTTTTTGTCGGAAAACATTCCTGTTGCTATAAAAAGATGCGAAAAAAAAAAATAAGCTTCAAGTTAATAATATAGCTTTATAGAATTATAAATGAAGGAGTTTTTTTTTTCAGATCCCGTCGGGGCCGCGGGTTGTACACTAGTTACACACTAGTTACTCACTAGAGGGCGAAGAAGGAACATGGGTGGTTTTTAGCCAGTAAAAGTCTGACACTCCCTTTCGCTCTACCCAAGAGCGGGAGGGGTTATTCGATGATTTTCCACCCGCCAAAAAAAAAGGAGTTTTTCAGATTATGTATATTCCTCAAAATCCAGAAAACTGTAAATAGCTGTCTTAATAATACTTGTCATGACATTAAAATTTCATCCATTTTGAGAATTAAATCACTGTCTTATAGATAAAGATCTGTACCTCGCAAATGGGTAATTATTATTATATGTCCTATGGGGTCCCGTTTTTGTTGAAGAAGGCACCAAGCTAGTGGCTCAATAGGGGATCGGACAAAAAAAAACTAATTAGTCCGTCAGATAGATTTCCAAAAAATATTGGAGACGTATTTTTTCTTTTTTCACATAAACAAAAAATGAAGTCAATACAGTGCTTCTAAAACTCATGAACTCTTCGAAAACGTCATATGATAGTACATTTTTACCTACAAATGACGTCACAACCACATCTTATCTTCGTCAATTTTGATTAATTTGATAAAAAAAACACGTATCCAATATTTTTCGATAATCTAACTGACGGACTAATTAGAATCATTGTTTTTTGACTCAGTCCGATCCCCTATTCTGATTCTTCTGGGCCTACACAATTTAAATTGCCATCGAAACGCTAAGAAGACGAAAACCGCACATTTAACTCGTAATGAGCTCAAAATATAAACAAAACTTCTCCATAACAGCAGTAAACAAAACAGAGCAATTACTTCAGATACTATTATACTACTTACACGAAATGGAAACATGATTTAAAGTTGTGTCATTGAGATAATATAGAAGGCCATCCCACTTTAAAACCAGAAAATAATACGACCGAGACGCGAAATCGACATTCATTGCTGGTTTTAATTTGTTGAGTAGATGGGTCGTAGTTATGGCCAGGCAATGGTTAAGTTATCGGGGTTATGGTATGGTGGGTTAGGATCTATTACGGCGCCAGATGGCGGCCAATCGGCCGTCGATGTGCCACTGAAGCTGCGTTTGCGCAACTGTAATTTGTATGGAGATTTTATAGAGATGTAAGAGCGTTTAATAATAAATTATTTTTGATTCCAAAGTATAACTTATTAATTGATGAGAGAACAAATATTGTACCCTTTTGGGGGGGGGGGGGGGGATCATCAAATCCCGTTCTTGGGCAGATCGAAAGGGAGTGTCTTCTACTGACTAAAAACCACCCATGTTCCTTCTTAGCCTTTTATGTCGAGGCCGCGGTATCTCTTACAACATCCTGCAGCCCCGACGGGCGTCGGCCCTTGATGGCCCCTTCCATGTCGCTGAAATTTCTTTGAGGCGCACGTGGAACACGCACGCGCCTTCGACACGGCCTGTCGTCGTCATAAGAGGGACGGACGGCAAGTTAGAAATATTGTACCCTTAACTAAATAACTATTGACTATGATCATCTTTCGACGTCACGGTTGGCGCAGTGGTTCAAGCAGTTGACTGCCACGTGTGTGTGTACGTGTCGTGGGTGCGATCCCCACACGGGACACATATTTGTATGGCCTACAGATAGTTTTGTGTATGTGAGTTTAAATGTTTGTGAACGCACAACGATACAGGAGAAATTCCTAGTGTGGGGCAACATTTTATAAAAGAAAAAAAAACTCACAATAAAGTGTTTAATTGAGAAATTAATTTACAATACCTTTTTGCCTCATATTATAATATGGTACATTTAGGGTGGGGATCGTGATACTTTGAGACAAACAACAACAAAATGATAGTGGTTATTGTTCCAAATCAGTTTTTTAAATTCCCTGGCCAGGAGTTGTTTTGTGTCTAAGAGTAATTTAAATTCCCTGGCCAGGAGTTGTTTGGTGTCTAAGAGTAATTTAAATTCCCTGGCCAGGAGTTGTTTGGTGTCTAAGAGTAATTTTTACTCCCTTACTTATAATATTATAAATGCGAAAGTAACTCTGTCTGCCTGTCACGCTTTCACTCCAAAACTAAAAAACTAAACCGATTGAATTGAAAAGCTCGACAAATAAAAAATATATTAAAATCATACTTCACCGCTGGAATGTATAAAACAGGGGAAGGGCATACGTGTGGACTCACATCCTGACAAAATACTGTTAGCGAGTAATCCATTTAATATAAATATAATCGATAGCGCACATAATCTTAAATGATAGGTTGAGCGTTATTGTTACTGTATTTTTTTTTAATCTAGGAATGCATGATGTAATAAATAGTTTTTTTTTAGATTTTTTTTTTATAGGAGGGGGTTTTTTAAGAAAAAAATTTTTTCGACCTCGATAGCCAACATCGGTCGCGATCGGGCATCAGCTAGTTCTATACAAATTAATCTAATCGTATACGAATAAGCTAAATCGTATCCAAAATCTATTAACAACAATACCACTCAAGCATACATAATGATATACCTAGGTAAAGCAACATACTTAGTTTACATCTAATCTAACCTACACAGTTAGGTGCCCTAATCTGCAGCGGTATCATCATCTCTAGAGCATGCCCGCCCCGCCCCGCGCCCCCCGCGCTCCCAAAGCGTGACATTTAACACAACGAGTGTCTCAACTAAAACTTTAATAGCTAGCTACGTACTAACCTCTGTTACCCAGGGTTGCCACAGGTTGCCACTTGTGTTCAGTAATTTTTTTTTTGAAGTTTGCTTTTTGAAAGGAACTCTAAGCCCCGAAAGGTTATTTTTTTTTTATGGGACAAGCCCGCCTCACTATTCCCAAACCACTGTAACTTCTGTAAGCCAGAATCAACAGTGGCGACCACAAGAAAAGCGCCGAGACAATGAAGCTCGACGAAGTCCCAGAGAAATGATTTGACTGTCTTGGATCACACATCATCAGCCTATATTGTTCCCACTGCAGGGACTCAGGCCTCCTCTCTAGGAGAGGGACGGGCTATAATCCACCACGCGGGCCCAGTGCGGGTTGGTAGATGTCACATATCTTCGAATTTTTGGTTCTAAGATATGCCGGTTTCCTCACGATGTTTTCCTTCACCGTTTTGAGAGCAGTGGTAATGAAATAAATTACACAAAGTAATGCGCCTGCCCGGGTTCGAACCCACGACCAACTGTTCGTTAGTCGGGGCCGCAACCACTGGGCCACCACTGCTCTCACTGTCTTGGATCCCGCAACGAAATTAATCAGAAAAGAATAGCGGAGGAGTAGGAAAAACAGAAATTTCCACTTCCCTCCATATCAGCCCTGAAAGGTGGTCGCCGTATCCCAGTAGTTCCATTCTCTAGTTCCATTAAAGGACTACTGGGATTTTTTTCTCCCAGTAGTTCCATGGAACTGGCATTCTGTTTAAGCAAGATAAAATTAGTCTCATAAGTTCCAGTACAGTTAAATCGATCATAAGTTCCGGTACAGTTGAATTAGTTAAATCTGAGTATATTAGTACAAAAACGTTTCTTAGAATGCTTTTATTTTTCATTTCCTTAGTATTATTAACAAAAACTTTACTTAGAATGCTTTTATTTTCTTAGTATTAATAACAGAAACGTAACTTATAATGTTTTTATTTTTAATTTTCTACCTCTACTTATGAAAACTGCGGACGATTCTTCTCCAAGAAATGTGGTACAGTAATTTCTCCACTGAGAAGTTTCATTTGCGAATTTTGTAAAAGCATGTCCTTCACAACATAGTTAGAATCTCTTCTGGTGTCAGGATTTAAATTATTTTGTATTTTCTTTGTATGTACTGTATAATACATAGCGTCATTTGATAAAACTTGCAATAATTTATATAGAGTTATTACAGTTTTCTTAAATGACTTATTTAATCCGCCATGCCATGCCTCTACAAAATTAACGACGACGATTAAATGACGATTAAACGACTTTAGAAGTACTTTTTAAAGATAAAACAAGGAAAAATAAAATTGAGTTTTATAACTTACTTTATTTAGCGTTACTGTGCCAGTGCAATGTTGTGTTTTATATAAACTACATCTCCATATACTATTGCCACTTTTGTAGGTGGTGTGCTTGTAGTATTCTCGTCCACGGTAAAGAAGTACTCTACCTCGTCCGCGTTTTATAAAAAATATCGTGCTGTTTTCCATAATTTAAGACCAGTAAGCAAAAGCAACAAAGGAAAATAATAGGTAAGTATAGCATGCACGTCAAATAAATTATTGACAATAAATGTCTATTTTCCTTATAAATCTGAAATCTGCCAAATGCACGTAATATTGGCCAGTTCACTTATTGCACGTTGGTAAATAGGTAAGATTATTGTTCTTACTATATTTAATTACCATTCAACTGTACTTAATGGAACTAATGGGATAAGGTGAAAAAGCATTTTAGTTCCATGGAACTACTGGGAGAAAAAAATCCCAGTAGTCCTATAATGGAACTAGAGAATGGAACTACTGGGATACGGCGTGAAAGGTTAGGTAGAGGTATATTTATTAGTACACCCATATTTCGTCAGTTATCTTTAAGTCGCATGTAATAGGGGGCGAGCCTATTGCCAACAACCGGACACATATCCCGACTCCGTAGCTGCTACTGAGAAATGCCTGATGGAAAACCATGGAGAACCAAAAAGTTGGGAATCAAACCTAGGACCTCTCGCACAGCGGCTGCTCGACTGCGCTTGCAAACACTATATACCAACGACGCAGTTTTTGAAAGCAACTCATTATTATAATGTTTCTGGTGTTGATCATGTGTTCACCAAAAAAATCTAATTAGTCCGTCAGATAGATTTCCAAAAAATAATGGACACGTATTTTTTATTATTTCACTTAAACAAAAGATGAAGACGATACAGTGCTTCGAAAAGTCGCGTCAAGTCGTGTGACGTCACAAAGTTAGTACTATTTTACCCACAAAGTGACGTCAAAAGCCCCCACTCATGATCTTTGACACGTTTTATTTTCGTAAATTTTTATTAATTTGCTGAAACAAAAAACACGTATCCAATATTTTTCGATAATCTAACAGATTAATTAGATTTTTTGATGAAATACCCTTAACTTATCTTTACCCAACTCTGTTGGGGTTGGTCTCCAGTCTGACCAATGCAGCTGAATACCAGTTTTTATACGGTGTTTGTAAATTGGTGAGACTAACTGTGACTACCTCTCTCTCTCTCTCTCTCTTCTTCAACCTTTGGTCACCCAGTACTGAGTGTTCCAAATCTTTTCACTTTTGGCGGTTTTCTTCTATTCAATTTCTTCCGGCCATTTCAATGATAAAATACATAATAATAATAATAAAAGCCTTTATTCGCTGACCAAAATACAGTACATTTTATGTTTACATAAATGTGATGTCTAGGTATTTAAAAAAATTAGATACAAAGAAAAAAAAATACATAAACTAGTTAGTAAAAATAGCTAAATAAAAGTAACTATATTCTATAAATAAAATACATACCTACTTGATAATAAAATAGTAAGATTGAGATAGTATGAAGGTGGCCAGTGAAGTAATTCATGATATTGATTTATGGATATTTTCCTGCTAAAATTTTCAGGTCTACAAATGACATCCCAAAAACAAATCAGTCTGAAAAACAACTGAAATCGATTTTAAACTTCATCGAAACCCGTCAGTAACGGTTAGTTAACCCTACCGTGTAGTCCAGACAGATTCTAGTAACGTCGTCTGGCCTAGTATTACTTGTCTGAACTTAACCCTCCAGAGACAGAACTTTGACAGTCCGACAAGATAATATCTATACCATTACAAAATCCGTAGCTATTACAAAAGCAATCCAACTGATTTGTATTAAACCACAAGGGTTTTGTTCGCTGACACGCTAATTAAAATAATAAATTCTCACCTTTCACACCTTAGAGGCTGCACGGATTTTGACGGAAACTAGCTCACAGGTAGACCATGACATGAATTAGTACAGTCAGTGCCCTGCATTAATTGACCACTCTTATAAAGAAATATAAGGTAAGAGGGGTCAGGTAAAGGTGGGTACTGTACATAGGATACTTTACCATTGGATCATACCCCACCTCTACGCTAAGCTGCAGGCAAAACCACGGTTGAACTAGGAAGACCCATGTAAAATGTAAGTGGTATCAAAACTAATGATTACTTTGTACCCTGGCTGTGTTCGGGGATAGAACTCGGTGAGAGTGAAGACCACAAGTCCCTGGTGAGAGCAGACAATTTGTGTCGACATGAGTACAAGCTGTTGTTCCTGATTGGAATCTGTACTCATTTTCATTTGAGGATCTTGTAGTTGCTGAATTGTTTTGTTTCCTTGTGTCCGTTTTCACTAACTTTAGACTAATGAGTGCCTAAGTAAGATCACGCTGTTAGATTTTCAGGTAAGGCGATGAGCCGAGCTTTAAAAATTGATAGTGCTCTTTTATTTATGAAACTATGCTTAGTTTAGGTGTCTCCTATTGTTGCGTGAAACATATAAAGGCTCTTTGGACAACTGGTCCCACTCATTTGAGACCCGTGGGATGATTTAACTAACACGTCATTATTTTTATTATTTTTCTTTTGTCGATTGGACCCGCAGTTGAGCTAAGTGTAGGTACAAAAAAAAACAAGACATAAATTAATGGTTTGTCCAATGTAACGAATGCTAGCCCTATGAACAGCAAGGAGTTTTGATGGGCAATGAAATTGGCAATAAAAATGTTAAATGCAAGATGTGGTTCCATGTGCTTTGGCGTAGTTTGTTACTACTTAATTGTATATAACTCACGATGTTTTTTATGGTTATGTTTTTATGTTCTTGATAAATAACTAACTGTTTTTTTTTAATTCACCATCATTTATTTATAAGGTCCATAAAAAAATCTTAACACGGCTGCCCGGCTAGCTCAGTCGGTAGAGCATGAGACTCTTAATCTCAGGGTCGTGGGTTCGTGCCCCACGTTGGGCGCCACTGTGACACTGACCTTTAGGAGGGTGTCAGCAGATAGGTAGATAGGGGTTCGAAATAAGAAGCGAGGTATGTTTCACTTGTCATTTACTCTCCTAAACTTCCGTGGCCGCCTCACGTCTTAATTGCAGAAGCTAAAGGTGGTAGGGTACACTGGCCTGAACCGACTCCTAAGAAGATGGTCTTCCGGCCTCTGTCAGCTGACCGCAACCAACGGTCCAGTTTCAGGATTCTGCAATGACTCCGTCGTCAAGCTCAGCGTAGGATAGGGAGGCGTCACCCTGCAGCAGGAGATCTTCCTCTAAGCGTCCTTGGGACCACAACGTGGCGAAGGGTTGATGGGTAGACCAAAAAATCCTGGAAATCCAGACAGAAATGGAAGCGTAAGCAGAGCTGTGGGCATCACGGTTCAAGGTCCAAAGGTTACAGTGTCCCGAGAAGGAAAACAGGAAGAAATACAGCATAAACTAGGTTAGGAAATTATAGAACACCTTACAGAAAGCCCTTCTAATAAAATACATGGAAACTTACCCTAGAGGGATTTCGCGAAGTATAAAATAGAAATTATTTAGATAATTTCGGAGCGAAGGACACAGCCGTCACCCGTGGTGCTCTCAAAACGACTAGTCATCATCCGTACCGAACTCACCCGAATCGCGAGTCCTCGGCAATGCTCGGTAAATGATCGTTTTGGAGATGCGCGGGCACATAGATGCGAGGACCTTTACAGATTAATAGTCTCGTAGGTTCCGTACTATATTAATTTAATTTTAAAGGTTTATTTAAATGTAGGTTGATTTTACAGTATTATAATAGATTAGTTTTAAAGTTTTGTGTAAATATAGTATAGTTGATTGTACATAGATTTCTTAACATTAAGCATTTTAACCTAAACTAAACTTTTAATTCGTTACTTCAAGGTGCAACGTTACAACCTTACATTAAGATAGATGAGCGCAATGGAGCTAGTATATCAAAAGAAATTTCTTCCAGCAGATCTGCGAGAGTATCATCATCATCAATATCAACTCGGTGAATAAGCACGGTACTGAAAGACTACTAAAAAGTGATAATTATATTCTGTAGCGATATTTTTTCAATACAGTTTTGGATAGACCTAAGCAACTGACGCTGTCAATCCTGTTAAAAAACATGACGTCTTGAAAGAGTCACTTGTTTAAGTCTACCAGCCCTTCTTTCCTTCAAACAAAATCAGGATTAAGGATAAAAGAATAGTAGGTATCTGAAACCAACAAAAATAAACAACATGAACTCATAATTTGTCTTAGAAAACACCAATACAATTGCAGCTTTTATTTTCACAATAGCGTGTCAATATCTAATTACGGGCTCTCATGTCAATAGTGCACCCGAAGCGTGGCAACACCAACACTGGCAACACCGACACTGGCAACCCTACGCGAGCCATCAATCATAATAACTAATGTTGCCAGGGTTTAGTTCGGACAAGAGGTTACCGTTTGCACACCATTCATTACCGTGCTAATGGTGTCATACTTAAAATTGGATGTTTAATTGATGTAGTGCAAGTATTGTAGGGATGGTAATTAAGAGTACGCAGCTGTTAATGAGAGGTGCTTCGAAGATTCAGTTAGATCACCCTGTCTTTTTAGTTGAAGAGTACCAGGAATTCAGGATTTGAATGAAGTAAATGACAGAGCTGTCTAATTTGCTGGATATACTGGTCGGACAAAGTTTCGAGAAGAAGAAGTTGACTGATCAACAAAAACAAAAGACAAACTCAAGTGGCAGTGGGCATTGCTCGCGGCGCAGTACAGCTAGAGGGTATCAGATGCACACTGTCGACGCCGCGATGTGGTTACGTCGAGGAAGGCCTATGTTTTGTTGTAATTATGTCTGTTTTTTTTTACAAACCTTGTGGATAGGGCTGCAAATCGTGTTAATAATAAATACTTATAATAGAACATTGACAGTGTTATAGCTATGATTATTTGTATTTCATTTTGTAAAATAAAATATAGTGAACTTTACACTAGTTATAATAAACTCAACAGTCCCGCTTGTATATAAATTGAACTATATATAGGTATTCATTTATTGTGAATGTAAGTACCGCCTATTAATAACGGGTCTAATTGACAATATAAAGCACTTGAGATATGACTTGAAGACTATTATTGCACACTGCACCCTATTTAACTACAAATAAATTACAAGCATTACTAAACAACTGCCAATTTGCCTACTATTGGCAAACAAAATACTGAACACTAAACCATTATTGACACCCTCTTAATAGGTTATGCTCAAAATATATCCATCAATTCTAACAGTGTCCAATTAAAAACAAAAATCCAGGACACCTCATTATGTCATTCCACACGATTAATAAACGACTGTGTAACAACTACACTTAATACTTGTCTCAAATCTTAAAACTGTTGCTTTGTCACCCTCATACATCAAAATGACAAAGTTTACGAACCACAGAACACTGAAAAACCAACCATATTTGGATGACATAGAGGTTGCTAGAACTGAATGGAGAAATTAGTCCTCTGATCCCCAAATGTTAAACTTCAAATAGGAATTAGGAGTAGTCGTGACGTAACATATTGTCTCGAGTCACGGTCTTGTGTCATTTGTAGGGAAATAAATGTATTTATAGGTATGCAGGCAGTCTAGAAAGTGTGTGATTATGTTTGAGGTGAGAGATGGCGCGAAGGTGGAGGAATTAGTGCGGAACCTTACACGTCATTGGCAGTGTTTTACTGGCTCTGAATTGTTTTTAACTGTCGAGTTCCTTTGAAGAGAAAAGAGGTGACGATGGTCTTTGATTTTGAAATATTTAGAGACAAAATAATAGCGCTGTGAACAAGAAGGAATGGAAACAGTTACACAAATGTTTTATAAATAGAGCTCTAAAATGTTTTGAGCCTTAAAATAAGTGACAATTTTATTTATTAGTGGAGGAGCTCGTGCTTAATGATTACCGCCACTCGGGTCGATCTTAAGCTTAAGCCGTGCTTGCCTAGGTTAGTCTATGGATGGGTGACCACCCATTACCCATTAAATATCAAGATTCCTGCGTGCCTCGGACGCACGTTAAGCCGTTGGCCAAGACCCTTTTTTTTTTTTTTTTTTGGTGGCTGTAAAATCATCGAATAACCCCTCCCGCTCTTGGGCAGAGCGAAAGGGAGTGTCAGACTTCTACTGACTAAAAACCACCCATGTTCCTTCTTCGCCCTCTATGTCGAGGCCGCGATAACCAGAGGACTACCCGCGGCCCCGACAGGTTGGCCAAGACCCTTCATTTGCTAACATGTTATCCAACATGTTATGATTTTATCAATTGAATTTTTTTGAAGGCCACAATCTGACAATTCAATTGCGTCAAAAATATAAAATTTATATAGCCCATGTTTCATTTGTTAAGGTACTATGGTGGAACATACATACATACATAGAGATCCAAAATCATTACCCTTCCTTATGGCTTTGGAGAAGTCGGGTAAAAAGGTATCGTATAACCCATTATAAACTGGATTGTGGAGGTCAGATAGGCAGTCACCTGGTATTCAGCTGCATTCGGTTAGACTGGAAGCCGACCCCAACATAGTTGGGAAAAGGCTAGGCAGATGAGGCAACTGACGTGGCAGGCTCGTCCAAAAAAAAAGACAGATGGTTAGACAGACAGACAGAGTTGCTTTCGCGTTTGATTGATGAAAAGTGTAAATCTAGAAGGAAGCATCCAGAAGGTCCAAACCTAAGGGTAAAAATAACCGTCTATAAAAACAAAACCGAAACTCCAAGCAACTTCTAAAACAGCACATCTTCGTTTATCCACAACAACAACAACAACAACATCTATCAAGCAACTCTGAAAGGAGCACAAACTTCCCAAACTTCGGTTCATGACATATTGACAAACACTCCTATACAAGCATATCACTCGATTGTTGTTTAAACAAATAACTCTAACAAAAGCCGACTCGTTAACGAGCAAACTTCTGTCTGAAATCGCCTGAATTTATTGACTGATCAAAAGAAATTGTCCCAGTCTCAATAACAATCAAAACCCTACCTTAAATACATCAGCATATAAATGGATTTCGATTGGACGGTAATAAAATTAAAATGGAAGCGAAATATGCTAATGGCTCACTGGGTGAAATAAAGTGCGAACGATAAATAAATAATTGTAAAATGTTAGCGTTTTGTGTTTGTGTTGTCAGGTGGGTTCCGTACTCATCTTTATGTATGTAAAATATTAAAATGTATTTGCAAGTTTATCCTAAACAGTACTAAAAGATTTATCATATTGATCCGACTCTTACACGCAGCTCATAATGTCTCTGTGTGTTAATCGAACCAGTGACCAATAGCATAAAATCCGATGATTCACCAACTGTACCAACTATAAAAAAAACAAAACCACTGTGGTTCCAGAAACAGGGGTAGTGTAGCTCACACAATCATACTTTAATAGCAATAACGAAAAAATCCTTTAAACTCATTGAAAAGCTAGTTTTTAGCCTTTTGTCTGGTCAGGAATATGTCAGGCTATTTACTTTACTTAATGCGAATGACGAAGAATCTTAAATTTTAACAAAGAAAAAAAACAACAAAAAACGTTAAATTTAAATCAACATAAAGTCTTTGGTAGCGATTAATCTTAATACTTCCTACTAGTCAAACAAAAGCACCAGCTGTATGCCACTCCACGGCGCCATATAGGTCATGTTATGCTTTCATCCTTGCACCATTATCCCCCACCAATGGTGTTGAACCACACCATAAAGGTAAATGACTCACATGACCTCATTCCTCTATAGTCTATAGAAAATAGAACCCCTTACTCAACTCCCGAAAGAATCGGATGATGTCACTGGCCAGAATCCTTGGATGTAGAAATAGTGTAGTTTTCCTTTGTGATCGATTTAGCTTTATGAGAAGGAGTGTCATGTCTAAATTACGATGTGACTATTACAAATGAACGTATTTCTTTTAAATATTATGTTAAAGGAATATAGTTTAAAAGTATACCGTATTAGAATAAGCACAATTGATTTGTGCGTCTTTATGAGCAGGATAATCCACCACGTGGGCCCAGTGCACCATGCAACGCTGTGTCTTCGATTTTTTCGTAAAGACAAGCCTGTTTCCTCACGTTAAGAAAACCACTTACCTTAACAAAAAAATCCTTTACTGTTTTGAGAAAAGAAGTAAAGAAATAAATTACAGAAAGTAATGTTCTTAAGAGTTTATACCAAATAAGTTATTTAAAATAGTTAGTTTAATTTAGTCAACAAGTCAGGACTGTAGAACCTAGCGTTGTGTATATCCGACCACATCTAAAAATCGAACAGAAATAATTAATTATGTAACAATTGTAGTATTAATTGAATGTAATTTCCAAAGGTAGGAATGCCTTTGAAAAATCTCTACGTTATTCATTTTCTAGATTTATTTGATTTGAGGCCTATGTCCAGCAGTGGACGTCTTTCGGCTGAAATGATGACGATGAGATTTATTTTACCCCAAATTCAGCCCAACCAAACAAATAAATCAGCCAATAATTCTTTTATTCTAACTAAAAACAAATCATAGAATGTTCTCATTAAAAATCCGAAGACGTCGGTCGGAGGCTCCTGCAAATTACCACCCCCTCCATTTTACCGGCCACGCCAATTGGCGCGAATTGGTATAATTTACATATAATCAGCTGTCACTGCCAACCGTAGACTCCAAAGGGAATCTATTATTTGAAGTCCATCTGAGTCGCTTTATGAATAATTTCTATACAAATTTTCTCATTCAGCTTGCGTAATGGGAACGGTTGGGGCTATTTCTTAAGCTACTTAAGATGGTCCATTTTGGGTCGGGGAATAAAATATGGTTTAGTATTTGTTGTCCTGTTTGCTTCTGAATTGGTTTGTACTTAATCTTAATCGAAATGGGAGCTTTGGACAACCTAAATTGACTGGCGATTTCTTTAATGCGTATTTAGGTAATTGAATTATAAATTGATTAAGTTATGAAGATATTAAACAGAACTGTGGTAACACTCCTTTTGGGCTTTGCTGCAGTCAGGTGAAAAGAACAGCTGGTCTAAAAAGGCCACTTTAATAGATCATAATAACAATTTAAAAACCGTAAAATGGACCTTTCATAAAAGTTTTTTTTCTTTCTTTTTAAAATCATATTATTTCCCTATTATTATCTATTTTCCTTAATGGTCACGGACGATCCCTTTAGAAGATAGAACTGAGTGATAGTCACGGACTTCATTATTGATCTTCATTTAGAATTAGGTCTTTGAATATTTTTTTTTATTTTATTTATGAGATGATTATAACTTTCATAGCACTTTCAGTTTCATAAGTTTTTATTTTTTTTGCTTTAATTTAAAAGTCATATCATATTGAAAATAAGTTTATGAAAACGTGACGATGGTTCCCGAATAAACCCGAGCACGTGTGACGTCACAAAGTTAAATTCTTCATAGTAGCAAACAGGTGCTGCAGTGTTTTGTTTTCGGATATTTTTAGTCAATGTACTAGCGTAAAATTATAACATTATGACGTCACAACCAATCGTGGCGCGTTCGAAGTCATGTGGTTCTTTTAACAAAATTTATTGGAGAACTATTCAGTGAAAATAAAATTTAAGAGTTTTGAGCATGGACTTTTAATTTGTGTTGAAGTTTTAAAATACTATTAATTAGTTTTTTTTTTTATTTCAAAACCCCAATTATAATTGAACTGTGGTCTGCCCTGAAGGAAAATATTTTATTGAATTATTAGAGGTAAAGCCAAACTGTTAATGATGACAATACCAATGAATTATTGTGTGTCTACGTAAAAGGAGATGAAAGGTTATGAAATGTTAATTTGTACAAAAGACCTGTATTGTCATACCTGTGTTCAAAAATAAAGATTGATTTATTGTTTTCAAACTTTTCCGTAGGTACAGTCACCTAAAAAGTGCATGGCCAATAGGGATGTTTACTGATTTAAAACATATGATTCTAATTAGTCCGTCTGTTAGATTATCGAAAAATATTGGATAGGTAGTACGTATTGTTTGTTTTATCAAATCAATAAAAAATTACGAAGATAAAAGACGCGTCAAAGATTTGACTGGTAAAAAATGACATACTAATGTCTTCAAATATGACGTCACACGAGTTTTCTAAGCACTGTATCGTCTTCATTGTTTGGTTACGTGAAAAAAGAAAAAAATACGTGTCCAATATTTTTTGAAAATCTATCTGACGGAATAATTATATTTTTTTTTGTTAGCTACCTTATTGTGGCATTGGGTTTTGACATCGGAAATTTCTCAGAAACAGCGTCGGTGTCTGATTTGGGCCCGGTTGATGGCAAAAGGCTGCTCCCTATTATATGACGAATTGTGGGTGTACTATTAGATACACCTCTATAAGCCTTTGGGGATTACAAGCGTGAAGTTAAGTATACAGCATGTTAACTAACAGAGGGCGTTCCCGTTAACCCGCAATAGTATAGCATCCATACATGCTAAAAAAAAAATAACCAACCTGGAAACCCCTTGGTTACGGAGATATTAGGGGTCAAAGTTCCAAATTTTTCACAGCTGTTTTCGTAAATTCTAGTTTTTCAGGCTATAACGTTACTTAAATTACCTCCATGACCCATTAATTATTTAAAGCATCCACTAGCACAATGTTTTAAGAGTGGTACTTTGAGTTTTACCGTAAAATGAGATTTTTGACACCAAAAAAAAAGTTGTTTCCCAGCAAAAAAAATTGAGTAGGGGTACTTAGTTTGATGTACAGAATGCTTGGTTGACGGGAACGCCCTCTGTTAGTTAACATACTGTATTTAACAATTTCTAAAAGTAGTGACAGTAAAAACATATCCCGTTAGATCAGAAAAGCTCACATATTTTATTCTGCTTCTTTGAAAACTTGCAAAGCTTTTCAATAATTTATTGATATGCTTCCTACAAAACAGGTAAAGAGGAGTATATCTTTGCAAATATTGAAAGGGAGGGTATTTTCATATTCCAGTAAGAAGAGCTGACATATATGCACGTGCAGTTACCAGAAGCCACATCAAAGCGAGGTAAATGAATATTTCTACAGTTCCGCGAAATATGAAATGATGTAAATCCTACGTAAAAGCTTGATATCAGACGCATTAGCTCTTGTAAATATTAATATCATGGATAACGGGAAATATCATTCTTTAAAGTATTTTTAAAAGGAACTGTATAATTCCACAAAAATCAAAATAAGAGAATCGTTGAGAGCGCTTTGAGCTTGAAACCCAATGGAAGCAAATTACCCATACGTCAAGTTGCGTCTGACATAGATGTTGCTTTAACGGCACGGTTGGCGCAGTGGCTCAAGCAGTTGACTGCTGCGCTACGTGTCGCGGATTCGATCCCCGCACGGAACCCAAATTTGTATGGCCTACAGATAGTTGTTTTGGGTCTAGGTATTTGTGTAAAATGTTTTTGAACACACCCACAATACAGAAGAAATTCCTAGTGTGGGACAACTTCAATTAAAATAAAAAATATCATATTGGCTGAAGTAGGTATCTGTCAGTGTCCGATGTCCGCGTGTTTTCCATGAGAGAACCTTAACTGTACAATTTAAGAATGTCTGATGATATTGGTCCTTTACACACGCTAACAACAAATTCTGGGGGAAAATCCTAACCCTAAAACAGGAAGGTTAATAGGGATAACAACAAACTAAATCTAGGATAATTAAACATGCAAATGTTTTCAGTTTAATACCTAAAACCAACATTTCCTACGATACCTTCCACTCAACTCGAGAACAACAGGGCAACTCGACCGAAATGCGCTAACCACCAAAATAAGCTGAACAACGGAGTACCCACGTTCAGTGTTCGAGCAACTTCGTGATCCGAGTGAGTAGCCACAAAATGTGCACTCGATACGGACGAAAACAATCCACCATTATGAAAACTCTGTACACTGGCTACCGGCCCGCAATGATGGTGAATATACGGACGGGGGAGCTTTGTGAGCGGGCTCGTCGGTTAAGAATAGGACAAAGTTAATTTAAATCAGATTTTACAGAAACAACATAAGCAATACCTACCTAAGGCATCTTTTTTATGGAAAAGTTACACTCTACACATTTACAAAGTACGAGCACACAAAGCGGTTAATTGCTGTGGCTGTGACCTAAATGCTGTCATTCCCAGAAAGGTGCTTCGACTTGTTCTCGCGGAGCAGATGTACTGATCTTAATTACAATTTTAAAACATAGCTTAATTCATATTGCAACCAAGTTCAACGTTGTTCAACTCTCTTTCAATTTATATTTTCACCTCACCTGCACCTCAGACGCGTTGACGGGTTGTTGGGCGTTGTTCAATTCTCTTTCTGAAACGTCTTTATGTCTTGCCAGCTCCAACTTCCAGTTCCTATCTCCTGTTCATCCCCGATCCGTCGCTAATTAGCAGCGTTTCCACTCGCTCCGGGGCCTAAGGCTCATATTATTATAATAGCGGCGAGGCCCTCTCAACCGCTACAGGCTCGCAGTGGACTTGACGGCCCAATTGTTTCATTTCTTGTTAACAACTCTCTGTTATAATTTAATTTTAAACTTTGAGCAAACAATTTTTAGGGTTCGGTTGGGGAGAGTAAGGTTTTGTTGGGTTGCTAATTAAGTTTTTGAGTATATTATGCGTTTTTAAATAACTATGTTTTGGGTAATTAACTAGCTATGATGAAAGAGAGATGAGAGCAGCGGTGGCCCAGTGGTGGCGGCCCCGACTTACGAACAGTAAGTCTTGGGTTCGAACGCAGGCGCATGACTTTGTGTAATTTATTTCATCAACACCACTCTCAAAACGGTAAAGGAAAACATCGTGAGGAAACTGGCATGTCTTAGAACCAAAAAATTTAAAGACATGTGACATCTACCAATCCACACTGGCCTAAGTCCCTGCAGTGGGAACATTTATAGGCTGATGATGATGATGATGATGATGAAAGTCCTGAAAGATTATATTGTAACAGTTATGTGATGATACTACCGCCCTAGCTCCTACGTTATGACTAAGTCTTCATTTAATGCACCTCATCATCAGCCATAAGACGTCCACTGCTGGACAAAAACCTTCCTCATAGAACGCCATACAGAACGGCGGCAACAGAACATCATAATAAAAGCTCACAAAAAAAAGTAGTCCAAGATTATTAGAAGTCTCGTTACAGTTACACTAACCTACAAGTCCAGATTCACGAAGTAAGTATCTATAATAAACTTCCTAAACAGGCTGTTACCAAAACTTGGCAGTTACATGTACTTCGGGGGTGTTTTTAAATGATCAAAACGTCATATCCGCTGGAGATTGCGAACGGGCACCGATCCAACATGGCGACCGGAAATTGACGTCTCTATATAATGAATGAATCGTAATGGAAGGAATGCGGGAGTATTTTTTTAAGGATTTCGCAAGTTTGGCAACGGGAGGAAGGGAAATTGAAAGTCGATGTTTCTGTACATTTTTTATATTAAAATGGGAGCCATTTGTTATTTAAGCCGTTCGATGGAGAATAACTTTCTGAGCGTGTTTTATGGAGTGAATAGGGAAGATTAGCAAACGATTTCGAATGTATATTATCGCTTATCTCAATTGTTGAGGCCTAAATTAGATTTTATAAATAATAAATTCATAAAACCTATAAATATTGGGTGGTTACGAAAGTCTGTATATAGAAACTCAGATATCAGTCACTTGAAACATTATTGATAAAACAACTAAGAATCAGAGTTTAACAAATAATGATTATTAATCAGTAATCACAGATGACATTAGTCAAGCAGTCGCAAGCGTGACTCCTAAGCATGAGGTCCTAAGTTCGAATCCTGGCGAAATATGGGTGTACTATGGTTACTTCTCGGCCTAAACCTTCGGGGATTACATGCGTGATGTTATGTTATGAATACCATCTTAGGCACTCACTTTGTGTCACTTACTGCCGCACTCAGAGAGCTTTAATGATTACTTAAGCCGTCACTTAGTAAAGGTTTGACATACTTTTGTATGACAAAACTGTCAAAACCATTACTAAGTGATGGCCTAAGTAATCATTAAATCTATCTGAGTGCGGCAGTTAGTGACGAGACTTTTGTTAGTGAAAATCGGATCGTAAGATTGGAACACAAAACATAGTCGAGTACATGCAGCAACAGCTGATGCCGTTCTATAAATAGACAGATACTACGAGATTAATATTCGACCCTACATAATTAAGTGCGCAATAACAAATTAGATTAGTAGCAATTGGTCACAAGTAGTGTAAGGCCAGCAGGCCTGCCCAGTGCCCATAGCCACTGGCGACCTAATTCCCCAATTGAATCATGTCAGCCCGTTCATATAATCAGATATTGGATTTCAAACTCTGATACATGTGTACTTTTAATGCCGTAGGGTTAGCAAACACGGCGACGCCCTCCCTGATTAAAATTGATTTTTTGGTAACCTTGTAAAGTTAATTTTGTGAACGATAATACAATTCTGGAACATGATTCAGATTTATTTGCATCATGATTAGAGTCACAAACGTCAAATATCGGTTGTCAATTGTCAAAATTTATTTGGGGTCGGTCCAGTATATCTTAAATATTTCTTAATAGGAGAGACCTCCTTTCTAGCCATGTTTTTTGGGCCTCCAATTCTCTTAGAGCCATCCACACACATTCAATGTTTTCCTCAAGACGTTTAGTTTTCCAAAACATGTTCAATTATCCCGGTTATATAACATAAGCTAATAAAACAGTTACAGTTTTTTTCTAAAATCCATAAAATAGATAGAAATATTCCGACGAAAAGTTCATGAATATAACTCGCCTTTATTTAAATAAAACCCCAAAACAAGGAAATAACTTTACCCAAACTAATTCCCACCTTCATAATGGCTACTAAAACATTCTATTAAAGTAATAATATACATAGAAACAGCCGTAGTACGCGCGTAGTCACGCGAACTTTAAAACTACCATTTTTAATTAGTGAAAATTGTGAATCCTGAACATGGGTGACGTTTAACGGCACGCGATGGTGGTGACTGATGAGTAAGTATGCGATCCTGACAGGTTATCATAGACTACGCGATACTGATACACAATACGCGGGATAAACGCGGCGGCTACAGTATCGGTAAATTCAAAATTAGTGTGGAACAGAGACCAATTTAGGATGAGGATAACTATAAATAAAATGGGTATTCTAGATTACTCCGAAGTTGCATGTAGTGAAACTGCTGGCAACCTCCAAGATAGCTAGGATAAGACCAAGGCAGATGATGATGATGAGGAGGGTCAAAAACGGAGACCGTGCCAAATTAATCTCTAAACAAAACAATCCTTTCGGAAACACATAAAGCCTGTCAAAACTATATTATTTTCTTTTAACATGTATTGTGATCTTTCTCTCAATCGTTGTTGAATATTAAAACCTACTCTTTTGCCTAATTTAGAAATAACCTGATACATAGTAAGTGTCAATGTTAAACCTCAGAAACCAAAACCAAAAAAAACGATAAAAACAAACTTGGTGATAACACTCATTTCTCAAATAGCTAAGCCTAAAACGCCATCATCAACAACAAGGAATTCGCTACGTATACAAACCTATACGTACTTATATTCCCGCCGCATTTAAAACACCCAGTGCGTCAACTAACTTTTTGTTCGTACCTACTCGGTATACGAGCGAAACTTTTACGTGTCGCTTTCGGAAAATTGTTCGCTTTTTCACAGCGATATTAGTTACGTAATAGCACGCCAGGGAGCAAATTAACATCGCTAATAACTGATATCGATATCATTAAAGATATAGTATAAACCTTCAAGATAATTATGCATAATCAGCTTAAAATATTCCCACTGTCATCACAGAGAGAGGGAAGTGGCTATAATTCACCACGGGAGTCCAGTGCCGGTTGGTAGGTGGCACATGTCTTCAATATTTTTGGTTCTAGGACATGCCACTCCTCACGATGTTTTCCTTCAGCGTTTTCAGAGCAAAACGTTGATGTAAAATAATGTGATGTATCGTGAGCTTCGAGATGCACAATACTCATAAACTTCAGCAGTTCTTCACATACAAAACAAACACACAGTTCCCTTCCGTAATAATCCGAATTTTCATTGGGGGATATATATAAAATTATACGTACGTCTGAGTGCATTGTAAAGGCGTTCCAACCGGTGATATATCGCCGCTAGCATTATCCCGCGGCATCGCCCGCCCGGGTGTTTTAAATTATCTTATGGACTAGTTTATGGCCTGCTTTAAAAGTCAACAGGGATGGTTAGAGCTAAGAAAATGTCCCCATAAAGCATGGGAATAAGTACCTCTGTTGCTAGTTTGGATGGCAATTTTGGTTTTAGTCTTGAGTTAGTGCGTCTTGTTTGCTGATTATGGTTTAGGATTGTAGGTGTGACTTATGGATTAAAGAACCAAAATATTATATATAGAAGCAAGGAACCATTGCAGTTTTGACAAAATACGTCTAAGTAAGATGTACTAAGAAATCGCACATTTTTTATATTCTTTTGTTTGAATTTGAAATTTCAGTTAAATTTGAAGTGAAACTTTTTTTCAGGTCTATCAATACCTGAGTTATTTAGCATATTCACCACGAACATGCTACGTAAACGTATTACATTTAAATAGTAAATACAACTATCCAATTGGATTTTGTTTAAATATATTGTGACAAGCACAATAATAGAAAACCTAATTATGAATGTTGTAAACTTACTTTGTGACGAATGTATAATAACCCAACCTAAGTCATCATCATCATCATCATTTCAGCCGAAAGACGTCCACTGTTCGACATAGGCCTCCCCTAAGTGTCGACACATTGACCGGTCCCGTGCGTCTCGCATCCAGTGGGTCCGGCAACCTTCACCAGGTCATCGCTCCACCAACCTAAGTACCTAAATAATATTGTGTAAAACTTGTTTTTCAGTTTAACGTTTACCCGTATTCTACATCAATTTGAACATAATTATGACCATTTCCTACCTTTAACGTCTATCACCGCGTAGTAAGCGTAACATTGAAGTTTAATCAATGACTCACGTAGCTCGCGGTGGGCAGCATGCTCTATTAACCGCTGAGCCGTTGCGACACGCCGTGATTATGTGATTTAAAGGGCTCGGCAGGGATACTAGTCGAGAGTACACGTGGGAGGCACATTGGACGGAGAATTTGTTATAGGTACTCGTGTAGGTATTTTAAATGAAATATATTATTTATTATTTGGATATAGTACGTAACAAGAAACACATAGTAACCGTTTTTATTTTAGTACATCACGCTTACAAACAAGTACGTTTCATTGCTCTTTTGCGTATGAGAGTTGAACTGGTAATCAAGACAAAAGCATGCAAATTATGGTAATAAATTAGTTCAATGAGAAACAAAATTATAATCAATTGCACACAACAGTTTTAAATAGACCTTTATCCTTTAGAGACCAAGAACTAGCGAAATAAACATCGTTTTTACTTTTATCTCTTTTATCTCTTCTATCTTTGCCTGCGGGTGTACCGTTCATAACGCGGCCATTACTCGGAATTACCCATTATTGTTTGCCCAGCCCAGTCGACGAAAATACTCATTTACCTGCGACATTGTGCCCAAATGGAAGCCACGATTTATGGCAGAACTTCATTGTTGTATTCTGATGTAAGTTATTGGATCTTGGATGCTGAATTGCTTTCGTTTGGTGAGCTCTTTTAGCGAAGTTATCGTGTTCATTGAACTGGTGAACTAGGGCATCTAATTAGCTGTTATTAATGGGTTATTTGTTTTGATGTTTCACAAACGACTTGGATTTAGCCAAAATCAACAGTTGTGACCACCAATGAGGCTGGACGAAATTATTCAAATATCTTGAACAATACAAGCAAATGAATCACACTTCACATTAATTAATATTATAAAGGCGAAAGTTTGTGAGTGTGTGTGTTTGTTACTTCTTCACGCAAAAACTACTGAACGGATTTGGATAAAATTTGGTACACAGATAGTTTATAGCCTGGATTAACACATAAGATAGTTTTTATCCCGATTTTATCTTCCCGTGGGATAATTTTCGAGTTGTAGCGGGTCAAGCCGCTGGCAACAGCTAGTCAGAAAATAACAGCGAGGTTGCAAATCCACATCCATTTAAAAAAACCCTTTAAACTCTTGAGAACTGGTTATACCTATGGGTTATACGTACCGGCCGGCTGAAGTCTATCTTTGGATGGGATATGACATTAAAAATCGTAGGAGACATGAGAACATTAGCGCATCAATCACTGACTCCTGAAATACAGATATTTAATATCTAGCTTTGGAGTCAGGGCCTCACAAATATTGTATAAAAATGTTTTACAAAATAAAGAATTTATTATTTATTATTATTTATTATTATTATTTATAATTCATATTATCAATCTAGCGACCTGTTGCCACACATATAATATTACTCATGATTAGCAAAGAGGTGGCCTATATTTTTATTGCAGGGAAAGTAAAAAAAAAAGGTTAAAATGGAACCCAAGGAAAGTAAGAGGAAACTTAGCAAAGAAGATGTGCCAATTACTATTATGATAAAACTTTCTAGTTTCTTCAATTAAACCAGTAGACCCTCGCAGCCTCCAGTCTTTCCCTAGAGAAATCATCTCATTGAAATCTCCGGGGTAAGCACAGTAAAGTGTAAAGTGTGCAGCCGTCCAAATGGGGAATAGTTAAGAAATTCTATTGCAGTACACTGTACCGACAGTCTCCACTTATGTTGCTAGCGTACTGTTGGGGACAAAATAAATGACCCACTTTTATGGGACATGTTTTTATGTTCAAAGTTTTAAGTGTGGCATTGAAAACTAACGAGTGTCTCATTTGTGAGACCGTTTTTGGTTTTCTGTTGTGTTTTAAGACCTCCAAGTTAGAGAAAGAAAGAAATTATTAAAGACTTTTGTCGTCTGTTTTCTTAGTAGGTGTTTAAATAAAGTTAGTCTTTTCTTACCAACCCATTCTGCTTTTTATCGTAGGTTCAGATTTCAGAGTGCAAACTGCCACTAAAACGTGTCCAAATCTAGATTAATAGTAATAGGTATGTAAACGTCACAATTATGTCTTGAATCGTATGAATTACGAAGAGATAGGTACCTTCTTGAGTGGAGACGCGAATGGGCAATCGTGAGGTGATACGCTCTCAGGCTCAGTGGAGCGACGATCTTAGCAACTGGATGAGAGTTAAATAGCACAATAAACTACCCAAACATACTAGATTCAAATAAAAATTGAAATTGAACGGTTCCGGCATAGTTTTCTGGCCCGGCAGTGCTCACAGAAACTAGCCTAGAAGTTGTGTAACTATTTCGGCGAACATCGGCGCTCGTACGAACCGATCCGGTAACTATTGCACGCAATTGTAAGCATTATTACTGTTTCTGTTGCTCGTTGCTGGTAGCGTTTGAACTTGGTTTGGGATTCGCAGTTACTTTAACTATTACCATAATATCGTTCAATAGTTGGGACTACAGTAATGGAGTATTATTGAATCAGTTCTTAGGCTTTCATGCTTGCCCGTCGGGGCTGCAGGATGTTGTAAGAGATACCGCGGCCTTGAAATATAGGGCTTAGAAGAAACATGGATGGTTTTTAGTCAGTAGAAGTCTGACACTTCCTTTCACTCTGCCCAAGAGCGGGAGGAGTTATTTAATGATTTCACAAACCCAAAAAATAAAAAAAGGCTTCCATGCTTACGTTACGCCGTTCGCGAAAGAGTTAGGTATGGCCATGCCATGAATAAAGGGTAAATCCATACTCCAGCAGACTACAAATAAGATATACTCAACAGGTCGGTTATTTTTATCAAAACTTCATTAACTTTTGATAAAAATAATCGACTTCCTGTATATTTTTTTAATGTTTTTCTGTGGAAGTCGCTTTTTAAATTTATTTGACTCTTTTTAGTTGTAGTACCTCACACAAATTATTTTCATGAATTAATTTTACATAGTATCTTGGCACAGATGCATATTTGGGCCTTGACAAGTGGGACTTTTAATGTGTTGTATTTAAAACGTTCAACTCAACAGGACAATTGATTAAATACAGGTTTTTCGGTGGTTTAAGTCAATGCATTTTAGACTTTTCCGTCGTCGTTCCACACATGGGTAGATAAGCAATCAACTCGTCTTGGGAAGGTCAAGACAAGTTACAGTTTGGTTGGTTTATTTTTAATATTTTACAACGTTTTGTTTTTTTAAAACCTTTTTTACACAATTAAATAATATACAATCTGCGTGCGACCAATGCATGCATAGTAAACATCGTACTGGTCTATAAATCGTAATTTTAATGTGTCCCAATGAATAGCTTCTTTCATCTAACGAGGCCGAGCACTGCTAATCGTTTGGGACACAACGGAGTGGATGATGAAAAGGTTCATGCATTTTGTTATACATAGTTGAAAGTGAAGTACGTAAGGTTCAATCCACCTCCATTATTCCATGTTTCTGCGACATATAAATATTTTTCTTTCTTTCTAAGGCAAATAAAATCAAGTTATTATAAGATTTTAAATTGTTAAGTTCTATAACAACAAACGCCCAGTGGTGGCGGCCCCGACTTACGAACAGTAGGTTGTGGGTTCGAACACAAGCAGGCACATTACTTTGTGTCATTTATTTCATCACCGCTGCTCTCAAAACAGTGAAACATCGTGAGGAAACCGGCATGTCTTAGAACCATAAATTCGAAGACATGTGACATCTACTAACCCGCGTGGTAGTTTATAGCCTATTCCCTTTCAAAAAGACGAGGCCTGTGTCCCAGCAGTGGGAACAAAATTTTGACTTTTGTGGAATACAGCCTGTGAGAACTGGCGACCAGTCGCGACACTGTACAGCAGGACAAGGTCAAAGAAGATTGCTTATGTTTATGGGTCCAAATGCTGCTCAGGAATGGGAGTAACTGCGCTGGGTTTCTGGCACTAGGTACTCTACGTCATTACACAAAATATTTTGAAAATCCATCCTGGGGTTCCTATTTTTTGTACAGATTTATTTTGAAGATATAATTTTATGCATGTTTATTTTTTGACCCCAAGTAAAGACAATTTGTATAAATGGACAGTTTTATACTGGCATTTTTTGACAGAATATGTCGGAATCGATGGTCTGTTAGCTTTTTAAACAGAACAACAGAAACAAATCGAGTTACTGGGCCTCAGGATAAGAATAAGAAGAATAACTAAGAATAGCTTTTCAAAGAGATGGGAAAACTCATTCATTCATTAGTTATACAACTAATAAATGCGCATACAGAGTTTTTTTATATCGAGTTTTTTTTCTTCATATTTTGATATAGTTACCAATACGTTTTCGATGATAACAGAAAGATGCACTGCCCAAGAATGTTAGTTGTTCATGATGAGTACGCATAAAACATGTCGATAATATTTTGGTTCACATAAGCATGACATGGTAAACTTTTTATCTAGTTTCGAGGTCAACTGCTGAAAATACTGAACCGTCACGGTTCAAATTAATGTATTTTTTTTTTAACTTTACCATATGTTGTGAAATGTTGTGAATGTAGTTTCTTCGTACCGTTACGTCAACGCTGTGACTGTACATAAAGTTGTAAAAAAAAAACTTTTACATTGAAACTGAATGTTGTTTTTGGCAAAAACACTAGATTTAAAATAAATAGGGACATTACATCACGCCTATAATCCCGAAGGGTTAGGCATACCTCTGAGTAGGCATTTCTACTATTTCGCCAATTATGTTTAAGTCCCAAGTAAAAGGGGATTGAGCCTATTGCCATCAATCGGGCACAAATCTAGATTCCATGACTGCTACTGACATATTCCTGATAGCTAAACCCAATAACACTTTGCCCGACCTGGGACTCGCACCCAGGACCTCATGTTCAGCAGCCGCACTTAGGACCACTGGACCCACGAGGCAGCCTTAATAAATTAATTATAATGTTGACTATAATTATATATACATTTAGGTGAATATAATTGGAGGTAAATTGATTTTTTTTGGAAATGAGAGTGGAAAATCATTACATGATTCATCCCGCTTTGTGCGGAGTGGAATTAAGTGTCAAGCCGGCTTTTGACTATGGGATATATTACATCTGAGAATTAATATTTTATCACTCGTCATACATTTTGTATGTGACCATTCACACTGTGCTATAATATAAATTTTTTCAATATTTTTTTTTTTGACGTCTACTGTCTAAAAACTACCCATGTTCCTCCTTAGCCCTTTATGTCCGGGGTCGTGCGGTATCTCTTCCGAACCCACATCGAGGTGGATTTAACCTTCTGCTCCTCTCTATGCATATTCAGATATCTCGCAGCTGATCTAAATGTGCGTACGTGTAAGCCAACCTCGGGAACTGATCGACCGATATAGATTAATTTAATGTTTGCCAACTCAATTCTGTGGTTAATGCTGGTGATTATTTGAACGTATTACATTTTTGTGTGTATTTTTATTTTATGTTACGATTTTTATAAGAATTTAGAGTGAGATATTTCTTGTTATACCATTAAAGAAAAACAATGCAGAAAGTAACGGTTATTGATGTTAATGCGTTAACCAAAGAACCTCTTTTTTCAATTTAAATCAAAGGTAAACATTGTTTTATTAAATGAGTGAGGCTCAGTAGGAGGCCGATTCGATCAATTGTGGCGTTAGTAGTGGCTCTGAGGTCCTTGGCATTGCAGGTGTTTGGGCACTTTGGACACTAGCATAATAGTGTATTTCACCAAATAAATCTACACACACACACACACACACACACACACAACACAAACACACACGCAAACTCTCATCTCCAAACTTTCAAGCAGACAAAAGCTAGCATTTTATTTTCAATTTTAGTTGTATAATTTCTACCGTTAGCATTTTTTATTTAATATTTTAGTTTAACCCGCTTTATTGGCTAAATCAGTGTAAGTTGTAACCCCTGCAAGGTGAAGGCACTGGCTCCTGTAATACAGTTCATACTAGCACAGGAGTCAGGGTTCACAAATAATATGTTGTACTTAAATTATGTCAATAAAGATTTTTATTATTATTATTATTATTAATTAGTCCGTCAGATAGATTTCCAAAAAAATATGGACACGTACTTTTTTTCACGTAAACAAAAGTTGAAGACGATAAAGTGTTTGACGTCACAAGGTTTGTACTTTTTTACCCACAAAGTGACATCACCAACCGCCACTCATAATCTTTCACACGTTTTATTTTCGTATTTTTTTACTAAAATGATAGAACAAAAAACACGTATCCAAAATTTTTCGGTAATCTAAGAGACGGACTAATTAGATTCTTCTTTGATTCCTATTATAGGACATGGTATGGTCAGGAGCACCCTGGTGCGCTAGGTGTTGATGTGATCCCCCATTTTACTTAATTATTCTCTCTAGATTCCGGATGGGGTCGTCACTATCTAGTAACAAGATTATCGAAGTTAGTTAGCTAGTTTTTACCTTTGTAAAGTAAAGTACTTCCAAAATTAACTATTTACTATTTACTGGTAATATATACTACTAACATTTTGCCAGACGACCTTTACATAACCTTTTGATGATTCCAGACATAATGTTTTGTTATTATTAGTTAACATGTCGTTATGCAGTTTCCATTTTAAAATAATTTGTCACACGGTTACTAAGCTTTCTCAGCTAGTTAGTATGTCTCCCACAATCAAACTCTTTCCATTAAGTTTAAGGCCGAAAACACACAGTGTGTACAAATCGCAGCGTCCATATATCTGTCCACAGTATTCATAACAACGTGGATGTGACACACAGATGTGCGCACCAGTTAATTGGGTCACGCTGCGTGCGACGCGCAAATACACCGCCTTTAGACGCCGTGCGTACGCCCGGGCACGTCGCGTTTACGGAATGTGTGGATGGGACTTTAGAATTTGAAACTGACGTTCAAACCGCTGACTTAGTATAGATCTGTGGCAGTATTTATAAAGCCACATTAAATACGCGTCATACCCGACTACATGCAATATTCTGCGCATGCAGACTTATTGGCGCGATTAACATCTGGGGGTCTGGGTGGATGAGGTCTTTGCTTTTTTTTTTGGCGGGTTGAAAATCATCAAATAACCCCTCCCACTCTTGGGCAGAGTGAAAGGGAGTGTCAGACTTCTACTGACTAATGCCCTTTATGTCGAGCCCACGGTATCTCTTACAACATCCCGTGGATGAGGTCTTGGGTTAAATTCCCGGGTCGGGCAAAGAGTTATTGGGGCTTTCCATTAGGAAATTCTGAGTGGCAGCATGGAGTCTGGATTTGTGCCCAGTTGATGGCAATAGGCTCACCCTCTATTACAGTCATGGGACTTACACATAACTGGCAAACACCCACACACATTTCATTATTTATTTTTTTTTGTGGCTGGCACGTTTCGCCAGTTGTACAACAGCCAAGCAGCAATGTTCATTAGCCCATCAGATACTAAACCTACCTGGTCAGAGAATTAACCACCCCATTTTGTGGAGAATGAGAAACTTTCTACCATGCTCCTCATACCAAAATCAGTTATTGCTAACTTGTCCCGGCCCGAACCGAACCAGCAATCCATTGGCCAGAAATCGCACTTCTGTTTGCTCAGCTGTCTAAAATAACAAAAAGTCCAAGCCATTTACGTTAAAAAAAGCACGACTGTTAGTCCAATATAAAATCAAAACTCATACCATGTCTTATTCCACTATTTAATTCGCGTTGTACGATTATACTGTTTATTTTGTAAAAATAAAGCCGTCATCACAATTCAGTCTCATCCTTCGTAAGCCAATGTCTCCTAAACGTGCTTCCGATAGCCGCTAGCCATGACGGCGATTAAGGAAATCTACATGTCTGTGCTCTATGAACGCTAAAATAATTTATAGCCGCTGTGTCTATAGCCAATGTTTGTCTATGGCGTCGTTAAACTCGATTGAGTAATTTTACTGCTTCATAAAATTGAAGTGTAGAATAGCATGCTGTAAATTGAGGATCAAGAGTTTAAGATCTTTATGTGTTTTGCAGTAGTTACGATAATATGGTCTGATAAATGAATTGAAAATAAAAATCATATAAGTAGTACGTATTTATTTTGGTTAAAAATTGAAATGCAACAGTATCTCAGCCTAGCTAAAGTTCAAAACTGATCTCAGATAGAACTGAAACCCGAATTATCGGTAATACAAACCTCATCAATTGTTTTATCCTACTTCCTACTCAGTTTGTAAGTATGGATGTTTGTTACTCTTTCACGGTAAAACTACTGAACGGATTTGAATAAAATTTGCTACACAGATAGTTTATAACCTGGAATAACATATAGGATAAATTTTATCCCAGTTTTATCTTCCCGTGGGATGATTTTCGAGTAGTAGCGGGCGAAGCCGTTAGCAACAGCTAGTAGGTTCATATAATCTTCACCATTCTGTTGCCCTTATTCTAAAATATTTGGGGTCGGCGCAACATGTGACCTGCTGCCACACTGCTATAATACTCGTCCTCTCACCAGATATCTTCTGACTTGTTTTATGGATTTATAATTCAGAGTTAAACAAAAGTTTAAGTAAAAGTTTGTACCTACCAGGTTGTAACCAACAAGGATTCTTAAGTAAAGGATACTTTTCTAAAGTCTTTAGTAACAGTTACGTACGAGACGCACGGGACCGGTCAATGTGGCGACACCTGGGGGAGGCCTATGTCTAGCAGTGGACGTGTTTTGGCTGAGAAGATGATGATAATGATGAATCCCAATAGACCTACCAAAACAATTCACTCCTAAAGAAATATGATCTCATCCTACATTAGCTTGGTCGCTGAACTTCAGGTCAAAATTAAGTAAACACAGTTATTTACATTTGAAACTCAATTATACCCATATCTAAACAGTTTTACAAGTAATTCAAGACTCTGCAAACATCCTCAGGTAGCAAATAAGTCAAAATCACAACAAAACAAATTCGTACTCACACCTGAACTGTGGATTTTTTTATAGCCGTAAGATACACGGAGTGCCGTATTGCATTTACAACCATCGGATTACCGAGGAAAGGTGGAAAATCAATAGCATGCGTGATGTCTTTTAAGGCGTTTTGTTTCACCAACAACATCCCGATCAATTAGTCACATTTTGGCTACAATGCGTATTTCCTTCAATAATTAGGGGGAGCGATTGATGGACAGCAGTGGATAGTAAATCAATCTATAGTGTGGTGTCGAGTGATTTACGGCGCGTCGTTATATTGATAGTGTAGGTTAATGAGTAGCTGTTAATGAGAAGGATGTGTGCGCTTAAACAGATTCTTAAGACGACTCCTTAATATGTTGCCATGTTCGATTCCGTTCCCGGCAAAAATAAGTCAAGGGTCATAGTAATTTATTTGTCCGAAAAGTGTTACACAAGATGAAAAGCAACAAAAAGTAACTGATTTTGATTTTCTTTTATAAATGTTGGGTAAGTCAACAGGATATCGACTACAATCGTCAACCTGCTGTCTACAAAAGATTGATTTTGTAGTTTCTTTACCAATTTCTTCCATATGAATGTCGTGTATTAAACAACAGGATTACAGGGTTACAGGATTATTATTACTGGATTGCAGGCGTGATGAATGTTACATAACATTATCACCACGCCTGTAAACCAGGAAGGGTTAGGAAGCCATTAGTGCCCCATGTAATTGAGCCCCTCGTAGACTCGTGGTCACAAGCCCGCCTGCTGAGTTCGAGGTCTTAGATTGGATTTCCTGGTCAGGTGTTATGGCTACCGAATCTGAATTTTTGCCCCGCTGATAGCAATAGGCCCTATTAAACAAGTAACTATGTAAGTTGTAAATGGTCTGAAACACTTGAGTTCCAGCTCAATGCAATCCAATGACTAAGTCTATTATGACGATGTGTCAACTGTGTCTTACTTATGTATTGTTTGTTCAACACATTAACTAATTATGTCATCGTGTTGGACTAACACTTCAAGGTAGCTAGTCACATCTTAGATCATCACCATCATCTCCGTAAATTAATATATTTTGTTTGTGTTGGAGATCTACCTCATACACACAATATTATTATTTTTCTGTTTAGTAATTTTTTACCCAACTGCGGCGAAGCCCAAAAGGAGGGTTATGTGTTTGGCGTGTATGAATATATAACATAACTCCGAAACGGACTTTTCTTTCTTTTTAGTTCATACTCTTCGAACCCAGGCAGGCATTACTTTGTGTAATTTATGAGTATTTCATCACCACTGCTCTCAAAACAATGAGGAAAACATCGTGATGAAACCGTCATGTCTTAGAACCAATAATTCGGAGACATGTGACATCTACCAACCCGCACTGGGCACGCGTGGTGGCTTATAGCCCACTCCTCTCCTAGAGAGGAGGCCTTTTTTTAGACTCTGGGAAATCATCAAATAACCCTTCCCGCTCTTGGGCAGAGCGAAAGTCAGACTTCTACTGACTAAAAACCACCCATGTTCCTTCTTAGCCTTTTATGTCGAAGCCGCGGTACATCCCGCAGCCCCAACGTGCTAGAGAGTGCTCCTTGCAGTGGGAACATTATAAGCTGATGATGATGATGATCGACCGAGTAATGTTGGGACAGCTTCCAGGTTCCATGCAGCGAATGCCTGTCTGACGTCCACCACCTAATTACTGCAAGTATTATATACTTAGGAGTTTGTTGGCTAGAAGCACTTGTTTTTAGATATAGATTTTAACAAGTAATCTAGTGAACAGATAACCTTTCTAGTAGACCGTCCTCGCATACGTTGCAACGTGGATTGGTGACCACCCGTTACAGATAGTCAGTGGCTTGTACTAACTCGGTTGTGGAATCAGATAGGCAGCCGCTCCATCGTTTCAAGCTGCATCAGTTAGACTGGAAGCTGACCCCAACATAGCTGGGAAACATCTAGGCAGATGATGATCTTGATCTGATAAGATAGCAAGAACACAACATCATCTTAAATTATCTATCTCCACTCGTGCGGAAATAATCTCATTTCAGCCCAGAAATTTAACACACTTGAACCTCTGCCGACCCACCAATTACACCCACCATCTACTTTATAATTACTCACTCGAATTCACCCTCCAAGCAAACATGTACTCATATAATAAGGCTTTAATTACCGTGCTCAGCAAACCGAAAAACATATTTTATTACTAATACGCTTTTAATAAACGGATGCTTCAGCACCTTAATAAGAATTAGTTAATTATAACTGAGCGTATGTTCATTGTTGTAGCTGTGTTTCTTGCATGTAATGTGGCCGAGGCCTAAGTTGAAAAAAATTGCTAAATAATTGTTAGTTTAGTCGTTTAGAAACAATTAGCTCTCCTAATTGATGTAAGTGTTAATTCTCCGTAAAGGTGAACCTGTAACTACTTTCTGGGACTAAAAACGTTAAGAGTTTTACTTTATTCTCAATCTATAACATTTATATTCCATTTTGATCTTTGTTTGGTTATTGTCTAGATAAAAGATACAATAACTTCACGTTGTTACCGTTTTAGGGTTAAACCCAATAATACTAAATCGCCCGACACTCAAACCAAGGCCATTATGAGTATAGCAAATAGCTATTTATTCAAAGATTACATAAAGTTAACTGTAACCGCCTAGCGTACCGGTTTTCGAACTCATTAACCTGTCCTAACAGCAATTTAACTAACACAATTCAAACATTTTTTGAGGAAAACATTATGATTAGGCCCCGCCCATGCCATGTTAGGGTTACAGCCTAACCACAGCATAGAGACATTGACACACGGATTGACAGACATCCCATTACCGAATTACTGATAATTGTACACTATGTCTTATTGGTGCGTGAAATATTGCTCAGAGTAGTGTTGAGACAGAGAGTTTGACCGACGTGGTTGGTAAGAACAGTTTTAGGATTAAAAAATAAATACTTTAATTAAGACTCTGATCCTTGTTACTAATACACACTACTTATAAGCTATGTGAGTAATAAATGGAATATAAAAAGATTTTGAATGAGCCAAGATTTTCGGTAAAAGACTGTCTTATCAACAACAGAGTAAGTTGATTACAATGATAGAGATATACCTATTACTGGTTAAAAAGTCATTATTATAATAAGGACACAATAACAAGGAAACAAAATAAAAGAAATGGCTTATTCTCTAGGATTACACTAGTTGGACATCGAGAAACATTATCATGATTAATAATTACATTATAATATTAGTTGCTAAGGATAAAAACTAATGACTTATTTTATCAAGATCTCGAGTATTTTCTTTGAGGAAGCTATGCGTACCTGATGCGGATAAATATTCACATGAAAAAAGTAACCCCATATAATTTTAATGAGTTCCTGAAACTTCTGTTGTCAAGGATACATAAGATCTGGCAATATTTATATTCTAAATATAGCTTCACTTGAACCAAATTACCATACCTACGTCTTTGTTTTTAGATAATACTACAACATAACGCTTTTATACCTCGAGGGGTAAACAGCAGGTATAGGTGGGTTAGTTACACGACGTTTCTTTTTTTTTTAAATATGAACCATCATTTTTGAAGAAATCTGGTTGTTCTACTAAAGTATCAATAGATTTCTTATCATCTGACATTGGACTAGGTCAGGTATATTTAATATAACTTTTTTTTTTCGTGGGTGGGAAATCGTTAAATAACCCCTCCCGCTCTTGGGCAGAGTGGAAGGGAGTGTCAGACTTCTACTGACTAAAAACCACCCATGTTCCTTCTTAGCCTTTTATGTCGAGGCTGCGGTATCTCTTGCGAACAACCCGCAGCCCCGACGTGATATTTAGTATAACTTAAAGGAAGTAAGTGACATATAGATAAATACCTCCCTCTATTTTTATAGCTTTTTATATTGGTCAATAGACCTAACCTATTCCCATCTATATTTTTCCAAGACGATATAATTCGTTAAATATTTTTTGAGTGTGCAATGTTTCACACAAATTTCTGACATCACACTTATATTATAAAGGCGAAAATTTGTGAGTGTGTGAGTGTGTATGTCTGTTACTTCTTCACGAAAAACTAATGAACGGATTTGGATAAAATTTGGTACACAGATAGTTTATAACCTGGATTACCAATTAGGATGGTTTTTATCCCGATTTTATCTTTCTGTGGGATAATTTTCGAGCTGTAGGCAACAGCTAGTTGCTCTTATAGCCGCTAAGCTTAAATAGGACGAGACTGGGTACGTCTGCCGCATGCCTAATGAGCGGTGGTAAAATAGCCACTTTCTGGAGCCCTGTCCTCGTAGAGGATGGCGGGACGTTCTGGACAAAACTAACAACCAGTGGTCCACATTGGCTGTAAATCGAAACAACTGGAAGTCATAGAGTGAGGCCTTTGCCCAGCAGTGGGATATTCCAGGCTAACAGTATCAGTAGTTCAGTAATGGTTCACCCTTGCAGGATCACAAATCATCTGATATTTCTGTGTTCTCTGCGATTCCCTAATCTGTCGTCGTCTGTGCGGTGTGTACTGTGTATGTACATAAACTGTGTTTTCCTGGCCACACCCTCCCAATTACCATTACGCGCGCGCCACGTTGAAGAAACTCAAATTATTTTTGGCCACGTTGTGTATTTTGTTAAGAGACACTCGAGAGGTGTTCTCGCTGCAAAATACCTAAAACGAAATCATGAAAGTCCCTATGAGGTTCAAATTTTTGTTTATATCTACGGATATAATATAGTAGGATATTATAGTATGTTTTATAACAAGCCTATCAAAATCACTGTTTAAAAAAAAGAAACAAAAGTGATCAATCTGTATTTTTGTTTGTAAGTTGTATTTTTGGCAACTAAGCAGGGTCTAGTTTTGACCATTTCTAGACGCCATTACGATTTAACTATCCCTAAAATCCTATTAACCGTTAGTTAACTCAAAATAGTACCCACAACGTAAAGACTTACGCTACTATAGTGTCTGCCAGCAATAGCGGTCATTGCCCTTACCCTAATATCTCGTAGTACGAACCAAAATAAATGAACCATGTATCGTTAAAAAATATAAAGAATCACGGTAGATGACGATTCAAGTCATGAACAGGCTTATTTTTAGATTTCAAAGTTAAGAACTTTAAAAGAGGTAAGTGGCTACTTTAATAGCTGTTGTCAATATACTTAGGAATGTATAATCACAGCATCTATTCGCATGAAGACAGTACAGTTATTTATGCCATTTCACTTTTGGTCCTTAACCCAATACTTACAACGTAACAAAAAGTGACCAAGTTTAACTATTTCAACTGACTCATTACTTCAAAACTTAATTATGAAAGACCCGGCTACAGTATTGTGAAAATGATTGCTGTTAGAGTAGATTGCCCCATCCAGAGAACTCTGAAAAGCGCAGACTCAACTTTTCTACACAAAACACAAAGAAAAATAAACCTAAGTTACTTAATAAAATCAACCAATCGAAAACTTCACCTCAAATCTTGAACCCCAACACCTCACAAGAATCGCACTAACACCCTTAATTCAAACTGAAAACCTGTACATAAAGCCGCGCACACACGGACGAACAATTCATTACAACAAACCAATTTACGCTAGTTGTAAAAATGGTTGGCAACACGTAACGTTCGCGCACAATCCAATCCGTGCGAGCTTGCAGATTTTAATCGGGTTAAACCGGGTCTGATGTAATTCAATTTATCCATCGGGAGAGGCTAACTGTGTGTGCTATGCCTTACGTTGTAGCTAATTTGGTTAATTTTAGTGCGGAAACTGGTTTGTTATTAAAACAGTGTGATTTGTGTTGGTGAGGGAGAATTTTGGGTGAATTTTGATCACTTTACAAGTCCGAAGTATTAAATTGATTTGAGGTTTTTTTGCATTGGAAGAGCCGATTTAAAAGCCAGAAAAACTTTCTTTTTATACTCAAAAAAATGGTCAACTTATGCATGTCTAAAGATTTTGGCCGGTACAGTGTTTTATAAAACTATTTGCGAATGTCTGAAACTCGATGGACTAGAAATATATTTTTATTCTATCTCCATATAGTCTCAAATTCAAAGCATTTTTACCATCACATGCACTTTGAGTGTCATTAATAAAGAAAGCGTCGCTGCAGTCACAGTCTCTTCTTCAATCTTTATCTGCCTAGCCTTTTCCCAACTATGTTGGGGTCGGCTTCCAGTCTAACCAGATGCAGCTGAAGACCAGTATTTATTATTTCAGTTTAAATAGAGCGACTGCCTATCTGACTTCCACAACCCAGTTAATACTGGGTAATACGATACCTTTTGGTAAGACTGCATTCACAGTCACAAGGCATAATCACTTATATATATATATATATTTTGGGACAAGCCCGCCTCACTATTCCCAAACCACTGTAACTTCTGTAAGCCAGAATCAACAGTGGCGACCACAAGAAAAGCGCCGAGACAATGAAGCTCGACGAAGTCCCAGAGAAATGATTTGACTGTCTTGGATCCCGCAACGAAATTAATCAGAAAAGAATAGCGGAGGAGTAGGAAAAGCAGAAATTTCCACTTCCCTCCATATCAGCAGGACACAGAAAAGAACAAGGCCAATAGGCACACAGGGACGCATACAACTGGGATAAGCCCAGTTGCCTAGCACCACGGATATTGTTGTCATTAATATTACTGGGTCCTAAGTTGTGAGCTGTTATATCTGATTCCAATAATAGGTATGACAGAAATGCTTGAACGCACGGAAATTTGTTCTAGTTTCTACAAGGTCCGTATAGTAAATAACTCCGGATGTAACCTGTACACTATCCAACATAATATTGCGTTCATTCTGCCAAAGACTACACTCCCATAAAATGTGATGTGCAGATTGTTCACTTGCATAATCACTTGTGAAAGTCTTTGGAATAGAATGGGTAAGTACCTTCATGGACTTCCTAATAGACTATGAGGTAGCGGTGGCCCATTGGTGGTGCCCCCGACTTACGGACGTGGGTTCGCACCCAGGCAGGCACATTACTTTGTGTAATTTATTTAATTACCGGTGCTCTCAAAACGGTGAAGGAAAACATCGTGAGGAAACCGGCATGTCATAGAACAAAAAATTCGAAAGACATGTGACATCCAACAACAACTGGGCCCGCGTGGTAGATTATAGCCCATTCCCTATCAAAGAGAGGAGGCCTGTGTCCCAGCAGTAGGAACATTAGTAGGCTGTTGATGATGATGATGAATAGACTATGTCCTTGTGTGATGGTGACTTGGTGTCTCCCTTCTCTTCCAATGAGCACAGAGTGATCAATCGTTAAATGATGATACATTTTAACTCAACTTAGTTACACATTCACCAATAAACGTCTAAACCACGCTATAAATTATACCTAATTCCGTTAATACAACATGAATGCTCCACTCGGTCACAAATTCGATTCCCGAGTCGATTTAAAGGGGCCTATTGAAATGTCAGCGCGCGATCATTTTGTAGATCAACGACTATGGCTGGCGGAACTGATGGCTGTTATTTGGTAATCACTCTAGACCATAGAGCTAGAATAGGTGCGTGGGTCGCACTCTGTGATGTACTGTTTGTTTACGGAATTAAATTATAGATCTGTGGGTAGCTACGATCATTGTGAAGGTTATTAATGAACACTATTAGTCTAATATCATAGCTATGTCCCTTGAAAGATTAGCCAGAGATGTATAGTAGTAGATAACATCTCTTTTTTCTTGTATCGATAAATTTTTACGAATCGTATGTTTATTCATCGTTCATCGCTAGAAAATGCGACCCGACCCCGCTTCGCTAGGTGGTATGTAATGGAAACATGACCAAACATCTAGATTTATATGCGACAACGTCACCACCTATAAGGTGAAAAAATCCTATCTATCGAGGTGAACTAAAACATTCACGAATATTAATTGAAATCGATTGGCTGTTTTTGAAGATCGGTGTGCGAACAAAGTGACATGAGATTTTTATGTTTTAAAAACTAGTGAAATATGAGAAACTATAATATATTACTGCATAGAATACCTAAATTTGAATACACCAAGGAATAAACAGACGCGTACACCTCTGCTTACCCCCGGGGAGTACAAGCGTGATGTTATGTAATACACGAACGCTCTCTCCGTAACCGGTGAAGGTGATATAATAAAAGCATTTTCGGATGCAGCGCAATATTTTTTTAAGGGTTTTGATATTTTTATTTTGTTTTATTTATACCAACGGGGAACGCTTCGCAACGTTTTAGGTTAAAAATATTCATATTTTCACGTAAAAACCGAGAGCAGTTTATACGTTAGCGGTCAGGTGAGTACCGGTCTATAAAATATTTTATTTGTATGCAATAGAAATTGATTGTTTTAACTCAATAGGTACTCCAAAAAGTGATTTTTGTCTCTTGGGTAAACTTCCAATAATACGGATGTCAATACGCCAAATAATAAGAGGCACACGGGTCGACCTTCTGGGTTGAGCTGTACTTGCTGAGGTTAGTCCTTGGATGGGTAACCATTATTACGTACCAAGTTTCCGCCACGCCTCGGAAAGCATTGATGCCGACTGTTATTTGTAGACCTTTGACAGTGTTTACGAGCAGTCAGAAGAAGTCAGAAGTAGTCAGAAGTAGCCAGAAGTAGTAAGAAGCCGAAAGTCTGACATCCAGTCTTATCAATGGTGATAGTCCCAGTTACTGGATTGTGGAGGTCCGATAGGCAGTCACTTCATGTTAAATACTATAGTCCTTCGATAGGCTGGATCCCAACGTAGGTACGGGCAAGACAAGGCAGATGATGAGATGTACTTGTATGAACGTGTACAAAATAAATGGAGTATAACAGGATCTTAGCAAACGTCCTGTAGTTTCTGCGTACGCCCATTATAAAGAGGCGTGAGTTTATGCGTGTAGTTGTGCTTTCCGACGTTTAATATCTTTTGCAGTAAAACTACCAGTACACCAAATATCCAAACTATCACAATTGGGTATTTCACGAAAAAACTAATTAGTCCGTCAGTTATATAATTGCGATTAAGCTACCGTACAGTAAACAACTAAGTAAAAGTGCTCTTCGTAAAGTTATTCATAAAGTGTGTTTAAAGTGTGTACCTGAATCAGAATTATAAACAATATCGTTCCATTCAGTCCCTAGTATCAAACAGTGTAGTGATTTAGTTGATACATCGAGTGATCGTGGAATAATAATCAATAATTGGTACTTCTCAATAACAAATTACCGTCATTAACTGTTTACCGAGAGTGTTTGGAAACACGCGTAAGCGACGCCGTATACGGCAGACTTACGACCTTTTTCTCGCGAGCTTATGCTCGCACGCTCCAGCGCGTAGCGGCGACAAAAGGTTGGATTGATACTTCGACGTACAGAAAGTAAACACACTGCGTACTTAACATTGTTACTCTTCGGGTTGTGAATTTATCGTCATGGCTTCGTCTGCGTCATGGGGATGCTGCACCAGTGTCAACAAAAACGACGACCAGTCTATTACTTGCATGAGATGTAACTTGAATTATCACTTTGGTTGCATATCTTTACCGAATATTCCTGCCGTCTCCGATGAATATTGTAAATGGATGTGCTCGAGTTGCACTAATCTGGTTTCTAACCATTCAAATAAAGATTGCACGCCGGCTCGCAATGTGTCTTCCACTAGGGGTAATAAAAGACCTGCTCTGAGTTCCCCCCCCGAGAATAATTCAGTGACCAGCGGCGATGTGCGAGAAATAGTGCAAGACGTTATAAAAAGAGAGCTCGCTGCTATGTTACAACAATTAAATAACTCAATTGTTAGCATTATCAACAAGGAGTTGGAACCGATAGGGAAAGAGGTGAGAGAATTGAGCGTATCACTAAATTTCCATACTAAGCAGTTTGAGGACTTCCAATCAGAGCATGTTGTCTTAAAAAATACGGTGAGGGAGTTGAAGGAAGAAAATACCCAACTGAAAGGGTCTAACTCAGAATTGTGTCAGCGTCTTAATTACTTGGAGCAACAGGCGCGGTCCAACAATCTCGAGATACAGTGCTTTCCTGAAAACAAACAGGAAAATCTATACACTGTTGTTAAGCAGCTGGGATCTGTAGTCAAATGTGAATTGAAGGATAGCGATGTTCTACACTGCACCCGTACAGCTAAGCTCCAAACTGATAGTTCTCGTCCTCGGTCTGTAGTGGTTCAGCTCGCCTCGCCAAGAATACGTGATCGACTACTTGCTGCCGTCATAGATTACAATAAAACCAATAAAAACAGCAAGCTTAATAGTTCAGACTTAGGTCTTGGGGGTATCAAGTCGCCGATATATGTTGTGGAACATTTATCATCCGCTAATAAATCTCTTCATGCTGCCGCAAGGCTGAAGGCAAAAGAAAAGGGGTATAAGTATGTCTGGGTGAGAAACGGTAGGATTTTTGTGAGAAAGGCAGACGGCGAGGGACATATTCTGATTAAGAATTTGGAAACTGTAAATAAGATTATGTAATGTTGTGGTTGTTGTTGAACTTTTTCCGATTAGCAGATAAGCATGCATTATAGAATAAATTAAAACTAAATTCAAAGGCTTAAAAATATATTATCAAAATAGTCGTGGTCTACGTACAAAGACCCATGTTTTCTATCGAAATTTATGTTGTAACGACTATGATGTGATTATACTGTCAGAGACTTGGCTTAATAGTTCTGTTCTGAGCAACGAGCTGTTCGACGACAGGTACGTAGTCTATAGAAGGGACAGGGAAAGTACTTTAGATGGCGGAAAAAAAGAGGGCGGAGGAGTTCTGATTGCTATAAAGAAGAGCATCAAGTCCAAACGCGTAAAAGACTGGGAAAGTAATTGCGAAGATCTCTGGGTTTCCGTAGAGCTGCCATGGACACGAACAGTCAGTCGAATAGCTCTCTGTGCAGTATATTTACCTCCGCCAGTGCGCCGTAGTACTTTAGAGCATTTTGTGGATTGTTGTAGTGCGGTCTTTGAACAAATAACTGACTGTGACGTTTGTCTAGTGGGTGATTTTAACTTGAGTGGCATCGATTGGAAATGCGTGGGTGACACCGGGAATAGCGTTGGACAAAACAGCATCAATGAACTTTTAATGGATTTTACTTGTGTTAACATGTTGAAACAAACTAACTTTGTTACGAATGCCGCTGGTCGTGTATTGGATCTTGTGCTTTCAACAATATCACTATGTTCTGTAGATGAAAGCATGTATCCTTTAAGTAATGTGGATCAACAGCACCCCCCTCTAGACATTGTTATTTCATTTGACAGGGTGGCAAGTCTCCCCTATAACATAGGAAAGGAATCTCCTGACTTTCATAGAGCGGATTATCATACAGTTCGTAATTTCTTAAAGGACTTAGACTGGAATTCAGTATTCGGTGAACAAACGGGTGTTAATGGGATGCTGGAGGTATTCTACGATACTATTGGTGCTGCAATACAAAAATGTCTGCCAGTTCGTAAACCTAAAAGCCGAAAATACCCGTCATGGTTTAGTCGTAAATTGATTAAAATATTGAATGAAAAGAATAAGATTCGAATGCGTTTTAAGAAGTATAGGAACCCATTGGATGCAATAGAGTTCAAACTGATAAGTAAACGTTGTGAAAATCTCGCGTCTTCTTGTTACAAGGATTACACAAAACATCTAGAAGATGAATTGGCATCTAACCCTAAGTTACTATGGACTTATCTAAAAGCTAAACGAGGAGGTTCAAGTGCTTACCCTTTAACCATGACCGATGGAATTACCACTACTTCTGACGGGTCAAAAGTATGTGACCTATTCGCAGGTTATTTTTCGTCTGTCTATAGCCCAGACGATAGTGGAGTTGAACACAATTCCGAATGTATGCAATTTTTGGAAAATAATAGTTTGTGTCTTACTATCCCCGAAATTTCTTGTGAATCTCTCCACAAAAAACTGAAAAGTCTAGATCCAAAAAAAGGGGCTGGACCAGATGGAATACCTCCGGTATTCATTATTGAATGTTCATCTGAGCTGGTTTACCCTCTTATGTTGATTTATAACAAATCATTAAAGACGGGTATATTTCCTTCAAAATGGAAAGTCGCAAAAGTGGTTCCGGTTCACAAATCGGATGACAAAGACCGTGTGACCAATTACAGGCCTATCTCAATATTGTCTTCGTTTGCCAAAGTATTCGAGTCACTGATATGCCCCTATATTCAGGATCATTTAAAGATGTTTTTAAGCGACCATCAGCACGGATTTGTTAGAACACGTTCTACTGGTACAAATCTAGTCCCTTTTACAGAACTCCTTGTGAAAGCTATTGATGCAGGCTATCAAGCTGACGTCATTTATACGGATTTCAGCAAAGCGTTTGACAAAGTATCCCACAAAATCTTAATATCTAAGTTGCGCGCCTATGGCATCTCTGGATCATTTTTGAATTGGCTAGGATCGTATTTAAGGGACAGATTTTTCTTTGTTGTAGTTAACGGCTATCAGTCAACCCAGCAATGTGTTTCTTCCGGTGTTCCCCAAGGCTCGCACTTGGGCCCAATTTTATTTATTTATTTTATTAATGATATTCCACGCTGTTTTCTGCACTCGGACTTTTTTATGTACGCTGACGATTTAAAGTTTTTGAGAATTATTAAGTCTGAAGTTGATCCAGTACAACTTCAAAGTGACCTCAATCGTCTCGTTCAATGGTGCAACAGTAACAAAATGGAACTAAATCCTAAAAAATGTTACCATGTTAAGTTCACGCGAAGAAACGTCCCAATAAGCAGTGGTTACCACATATCCGGGGATGAAATTAAGGAAGTCGAGACGATAAAAGACCTCGGTGTACTGTTTGACAAGAAGTTAACTTTCACACCACACCTCGATAGTATTATAAAAAGAGCTTCGAAAATGTTAGGGTTCGTCCTTAGAAATTGTAAAACCTTTCGTCATAATAAAACAAAAATACTGCTGTATAACAGTCTCATTCGTAGCATCCTGGAATATAATAGTGTAAATTGGCGTCCCCACTACGCTACACATTCGTTGCGGCTTGAACGTGTCCAGAAACGCTTCGCTTGGCACCTCGCATTTTCCAATGGTATCGCCAAAAAAATATACTCTTACAAGAAAAGACTAAAGCATTTTAATATGGTCTCACTAGATAGGCGTAGACACTTAATAGATACAATGTTTGCCTACAAAATTTTTAAACATAAGATAGACAGTCCCAGCTTACTTGCCCTTTTCAGTTTTCGTGCACCCCCTAGAATCCCACGTAGTCCCATCACACCTCTTTGTGCGCCATTTAGGAGAACAGTCTTGGGAGCTAATTCCCCTGTTGCACGAATGTGTAAGGCAGTGAATGGCTACAGTGATGTTATTGATCTCCACTTTGACTCTCTTGCTAAACAAAAAGCCACTCTTAATCGTTTACCATGTAACCCCTGATCTCAATCTATTGTTTCTATTGTTTCATTGTATAAATTCAAAAATCATGGTTTTTTTTATTTTCTTTTATGTTCAGTAATTTACCAATAATTTAATAATTCACCAATGCTTCAATTTTATTTAATTAATTAATTTATATCTATTTATATTGATCTTTATTTAGAATTTTGATAAACCTATTCACCAAATCATATATCAATTTTTTATTGAATTGTATTAAAGTTTAATTATATTGTTTTTTAATTGAATATTAGCGCTTGGTTGTTACTAAGTTAGCTTAGTTATCTAATTTATTGTTTTGTGCATGTGGTGTTTACCTTTAAGTAATTGTTACGCTGTAGCATAATTTAAAAAAATATTAATGTCGATGTATCAAGTGTAAACAATTGTTGGTAGACCTAAATAAATAAATAAATAAATAAATATTATCGATAAATATTAGATACGTGTTTTTTGTTATATCAAATTAATAAAAATTTACAAAAATAAAACGTGTCAAAGATCATGAGTAGGGAACGACGCCACTTCGTGAGTAAAAAAGTACTTACCGGCACACAACCTGAAGCAAGATTTCGAAGCACTGTATCGTCTTCATCTTTTGTTTAAGTGAAAAAAGATAAAATACGCGTCCAATATTTTTTTTAAATCTATCTGACGGGCTTTTTTTATTGGTGAAATACCCTGTTTCACAAACTTCACAAGCGCGACTAATGAGCATCCAATGGGTTCCATTGTCGAGTTGAGTTAAGTGTTATTGGGTTTGACCATCAGAAATTTTTCAGTAGCAGCCACTGAGCCTGGATTTGTGCCTGGTTAGGCAATAGTCTCACCCCCTACTACATCAGACTTAACAATAACTGGAAAAGTATGGGTGCACTATTATACCTCTGACTTGGATTACACGCGTAATGTTATTTAAAAAGTCATTAAAAAAAAAATGTAAAAAAAAAAATATCAGTAGAAAGTGAGGTAAGAGTCAATGTATGGTCGTCACATCAGACTGAACTCATAGCCATAATGAGCGTCATTGGGGCTACGTCACCGCATCGGGCCATAAGACTAGCGGGACTTGATAGGAGATGGCTTTTTGTCATGTGTTTGCTGCACAAAATTGTGCATTCTTGTTCGATGTGGCTAAGGAAATATACATAAAAATCACGATAAAACACTAGAGGGTCTACTCAAAGTTACCAATAATAAATAACGATGATTCAAATGACTAAAAAGCATATGAGAAACGTTGTTTAGGTAATAGCGTTGCCACTCGTCTACACCTGGTGACCGTAAGACATTAAGATCTTGTAGTAGACTTATATCAGAATCATTGCAAATATCAACATTGTCTCTTAAATTGGCGGTCAATAAATAACTAACAATCGAACCAAAACTTTATTTGCGTGATCGAATCAGAAATGAGGACATCCGCATGAAAACCAAGGTTACCGATATAGCCCGAAGAATTGCCAAAATTAAGTGGCAGTGGGCAGGGCACATTGCACGCAGAACGGATGGCCGATGGGACCGGAAAGTTTTGGAGTGGCGACCGCGAACCGGAAGACGTTGGAAGGCCTCCCACTAGGTGGACCGATGCGAGACGCACGGGACCGGTCAATGTGGCTACACTTAGGGGAGGCCTATGTCCAGCAGTGGACGTCTTTCGGCTGAAATGATGATGATGATGAAGCCTTTCGGTGTCTAATCATAATAATTATCTAGTGTTCTTTGAGAAAGATCCAAACATTTAGCATCGTTAGACGTGATACAGGGAAAAGAACTAAGAGCCAATTTATCTGGCAGTCACATCAAAGTAGCTCATTGACTTAATGAGTAACATCGGGACTCCAGCGGGCCATGAATGTAGCGGGAGTTGGTAAGCCATGATAGTCGTACATCTTCTTTTAAACGTCAATTTTTTTTTCGATACCTAACATTTAGATAGTTAGATAGGCACATTAATTAAACATAGCTTTTTCATGGGTCATCGTTTCAGCCGAAAGACGTCCACTGCTGGACATAGGCCTCCCCGCAAGTGTCGGCACATGACCGGTCCCGAACGTCTCGCATCCAATGGATCCCCGCAACCTTCACCAGGTCATCGATCATGATACCTTCAAGACTACAGGCGTGATTTATGTATGTATTTACATAGGTCATGGGTACCTTTTTCGTGCGTGCAAAAATTAAACTCTTAGTAGTCGAAGTATTACAGTCAAAACTTATTTCAATTAGTGCCATAGTTAAACGTTTGATAGAAGTTAGCTATTGTAAAGCTACTCACGTTTCCATGCCCGCTGTTTTCCTCGCCCCAGCTTAACAATTAATACGTTTCCGATGATTTTCAAATTTAATTACGCGCGTACAACCGTCCCCGCAGTGGCAACTGTTAAATACAACGTTTTGTTTTGTCCCAAAGTTAAATTATTGGTTCGATTGTACACCAGATATTGTATGTAATATCCTGTAAATTGTTTTTTTTTTTCTGTTTGCCTTTAAAATGAATTAATTAAACGCGTATATGGTTTTAATTTGGGTGAATAGTCGCATTGATTTTGGTTTTGTATTAATTTTCGTTTTGTGCGCTGTAATGGTGTCGTTTTGGTGTTTATTTGATGTTGTCATGTTGGCGTATGAGCTTTTATTGATGTCATTATGCAACATGTCATTGATTGAAGTATTGAATCGGTGTCTGTAAACATAATAATGACTGCTGTTTGTATGAAAGCATTCAGGGCATTCTCGTGTTGTAAAGCTGTTAGTCAATATAATGTGTTTATTTTATTTTAGTTACCAGTCAAATTGTGTACGCTGTTATTAATGACACTTTTGAACCTTCTCTCGACGCATCAGTTACTAGCTCAAATATTAGGCTCAAAACAAACTGTTGCTTAGCCACATTCCGTATCAACCCTAAAATTACAACCCTCAATCCTCGAGCATTGTTTAAAGATCTAAATCAACCCTAACAAAAATCCACTCGACTATATCCCCACAAAATTCATTATAACTATCTCTCTACCCCGGATGATCATAACTCACGAGGGATATAAAAATGCCTATCTATACTCGTAGATAAATGCCCGGCTGAAACTAGCCGCTGAAAATATCGAACGACTGTATAAGCTGAAAACTGCGATATTTCATAAAGCACACCCACTCTGTCTAGTTTAGTTGGAGTTTTTAGAAAAAATATGCGTTTCAGCATTTTTCAAGGGTTTAAGGGAACGTTCCGCTTGCTTCTTGATTGAGATGTGCGAAGGGATGATCCATCTAGCGTTTGTTCTGGGTTTTAAAATCATGGAGTCAGATTAAAGCAGATGCATTTTATGGAGTGAAAAATCGTGTTATATGCAGTAGGTGTTTATGTGGAGTTATTTATGGCCAAGCTTGTATTTGATTATGTGTTTTATTCACCATGTATCCCTCGAAGTCCGGAGTTCAGTTTGAACTATCGTTTCGGAATCCCGTCAACCCAGTAGGTCGTAGGTAGGTAGGTAGTAGGTTCTAAGGTCAAAAAGGGGTGTGTACTTATACACAGGTACAGGCCTCATATTGAACAGGAAACTTATCCGAAAACTTCCTTTCCTTCCAGTGAAATTAATAAAGACTTGCTTTAACAATGAGAACAAAATTTAAATAAATAGTAACACAATAACTTAAACCACAATACATTTTCCTAAGTTTACTTATGTAGGTAACTTCCGCAGTTGAATTCCGGGTTCCGTACGGAAATAAATAATTATGCATTTAAAATACTACGCTTAGACGTGAATAGGGAAATAATTTGTATGCTTGGCTGTGAACTGGCAGGAAGGCGAATACAGAACAAAAGATATGCGGGGTTCCTCTCTACATGATAATAAAATTATATTTTGGGTAAAATAAAATCAAAACTTAAATTATTATGCCTGTGCGGTTTTTATTTTACAAAGAAAAAACACGAAAGTTAGAAATGTTAATTAAGAGAGGCATATAGGCAGCCGCGAAGCCGCGTGCATTAGCTAGTTATAATACACACTGAACTGACTTCAAAACTCTCACATTACATTTCACTTTATTTACAAAACTCTCACATTACATTTCACTTTATTTAAGCATAAATGAAAACCACGTATGTAAATCACGTCAACTTTACATTTTAATTCAATAAAAAAGTTTTTAAAGCGATTTAAAGTGCTATTCAGCGATCCCTAAGCCGCTGAAAAATCTGTAAAGCGCCTGTGAAGCGCGGTCGGCTTACTCGTGATTTAAAAAGAGGCTTACTTTTACCCGACAGTGCTGGATGAGAGTGCTGGTAAATAAACGAACTGAAACATACAGGATATTGAAATTAAAATGACAATACAATGACATTGTGCATTGGCAGGGCTTCAGATGAGCTGCGGGTTGTTTGAGAGAGACACTGAGGCCTCAGATACATAGGGCTAAGAAGGAACTTGGGTGGTTTTTAGTCAGTAGAAGTCTGACAAACAGAACAGTGAACATGTGCATCATCATCATCAACAGCCTATTAATGTTCCCACTGCTGGGACACAGGCCTCCTCTCTCTTTTAGAGGGAATGGGCTATAATCTACCACGGCCCGGGCCCATTGCGGATTGGTAGATGTCACATGTCTTCGAATATCATGTGCATATTTGTCTGGATTTGTGCCCGGTAGATCGCAATAGGGTCGCCCCCTATTACATGGGACTTAAACATAACTGGGGTAATGTGGATGTACTATAATGAGTAACCCTAACCCTTCAAGGATCACAGGCATGATGTTATGTTATGTGTGATCACGAGCATTGATTTTACCACTAAACTGTAATTCACTTTGGTCATATTATTGGAATCAAATAAAACAGCTCACAACTTAGGACCCAGTAATATTAATGACAATAATATCCGTGGTGCCAGGCAACTGGGTTTATCCCAGTTTTATGCGTCCCTGAGTGCCTATTGGCCTTGTTCTGTTCTGTCTCCTGCTGACATGGAAGGAAGTGGAAATTATGTTTTTTCTACTCCTCCGCTATTCTTTTCTGATTAATTTCGTTGCGGCATCCAAGACTTCGTCGAGCTTCGTTGTCTCGGCGCATTTCTTGAGCTCGTTCTAACCAAAAACATTGCACAACTTTCGTTTGCACACCATGTTTTGAATAACGATATACACTCAACACGCAAATTCCTATCTCAATTAGATAAGCTCCAACACATTCAAATAAAACCATAATAACAAAATTCCGTCTCCAAAAAAAAACCTTTCTACTAAGCATTTGTATAAATTTTTTAGGCGTCGTACACACGGCAGACTTACGTGAACATTTCCGTTCGACTCGCCAATTTCGAAAGCACGTGAGATCAGAGCGGAATGCCCGAACGTGAGTCGCTTTCCTAATGCAAAGAACCAGTCTAACCCGACCTGTCCAGTCTCTAAATTCAAAGAAGATAGTAAAAGTTACTGGGGTCCGTAAATTCTGGTTTGTGGTAAAGAAATGAGTTTTAAACCCACCTAGGTTGGTGTCAGGTAAGCGGTCAAATTGAGCGGAAACTGTGTCGCTTTAGATTAGTGATGCTATTGTTTTTTAAGTAAGTTTATCGTTTTGGATGTGTGATTGAAAAAAAGTAGTTATTAGTATAAATAAAAGATATGGTAAGTATGATGTAGAGAACTACATAAACTTAAATGTGTATTTTGGAAGGCAAACAGAAAAGAGGTTTTCTCTCAATTTTTTTAAACATATATTTTATTCTCTAAAGACGATTGCAGTAAGTCTCTCTCCAGGTAAGAATTATCTGTGTTATTTATGTATATTTTGTAAATTGGTAGAACGACGTACTTACATTTATTTTTATAAAAACAGCTATTTCCTACCGAAGTAGTCTAAAACACATACAATAATGTATGTATGCACATCGAAAAGCAAATAACTATCAAATGCATCCCTACAAACTGTAATTCTGTTAGCTAGGGCGAAGAAATAAACGATGTTTATTTACAAACACATCAACTCAACACTCTCCGTTCAACCCTATTCCACTCACATCCCTAAATCAACTTCAGTCGACTACCAATGCCCTCGACAGTCTCCCTACTCCCAGATATCCACCAGAAACTACACAAGCAGCCACAGACGCTATAAACATAAATATAGATCTTGGTATCAATAAAACTGGGACTAAAACAACGTAGAGCTGAACGTTATTTGTAATCTATCCTGGCGATTATAATAAGGCGTTTTACACCCCGGGAAATGATTAGCAATGAAATGTGACGCAACTTTTATTGACAATGTAAATTGGCTAAGTAGGAGGACTCACTAAGTCAATTAACTAGTCAATTTACTAAAAACATCTGCAAAAGCTGCAAAATAAATTAATAATAATAATTTTGAATTTTCATAATGGTGTCTCTGATTTACAATTTAACAAATAAATAATTAAACGAGCAATATTATTTTAACACAAATAAAATGTGTACAATGCTTGTGGAATTTTAAAAGGGCGTGATGTTATTAATGCTTACTGACCGCCACCAAATGTTAACCCTTATTCACTTCTTACGACACCCTTGGGGAAACGTAGCTACGCCTATTCCATATTAATAACTAGCTTTTGTCCGCGGCTTTACCCGTATTTTAGTCGAAAATTAAATTGAGGGACTAGCGAGATTAAAAATGTCTAAAGCCAGGGCTTGATCTCATCAACAGCCTATTAATGTTCCCACTGCTGGGACACAGGCCTTCTCTCTTTGAGAGGGAATGGGCTATAATCTACCACGCGGGCCTAGTGCGGATTGGTCGATGTCACAGGTCTTCGTTTTTTTTGGTTCTAAGACATGCCGGTTTCCTCACGATGTTTTCTTTCACCGTTTTGAGAGCAGCGGTGATGAAATAAATTACACAAAGTAATGCGCCTGTCTGACCTAGAAGCGTTCGTGACGAATTGGACGGAGAAAACCATACAGAGGAAAGAGTGGAAAGCATAGGCTAAAAAAAAATGCGCCTGTCTGGGTTCGAACCCACGACTTACTGTTTGTAAGTCGGGGCCGACACCACTGGGCTTCTCCAGGGCATGGTCGACCTGAGTTCTAAAACCAAAACCGTTCAACCAAGGCGTGATGCACGTGCTCCCTGAGTGCTTTCCGTGGCACGGAAGAAATTCGGCATGTAATAGGTTCAATCTAGGCAAACGGCTTAACCACCAACCTGAGCGGTTGATCTAATTTAGCCACGAGTTCCTCTTACTTTTGAAATAATAATATGTATTGTGTGGAAGAGAGCTCGTGGTTTAATAATAACTGCCACATGGGTCGATCTTTTGGTTAAGCCGTGATTACCTAAGTTGGTCTGTGGATGGGTGACCACCCATTACATACAGAGTTTCCTTCGTGCCTCGGAAAGCACGTTAAGCTGTTGGTCCCGGGTGTCATATATAGATCTTTGGCAGTCGTTACAGGTTGTCAGTGACCTGAAAGTCTGACAACCAGTCTTACCAAAGGGTATCGTATTACCCAGTATCAACTGGGTTGTGGAGGTCAGATAGGCAGTCGTTACATGTAAAATACTGGTACTCAGCTGCAACCGTTTAGACTGAAAGTCAACCCCAACACAGTTGAAGATTGTTGTTGCAGATGAAGATTGTGTGGAGGAAACAATGAATATAAGCAGCAAGATTCAAAGTTTTTAACCCATTTCATAGCTGTACTCCCATAAATCCTTTAGATTAATGTTATTTTAGTTAGTTTATTTTTTACAAGTGTAGTGATGTTATTTTTTATACCTCACTTACAGCAAAGTCTCTTATTTTCTTGCATCAGTGTAAAGTGTCCTCGTATGTAAGCTGCCTAAACAATCTGGCAGAATTAAGGACAATTCTCAACAATTCGTGATCGACAAACAAAGTTATTATAAATAGACGTAACGATTGCCGAGCACTCACAGAGCGGTGTATGTGCTGTATAGTCGATGCTGGATGATGGCTAAAATATCCGTTACGATGGCAAACATGAATGTGTCTTAACGAGCTCTGTAAAAGAGGGAGTCGTGGAAAGGGGCGTTTGCACGGGACGATTCGATTGCGACCTTTCCTATAGTTATTAAGGCCATTTTGATTTTTTTTTTGTATTTGAATAAACAGTTTCAATTTCTTACAGAACTTTGTACGTTATCTTGCCTAAGTAATAAAAATTATATTTTAATGAGAATAAAGGTCTTTGTAATTTTAATAAAGTTGTCATAGACATAAGCCGACACAGAGCATAAATATTACAATGATTTTAACAGTAATACTTGGGCAGAGATTATATTTATATCTGTGAAATGACTTGACAGAAATACATTTATTTTACTTTGTATAATTTATTAATTATCCAATTATCATCATTTTGTAATACACAACAAGCTTTTTTTTACAGAATCGCGTCAAAATATGTTTTGAAAACAAAATGTTATCGTTTCCCTAAGTATATCTAAAACACAGAGATCGTCAACCATTCTTTCATCCCCTCTTTGATCCATCGCATATCGTGCGCTCTAAACCCACCCTAGGGGTGTACCCAGCCCACCAATTACAGTCCGCGTCCCTATAATGTAAGACTAACGAACGATAACACTCGTGTTTACTACGAGTATTGGGAAAATAATAATAAATAATTTCGTATTTGCACACACTTCCATTTCAAACGCTCTCTACTTTAGGCGCTCTTTGAAATATTATTGCCTTTTTGTTTCATTATTACGAGGGTTTTAGAATAAGCACTTTTATGTGTTTGTGAATATTTAAAATGCATAAAAGTGTTTTGTGTTCTCGAGACGGATTATAGAAAATAGTTTTTAAAATTATTCTGGTTAGGGTGACGGAAGAATGACAAAAAAAAATTGTATGTTACATGAAATATGAAAGAACAAACACAAAATAAGTAAAATTCTATTTTCATTTCTTAATTAAATATTCAAGTGAACCCAGGCGGGGTTCATTTGAATATTTAATTACGAACTTCTAAGTTTTGTTTAATTTAAAATGAGCTTGTTTTTTGCCTTTCAGTTTTTTCAGTCAGGTTTTTTAGTTTTTTAACTACTTTTTTTATTTACAACTTTTTAGTTATTTTGTGTTTATTCTTTCGTTGGTCACATAAAATTCTTCGCAGATGATTTAACTTTTGTGGATGTTTAAAGGTTTTGTGACTTTGAATTTCTTTTAAACATAGGATAAGTTATATATATTTTTGTAATCTCCTTTTTTAAACCCTTCATTTTGATACCCTACTCGATGGTAATGGTTTTTTTTTAATCCGCGATATGGCCCCCAAAATCCGCAAGTTTCTTTGTTTTTTTAATTTTAATGTTGCCAGTGACACTCCATCAAGACGAATCTAACTACGTATATTTTATTCAAATCCTTTCATCCGTTTAAGAGTTATGAGGGAACAAAGAAAAGGACATACATACACGCCAAACACATAACCCTCCTTTTAGGCTTCGCCGCAGTTGGGTAAAAACAAAACAATTTGCGTAGACTTCTAATCACAAACCGACAATAGCAGTAAGATGGTGATGATTTTGTTTTCAATTAACATAACTTCACATCACGCCTATAATGACCGAAGGATTTTAAACCCATTGGGGCTGCGGGGTGTTGATACCGCGGCCTCGACATAGGCATCAGCTAAGAAGGAACATGGGTGGTTATTAGTCAGTAGAAGTCTGACACTCCCTTTCGCTCTGCCCAGGGGTGGGACCCCTATTTGATGATTTACCAAACCCCAAAAAAAACATTTAGGCAGAGGCGTACATAATAGTTAAACCAGTTATGTTTCAGTTCAATATAATAGAGAGCGAACCTATTGCCATAAATTGGGCACAAATCCAGAGGAGTTTTTTTTTTGTTTTAAACGGGCTTAATCTTTACCTCAATCTTGTCCTAAGGGCAGAGATGAGGAAATGATGAATTATTGATGGGGAGGTGATGAAGTATTTGATTTCAATCAAATAATTTTCAATAACCCTCCTTTTGGGCTTCGCCGCAGTCGGGTAAAAAGTACTGTCTTATTTTTTTTTGGGGCGGTGGGAAATCATCAAATAACCTCTCCCGCTCTTGGGCAGAGCGAAAGGGAGTGTCAGACTTCTTCTGACTAAAAACCACCCATGTTCCTTATTAGCCCTATATTTCAAGGCCGCGGTATCTCTTACAACATCCCGCAGCCCCAAGTACTGCCTACTTTAAGTAATCACTTTGACCACTACATTTTCGTCAGCCCAGTCAAGGAAATACTCGGAAAATCCGTACAAATTACTGGAAGAGCTGACCCATCAATTTATAAGCAACTACATAAAATACATGCAACGCAGTCCGTTGTTAATTTTACCTCTTCTCGTAAAGAATCCGCAACTCCACACATCTTGATAACCCACTCCTGACTTCTATTCGTTCTAACATATCTATAAAACCTGCAATGAACTCACTCCAGCACAATGTACAGAAAGACATACAATAAATATATATTGGCTTCTATCTGACATACTTGCATATTATACGAGGCAAGATTCACCCGGCTCTCTTTACCCCAATTGGGGTAATTTGGTTACCCATGTTAATAAATTCGGTGGTAAAAATCACGGTGGGTACATTCGCAGAATATATATTTATCATAATATTACGAATATATCTGTGCGTTTATTTTACATTACTGTATTTCTTCTAAGGATATATTTGAAGACACGAGTTTGACGCGCAATGGGTAGGCTTACAACCATAGCCTCGAGTGTTCCGCAAAGGTGAGTATTTGTAGTACGGAGGTTTAAAAGATACATTTCCGTAGACTATGCGTGTGTTATATTAGGATCGATTCTGTAAATAAAGATTTTTTGTTTATATCTTATTCTGCCTTCATTGTACTCCGGAACTTTATGAGTTTTGTAGTAGAAGTATTTGTGAAGCATTGATCTTTTATGATGCAGTTGGGTTTTTTTTTACCCGACTACGGCAAAGCCAAAAGGAAGCGTAATGATTTTGGCAGTCTATGTATGTATTTCTTTAAGTATAAATTAATAATAATAATAATAATAATAATAATAATAAATAATAATAACCTCGTGAAAGCAGAGAAAGATAAACAATACAAGTATCTAGATCTGGCTCGCGAGGTTGTCGACATGTGGCACGTGAATACAGCAGTCATTGTGCCGATAGTCGTGTCTGCCAATGGTCTAATAGCCAAGAGCCTCGACGAACATCTAAGGAGGCTCTCGCTTGGTAGCTGGATCAAGGGCTTGATTCAGAAGGCAGTACTTCTGGACACGGCGCGTATTGTCAGGAGGTTCCTCTCTCAAGAGCCCTGACTACCGGTATCTCGGACCCTGTTCCCAATGCCGGTGGGCTACTATTTTTTATATTTTTAAATGTTTTTTATATGCTTTTTTGTAATAAATATTTAAAAATGTATTAAATATGTTAGAAAGTGAATAAAGGGAATAATAATAATATTCCAGAACTATCACACAACGCCATCTAGTCCCAAGCTAAGCAGAGCTTGTGTTATGGGTACTAGACAACTGATAAACATACTTATATATTTCTAAATACATACATATTATAGATAAATTACACCCAGACACAGAACAAATGATCGTGCTCATCACACAAACATTTGTCCTGGGTGGGAATCGAACCCACGACCTCCGGCATAGCAGTTAGGGTCACTAACCACTAGACCAACAGGCCAGTCCAGAAATTACTGAAAGGTATGATAAAACTATACCAAAAAACAATTTAAGGTTACATTGAACCTTAGCAACTGACTTCGTGATTAGTTAGAAGCGTAATTAAATCGTTTCAAACAGAGTCATGCATGGCAGACTGCTACGATTATTGCTACGACAGTAATCGTAGCGCTAACCCTGGCGTAGGCCGCTACGCCGCGTAGCAGAGCTACGAAAATATTGCAATTCATAAATGATGGTATTTTACTGAAAGTAGGTATGATTAGTTGATGAATATGATCTGTGACATAACAACACTCCTGTCCTGTCCTGAGATATTCTTGAAGGAAAAATCCAATATCAGTTAGCCCGACCGGGAATCGAAAGCGGTAGGATCCAATGCTCACCGGTCGCAATTGAGATCACCTGACCAAAACCTTTCTATAGTTTACTGGTAAATACATATAGCCTATGAAATTGCATTTATAAAATAACCATTACATAAAATATAGCTCAGGAAAAAAGCACTTAAAACCTTGAGGATGTGCCCAATAAAACCGGGTGATTTGCCCGGAATACCGTATCATCCGGGTGAATGTACCGGATAGCCTCATTACACATAATTACCGGACTGCTGGCGTCACAGCCGACCCCGTGACCTCTTGATTGGTCCATTAATATGTTTTAGCCTAATACGAGGAGATTTGAAAAAATATATACAGTAAAAATGTTAGAGAGATTTTGATATTCTGCAGGCAGGGAAACATGGAAAGTGCTCTTTAAATATTAATACTTAATATGCTTAATTAGTAGCTCGTGAATTTAATTGAATAATTATGATTTAAGATGAGATTACGAAGTCTGTTTGAGAAAAGTTGTTTGAGAGAGTCAATATGTTTTCTAAGACGTCGACGCATATAAATTAAGCCTAAAAAATGTACAAATTGTTATAAAAGAAGCTCTTCTTTTTCTCTTGTCGATTTTTTTTTATAATAAAACGTTGCCCCACACTAGGAATTTCTCTTGTATCGCGGGTGCGATCACAATCATAAACTTACAGACACAAATACCCAGACCCGGAACAACTATCTGTAGGTCATACAAATATTTGTTCCGTGCGGGGATCGAACCCGCAGCACGCAGCGCAGCAGTCCATTGCTTGAGCCACTGCAACAACCGTGCCGTCCGTGCCGTGCTTTGATTGACTATTCCCCACAAATCAAAATTATCCAAACCGCCTGACCGAGTATTAGTCATTGGAGACCCAAAACACAAACGTGGCGTCATCATCTGCATCCTACTTCCAATCTTATTAGATGCAGCTGAATCATCATCATCAGCCTATATTGTTCCCACTGCAGGGACTCAGGCCTCCTCTCTACGAGCGGTGGCCCACTTACGAACAGTTTGTCGTGGGTTTGAATCCGGACAGGCGCATCACTTTGTGTAATTAGTTCATCACCGCTGCTCTCAAAACCGTAAAGGAAAACATCGTAAAGAAACCAGAATGTCTTAGAATAAAAAAAATCGAAGACATGTGACATGTACCAACCCGCACTGGGCCTGCGTGGTAAATGGACTCAGGCCTCGCTCTCCTAGAGAGCAGCGGTGATGAAATAAATTACACAAAGTGCTGAGCCTGTCTGGATTCGAACCCACAACCTACTGTTCGTAAGTCGGGGCCGACACCACTGGGCCACCGCTGCTCTAAATGCAGCTGAATACTAGTATTTATATGGAGCGACTGTTTATCTGACGTCCATGACCCAGTTAGTGTTGGGTAAAAGATATCCTGTGGTAATGCTTTTTGCCACACTTTTGGGCCAATGACTAAGTAGAAATATGTGACATTTTTATAAATATTATTTTGAATCTTAAAGAAGATTCCGACAGATATTTTCACTTGATTTCAAATTATGAAATATTGAAACTGATAGCTCTTGATCATAGTTTAGATGGCTGATCGCATTCAATGGTTTTTGAACTAAAAATACCAAAAAATATAAACCCCAACTAAAGACGTCATAATCCACATTCTCGCTTAACCTGATTACCCCAGTCTCGCAGTTGACAAGCACGCGCCGTCTCAGGGGTCTCCCCAGACCCCCACTATCGGAGAACACATTCTGGCGGATACCCCCAAAGTCCCCAGCGGGTTACACGCCGCTACCTGTTTGAACTGGTTATAAATATAATTGAGCATTTAAGTGTATTTCATGAATCGTATGAGTTAATGAATAAAACGTGCCTTAATATTTGCTGAGAATAATTACTTTAACCTAACAAAAATTGGAAGCATGTGTCGCAGCGGTGAGGAACTTGACGCGTTGCTTATGGCTTTCTTTTTGTGGCGCATGGGAAATCATCTAATAACCCTTCCCGCTCTTGGACAGGGCGAAAGGGAGTGTCAGACTTCTACTGACTAAAAACCAACCATGTTCCTTCTTAGCCCTTTATGTCGAGACCGCGGTATCTCTTGCGAACAACCCGCAGATCCGACGGGGCTATGCATAAGCATAGCCCGTTAAGGCATAAGCCTTAATTACATTGTTACGTCATTTTCTAGGTACAACCGTCCATAAGTCAGTGGTAGCTGCGTAAATCACCCGAACGGTTGCTACATAAAACCGCATATGTACCCCAAAGTGTGCAGATTTAGATTTAATAACTAGGTTTTGGGAAGCTCTGCTAAGTGACTTACTGGATGCTTTATATTTACTATACTACCAAAAATAGAAACGAATCTATAAACCCACAAGAAATAAAACGTTCACAAGTTTAACACAAAATAACGAAAGACAAAACCCTGAAAACTAAAATTCATCTCCCAATAATTTGTGTAACCGGATTGGACCGGCGTATCGGATCCGTCTCACGTCCGCGGGTCCGATACAGACCCGATACGAACACAATTTACCTACATCAAACCTGGCTGACAGCCCACCCCTCATTCCGATCACGTGGCGTTAAGGAGTCGTCTTTAAAAACCTTCAAATGTTTTTTAAGGAAGGGTAAGATTCTTTGAATTGGTGTTTCTATCCGTTTTCGATTTTAGTTTGATTTATTGGGATGTTTTATTTTTTGTTTCAAAGTCTTAGAAAGGTAAAGTATGTGTTTTAAATACATCATTAAATATGGTTTCTTACGTTCTAAGTTGTCAGTTCAAACCCGATAAGAACCAGTGTGACTCTTCAGCGTCATGCATACTTTCTAAGTAGTTAGGAACTTACACTTATTGCCGGACTCAAAGACTTTTAATGATATTGGGTTGTTTGGGCTGCGGGTTGTTCACAAGTTACCGCGGCCACGACATAAAGGTCTAAGAAGGAACATGGGTGGTTTTTAGTCAGTAGAAGTCTGACACTCCCTTACGCTCTGCCCAAGAGCGGGAGGGGTTATTTGATGATATTACAACCGCCAAAAAAAAACCGTCAATTAGTAAAGGTTTTGTATGTCAAATCGTTACTAAGTGACGACTTAAGTTATCATTAAACATCGGTTAACTCGTGCCTTAAAGAGCAAACAATGCGGTAGTTAAACACACTGACATGTAAAGGGAAACATCGTGAGGACAGGTGCCTTTTGTCCGATATTCGGGATATTACAGGCAACGAACAAACCATTGTGCTTTGATCCATTCATGGGTGGAAGCTGAGGGCCTGCAAATAGTGTATAATGTCAGCAAAGACGATGTTGAGAGTTCAAAGACAGTCACAGATGTATAGCACAGACGTTAACTTCCAGGAAGCTTACAGATATCCCATTGAGATTCGTTGTAGTACCATGAGTACAAAACACTTCTCCAAAGACTTGCCCTCTGACCTGTAACAGGTCATATTTTAATTTGTTTAGTGAACAATAAATCTGTCGCTCAATGTGGTGGCTTTAATCTTTTCTCATTAAATATTAAACAACATCAACATAAAGGTTCATCAACATTGAAGTGACATTGCCTCTAATATGTGAATTCAGGCTTACCCAGACCGTCTGGAACTTCGTCTCGCAAAGGGTATAAAGTCCACACATTTTACGAACAAATATTAGTTTAAAACCTTTGGAAAATAACATGTAACCTCAGTACATAAAGGTTAGGACCAACTTAAATGTCAAAACAACATATTATTAGATCAAAATCCTTAGGTTTTTAAAGTGCTCAGTGTTCCGTGCATGTTAATATTAAGTAGGTACTTAAACATTTTCATATCAAAGATAGGGTAGGCAGGTGGAGTGGCCGGGAATCAAATCTGCGACACAAAAGGAAGCACTAAGGCGAGCCACATAAAGCCACTTCGCGGATGCGTCGCACTATAGCGAAATTGTCTTGCTATGTGTGGTGTGCGGGTTTTCTTGAGAGATATTATATTTTATATCAGGTTGAATTAAAATAAAATTGAGCTGCATTTTTGCAGTTCTTGTAAAGACAGTGTAATGATAAATCATAATCATATTTCTAATAATCACACTAATATTACAAAGGCGAAAGTTTGAGTGTGTATGTTTGTTTCTTATTCACGTAAAAACTACTAAACGGATTTGGATAAAATTTGGTACACAACACATAGGATAGTATTTATGTGGGATATTTTTTGAGTTATAGCGGGTGAAGCCGCTGGCCACAGCTAGTGTATAATAATAATTGATGATGATGATAAATCTAGCACCTGTGTATTTTACTACTTACCGCTATTTTTGTAAGGATGAGAAATTTCAAATTACTCTTCCTTCCCATTCTGGGTGGAACAGAAAGGTGTGTCAGACTCTTACTAACTAAAACCACTTGTGTTTCTCCTAAAGTCCTTTGCGTCTCAGGGCCACGGTGACTCAAAACAAATACTTCTTTTCCATCAATAGATCTAGCATAGTTTTTCGCATATTTGCACCAGGTTTCACCAGCAATAAGTACCAATATCCTTTGTTTCGAATCATATTCAAAACCAAATAGACAAACAGTCACCCTTACAGAATTCTCTCACACACCGTCATACATTCGTACTCACGTATATCTCAGCAGGAAACGGTAAGTTAGGAATTCCGCCATATGATTTGTGGGTCGTTTTGCACGCTGCGTTCAACGCCGGTATATGCGAGACCCTGGGTAACGGGGAACACGTTAGCCTTGCTAGCTTTATTTTGAATAAAAATACTGGCTTTTGAAGTGCCAAGTGTGTGTTGGCGAGGTATAGGGGATGTGTTGGGGGTGGACGTGTTTTTGTTAAATAGTTGTGTTGTTAGTATATATATTATTAATATGTTGTTTTAACCAAAAAATCATCATCATCATTTCAGCCAAAAGACGTCCACTGCTGGACATAGGCCGAAAAATGCCTCAATGTTTGTTAAATTACAGAAAACACATTTTTTAAAACATGGTTGACTGCATAACATAAGATGCGGAGGAATGAGAAAAATGTAGTGAGGAAAGTTTTGAGTGTGAATGTGATAAGAGTAGAGGAAGACCAAAGAAACAATAGCTGGACTATGTGAAGAATTATATGACTAGAATGGAGGTGTATGATGAGATAACGAGTGAATGTATGGAAGAAGAAGACATGTTGCACAATCACCAAATAAATTAACACATGGTGCACCAACAAAAAATAAATTAAGACATGTTTCAGTAAAACCAAATAAATTAAGACATTTTGCACCAACACCACATAAATTAAGACATGTTGCACCAACACCAAATAAATTAAGACATGTTGCACAAACACCAAATAAATTAAGACTTGTTGCACCAACACCAAATAAATTAAGAAAAGCGCAGGAGAATGATGATAATTTCCCTGAATGGTTGGATAGTGCTGTACGTGATAGTAGGTTCCTCTGTTTTCATTTTTTTGTGTCGGGTGGGAAATCACCAAATAACCCCTCCCGCTCTCGGGCAGAGCGAGAGGGAGTGTCAGACTTCTACTGACTAAAAACCACCCATGTTCCTTCTTTAGCCCTTTATGTCGAGGCCGCGGTATGACTCGCGAACAACCCGCAGCCCCGACGGGCGTCGGCCCTTCAGCAACATGAAAGGCGAGCGTGGAACACGAACGCGCCGTCGAGACGGCCTGTCGTCGTCATAAGATGGACGGACGGCGAGCTGGTCCATTTCTCACCGTCCACAGGCCCGCGTCTACGGTGGCCGGAAGCCATCACGTGGCCCCCGACGCCCGGAGCGTCTCCTGAGGATAGTAGATTCCCTAACAATTCGTAAGTTGTTGAGACGAGACGAATGAGACGCTTATTAAACATATTTGTTGATACTATTTTTTTTGTGTTAGTTTCCAATTTATATCAAACCTAAACCTTCTACAACAAAACTACACTTAGGTAACTGGATTTTTTTTACTTTAAAGTCAAAACAGAATATACCTAAAACAAGCTTTTGTTTACACCAAAACACCCAAAACCGTGAGATCTTGAAACGCCTAATTCTGAAGGTGAAAACAATCAAGTTATTTGATCGTGAACAGAGCGGTAATGGAATACTTCGCCGTCTTATTAAATTGTCTACAATGTCAGGAGCGCCCCACCACGGTGTCACTCAATATTGAAATTATAACGACTCCTTGTTTTATTATTTGCTCTTTAAGGCACGAGTTACCACCTTGAAAAGGAATTTCATACATTTCGGCTCGCGTCTTGTAAAACTGACATTTGAAATGAGGTTATTCCAATATGTTTCGGCATGCTTTACAACAAAACATGGGTATATACATAATATTTTATAATATGTAAGGGAATAGTCAAGTACTGCTTCACTGAAGAGAATAATCCTTCTAATAAGTAACGCACAAATGCTAGCTACGTTTTCAGTACAACATTCTGAAAACCGCCCACAGAGCCATTTTTAGGGTTCCGTAGCCAAATGGCAAAAAACGGAACGGAACCCTTATAGATTCGTCATGTCTGTCTGTCCGTTCGTATGTCACAGCTACTTTATTCGGAAACTATTAAGATCACACAGTTGAAACTTGGTACGTAAATGTATTCTGTGAACCGCTTTACGATTTTCATACAAAAATAAAAAAGCTCAAAGATTAAGGGGTTTAAGTTATTTACCCCCCTTAATGTTTATTTTTTTTATTTTTGGTCTCTCTATACATGAAACTAAAACTAAAAAAAAACATTAATATATCAGATTTTGGACAGTGACTAAAAAATCATCTTGTATATTTTTAGTATTCTCAAATGTAATGGTTTGGGAGACCAAGGATGGTACCACCTCGGGAGTATAATGTTTCGAATACAAAAAGAATTTCGAAAATCTGTCTAGAATTGACAGAGATATCGGTGAACATACATTAAAAAATACACATACATACACACGAATAAAGAACCTCTTCTTTTTTGGAAGTCGCTTAAAAATACACAACACTAGAGGCCCGTAAAAGTCCCTTAACAAACACACAACTACGGGCCCCTACATAACGCCTTAACAAAACGAGTTCAACCCTGATACATTTATTTGTTGTTTAAAATACCCAAATATATAAATACCGGCGAGCAGTATCGTTGAATTGAAATTGAGCATTTGTTTGATAAATGTTGGTTTACAAATAAGTGAAGCTGTAAATCACTTTGTGAATATCCGATCACAGTATATCTGTGTCTGCGATCCCGTTCGTTGTCAGTGCGTGAGTGGATCTCTCAAAGTTATGAATGGATTTTATTACATACTGTTAAAGTGCCTATTACGAATAATGTATTATTTATTGTTATTTTTGAATAATCAATACCTATATTTAAAAAAAAACGGTTTGAAAAGAGACAGAGTTGTTTTTCGTTCACCATATTTAGGTGTTACTAATGAAAACGAAAATTTTTCTAGAAACGAAAAACACTACTGTTTTTGCCGTACCCGACTGCGTCCATAATGATCGCATTAAATTCTAAGTAACCGCCGTGCACATTTTAAAATACAATAGAAATGTTTACTGACTTTAAAAAATATGATTCTAATTAGTCCGTCTGTTAGATTATCGAAAAATATTGGATACGTATTTTTTGTTTTTTCAAATCAATAAAAATTGACGAAGATAAAACGCGTCAAAGATTTGAGAGTGGGGTTGTGACGTCACTGACCGCTAAAGAATGTCATACTAATGTCTCAGAAAATGACATCACACGATTTTTCAAAGCATTATATCGTCTCCGTTGTTGGTTTACGTGAAAAAAGAAAAAATACGTGTCCAATATTTTTTGGAAATCTATCTGACGGACTAATTAGATTTTTTTAGTTAACATCCGTATTATTGAGTATTGAAACCATTCGTCCTAAGACTTTCACACGGTAATGTATAGGACGTAAGTAAGGGTTATACTTTTATCCAGTGTTATCTTTAAAAGGCCAAATAAAATCCCTTTCGAGAACCATGTCGCTCAGGTTTAAGGAAACCAGCCACACCTACACATTATATCTCAGCTCAGCAAACAAAACAAGCCTATTAAGGCGCATGCACCGTACAGCAATAAAATGTTAAATGATAATTTCGCGAGATGTCCGCTCCGTTTCCGGGCCAGGACTTCCGGCGACACGCATTAGCCATTAGCATGGCGGCTGTCTCTGACGTCACTTCCGCTCATCCCCTAACGATATTGTTGGTGGCCGTTTGTTTTGGCAATGCGATCCAATTGATTGCAAACCGTATTTGCAGTAAATTCGCAGCGAATTATTCGCAGAGATCGTGTGATAGCAGGTAGGCTACGTACGCCCTTAGGTGTGGCTGTGGTTTGTTTAGAGGGTGTGAGATTACGTAGCATTTAATATCATAAATTCAGGTAAAGAATTACATTTCGTGGTTATCTTTTGACCTCTCTTTTTTATTAGAACGTGTATTTAAAGGAAATCTTGGAAAGCTATTATAAAACCTAGCAACGTAATTACGTAACAAAGGTTCGCCAAAGAATATCATTAAGGATTTAATAGATAACTACACTAGAGTCCTTTGAGATTAACTATGCAAAAAGGCAACATTAAGCAAATATATCTAACAAAATGTCTCAATCTATAAACAAAAAATAATAAAACGGACCTTTAAAAAACAAAACAAAAAAAGGAGCTGGCATCTCATTAGCATCTCAGTAACATCCCAAACAAAAGTTCATAAACTAAATATACTGGGAATCGCTATTTTAACATAATCTCTACGCGAATACCTGCCCAACTTTATTGTGCTATTTATTTATTCCACTAGAATTTTGTGCACGAATTTTAGTGTCCTTATATGTGGGTTAGGGATGGGATAGTTCGATATTATCGATAAAATGACAATCGACTTTTCGCTTGTTCTCCAGGGCTTAATAATTTACAGCCTGTTTTAGTTCTAGCTAGAGGACAAAATTTACTCTCGTAAAGCAACTGCATGTGCCTTGCCGACGAAGCCTTTGTCTTGCACCAAATCATTTTCCGATATTCGCCAAAACCTTTTGATGAACTGAACGACAGCCTGCTGTGGACGTCTAAAGCCTTCGCCACGCCATATTGGCACAAACTCAAATTTCCAACCGTGTTTTGCTTGAAAATTCGTTGGACATGTGACTGATTACTTCATTACTGGGCTTGGCTGAACGAGTTCACTCTCGTTGCCCATTAGGCTGTCACACGAGGTATCAAAGCTGAATGTATGGCTTTCAGCGGGGCCTTGTACTAACATGTTGTTAGCACCAAGTTGTGGCTATGAAATAGATTGTTGTGACGTATTTAGGTCCAAGGTAGCGAGAATTTTTGGTGTAAATAGGATAGTTTAGTTCTAGCAAATCTATTGTCTTAAGAAACACCAATAAAGATGTAACCTCGTTGGAAAGCATTCTAGGAATGACAAGTTTCAAATGTACGAGTAACTGAAGTCTCTTTTTGTCATCAACAATAGTAACTTTTAACCCCCAGAAACTAAAAATAATATTAGAAAAAAAAGCTTCGACAAGACAATACACACTCGTTTTTTATAGAAAGTAATTGTTGAACCTCGATGCGAAATCGACGCGCAGCCCTACGGTATAATATCAACTTTTACGATCGCCTCTTACCATATAAATGTCATTTGCTTTTGTGAATAAACTAGTCCCCCTTTTTATTCTTTTTATATGAATGTTTGTTAGTATCGCAGTAGCTTTGCTTTTACTGCTTACCACGATTTCTGCCGGCGTGATGGGGGCTCGTGGATACGTTGCAGGGTTAAGTGTCCCTTTACCTGAATCGTAAGGAGTTTGTGTGCTAGTTCGTGTATTATGCTGAGGAGCCTGTAAGGCCATTTTATGTCTCGAAGGAAAGTTTGGGATGATAGATGCGTTGTAAGAAAAAGCGTAAAGTGTAACTTTGGATAAAGTACCTATGGACTTGGACTTTCATTGTTGACATATATGTGGGTCAGGCAGATTTTTTTGATGTTATTGTTGTTTGAAAAGTAAAAATATCTCAAACTAATAAGTAGGTAGTGTCGGTCTTAAGTTACAATTACAATAGTCATGATTTATTTGTATTATTTTTTAACAATATTTACATAACCTAAAAGATTTCCCGGTCGTTAAAAATGTAATAGGGTTATTCCAGCAAGAATTTCTCAGCAGCAGCCACGGATTTTGTATTTGTGCGCGGCTGATGGCAATAGGATCGCCCCTATTACATGCGAGTTAAACATAGCTTTACTATTAGCTACACGTCTGTCTACCCTTCGTGAATTACATGCGTGATATTAACACAACTATCAACGCAATAAACTCCGAAAACAATGTAGATTTCTGTTCACACCAAACATCACTTACCACACAATCGCACTAACTAATTCATAAACGTAAACATCTAAACAAACAAATTCCGACCATTAACACGTACAAACGTAGACTGAAACTTAGCTCAGTCTGAGATATAATCTTAGAGCTAAGTTTAGCCTAAACTCGGGCTAGTCGCAGTGTCAACACGCGGCGAAGGGTTGACGGCTTAATTTAGTGTTAACTGTGTATCTAGCAGTATTAGTAGTAACTGCGGTACCTGGTGTAACAGTAACAGTTTAGTGAGTCAATAGTGAGTGTTGGTCTAGCTTGATGAGTTCTCGATTAATCCTAGGTCTACTTGGTAAGCTGAGAGAATAATCTGAAGTTTAAACACGAAAGTGGAAATTTAGTAGATCAAATGTGTTAGTATTTGTGGCAGACATTCGTATTTTTTTTTATTCATGCAATATTTTGGATTTGATTTATTTAGAGCCTCAGTATAAACTAACATCTTGAGGTGCTTTTTAATAAGTCGTAGTACTTCATTATAGTAAATACTTTACTTCTGAAAAAGTAATAAATACTTTAATAATACATACTTTTTTGTACCCGATTGATAATATAATAATAATAATATTCCACAACTATCACACAACGCCATCTAGTCCCAAGCTAAGCAGAGCTTGTGTTATGGGTACTAGACAACTGATAAACATACTTATATATTTCTAAATACATACATATTATAGATAAATTACACCCAGACACAGAACAAATGATCGTGCTCATCACACAAACATTTGTCCTGGGTGGGAATCGAACCCACGACCTCCGGCTTAGCAGTTAGGGGCACTAACCACTAGACCAACAGGCCAGTCAAATTGATGATAAGAGGTTGGCCATATAATACATACGACATAAACATGGCTGGTTTTTAAATACTTTTAATGATATGATCAGTGTATAATTGTCAACACCGACAACTAACTATACGCGAGTTATATGAGGGATCGATACTATTCCATTTCCTGAAAAATCTCTTAGACATACCAATCTAATTCATCAAAGCACACAATCCATTATAATGATTTCCTATTCAATAGTAACAAAGCAACTGTCACTTGTATTTCCTTCTCAATACCGTTCGTGAGCACAATTTCATTGAACGGGCGAGCTCTGGCCGTCACCTTATATTTGGCGGTTAATTGAAAATTTGGCGATTCGCCCCCTGTCACGAGATACTACCGACTTTATATAGGATATTGTGTTCCCCTGTCGCTGTGATGGCGAGGCGATGGGGGTATTATGGGGAAAAACTGTGTGGAGCGATTGTGGCGCCACTAATTGTGCTTTGAGATATGTGTGGTCAGTACATTCATTTTGGTTTGATTAGTTCTACTTCAAATACTCATTATTTGATATTTGTTCTTTTTATGTTACAAAAACTTACAATTAACAATAAAATTATGTAAAAAGCAGCATTCATTTTTCCAATATGCTATGAGAACAACCTTTAAATCTTCAATGTAATAGTAATTTGAGTGACTATAATTTCTGCTACGAAGACAATCGTGTATATTTATACCTTCGGCACAATAAATGCCAACGACAGACTGCTGAAGAGATGTCTCCTTTTTCTTAAGATTCGCCTAGAACTGGGTGTATTTAAAACAAAAACTTTCGGGGGAAATTAGTTAGCGTTTTGTAATACTTTTATTACTAACTGCACAAAACTTGCGCAGAACAATTTGTGCTTCATAATACGTCTGCCATTTCCCCATAGCCGACTTCTATAGTACAAGGGTGACAAGATCTGAAAAATACTCGACTCGTTGTGAACGGAGAGCTGACTTAACGCTGAGACTCCAATTTATAGGGTGAGTGGAACTCGTAAGTGGTATCGAATATTGGGTAAGCATACAGAAACAACTGTAAGACAAGGACTTGTGGTATACATTTATTAGTTATGATTAACTAGCTTTTGCCAGCGGCTTCACCCGCTACAACTCAAAAATATCCAAATCCGTTTAGTAGTTTTTGCGTGAAGAAGTAACAAACATGCACACTCACAAACTTTCGGCTTTATAATATTAGTGTGATTATTAACCGTGCACCACTAGTATGTTATTTGCATAAAGTTTCTATGTTAACAGGAATATTGTAAAACAGTTTTAAAGTTTTCTTTTCAGGTTCTACCTTACGACTAAAGATGATTGGAAGTATCCTGATTGATGAAAACAATTGCTCCAACTCAGAAAATCTTTGATATTCTGATGAGCTGAGCGTAAAAAATTCAACAAAGATATAATATTTCTACTGAACATCCATCCAATATTTACTAGCTACCCTATTATTATTATCCGGAGTAGTTTAGCGGTATACCCCTTAGACCTCCGGCTTCCTCCCGGAAAGCAACGCGTGAGCGCTTCCACAAAGAGACGGTGCATACAGCGGAAAATCCACAATATTTACGAGTACCATAACATGCACAACACTGACAGCCTTAAGGAAAATCACATCCACCAGCTACAAAAAAAAACACCTATTCAGGAACCCCTTACCTTTAGGGTGGGAAACACCAACATACATTTGCTTTCCAGGTGAGCATTTGCTAGATAAAATTGAGTTTTATGACGAAGCAGATAAAGGTCGAGGAAAGATTTCGCAGGTGCGATTTTAAAGTTTGCAAAATAAATCTGAAATCACAGTGGCAAGTCGTTGGCGCAGAAAGTGCGTAACTCCTTAACGACGATAATTTCAAATCAAACCAGTGGAGTGAAGAGATAAATTTTGGTATTCGCCTCTCGTGCCCACAAAACAGATTTAAATCGGCCATTTTGTGAATTTGCGAGTTGCTTGCGAGTCGCCGGTCGTGCGGAACTTACGTACGGACTTAGGTGGTTCCCAGAGGAGATATTATGTAACTTTTAATTGTACCAGGCGAGCAATGATTTTGTAATAATTGCGCGAGTGTTTTGTTTCATACTCTCGTAGAAATGGCGGCTTCTCGAGATTGTATTGTATTCGTGAAATATATGGGAACATCTCTTATGGAGTTGATAACCGTTCATAAGAACGGTTACACCTAGGTACTTGCTTGTGTGTTCTGAGGTGTTGTTTAATTTGCTGTTTATTGTGAACAACTTGCTAAGTTACCTTCAAATCTTAGTCGAAGTTAAGTTGAAAGTTGTTAAGGCACTTGTGAATTTCGAGAAATCTGTCAATTACCATCACAAAGTTAGTCTGTGTCTGTCTATTGGTTTTGACGGTTTAATTCAAAATATTTGAGTTGGCACAAAAGTTTTCGTCTCGCCAAAAAGCAATTACAACTGTTTAGCACTACTGAAACATATGGTAAATTATTCTAGAAATATGCAAGAGCATTTTATATATTTAACAGTATACACTAGTTTTGCGGGAGGGAGGGGCAAGTGGGACACCCGGAGCAAACAGGGCCAAAGGGGCAGGGTATAAGATGGGTCTTTGTAAGCATTATGCTAAAACTGGGGACGAGGGTACACCGGCCTGCGGGTTTAATTGGCACTTCACGACTTAGTTCATGGAGCAAAGACTGGGTGGGATACATCCAGTATATAACCAGGAATGATGTATGACTGTTAGATTATGCATTTCTATAGGTTCTGCCTCATATTCACGTGTGTCGTTACTGAGGAGGATTTAATTATTATAAGTTGTAAATTTTAAAACTTCCAACTCTAGCGCAGTTGGAAATTGAAATTGTGATAGTGCAAAATAATTTTTTACTAAAAACGACAATAAATATTATTTTAAGAGGAGAGGGCTGCCTCGTAAGTCTTCAAGTTTAGTGTTTTATTTAAGTGTATTTAAACACGTAAATAAAACACTAAACTTAAACAAGACATGCAAGTATTGGTGCTTTGGCACTGATTACATAATTTGAATAGGTATAATTTTCTCATGATTCGATTTTCGTATTTCATTCAGACAGAGTCATTTTTCGACGCGATTACCCATTTGTTCTACTGTGTGAAGGCAATCAGGCATTAACACTAGATATGCTTTGCTAATCGGGACAAAATGTACAATTTTACTCAATAAATATCATATTTTGCTGAAACAACGAGAAGTGTGGAAGAAGAGGACATGCTGCGCCGACCGATATATTGGAATAAGGTTCGGAGATCGCCGATGAAATGTCATATTCAACGATAGTAGCATCATACCTTTGTCCTTAGATACAGTAGAATCAGCATTCAGAAATAGGGTAGTTAGCAAAAAAAATCTAATTAGTCCGTCAGATAGATTACCAAAAAATATTGGACACTTATTTTTTCTTTTTTCACATAAGCAAACAATGAAGACGATACAGTGCTTTGAAAACTCGGGTGACATCATTTTCCAAGACATTAGTATGGCATTCTTTACCGGTGAGCGACGTCACAACCCCCCACTCAAATCTTTGACGCGTTGTATCTTCGTCAATTTTTATTGATTTTATAAAACAAAAAATACGTATCCAATATTAACTAAAAGACGGACTAATTAGAATTATATTTTTTTAAGTCAGTAAACATCCCTATTATTTTCATAACCAAACCTAAAGAGGTTGCAGTTTTGCCAAATAGCATATCTCTAACACCTCCCTACTCGTGCACATAACACCTATAGCTGCACATGCACTGTGCACACATAGCGGGTCCGGCCGCCGCGCCGTCTGCCCGGCCCGACACCCGACACGCAGGCTTACACGCTCCGCCGCACTGCCACGGATTCCGGCTCCAATGTCGCACGTAGCACGCGCCCCGGCTCTGCTCGTGTTTACAGGTAAAGGGTCTGGGAATTTAAACCTGGGATGCCAGTCCTGTTTCATTTTGTTTTAGCTGGGAAGGCGAAGGGTAGACGTTGTTGGGAAGTTTGTAATGTTGGTATCCCATTTGAAGTTCAAAAATGGCTGTCGTTCAGCCTAGTTTGAGTAAATGACTTATGATTTTGATTAAACTTCATGATGAATGGTGTTGGTTTATAAAACACGTAGAAATAGCTATCATGGCAGATCTGTGTCTAAAGTTATACTGGACGTCATCGCGTCGAATTATGCTAATAACGACATTACAAGAGAGAGCTATAGAAATTACCTTAAATGTAGTAGATTTGACATGGGTGAACAGAAATACAGGACCCTGGGCCAAATGCTACACTCAAGATATTCGACCTCTAAAACCAATTCGACAAGCGTATTGGTAGCCAGAAGATGATGAGATGACCTTTGTTTCGTTGGACACCATTAATTTTCACCGTATCGAGACAAATACAATTTTAGATTGTACAGATTCATAGTAAATTAATTATAAATTACTTCTACAGACCGACGACACAACAGATTCTATATTTCTAGGTACATTGCACGCTTTCTGGGCGTCCCCGCACTACTTGCTCGCCTTAGAATTAAGTACGTTTGTGAGAACTGTTTACCTACTTGTTAGCGGTACCACTGTGAGAAGTATCAGTTATCATAATACAACTACTTACTGAGTCCTACCCTGAGGTGAAATGAATGAACTGTTGTTATTAATATTTATTTATGTTTTGTCATTTAAATTGAAATTACTACTACTACTACAGCCAGGACTATCACCTTTTACACAACTATCTTGTGTTGCAGGTAGCTGTTATTTTTGATTGGAGACAACTTTTTAGCTTATTTATAAGTTTACCACGTAAGAATACCTACATCTACAGGATGTAAATTAACTCTTCACACAGCTTTCAACCCAGCATTCTGTACATCAACCCCCCCCCAACCCCCTTATGAAAAATAGTTAATTGATTAATTGTTGGTATGATCACCTACCACCTATCTTGAAACATTGCTCGATCCTATGTTTTCTCTTTAGTGGGCCCAATATCCCACATTCCTGTGTCAGTCTGAGGAGTATAAAAGTTCTTTGAATCATCATAATCTACTGTCATGTTTATACCTATCATTTTCACGCCAAGCTCTACGCTGCTGTGCTAACCAAGTTTCACCTACAATTGTATCTCATCTTCAAACTTTCAATCCAGAAACTTGTCTTATAACCTCACGTGACCTTGTCTGCCTGTCCAATTAGCGGAACATGGATAGTATTGCGAACAAGTGCATACACGGACAAGCTCATTACTTGGCGGCTTATAAAGCCTTACGAGTAGCGCCTTCAGTATGCACCGCTATACGGGGTGGTCTGTTCGCGCTTCATATTTTTGATGCGCGGAAGATTAGGCCACAACTGATAAAGACTGGCTGGATAGAGATATGGGTGCTAAGGTTTATTGGTTTATTAGTTGGCTGTCTGTGTCTGTAAAGAAGATGTTCTATTGTAGTTATTTTATTTGTAGCCCTTTTTAAGACACACACAACAAGTGGTCACAAAGTATAGGCATAAAGGAGCTAGCTTTCGTTCAGGCATTAAAACTGAAAATATGCTTTGTATTGTACTAATAAACGTCTACTTAGAGCTATTGGTTTCATAGAGGTAATGTAAAAATATCAGTTTTGCTAAAGAATTTCAGTAAATAAGACCCGTTAGTGTTTCTTCGATTTGAGCTTTGGTAACTTTAGTTACATCAAAAAAGTAAAAAGTAGTGAAACACTAGCTCGTCTAAACACTTATTTATTATATCTATGTCTAAACACCATTCAGCACGGCAAGCGAAACAAAACTTTTTCCAGAAAAAAAATCCTCTGAAAACACAAACCGAAAAACGAAGAATAATGTAAGTGCGGAGCCAACATACCCAAGCAAATTAATTATATATTGCGTAAATAAACGTAGGTTTTTTCTACCTTGATTACTTACAATTTTATGAGTTTTAATAATGGTTCACCCACAGAACAGACAAAAGAGGTGGAGTGGGTTCACCTAACTATTCGCAATGTTCAAATACATCATTCTGTATAGAGTAGTTGGTGAAGGGCGCGGAACAGATAAAGTTACTATCGCGAACACTTACGACGCGGGACATTGTCGCCGACATATGGCCGACCGAACAATTCGCTCATATTATTTGATGTTTCTACCACAATAATGAAACTCTTGGCTCTTTAAATTTGAGGTGGAAGCACCGACATACCCCGCAAAATTCTTTGTCGCAAAACAAAATATGATTTACAGCCCGTATTATGATTCTAGTGGTTTAAAGCCAGACTGATGTGCATGAGGTCCTGTTATTGAGGTTTTTCCCTGAGTCTGGATTTGTACCCAGTTGATGGCAATAGGCTCACTCCTATTACATAGGACTTAAAAACATGGTGAAATGTGCGTGTAATTAAGTACACCTCTACTTAAACGTGAAGTTATGTTTTATGTTATTCATAATAATAACCCAATCCCCTTAATTCTTTTTTGGTTCTTCATTATCATTTCAGCCGCAAGACGTCCACTGCTGAACACAGACTTTTCCCGAGTTAGTGTCCATTGCCACGTGAATCGGTGCTGTGCCTCTTGCAAACTGCGGCTTCCTGATGTTGGGGATATGGTATCTCCTTTAGATGTTGTAGGTGCTTACCTAACAAAGATTATACAATCATGATCACTTGCAAGCTTTAGCTATCGACCATGTCGGGGTCGAATTCCAGATAACAATAACGATATTATACGCGTAACTACAGATGGACATCAACGAACACGTAACATGTACTTAAAATAATATCAGAGCTACCAGATCAATGGATACACGTGAATGTACCTATACGTCAATAGAACAAAAACCTGCACGAGCCAATATTAATAAAACAACATTCACCCTCCACAAGACGTGTCACTTAAAACCTTAAGAAAACTACTTAACATTCAAACGTCACCAATCTGCCTCGATCGCGAGGCACCCACGAGACTGCCTCGCCCCGACATCAAACACGCGACTCACCAGGTCGCTATAATGATAACACACTTATTTGCACTTGTACCACGGAACGTAACTCCCGTTGCTCATTACGAAATCTGTTGATATACGAGAAAAAACAAGGTTTCTTACTCGTGCGAAACCGATGACACAAAAAACACTGAAAATAGAACCTTACCTTACAGAACCAAGGTTGGAGTTTCACTGTATGTATTTTTAGGTTGGTAGGCCCTTTTCAGGGGTCACAAAGTAAATGTAGGTCTCAATCAGAAGACATCAAAGAGTGAAGATCAAAGGCAGGGGTTAAGAACAGGTATGGTGATATCGAGGCTGGTTTTAATAACGAGTTAAGCAATGTAACGCGTGACGCGACATACAAATTGCCAATCATATACAAAATGGCGCGATCTGTGGAGCGTTTCCATTTGTACAATTTGTTTTTTTTTGTATTGAATGTAGGATGGTGGAAAGTTGGTAATCAATCAATCATTTATCGGTTATCTTGTTATGATAATTGATCCTGTTTAACACGAATTGGTGGCATTACCATTTTGAATGAAACTCCTTGTTTATGATGATAACGAAATCATTCCTCTCTCATTCACCAGTTTACGGGTTACAAACATCAAATTCATTCCCATTCATTTTGACAGTTCGTTAAGTTACAGTGCGGTTTTTGAGTACGAAGCTATGTATTGTATGAATGAAGATAGATATAAGAGTAGAGGAGGACCAAAAAACCGATAGATGAGCTGTTTAAAGGATTATACGGCAATAAAGGACGTGACTGATGAGATGACGAGTGATCGAGAACATTCCGTACCGCGAAAGGAATTAACGAAACCCCCATGGGATCACTCGTGTGTCTGTCTGTCCGAAATCTCCCCCCTCTCTTATCTCCGAAACTATTGGGCCTAAAATTTAGAAATAAATACAGAAATTAGTTCAACACTTAAAGATAGATTACAGGAAAACTTATAAGAAGTCTGTGGTGCAATAATACAATGGTACGGAACCCTTCATGTGTAAGTCCGACTTGCACTTGGCCAGTTTATTTTTACATTTTGTCCCCATAAGCAATTCTGGTTGAAACCTTTATATTTCCATTATCTGATAACCAAAACTCTGTGCACAAGTATTATTTTTACCTTAAATACACGCTAACTAAAAGCATTCAACTGCATTACAAAACTCACCTCTGCATTTCTCCGTCGCTGAACAAAACGAGCGAGATCCGTTGAACGAATGAAACTGAATGAAATTAATTAAACTTGTATTATTGCTACGATTCCCGCTAACAAGGTTCTTGCTAACTAATTGAGATTCTCACAGATTTTATAATATTTTAACTTATTTTCCTGTTTTGTTGCAGTTTATTACTGATTTAATTGCCTTTTTTACTTTGATTGAAAAACCTGTGTTTCATATCATATTGACAGTAAGCAATTATGACTTACAATGTTTATTTCAGACTTTCTGACTACCTGTATGCTCTGCTATTGAAATTGTAAGAAAAGTGTTACTTTTCTGGACACAAGGCACCCACAGACCGGCTATTTCCATGCATCAACAAAAACGTACCCTTTCCTCAAACTCAAAATGCACCGTAACGAGAGTAAATAGGCCTCAAAAGACCTCCAAGTGCTCCAACAGGCCGTAACAGGCCTTGGAACAGGACAAAGTAGGGAAGGCCGTTCGATCACGTCAGGGCAGCCATTTTTTCATCCGTCCTTTATTGGACGACGTCCCCAGAGGGCGCTGCGATCGGATAACTTTTTTCACCACCTGCCATCTAATTCGGCACAATAATCCTCATACATTTATACGAGTTACGAGTTTTTAGTTGCTTTCTGTTATTTATTTTTGGTGTGTGTTTTTAAGCTGTGGCAGAATTAGAACTTGAAATAATCTGATGAATTTTAGCTAGGTATAGGTACTCTGCCAAAAGCTGACACAAATATTTTATTATTGTTTTATTATTTTTCATACAAATATATTTTAAAGAAAACTATCTCTGTTATTAAAATGATAATAAAAAGCTTAAATGAAACGGTTTCATAAGACTGGGAGGCATCAAACATGAAGAACGTAACTCAAACCATAGGTACACGTAGACAATATATTCAAATAGAGATTGGTCGTGTCATAAAACCAGCTCGTAAACCGTCCAAATTTAAAATACGCGAGTTCTAGAGGTGAAGGCGACATCTTACGAGTCTCGTCAAATTGATGTCATTAAAAAATAAAATTAAGTCCCTGTATAACCCACTTTGCAGAGCTTTAGAGTCTCAGCACACTTTATCGGAGCGGCCCGCAGCGTCTATGAAATTATTATGAAGGCAGTTTTATGTGGGGAGGTCATAGGAGCACTTTAGCTGAATATAATAAAGGTCGTTTACAGGGAAACACTGCCTTTTTACCCGACTGCGGCGAAGCCCAAAAGGAGGGCTATGTGTTTGACGAGTATGTATGTATGTCCGTTTCTTTGTTCCCTCATAACTCCTAAACGGATGAAGGGATTTGAATGAAATATACGTCGTCAGATTCGTCTTGATGACGCGAGTGTCACTGGCTACATTAAAATTAAAAAAAAAAACAAAGATAATTGCTGGTTTTGGGGGCCATATCGTGGATTTGAAAAAATAAAAAAAAACATTACCATCGAGTAGGGTATCAAAATGAAGGGTTTTAAAAGGAGATTACAAAAATATTATGACACTTATATGTTTAAAATAAATTCAAAATCACAAATTCTATAAACAAACACAAAAGTTAAAATTCATCTGCGAAGTATTTTACGCGACCTACGAAAGAATAAACACAAAATAACTAAAAAGTTAGAAATAAAAAAGTGAAAAAACTAAAAACCCGACTGAAAAGTAAAAAAACAAGCACATTTTAAATTAAACAATATTTGGAAGCAGGCGGGGTTCATTTGAATATTAAATTTTGAAATAAAAATAGAATGGACACCGCCTGCTTTCAAGTTTGGTTTAATTTAAAATGTGCTTGTATTTTACTTTTCAGTCTTTTCAGTCGAGTTTTTGGTTTTTTAACTACTTTTTTTTCATATGGAGTTAGGCAGACACTAAAGTACCTGCGATCCTTATGTATTTGTTTGATTCGTACACGTCATCGTAAACTTACTTGAAATAACGGGACTTAGACTACATGTAAAGGTCACGTAACTCATTATGTTAAAGTTGACCACAAAAAGCGTAGATTGACCAATTTGTCGCTTAGAAATGCAATAACCGAAATCGCTTCAAGTCAAAACAGACACAAGTGTCAAACAGCATTACTCTCTCGCATAACGTCACGTCAACTCGCGTCACGTTCACGCCGCGTCAGCGCCGGTCATTCCAAATGAGTGGAGGCCCTTACTTCCTCGTTTTAATGAATGACAGTATAAATTTCCCGGCAGTTTCTTTTAAGTTATTTCAAAGGGGAGCCATGTTTTCGTAGCGTTTACGTTCGCAACGACATTGATGCAAACATTGTTAAGAATGGCACTTAAATAACTTGGCCCAAGTTGTAAGACACGGGATTGTCGGTGATTTATTACGTTGTAAATGTAAGTGATAAAAAGTGTTAGAAGTTTTACGTAAATTCGTGAATAGACTTCTTTATCGGTGCCTTGTTGATGGATAGGGCGGAGAAAATGGCGGCCGGTATGAAAGAAAATAAAAATATAAGAGGATAATGCGGTCTTTCACTTGGTGTGAAATAAATCGTAACGTTGTTTTTTTTTCGTGTTGATATGAAACTTTCTGAGTATCATAAAGAGGTGCTAATCTTACTAATATTATAAACGCGAAAGTTTGTAAGTATGTATGAATGTCTGTATGGATGTTTGTTACTCTTTCATGCAAAAACTACTGAACGGATTGGGATAAAATTTGGTACACAGATATTTTATAACCTGGATTAACACATAGAATAGTTTTCATTCCTAATTTATCTTCTCGTGGGATAATTTTCGAGTTGTAGCGGGTGAAGCCGCTGGCCTAGTTGATAATAATTGATTTCAAACATAAATTATTTAATTAACACCGCGAGCATGCTAGAAAAAAATGTTTGCATAAAATGTAACAAGAAATAGCATCAGTGGACACTAAGAGATACTTCAGTACATTGTCCGGTATCCGTGGCGTCGTCCGCAAGATGTCCGTACTGATATGACCGTATCTTTACAAAAAAATAACTCTCTATTTACTTGCCGCCTTGCTTCCGCTTATGCAATGTACCACGCCTACCTTAAGGACTCACTCTGAGTCTATTGAGTTTAGTTTTTAAGTTAGCTATTTTGATATAAGCACGTTCCTACTATGCTAATTCACTCGCTTTACTTACTCATATGCTATTTAGCGCTTTTTTAATTTCCCAGTCCAGAGTGTGTACTTGAGAAATAAAAATAAATGCTCTAATAATTTTAATGGTACTTAGTATTCAGAGTGTTCGTTTGCATATTTATTGAAATTTTTTGTATTTTTTAGATAAAACTTCTGTGCACACTAGGAATTTCTCCTGTATCATGGGTGCGTTTACTAACATTTAAACTCACATACGCAAATACCCAGACCTGGAACAACTATCTGTATTAAGACGAACAGCGGGCGGAGAGACTTTTGAAAATTAGATATTTGAAAAAACTATCGCTGTCGCTCTGCGAGAGCGCGAGGCGCCCGGGCGGGAAAAAAATAAAAATAGGCTCAATAGCTTAAGTAAAAAGTCATATTTCTAGGTTTGGCTCTCACCTATTTCCTCCTCTAATATTGTACTAATTTATAAGATATTTTACACACTGAATAAGAAGGATGTATTTGGTGCCCCTATGTTTTTCTTTTTTCGTTAATAGTTGTCAAATTTGTACACGAGGCCTCTGCTGACAGTGATCTAAATAAGCAATTTTGAGCATTTTTGAGGGTTCTAGTGCTTAGAAAAATAAGGTATCATCAAAAAGAAAAACATAGGGGCGTACAAGTAGCTAATATTTATTATTCTGTAAAAAATCATAGCTTTTTAGTCATTAACAAGAAAGAAAACAGGTGAGAGCGTTTCTATGGAGGAAAGACCTCCCGCATTTCCTCTTGTAACCTGGATGTGACTAGCACAAGCACATGGTGATTAGCACTAGAAAAGAGAAACCTATACACAGCATTGAATTCGGGCTATGGATGACGATGACCTTTTTGGCATCTTCAAGGTTGAAACGGATTTCGTGAAATGATGTTTACGGCAGGGTTTGACATAGGACACTTTTTATCTCGGAACTATGTTCCCGTTGTTGTGTTTGACCTCCATAATCTGCTATAACAGTGTTGGCTGTTGCACATTTCAAATATTACTTCATTTTTCCTGTAGTAGCGCCAACTAGCAAACATATCAAACTATCGGATTGGTCACCTAAGATCCTGAAAGATGTATGGTAATAGTACTCGTATTCCAGTAAACGATGGCATCTCCGGATGTTTGTGCATGCCATCTGTTTCAGTAATGGTGCTCACAACAGGGTGCCTGTAGTTAACACGAGTACTCGTATTTAAGTACTAGGAAGTTTTGAGTTTAAACGTGACGAGAAACAGAGAAGCAAGACATGCTGCACCAACCACAAATTGATTGGTATAATGTGATTAGAGTAGTGGATAATCGAAGAAACAATGGTTGGATCTTGTGAAAAATTATGGAACTGAAAGAGTTGACAATAGAGATGCCAAGTGACAGAGAAGTAGGTATGGTAGTAGAGGACACTTTCAACTAACTACGTCGATACCGAAAAGAGATGATGGCAGGATTCAGGCGGTTTTATTTTAACAAAACTGTAGACTAAAAGAGAAAAGGAATGTTGTTTCTTAAGCTAAGCAAAATAGGGTATTTCACCAAAAAATCTATTAGTCCGTCTGTTATCGAAAACTATTGGATACGTGTTTTTTTTTAAATAAAACGGGTCAAAGATCATGAGTAGGGCGTTGTGAAGTCACTTTGTGGGTAAATAGTACTAACCTTGTGACGTCACACGACTTGACACAACTTTTCGAAGCATGTATCATCTTCATCTTTTGTTTAGGTAAGTACGTGAAAAAAGAAAAAAATAAGTGTTTATTATTTTTTTGGAAATCCATCTGAGGGACTCATTAGACTTTTTTTGTGAAATACCTTATTCAATGACAATACTTATTTCGTGCTTCATTCAAACCTTTTAACACGAACAATGCGTATTTGTTCGTGTTGCTTCAGGTTGCTTCATGGTGAAACCGCGTCACAAAAGGTGGTCTTTGTTATCAAATTGTTGGCAAACAAACAAACAAACCAAAAAAAGGTTTGTCCCTAATTAACAACGAAAACGTAATTAAGTGGGCACAATCCACGCCATCAGCTTCCATTGAACGCGATCCCGTCAACCACTCATTGCCTCAAGAGTAATCCGTGCCTCCACATAAAGAACAGGCAAAAAACGAGGCGCCTCGCTAAAAGGCAGCAATGGCGACCTTTCATTAATCCTGCATTTATATATGTTTATGAGGCGTGGGGTACAGCGGGGTGTTGGGGGGTATAGCGGGGTACAGCGGGGTACAAACGTGCACCCGCATAATGCAGGCCAGCGATAAAAACATCCCTTACGGAATTATAGCAAGTTATACGGTTGATAACGCACATTTGTTATACTTGCATACTTGTGTTTTGCAGGTGTTGTTTTAGTTTGTTTTACTGGCTTGTTCTCGTAGGTAGAGAAGTAGTGCCTGAATTGAAGGGGTTTGATGAAAATACCATTATTAATGACTCGTCTATCTGTAATAAAAAACATAAAACATAACATAAAATCAGGCGTGTAGTCCCCAAAGGCTTCTTTTTTTTTCGGTTAGGCAGAGGTGTAACAATTAGTACACTCACATTTCGTAGTTATATTTAAGTCCCATGTAATAGGGGGCGAGCCTATTGCCGAATAACAATTTGCCCGAAATGGGAATGGAACCTGTACAAACGAGGTAGTCGGTGTTCAGTACAACGTAGTAAAGAAAACTTCCCCGTCACATTACATTAGCAAATGACATTTTATAGCCTATAAACCTGTTTACCAACTTCATGTTATTTACAATTTATCTTATTTACTTTTATGAAGATGGCTAATTGTCGAGTAAACCTAGAAGGCAGTAACTTGTATCTGTAGCAGTAGCAGCAGTCAGAGAAAGTACCAATAAACTCGGTGATAAAGTAAAAAACTCGTTGAGCGCAGGACATAAACACACGGGCTCGTAGTTGAAAGAAAACATCGTAAACGTTTACAAGTCAAGGGAGTATGGGGCGTGGTGTGAAGAGTGAGAGGTCGCGATTGTGTGGTAAAGGTAACCGTTTAGTAAGGTACTGTTCGCTTCTTTTACTTTCTACCAGCGCTGTGACATTTGTCAATGTTACAGCACCATGCTGAGATATTGACATTTTGGCTTCATGCGGGACTAATTTTAATTTAAACTTTTGTATGTCCTAATTTTAAGTGTTTCTCTTTGTTTTAAGCTTTTCATTTTTATTATTTTTTGTCAATTTGTTCTATCCTGTGTGAAACAATAAATACTTTTTCGTTCTTTCTTTCTTTCTTCAATGATTTAACTTTAGCGCTAGTATTATAAATGACTAATTAAGCGATGTAAAAGCAGTATACACTGTTTTCTTATTTTACGAGGAATTATGTATAGCATGATGTGCCGCCTACAGTGAATGCGCACACCGATTGTGCGACACACATCGACACCGGCCTTTGGCGAGGGCACACGCGTTACGGCTTGCGCATACAGTATACCTTCCTAAGTACTAAAACCAGTGTTATAATGATACCACAAAACATTACATCGCCGTGTTGTCAATTGTGCTTAAAATATTTACAAGTGACCTTAGACCTGGATAGAAAGATCGGAATGGCGGGGAGAGATCCTGAAGCCATCATAAGTAAGGTGACCTTACCTTTACTTTACCGGTGTCATAAACTCTACTAAACCCTCTTCTGATAAACTCTGTTCCGTTTTCCTTCTATTTAGTAGAAAATAGATTTGAACAACGCACAAGAACTTTCATTTAAAAACGGCTGAATCGAAAAAATAATAATAATAATAATAAAAATTCATCAATCAAAACAGCAGACAAACCGCTCTGCCGCTGTTACCGCTACCTCTCGTGCCTTGCCACTTGCACTCCGATACACTCTCCCCAGAGTTTCCCAATCAGTGACAGTCACTTATTGAATTTTGTTGTGCTCACGACTTTCAATAATTCCAACCTTTCCGTTACAAACTTTATCAATTTCCTTAACTGAGAACATATCTTGGTCGGACGCAACTTGCAAGTCGTACCTTCAAGTCTCACCGCTCCTGGTACTTTAAACATTGCGAACAGACTTTAGAGATGGACCAAATTATGTTTCGAGTATTTTTAGAAGTTGAAAACTTAATTAAAATTGGACAGCTTCAATATTTTTGCGAGTTAATCGACTTTGAAGTCGCTGCGATTGTTTTTGTGTGATTTCAGGTTGTTATCTTGTCTGGCATTCATTTAAACTTTACTTATTTATTATAGACGATTTTATTGCAATATTTAGAACAGTCTGTAGGGTCGATTGGGACCGATGGGCAAGAGTCGCGCAGTGGGTGCCAAAAGACGGGCGTCGCCGCGTAGTCGCCAAAAGAGGCCTCGAAAACGCTTTCGTGACGACTCAGAATACAACAATTTGACAATTGTGACAATTTCGACGGAGAAACCGCACAGAGGGAAGAGTGGAAGGGTACGAAACACCGGCCGCACATAATTTTAAAAGAGTGACTTGTAAATGTCTTTGTTATAACCTATTTGCAAAATAAACATCATTTATCGGGGAGGCTTTTGCCCAGCAGTGGGACAATATAGGCTAAGAGAGAAAAAAAATAAAACAGTGGCAATCACATTCACATAATTTAACATCAGGCCCTGTAATCCCCGTAGGAGTGAGCAGAGGTGTACCTACCGCCGCCCGTGCGTGTTATGACGACGCGGCGACGACAGGCCGTGTCGACGGCCGGCGTGTTCGTGTTCCACGCGCGCCTTCCATGTTGCAAGGGCCGACGGCGGCCTCGACATAAAGGGCTAAGAAGGAACATCGGTGGTTTTTAGTCAGTAGAAGTCTGACACTCCCTTTCGGTCCCACCCCCAAAAAAAAAAGGTGTATTACATTTATTTAGTCATAAAATGTTTTCTTAGGTTGAGTTGCACCGTAGACTTGGTTATAGTTTTTGTCAAAGTTAACTTTAGCGGTAACAATAACGGTGACCGTAGTATTTATAAAATTATGGTAGCTAGACTTGACGATGACAAATAACGTCATGGTGACGTTATTTGTCATCGTCAAGTCATCGTCAATGTTAATAGGGTTGCAAATGTATGGATACCTATTTTCCCTTAAAATATATAGGTAACATATTTTGATATGGCAAAACGTATAGCTAGCTGTATACATGTCTGACGTTTTAGATTGACGAAAAGATTGTGAGGCTACTTTATAGTGTTTTGGTGATAAATAAAGCTTGTTTCTTCTTATCATATTCATTTATCAAAATAAAACAGACCATGAGGCAACAAACAAAACTTAACAAACAGCTTATGCGACACAATGAAGAAAAACATATTAAGCTCAAGATGAAAAAAATACAGCTAGAAATCGATTTACTCGAACAAAAAAAGGGGTCGAGTACATGTCGTACGAGTGCACATTACGAACTATGTACGAATTTTTAAAATAAAACATTTTTTTTACAAAATTGGGTGTTTATTTATTCATTTACATGCACTTCATATGTACCAATGTTAGCAATTTTGTGTCTTGTATTCTTGGTTTCATCTTCAGAAGAAATTGTATACCTACTGTAGTACAAACGCAAGCATAAATGCCACTTATTTTTACTGCAATCCACTGAAATAGTTATTCATCATCATCATCATTTCAGCCGAAAGACGTCCACTGCTGGACATAGGCGTCCCCTAAGTGTCGCCACATTGACCGGTCCCGTGCGTCTCGCATCGGGTCCCTGCAACCTTCACCAGGTCATCGGTCCACCTAGTGGGAGGTTAACAGTTATTAATTCAGCTATTATGCTCGTTGTTTGTCCTGTTTGTCCTATACATTTACAATTCATCATCAGATGAAGATGAATCTGAGGAATCATCGGTATCATTGGGTGGTGATGCCATTGGGTCTCTGATTTTCTTAGTCAAATTCTATAGCACATTGAGACCTTCTTGAGTACCTACAACATTTCTAGTTCGTATATGGCTTTCATTGAAGAGGTGTTCTGCTTCTGTGACAGCATTACGCAAAGGTGTGAGTAGATATTATGGTTTCACAGCATAGCCTTTTTCCCCCAGTAACCAGAAACCTGCAAACTCACAATCATCCTTTAATCACACTGCTATTCAAAATATGGCTGTCGTGACTGCTTCCTTGCTGGCCATCGTGCTACATATCTCTGCACTTGTGATTGCCTGCACATTAAAAAAACAACACTCAAAAAAAACATTAAAAAGTGAGAAAACTTGTTTCCTATTTCAATAATAATGTTTCAGCATCTGTCCCACCTGGAGATTTTATTGGAATATGAGTGCAGTCTATAGTTCCAATTACCTTAGGAAAGGCATTTATTTCATTAAAAAAAATCTTCTCTGTTTCCATTTCTTCTATACTTATTTTGAGGCATTAACACACCTTAACCCGGCAATAGCTCTGCTCTCTCGATGTATTATTATTCGAAACACGCTGGATTTATGGACAATTGCAGCATCCCCGATGCAACGTTGGAATGAACCACCTTATGCATAGACCTCTAGAGCCATCTCTATCTGTTGTTCTTGAGTCATTGCGAAGTTCCTAAAAAAAAACAAATCTAATAAAGACAATATCAAAGTATCAACAGCAGTAGCATAACAGTACAGGTTTATGATAATAATTCAATTAGGTACCTAGTTGATTATTTTATTTTTATAAAGCTGCGCTTATCAAGTTTTCACACATCAGTTTAATATGGAAGATATAGGGTATTATAGTAGGTATCTACAATAGAAACTTGCCTCATGGTCCTAGTCTTAAGCAAGGGCGCTAAATGAGTAGCCAGCGCCCTAAAAGCGCCCTGGAAATCCGAAATCTGTCTAACAATACAAAATCATCCCATTTTCGAAATCGATTAATGCGAGGTTGATAATTATACCTTTCGCAATTCAGATAAGTATATTGTTATCATTGTCGTCATCAGAACAACTGGATTCCCACAGAATTACTCGAATTAAAGCCATGATACGTTTTTATAAAATAAACAATTATCTTTTCCACACAATTCGTAGGTTACCTGACGTAAACTTGACAGTTGACCTGAGACTTGACCTTAACAATAGCAAAACCAGCCAAAATCGAGGAGTTATCGGTATCGTTAAGTTATGACGTCATATCAACTATTGTTAAAATGGTGCAACGCAAATGTTGCTTAACCGGGAATTTGAAGGCTTGTTACGGTTTGGTTATCGTTAAAGTAAGTTGGTGCAACCCACCCTTATTATCATTAGCGTCAAGTTATGACGTCATACAACCATTGTTAAAATGGTGCAACGCAAATGTTGTTTAACCGGGAATTTGAGGGCTTGTTACGGCTTGGTTATCGTTATAGTAATGTGGTGCAACCCACCCTTACAATCGCCATTAACATTAAGAAGAAGGTAAACGAATGTAATTTTATGAGTGCCTGTCTATTGAAAGAAAGCTGGCAAGGCTTGTACATTGACATAGAGGCAGACCATGGAAATACGTTTTCACGAGTGTAAGGCGTGTTGAGGAACTCATAAGATTAATTAGTCTTTCTGGTAGATTATCGAAAAATATTGGATACGTGTTTTTTTGTTTTATCAATTAATTGAAAATTTACGAAAATAAAACGAGTCATAGATCATGAGGGGGAATTGTGAGGTCACTTTTTGGGTAAAAAACTACAAACCTTGTGACGTTAAACGACTTGCCACGACTTTTCGAAGCACTGTATCGTCTTCATCTTTTGTTTACGTGAAAAAAGAAAAAATACGTGTCCATTATTTTTTGGAAATCTATCTGACGGACTAATTTGACCTTTTTTGTGAAATACCCTATTTTGTACCAAACCTGAACTTTATCATGATTTTTTAGTTTTTTTTCATAACTAGCTGTGCCGGGCATGTATTAATAATAAAAAAAATAATAATAAATATCCTTGGACATTTCACACAACGCCATCTAGTCCCAAGCTAAGCAACCTAATGCTTGTGTTATGGTAACGAGATGGCTGTTAAACTACTTATATACATTGCAATTGCATTGCATTGCATTGAAACTTCTCTGCCTACTTTATCTACGGGTGGGGTAAGGAGGTTGAAAATTACTTTATGACCTATTCTCGTACCTACTGAATACACATACAAGTTCTTAAAATCGGTCAAGCAGTTTCCGAAGAGACACGAGATATACAAGATGAGGTCGGGGCCACGGGTTTTCCACAGGTTATCGCGGCCTCGACATAGAGGGCGAAGAAGGAACATGGGTGGTTTTTAGTCAGTAGAAGTCTGACACTCCCCTTTCACTCTGCCCAAGAGCGGAAGGGGTTATTCGATGATTTTACACCCGCCAAAAAAAAAAAAAAAAGATATACAAGATGATTCTTTAGTCACCGTCCAAATTTTTTCTAGGCATTAGGTATCATTCACTAAACCCATTTTTGAAAAAAAAAATTCGGTACGTAAAATTTTCATATTATATCATTTTCTCGAAAGAATTGTCCGCTCTCCTTGAAAAGTCAAAACTTTGTGATGTGATATCTCAATATTTTTGTATTGAGAGATACTAAAAGAAAAAAAACGTATTCAATGATTTTCGCCAAAGATAGATCAGAATTTAGACGGTGACTAAAAAATCATCTTTTATATAGAAGATTTAGATAAAGAAATTCATTTACGATTAACAAAACCGCACACGACAAACATTGTAAAAGCATATTACAACAAAACACATAACAAGCAGATTGCTATGTCAAATAAACACTTCACTTACCAAAACCCCTAGCTCAAGCTCTAAAGTGATATGAAATAGCTTCCTCACTTCATGCACAAAGCGGTCCCACTCCCAACAGTGGGCAGTGGCAGTGGGCTCCGTCGCCGAGTGGGCGGCAAAAATAAACACTCACTTGTTAAAGAAACGCTGACTGTACGTGACCAGGGGCTTTTAGGACACACGATTTTTAATCTAGTTTAAATGGATCGGATCGGAGTCGTGGCAGATGTGTATCACATCACACTAATATTACAAAGGCGAAAGTTTGTGTGTCGTGAGTGTGTATGTTTGTTACTTCTTCACGTAAAAACTACTGAACGGATTTGGATAGAATTTGGCACACAAATAGTTTATAACCTGTATTAACACATAGGATAGTTTTTATCCCGATTTTATCTTCCCGTGGGATAATTTTCGATTTATAGCAGGTAAAGCCGCTGGCAACAGCTAATAGTTGTGTTAGCTTGTTTTTAATTGATGTATTAATTTGTATTAAATAATTTGCATTTAAAAATACGTTGGTCAAGTTCCTTTAAAAATAAGTTATGAATTATATCAAAACATGTTGATTTCCGTTTGAACGTTAAAGAACGGAAAGATGAATTATACAAAATATCAATAATTGTTAATTGCACTATAAATTATTTTGATTTTTATTTGTATTTTTAGAATAATCCTATGTTTTATTTGTAATATGATTCTTAATGTTATTTTAAATTCGTAACTCGATGTTGACTTCCGAATACGGTAATGGCGGCAAAATGGCCCCAAAATGTCGTGGGTAGTCAATTGAGTTACAGCTGAGAATCTTGCTTATGATCCTTTGGTGATTCAATGGCAGTTATCATTGAGCTACGAAGCGAGTTGGTCTTGATTATCACTGTGTATCACTGTGTAATACTTCAATAAAGTTATTTTGTAGAAGAACGGTTTTTGGATTAGAATTTTATTTTAACAGTTCAGAAGCAGGGATAACACCAAGGATTCTGGTGCAACTATTGCTACCACCCTGGTGTGATCATACGCCTACAATAAGATATGTTAATAGTGTATTTGAATACTCAATCATATGATTTTAATTGTGTCATTTCTTATTGCTAAGTGTTGTGACATTTTTTTCCGTTCACACCATAAAAAAAAAAAAATATCCATATGCAATTCCTTTGACAGATGACTTGTTAATTCGATTTTATTGCATTTAACTGGGGTTTTATCAGATATTACGGTCATTTTTGTACTACACTGAATTGGGAGCATTCTGGTTAGATATTGAAGGCCTAATTTTATTTTTTTAATTTTCACTATATATTTTTTTTACCTTCTCTCCACTATGCTTTTTGCTTAGTGTTTTTTATGTACATAATGCTCAAATGATGGCTTGGTGATGAATATCTTTTTCGTTTGTTTTTTTTTTATTTACACTCTGTAGGTATCAAATTAATGCTGTGTGTTAAGCTGATGACACAATGAATGGGGTTTTTCTTGTATGTTGTTGGGATGGGTTGAAAGTAACTACCCACCTATATTCCAAATAGTTCTCTTCTGCCTCGCCATGTAGTACTCATTTATTCAATTATTGGCCGATGTTTGATAACATGTTTGATACGTAAGACATATTTATATGAAATAGATACTTGTTGTTCAAATAATGTTTTCAGGTTATCAGAAGATGCCTAGTGACCAGTCCGAGAATAGACGTAAGTCTATTAGAAGCCGCCACAGCGCCATGCCGGGGGGGTCCACTAGACGCAGCCGATCCCGTATACGTACTCAAAGCTCGAGACAAAGTCATCGCTCGTCGGCAGCACCCCGCAGCGATATTCGTTGCTCCGAGCGGCGTAGATCCAGAAGATCACCTCGCCCTGTGGAGTCGCAGGCAAGAAGTCGAAGCAGGTCAGTCGTAATTACGCCATTACTGCGTAACAAACCACGTGCGCCATCAACGAACCCGCATGGACATGTCCAGACAGATAGAATTCTAGATCGTAGTCGTAGTAGGCAGAGGGGTCGGAGATTGCAGACCCCTCGCAGGGAAAGCATTAATAGATCACGTAGTCCAGTCAGCCCTTTTATAAATGTAAACACTGCATCTGTGCCGCCGCAGCCTGCATCTACCGATGCTGTTAATATCGAACTACTAAAATTAGTCAAAGAATCTTTGCAATCTATTTCAGCTGTAAATACAGAGCGTAAAGAAAGATTTACTAATAGTAATGTAGTTCCAGAATTCGATCCTAAATTAAAAAATCAAACAATTGTTACTTGGTTGAATAAAGTTAAGGAATGTTCTGAGATCTACGGCTGGGAATGCAAACAAACCGCTCATTATGCCCTCCCAAAGCTAGTAGGTACTGCCAAAAAGTGGTATGAAGGACAACCATCAATTTTGCTCACATGGGATGAATGGGTCCAAAAACTTAAATCTGCTTTTCCATCGTACGAAAATTATGGTCATTTACTTACGGAAATGTTAGCTAAAAGAGCTAAGTTTGGAGATGATTTAGAAGAGTACTATTATGAAAAATTGATAGCTTTGAATAGGTGTGGTATAGAAGGAAGGAATGCGATTGACTGCATCGTTTACGGAATAGACGATAGGTCAGTTCGGTATGGAGCAGAAGCAGTAGGTTTTGAGGATGCTGATAAATTGCTTGGCTATCTGAGGGGTGTCAAGCATGAACGATTAGATAGGTTCAATAAGAAACCAGTACGTTCTGTAACCGATACGCGTAAACTTGTGAAAACTGAATTAGTTAGAGTTTTGAAGTGTTTCAACTGCCATGAAACGGGTCACACGATACCTGAATGTAAAAAACCTATTGTTAAGTGCCAAAAATGTAAGCGCATTGGCCATGATGATCCTAACTGTAGTAGAAGCGTTTGGACAAAAGCTGAAGTCAAGACATTATGACTAGATAATACTAGTGACTTAACAGCGGACAGCAAATTCATTAAAAGTGTTAACGTTAATAATGTTCAGTTGACAGGGTACGTAGACTTTGGTAGTCAGTGTACGTTAGTCAAGGAATCCGTTCTAAAAGTAATTGTACCGCGTGAAAAGTGGCAGACGAATAATTTGCCGTCTCTTAAAGGTTTTGGTAATACATACGTAGATGCATTAGGTAAGACTAAAATTTCATTAATAATTGACGACGCTAAAATTTCTGTTGAGGCAATTATTGTACCTGATAGTTTTTTAAACTATGACCTGCTTATTGGCCAGACGGCTACGGAACAACCCCACATATGGGTATTTAAATCCGATAAAAAATTGGTGATTAGTGATAAACGAGTGCAAGATGATATACGACTGGTTTTGAAGTCTCGCAAAACTGTTAAGGCTGAAGGTTGTATTTCTGTAAAAGTATTTACTGATTTCAAATTTAATGGAAATATTTTTGTTGAAAATGGTCATCGCTTAAACTATTGTGTAGAAGTTGGCCCTTATAAGATAGTAAACGGTAGTGGTTATTTAACTATTCTAAACTATGATAATAAAACAATTCAATTTAAAGAGGGGCAAGTCTTGGCACGTGCATTTCAAATTGATAATAATATTAAAAACATTAATAGAATTCATGAAGCTCAATATCAATTCGATAAACCTCCATTAACATCGGATGATCTCAACATTGATGAAAATTTAGACGTAACTCAAAAACTTAAATTATTTAATACTTTGAACCAATATCGCGATTGTTTTGCCAAAGATTTGTCTGAACTAGGACAGACAATGGTTACGGAAATGAATATTCAGCTAGTAGATACGGAGCCAGTCGTTTATCGACCATACAAGTTGAGTCATTCGGAACGGGAAGAAGTTAGAATTATGGTTGACGAACTTCTTAAATATGACATCATAAGAGAGTCTCAGTCTCCATACGCGAGTCCAGTTCTGTTAGTAAAAAAGAAAACTGGAGATAAACGGCTTTGTGTGGACTATCGTGCCCTAAATAAGAAAACTATAAAGCAACATTATCCGCTACCCCGTATTGAGGACCAGATTGATCGTTTGGCTGGGAATAAGTATTTTTGTGCTTTAGACCTGGCATCAGGGTATTACCAAATTCCACTAACTGAAGAGAGCAGAAATAAAAGCTCATTTGTAACACCCGATGGGCAATTTGAATTTGAAAGAATGCCCTTCGGTCTAGCCAACGCTCCAGCCGTTTTTCAGCGAGCTATCAATTTGGTCTTGGGCAATTTACGCTATAATATTGCATTAGCTTATATGGATGATATCTTGGTGCCGAGTAGATCATTTGAGGAGGGAATTGAAAGATTAGAAATCGTACTTCAAAGATTTAGGGAGGCAGGCTTGAAATTAAAACCGCAAAAATGTTATTTCTTTCAAAATCATGTTGACTATTTAGGTTTTGAAATTTCCAAAGAAGGAGTAAGACCGGGCTTTAAAAAAATTGAATCCGTTAAAAACTTTCCTAAGCCAAAAGATGTACATAATGTTCGACAGTTTATCGGCTTAGCCAGTTTTTTCCGACGTTTTATCAAGGGTTTCGGCGAGATAGCTCGTCCCCTTACGAACTTACTAAAGAAAAACTCGGTTTGGCTTTGGTCACAAGCTCAAGAAGAGGCATTTGAAAAATTGAAGAATGCACTGATTTCTAGACCTGTACTAGCATTGTATGATCCTAGTCTTGAAACGCAAATACACACAGATGCCAGCAAACACGGTATAGGTAGTGTTTTACTTCAAAAACAAATCGATGGAGTTTTCAAACCGGTAGCTTACTACAGTAGACAGACTTCGCCCGAGGAGGCCCATTTTTCGTCTTATGAGTTAGAGACTCTTGCTGTTATTGCTGCTCTAGTGAAGTTTAGAACATACGTACTTGGGTTAAACTTCACCATAGTAACAGACTGTAACTCTCTTAGGGCAACGTTTTTGAAGCGAGACATGCTACCCCGAGTTGCGCGATGGTGGAGTTTGATTCAGGAGTATGACTGTAACGTGGTATATAAATCCGGCAAAGGCATGATTCACGTTGATGCATTGAGTAGGAACCCAACTAAGGAAAACGCAGGGATAATTCAGGCTATTGACACTTTTGATATTATGACAATAACTGACGATTGGTTAACGACGGTACAATTAGCGGACTCCGAAATACAACGCATCAAGAAAATCCTATCGGACAAAAACTTTGACGACATGGTAGAAATACGTAAGAATTTCGTCCTAAAGCGTGATAGAGTTTATAAAATAACTGAAAACGGATTGAGGTGGGTGGTGCCAAAGGGTTGTCGGTGGCAAATTCTCCAGAAAAACCATGACGAAATAGGTCACTTTGCATTTGATAAGACTTTAGATAAAATAAAAGAACATTACTGGTTTCCTCGCATGCGAAAGTTTATTAAAAAATATGTAAATTCTTGTTTGGAATGTGCTCATAATAAATTGCCAGCGGGCAAAAAACAGGGTTACTTGCACCCTATACCTAAAATAAATACACCCTTTCACACCATTCATGTCGATCACGTTGGTCCATTCGTGAAATCAAAAAGGAAAAATTGTTACATTTTAGTGATTGTAGAGTCGTTTACAAAATTTATTGTTTTAAAAGCGGTTAAAAATACCAAATCTACTTCCACTATAATAGTTCTTAGGGATTATTTTGGTACATTCGGTGTACCAAAACGGCTAATCAGTGATAGAGGCACGTCGTTTACCAGTTCGAAATTTAAAAGTTTTATTACGGAAATAGGAGTTCATCATATAAAAAATGCAGTAGCTTCACCTAGAGCAAATGGTCAGGTGGAGCGGTATAATAGAACAATTTTGGATTCGTTAGCTTCTCAAAATCATGGTAAAGATGAGAGACTTTGGGATGATAGACTTATACAGGTACAGTGGGGCCTAAACAACACCTTAAATAAAGGTACGGGTAAAACCCCTTCGGAGGTTTTGTTTGGGTTAAGGCTCACTGGAATCAATGAAGGTAGCCTAGTTTCGGAAATTGATGATGACATAATTGAAAACACACGTGACGAAGATTGTAACTATGATAAATTACGTGAGATTAGAAATGAAGTAGACGATCACACAAAAAAGTCGCAAGTAGAACAGAAAAATCGGTACGATAGAAAAAGAAAGCAAGCGCTAAAATTTAAAATTGGCGACTTGGTGAGAGTTGAAAGAGTAGCGCATACTGTAGGAAAAAGTAGAAAATTGTTAGCTAAATGCTCAGGACCATACAGAGTAACTAAAGTTTTGGATCACGATAGGTATGAGGTTGAAGATACTCCTATTACAAAAAAGAGAGGGGCGTCAAAGTATAAGGGTATATTTTCTGTCGACAAAATTCATCCTTGGCTTTGTTTTAATAATAAAGATGAGAGCGAGTCGTCTTCTGGCGAGGGTACAGATGATTTGCAGTGTCCAGGTATTTAATGTATAGTAATAGTTCAATTTGTACGAAATTTAGATAAAGTTTTATGTGATTATACAATGATTGGGCATTTATGGCATATTTTTAAGATTAATTAATAAATGTATCCTTGTGTTATTCAATTGAAAACTAATAATTACTCAACATCATTATTAACCTATATTATAATGAGCTTTAGTGTTGAGTTTAAAGCGTAATTTGCACCAACTTCTTTAAACCTAAGCCGCTATGAGCGAATGGCTACTTTGTAGTGCATTGTGCACAAAATTATGAACGCCGCTATGAGCAAAAGGCTACTTTATAGTGCAATGTGCACAAAATTATGAAAGCCGCTATGAGCGAAAGGCTACTTTAAACTGCAAAGTGCACAAAATTATGAAAGCCGCTATGAGCGAAAGGCTACTTTGTAGTGCAATGTGCACAAAATTATGAAAGCCGCTATGAGCGAAAGGCTAATTTAAAGTACGAAGTGCACGATAACTGAAATAACATTGTCATTCTAGAGTTAAGTACTATGAAGTATTGAATGTTTGAGTAATTTATATTATGTAATAGGTATATTTTAATTGTTGCTTTTGCTCAATGATGTCATTCGCGGGGACGCGAAACTAATCAGGATGGACGAATTGTTAGCTTGTTTTTAATTGATGTATTAATTTGTATTAAATAATTTGCATTTAAAAATACGTTGGTCAAGTTCCTTTAAAAATAAGTTATGAATTATATCAAAACATGTTGATTTCCGTTTGAACGTTAAAGAACGGAAAGATGAATTATACAAAATATCAATAATTGTTAATTGCACTATAAATTATTTTGATTTTTATTTGTATTTTTAGAATAATCCTATGTTTTATTTGTAATATGATTCTTAATGTTATTTTAAATTCGTAACTCGATGTTGACTTCCGAATACGGTAATGGCGGCAAAATGGCCCCAAAATGTCGTGGGTAGTCAATTGAGTTACAGCTGAGAATCTTGCTTATGATCCTTTGGTGATTCAATGGCAGTTATCATTGAGCTACGAAGCGAGTTGGTCTTGATTATCACTGTGTATCACTGTGTAATACTTCAATAAAGTTATTTTGTAGAAGAACGGTTTTTGGATTAGAATTTTATTTTAACAGTTGTATAACATATCACATCACACTAATATTATAAAGGCGAAAGTTTGTGAGTATGTGAGTGTGTATGTTTGGTGCGTCTTCACGCAAAAACTACGGCACGGATTTGGCTGAAATTTGGTACACAGATAGTTTATAACCTGGATTAACAAATAGGATAGTTTTTATCCCGATTTTATATTACCATGGGTTGTAGCGGGTGAAGCCGCTGGCAACAGCTAGTCCGATATAATTTTAATTATTAAAAGTATGTGAAGTTTGTAGATAGATATTATTGATCAAGGGTGTTTTAAGACATAATATGGGCAGTACTGGCATTTATGGTATTTATGGTGATGTACGCGTTTTGAAAATTTGTTTCTACTACAAATTGCCATTTTTGTCACAAACACTGAAAACAACATAAAGTTTCAGTTAACATAAAATCATTGTAATAATAACAACTAGGTACTTGTCTTTACGTCACCAAAAAACTAAACAATAAAATGTTTTACCAATGTTATTTAAAATGAGCGCTACAAAACCTTTCATGTTTTTTCTTTAAATTTCAGTAACAATCAAACGAAGCAAAATATTAAAACTAATTGCTTTGAAAAATTTTTTTTTCCGAAAATAGAACTTATCACAGTAACAATGAATTATTTCTATTTCTCAGAAACTATTAAAACGGACTCTCTAATAAGAATATTACGAGAGAGAGTAATAAAATAAAATCGACCGGTGTAAAGGAGGCTACACACAAAAGTGTGAAATCGCTGCGTCAAGCGAACGCCACGCGCCTTCACTGACTTATTGCTATTAAATTGAACACACTACTTTTTGGGAAATTCCTCACATTTCCACTTATTTCCACTTTTATTCTGACATATTTGCTGAAAGTTTTGCGGCCGATACTTACGAATTGCCTGTTTATGACACTTTCTACCTAGAACTAGTTTATGCTGACTTGAGGTTGGTGGGAAATTTTGAAAACAGCTGAGTATTAATTTCTTTTAAATGTTGGTATTTTTCCGACTTTTTGATGATTTGTATCCCTTTTGCTGATATTGATACTTGGCGTCTTAATAAGTTAAATCCAGAGAATTTGGTTCTGCTGAGTAACTGTCGAGGTTTACGACTCAATTTATTTACTTAGAAATGAGAAATATCGAATTGATTGAATTCTTAACCATTTATGAGTTTCATACAAATGGATATTTAATTTTTAATGTATGTAACCAAGAAGTAGGTATGCATTACTAAAGTCTTGATGACGAAGTCAAATGATGTAGTCAAACCTACTTACAATAAAAAAATAGTCTGAAATCTGCTTTAGAATTAATGTAGCATTTGAAATTGATATTATTTTCCTTTTCTTTTAAGAACAAAAAATAATAATAAGAAACCACAGATAAGCTAACAATAGCTACATACCATTCTACCAATATCGTATTCCATGGCAATGTTCCGTGATGTTTATACTTTTTATGCAGGAACCCTACTGCTGATCGAAGGCAACCAAAAAAAAAGTCAACAATTGGTAGGCAACAGTGATAATGTCATCACAAAACGAAAAGCAAAATGTAAACTGCTAGCAACCCTTCAAAAAGAGCGTTTTCTTCTCTCCAAAACCAACTGACACCCGATTGCTATGATAAAATTCATGATAAATTTATTTTTTTGCAGAAAAGTAACGTTGATTAACTGTTTGTGCGGTTCTTAGTATATATTCATCGATCGTGTTACTTTGTTTATTTATTGTTACCTTTTTTTTCTTTTTTTTCGTGTTTTATCTGTGGAAACCTGTAATTGGCCTTCAAATGTTTATTGATTAAGTACATTGTCTGTATTAGCTGTAAGTTTCCCAAAGAGAATAAAATAAAATAAAATAACAGATGAGATATACCAAAAGTTATAAAAAAATGCTGTTGAATATTTTACCCTCTATAATAACGCCTATGATATCGATCAGAAAATCATAATTTATTTTTGAAAGGGGACAGGAAATAATTATGCTAGAAATGTCAGAAAGAGATCTTGCCATATTCATCATCATCGGCCTATAATGTTCCCACTGCAGGGACTCAGGCCTCCTCTCTAGGAGAGGGATGGGCTATAATCCACCACGCGTGCCCAGTGCGGATTGGTAGATGTCACATGTCTTCGAATTTTTTGGTTCTAAGACATGCCGGTTTCCTCACGATGTTTTCCTTCACCGTTTTGAGAGCAGTGGTGTTGAAATAAATTACACAAAGTAATGCGCCTGACTGGATTCGAACCCACGACTCACAGTTCGTAAGTCGAGGCCGCCACCACTGGGCCACCACTGCTCCCATATCCCAGCAGTGAGAACGTTAATGGGTGATTATGCAAGACCATTATAACCTGGTCTATATTTAAACAACATGCTCGAAACCTTCTGATCCTCTCCTCGTCAGTTTCCCCACAGAGACTACATATACATAAACGTAGTTTACGACAAATTGGTTCCGTACACTTTTTATTAGTGTTTACCTTCATGACACAGTAAAACAAAGTTTTTACATAATTTATTGGGCCTCCAGTTTCAGAAAAACACACCGACAATTGTTCGCGTAAATATTTTTGTTACTTTATATTTTCAGATGTTATTTCAGACGTTCGGTTATTCATTTCATGAAAGTTATCGTATGTTTTCTGACGAAGAGCGGTTTTGGTTTGCCTCTGTTTATTTTAACAGTAATGTCTTGAAAGTTTTTGCTACTCATATCATAGAAACATTCGCTTGTCTAAGGTTTGAGACCAGAGTGGGCCATCATTTCTATGAAGGGAAGTCTACAATGGTCCTAATTAGTCATTGCAATGGACTGTCAAGCTAGTATTACATTGCATAACCCATGGCAACTGCAAACCGTTATTTACTACGATACTCTATGGTATAGGTTATAGAAATCTAAAAAATATCTATGGTGTAGTGTATATCTATTTAATAGATATGTAAACACTGTCTCACAGCCACAAGGAGTCAGGAGAGCTGTCACTTATGACGTCTGTCAGTTACATGATGGCGGGAAGTTGGAAGTGAAGTGATCCTGGACTGAGGCTTGGTGGTCTGGTATGAGCCTGTGATATAGTTAGTTATTTGTGTTATCAACCTATTAGGTCAGTTACAAGTGGATACTATATATACGTTCGCACTAATATTTCTCGCTGTCAACCGTTTTAAGTTTGATTGTAGTTGATCATGTACACTGTACAGTATAACACTAATGAACAACTCGTAACTCTAAATAACTTAGTACAACTTAGTAAGTTGTGTATTCAATGTAAATTCGCAGCAATATGTTACGGTCGGCGTGACTTCTACAGTTATCTCTAAGAGGCTGAACTTTGTTACAGACAACAGTTTCAAAGATTAGGGAGCGCCCAGTTCAAAGTCGAAGGAATGGGAAAGTTCGTGAATAGAACCCAATTTAAATAATGCAAATAGCTATACATTATATATTTGAATAACTTTGACTGTGTGAAGTCTAGCTAGGGAAAGAAACTACTAAACTAACCTTGATAGCCATAAGCACGCCGTATATATCAGAAGTTTAAATTACGAAACGAATGAACCGAATTTTCGACATCTATATAGCTTTTCGTGTCTTGTTGAAGCCAATGTGTATAAAAGTACAATTAAAATTATGAGATCACGTGTGAGTGTTAAATTTATCATAATCAGGCGCTAGAGAATTTGGGACTGATAGTTGTAATTTTTCGCCGTGTTTCTTAATAGAAACACGGCGGTAAAAAAATTACAACTACGAACAACAACGAAAAAAAAAAAAAAATGCAACTACGAAGTGATCCGAACAAACCAAACTATACTACAATAAACGCAATATGGTGTGAAGGTTATAAACATAAATATAAGTGCCAACTGGTTATAACTTACTCCGTATTTATTAATAAAAGAGATAAAGTTCAAATACTTTCGCCCCTAATGTTACTTTCAGAGCAAATAACGTGATACAAATAAAACTCATATAAATAAAGAACGTTTCATAAAAGGAGGCTGTACGGCGAAATATGACACATTTTTTTCTACCTTAGTTACCTCGCAAAGAGTACAATGAATGAATGAATGAAACATATTTACGAAGAATTTAACCGAACATTCGGCGGATCGCGCAATAACAGACAGGGTTGGTGACGAGATAAATATCCGACAAACCGAATACAAGGTACTACCTACTCACTCTATTAATATGCCACAAATTTATGTATCATTCGAGTGCTCCAGACAGAACATTTTTTTTTTAAACTTTGCCCTACACTAGGAATTTCTCCTGTGACGTGGATACGTTTACAAACATCTGTGTCGTCTAAAACTAAAGTCTCTGGACAATCATTTATTTATCATTACTATCACTACTTATCACTAAATAATAAATAAGAAGGAGCCTAAAGAATTGCTATGTAAAAAGTGTTATTATAATTTAAATGACTTTCTAACCAACCTAACAGACAGATGTGTGCTGGGGAGTTTGTTCCGCCACTTCTTCTTTCCAGCAAAAACACTAGGAAGTGTCGAAGGGGGGGTCTGTCTGTAGTTTTGGGGGACTGTCTCTTGTAAATAAGTAAAGTAAAGTAAATTTTGACGTTCGAAAAGTGCTGATTATCAGCCTAGTTTGAATAAATGAGTTTTGATTTTTGATTTTTTTTATTTTGAATAATACTTTCTGCGGTACTCAGAGACTTTTAATGATTACTTAAGCCGTCACTTAGTAAAGGTTTGATATATGTACTTTTGTATGACGTAAGTGATAGCCTAAGTAACCATTAAAGCTCTCTGAGTGCGGCAGTCAGACGTCCTAATTTAATTGTAATCTCTCATTAATATCTGATAGCTTGACATTAATCTTGACATTGTCATTTTTTTTTTTGACATATTTTACTGACACTGATTTGCCTCATAATGTAACATTAATACTTTATTATTTCAATTGTATTAATCATAACCCAATTTTTCTATTTTGTATTTTAATCACTTATTATGTGTATCTACCCCGATATTTGCATGTCCCATGTGGCAGAATGTGATGAGACTTATTATGTAATTTAATGAATTTGAATTTGAACTAAATAATAATAACACAAAGTCCTCCGCCACTCTCACTCCACTCTTGTCTGGAAGGTTTTAATATGTTATTTGACCGACGACCTGCATCATCAAAGCATCAGCTAGTATTAAAAAAAAAACACCTCTACAGACCGTTTTTTGTATTTACGGTTTACTTGCTTTATTAATATCTTTGAACCGAATTCACTAACGATCTAAGCTACACACAAGTGCATGTTATTACCGGCTAAAGTGCTTGAATATAATAATATTTCTAGCTAAAAGGTTCTGCGGTACCTCAATTAAACGTAGGTACCTTATGACTTACCAAAACTTTACAAACATGCGCAATCTTCGCAGAAACCTCTAAGTTCGTATCTCTTTCGGTCGATTAGCGACAAACTTAAAGTTACCAAGTTGTTACTGTGATCAGAGTATGCATAGTAACCACTTATAGGGTGTAAAAAGTACCAGTAATGGAGCCGAAAGGCACTAGTTCTCTCCGTCATTTGATTATATTTTTATTCTGAATCATACTTGAAAACTTTCTAGTTACAGAGATATTGGAGGTCAAAGTTACAAAACATTTACAATTTTTTTATAAGTACCCTTTTTTAAGGGCATACTAACTACTTTTATTTCCATGACCCGTTTACTATTCAATGTGTCTATCAGCACAACGTATTGAGTGTGTTTAGTTGAGTTTTATAGTAAAACATAATTTTTCACCCCAAAAAAAAAGTCATCCCCAGCAATATTATATTTTGTAAAGTTTGATGTACGTGCTTGGTTAACGCCCTCGTGGAGAGTCCGTGTACACCCTATAAATACGGTATTTAATCAAATCAGTTACAAAAAGTCTGCTTAAAAAAATACTAGGTACAAACAAATAAATTAAACCACGAGAGCATATTAAAACCTTTTCCAACCCGCACCTTTACTTGCACAAAGGGAAAAAATAGTGATTTCAATTTTCCTTTTGGGAAATATCCGCCGCGGTTATCTCGGACACCGGCTTGTCCCGATGCCTACAACCCTGGTATCGACTTAAGGCCGTATTTTATTTTTATTTATGGCCCAGCCCGCCGGCCTCTGGCCTTCGACAATTAATCAACTCTGTGCCGACCGCCTAATGCCTGTTTTCCTTTGCCTAATGACCTAGGCACAGATTCATGACTGATGCGCTATCGGTATCAACTTAATTGCGCTTCAATGTTTATTGTACAACCCTAATTTTGTTTGTCTGTTTGATCTTTTAGGAGATTGTTTAGGCCTTTACTAAGCAGTTTAACGATGGCTGTTTTAATTATAAAATTAATGTTATTCTCATGAGCATTGTCTTTTAAATTGAAGGCATCAATAAGAAGAAAACTACTACTTCTGTATGCAATTTGATTGCAAATTTTAAAAACATCACACCTATATTTTGATCCAGGGGTTTAGGGAAAAGTCCGATTCCATCTCGATTGTAGTAATGTCTATTAAAGGAAAAAGAAAAACATTGAAAAAGTTGACACTCACAAAATAGTGAAGTAGAATGGGGTGTTGGACTAGTTTCGGATAATAATCGTGTTTTTATCCGCAAGTCCGCTAAGTGCTTTATATTCGGAGATAACAGTGATTTAGGGAATATTATTTATAAGCGTTATCTGTTGGATGTTTTATGAGTTATTTGTTTGTTCTAATAGTTAAGGGATTGTTTTAAAGGGATGGGTCAAGGTAGACCGCAATTCGCTCAAAAGTATTTTTTTATAAATCGCTGCTCTGTGTTAGTAGTCTGTGTAGTTTATGAAAATCGTAATATAAAACGCTATTTGAACACTATGCTGTTGCACAAAGTGTCATCATCATCATCAGCCTATTAATGTTCCCACTGCTGGGGCATAGGCCTCCTCTCTTTGTGAGGGAATGGGCTATAATCTACCACGCGGGTCCAGTGTGCATTGGTAGATGTCACAAGTCTTCGAGTTTTTGGTTCTAGTTCCTCACGATGTTGTCCTTCGCCTCCAGTGAGAGCAGAGACCAGTGGTGATGAAATAAATTACCCACGTTACTACGTTCGAACCCACAATTTACTATTCGTAAGTTGGAGCCGCCACCCCTGGGCCACCGCTGCTCTCTCGCACAAAGTGTAATACATAGAAACGCTACAGTAAAGTACATACCTTTGTACCAATATCAGTCGAAATGGGTCGAAAGAAAAAAATAATTTATTGTGAGAAAATTAAAATTACTTGTGAAATTATTATCGTAGTAGATATAATAATTTAACTGTTTTTTTCAAATTAGGCTTGTAATAAATTATTTATTAGTTAAAAACACACACTTAACCCTACTTTTCCCCAGAACGCTCGTGACTTTCTAGTGTGTTAGCTGGGAAGTACAAGTGGTGAAACAAAGCCCCAGAGAATTTGATTCCTTCTTTTTATCGTGCGAACAGTAAGGTCTAACGACCCCCACAACCCAGTGTTGAAGTTTCTAAACTGCCTCCAGAACCTCTGACATGGCTGCGGGATGTTGTAAGAGATACCGCGGCCTCGACATAAAGGGCTAAGAAGGAACATGGGTGCCATGGTTTTTAGTCAGTAGAAGTCTGACACTCCCTTTCGCTCTACCCAAGAGCGGGAGGGGTTATTCGATGATTTTCTACCCGCCAAAAAAAAAGGGCCTCTGACATGGTTTGACGAGCGCCATTTGGCGGCCGGGACCACCGGCTTAAAGTGCCTTCCGAAGCACGGAATCATCTTTTTATCAGACGATTAGGTGATTCAAGCCTGCAATGTCCTAACCAAACTGAAAACAACTTTACAAAGTAGGTTCCCGTGGGAATCGAACGACCCTCAAACCGAACCGAACCACGGAGGCAGTTATAAGAATTTGACTAGCCAGTTCGATGTCCATGGTCCAACGGTAACACTTGAACAAGTTCCTGAAAGTTAGTTCAGTAGACGACGTGTTGCTTTGAGAGGCGCTCGTTAAGCAACGTAATTATTTCCTTTTTTCTTTCCTCTTCGTTGTTAAGTCCTTTTAATTGTCAAAGTTTAGTGGAAAGTGTAATAAATTTGCTGATGAATAACTTTATCTTTTGTTCCTTTACTATCTTTTGTAAATTTGTTTGACGAGGCGATCATATTTTAAAAAGGTTTAGTTAAGTCTGGTTCATTAAAGTGTTAAGTTCATGCTAATAACTATAACAACGTGACTTAGATGATGGAGATTCGTTGAATTACTTGGCTAAATTACTTCTGTTATTTAGCCTACTACTATTTTGGTTTAACTTGAAATCCTCACTATTAAAACATCGTTTGACACCAAACGAGTTTAACATGAATTCTTGCTTTTATCACCGATATCATTTTTAAACGCTTTTACATAACACTGGTGCTCGCCTTTCTGTAACCAGTCTACCTCAGTCTCACCTACCAGGGGGCTTAAAATGGCATCTTTAGCAGAATCATGATAGGATAGTTATTTGAATCACTTTAACATTCTTAAAATGATCACAAACGCAGTTAATACATAGTCACGTTGTGACCATTTTATACATATAATAGGATAGTTGACAAAAAAAATCTAATTAGTCCGACAGATAGATTACCGAAAAATATTGAACACAGTGAGCAGTGTGGTGGCGGCCTCGACTTACGAACTGTGAGTCGTGGGTTCGAATCCAGTCAGGCGCATTACTTTGTGTAATTTATTTCAACACCACTGCTCTCAAAACGGTGAAGGAAAACATCGTGAGGAAACCGGCATGTCTTAGAACCAAAAAATTCGAAGACATGTGACATCTACCAATCCGCACTGGGCACGCGTGGTGGATTATAGCCCATCCCTCTCCTAGAGAGGAGGCCTGAGTCCCTGCAGTGGGAACATTATAGGCTGATGATGATGATTGAACACATATTTTTTATTTTTTTACGTAAGCAGAAATGAAGACGATGCATTGTTTCGGACACTCGTGTGACGTCACAACGTGGTACATTTTTTACCACGTAGTAACGTCAAAAGCCCCCACTCATGAACTTCGAAGCGTTTAATGTTCGTATTTTTTTATTAATTAGATAAAACAAAAAACACGTATAAAATATGATGCTGCCAATGCAGCTATTTTAGGTCCCCAGATCGCCAGAAACTGAACTAAATGCTAGGCAGATTTATTGTAGGCATTGTAGCTTATATCGATACATCGAATCGTCATCTCGATGTATCGATATAAGCATATCATACTCGGCCCGAAATATCGTCTTCGGCCGTCAAGCTCGGCCTCCCTGCTATCTCCAGTGATGTATGCGTGGGAGGGGGTTGCCAGGTTACTGGCGACTCAATGTGCCCACATTTAGAGCCCAGAGACGTAACAATATAATTGATTTGGCGAATCTTGGAAGCGAATAGGATAGCGATAGAATAGTAATCATTTTGTTTGTGATAATAACCATATCTTGAACGTAGAATATTGTATTTATAATCGAGGTTATTATCACCCCCGTGGGCGCTGCGGGATGTTGTAAGAGATACTGCGGCTTCGACATAAAGGGCTAAGAAGGAACATGGGTGCTTTTTAGTCAGTAGAAGTCTGACACTCCCTTTCGCTCTGCCCAAGAGAGAGCTTTCTAGACTTGAAAGAACCCGGATGCAGCTGAATATCAACATGATTGTGTTTTTGAGTACACCTCTGCCTAGCCCCTCGGGGATAATAGGCGTGATGTCTTGCCTGATCTAAAAGGCATAATATATTATGTCTTTTAGATCAGGCAAGTAAATTATACCTTAGTTACATTAATTTATCCTAATAAACTAAGGTGGCAATGGGTTAATCATCCAGTAAGTAACTTTCTGAAAATATTCTTACAGAAAAACTGTTTCTTCAGCAAACTTTATGCAAATCCATCAACAGGATCAAGTAACCCAACTTCTTACACAAAGGTTCACCCTTACGAACGAAACAGATACATATCTGAGTACAAGTCGCCGTCCAGGCATGTCGCCCACACTGACACGTCAAAGCTATAATACATCTTCGTGTAGCGCCGTCTGACGCGATGGACAACGCACTTAAAGCCGACTGTAACGAATTGTTTTCTATGCAGGCAATACCGCCTAGCCTTAGGTACATTGTCTATGCCTTCAAGTTCTAAAATTGAACTGGAATATTGGAGCGGACACGGTACTGTGAATTTGTAAAGGCAAGCAGTGAGTGGTGCATGTGTGGTGCATTGTTACGGGCAAAGGTGGTATGGATTAGGTTCATTGAACCGAGATATTCACTTAGGTACGTAACAGTAAAACGAGACCAAACGTACCTACTGATAGGATCGTAGTAGATGGGGATTGTAGTTTCTGCTTACCTTCATGGGAAGTTTTGTACCTAAGTAAGATTGTTGGTATGTATGATAATTAATAATTAAGCAAAATTAAAATTATGTAAATACTAGCTGTTTACTCGAACATTATCCCACGGGAAGATAAAATCAGGTTAAAAACAATCCTACGTGTAATCCAGGTTATAAACTATATGTGTACCAAATTTTATTCAAATCCGTTTATTAGTTTTTACGTGAAAGAGTAACAAACATCCATTCATACTTACAAACTTTCTCGTTTATAATACTAGTAGGATCGGACTGTTCCTAAAAACTAAAATTCCCCCGAATTTACACCAAATTATTTGATTACTGCAACTTTACATAGAGGCAAAACATAATTAATTTTGAAGCCACATCTTACATGATGATCAGCAGTATGGCTTTCAGAACACTGCCAGACGGTTGAAGAAGAATCTCTCTCTTTTTATGTACTCTCCTTTCGCATGTTTGCTGGAAGAAATTTCTTTCAAACAAGCATTATGTTTGTACCTATTATTCTGGAACGTTCTTTAATTAGTGTGTACATCAACTGTTTAGTAAATAAATAAAATAAACACTTACCTATGCGCATAAAATCACTCTTCCACGACTTATATTTACTCTCAAATAACCATCCACACGCTCTTAGAGGGCACGAGGGTACTTCGTTTCTCAACATAATAATATGTATATTTTAATCTAGCAATTACCTCTATATTAAGTCTGCGAGCGCCACCATCTATTTATCTGAATTATTAATTTCAATTTTTCTTCAAGAACTTGGCTCACTTATTACGCTCTCGGCTTGTATTTCTGCCGTCCCCTGAGGGATATTAACTTTGACCTGACGAATGGAGTTTTGACACTTTTTCGTAGCACGAAAGTAGGGTAGTTTTTACATGATATATTAGTAATGAAGATGGAAATTGAACAAATGTTAACTTGTGGAAGCCATTTTGTTATCTAACTTTTGACTTGTGTTCCCTGAGGCGGCGGTGTTTGCATCGTTTCAATGTGGCTCGTTGTTGAGACATTACTCAAACATACTTTCTTTTTTGTGGCCAAGATATCTTTATGTAACACGAATGTCTTGGGCATACAAATTAATTGACCTTTTTGGCATAAATATAGAAAATAAATGATAACTTGTAAGAGTAAAGATACCCTGTAATCTTACCTAGCAATTGAGGATCTCGTGGCAAGATAATATCAGCCGCTCAGATCAGTTTTCAGGTTAAGCCGCGGTTGCCTAGGTTAGTCTGTAGATGGGTTGCTAATGGGTAAGTCTGACAACCAGTCTTACTAAGGGGTATCATATTACCCAGTCAGTACCAACTGGGATGTGGAGGTCATATAGGCAGTCGCTCAGTGTAACATACTGGTATTCAGCTGCATCCGGTAAGACTGGAAGCCGACCCCATCATAGTTGGGAAAACGCTAGGCAGATGATGATGATGACTGTATTCAATTTGCCTGCATAAGATCTCTCTGAAGTGTTTGAAATGAAAATCAAAACTCATTTATTCAAACTAGGCTGATAATCAGCACTTTTCGAACGTCAAAATTTACTTTACTTTACTTTACTTTACTTATTTACAAGAGACAGTCACCCAAAACGCCCCCCCCCCCCTTCGGTTTTTCTGCTGGAAAGAAGAAGTGGTGGAACAAACTCCCCAGCAACACATCTGTCTGTTAGGTTGGTTGAAGAACCAACTGAAATAATTTAATAAAAGATGCCAATCCAGCTTAAATAATTCTAGTGCATTTCTCAACTCAGTTAGTTAGTGTATGCTTAACGTCGCTTCGATAAAATTAATTCAGCTGATGCCAATAATGGCAATAGCGGTGTCTCCGGCTGATCCTCGCTCGAGTGGGCTTGTTGTAAAGTATTCGATGCTGGTCTGTGGGCCCAATGGCAGCGGAATGCACAGAAATTTACATGAATAACCAGGCATGTAGAATGGTATAGCAGCGGTGGCCCAGTGGTGGCGGCCCCGACTTACGAACAGGTTGTGGGATCGAACCCAGGCAGGCACATTACTTTGTGCAATTTTTTTCATCACCGCTGCTCTTAAAACGGTGAAGGAAAACATCGAATGTCTTAGAACCAAAAAATTCGAAGACATGTGACATCTACCAATCCGCACTGGGCCCGCGTGGTAGATTATTATAAAAATACGTATCCAATATTTTTCGATAATCTAGCAGACGGACTAATTAGAATCATATTTTTTTAAGTCAGTAAACATCCTATTGCCGTAGTTCGTGTGTCACGGAGCACTATATGACTGAGAGGACTGCCTGTCCAACCTCTACACGTTACTGAGGATTGGTTGTCAGAATTTCGGACTTCGGACTACCTGTAACGAATTTCAAAGATTTAAAAATGACAGCTGAGACAAACTCTTTAACCGCAGAGTTTACAATTTCCAAGTATGTAATTAAATTTTCTATTGGCAGAGGACGGCTTACGACTAAATCAAGATGATGGTACAGTTTCTGCAAGAAATTATACATAGTCCATCTCTCGAGATCACTCGACCTCCTGTCACGTCATAAATGTTTCATAATCATTGTATTGTATTGTATGTATATATACAATTCTGATCATGTCTACAATTTGTTAGCTACACTTGGACCATAAAGTTCTCCAGCATGTTGGAAGATAAAAATCCTCCACTTCAGTACTGAACTGAAGTGGAGATCTTCAAATTTTTTTTATGATAAACTAGCACTTTGCCCGCTCCCCGCTCTCACTGACACCACACCCAAGGCGAGTGTATAATGTCTCCCTGAAGAGACATTGGCAGCAGCTACAGTACACCACTTCTGCACACGCGGGTAACTGAGCTCATCTGAAGCCGCTCGTTATCTCTCACATAGTTTAACTGCACCTAACTGTTTACCTTCAGTTTATGAGGTATGAGGAATTTGAATGAGGACTAAAAATATTTTTCATTACTCATACTCTGAAAGTAGGTCATAACATGCCTGCGGAGCGGGTTGAAAGTACTACTTTTCAGCCCTAGGGAGAATCGTTTTCAACTCACAGCTGTCAAATTATTAAAAAAAAACTTGGTCTATTTCACATTTTTATTGAACCATGTTCCAAATTTTTATACAGCCGCTGAATTACAGCGCGATCTAAAATTAAAATAAATTAAAGGTAACTTTAGAATATTACTCTAACCCGACTTGAATCTAATATAGTTTTAACTATTTCTCTAAAACAACATAGATTTCGGCAAAATCTTTGCCATATTTAAATGATGAACATGAAACTTACAGGCTGTGTAGCTGGACGACCCGAAGAAAAAAAACAATATAAGCGGTAAAGCGACAATCCGATCAACGCTCATTTTTTCTTCAGCTAATAATTTATGTTCTTATTTTTACTTTCCTCGTATTCGTAATGAAAACCACAGTGTTTACCACGGGTAAATGTCTTATTTAATCCCTCGAACTATTACAAACCTCACTACGTTACGTGCGCGAAACCCCGTCTTGAGACTAAATAAGTAACTTTCGTCCCTCGGATAACAATGTACTATTTGTATTCTCTCGTAGGAAGCTAATTCTCACGGTAATTTACATCATACTTGTACGGATGACAGTATCGATATGAACCATTAATATGAGCATATACTTGCTCGTTTTAATAATAACGGCCATTTGGGTCGATCTTTAGGTTAAGCCGCACTTACCTAGGTAGGCATGTGAGTTACGTTAAGCTGTTGGACCCGGCTGCTATACATATATAGATTTTAGCAGTCGTTACTGGTAGTCAGTGACCTAAAAGTATGACAACCAGTCTTACCAAAGGGTATCGTATTACCCAGTATTAACTGGGTTGTGGAGGTCAGACAGTCGCTCCATGTAAAATATTGGTATTCAGCTGCATCTGGTTCGACTGGGAGCAAGTAGAGAAAATTAAACAAAATATACTGAAAGCAAATAATATAATAATATTACCTCCTTAAGCAATAAATATTACAGTAATTACGGTCTTCCAGATTAGAACACTGAAATTAAAAAAAAAAACAGGAAGACCTAATCCCGATTAATTTTAATAACTTTTTTTTAAACAATTTTGGTGTTAAAAGTTTTTTTAACACCATGACATTTTTCCACTTTAAATTTGAGCAATATTTTGTAAATGTACAAGTGAAGCACTTTCAAATGATACCAAACACTGTGTATTCATCTCCATTTTTATTTTGAACATATTACGTTTTGTCCGCTAGAGGGCGCCATATCGATTTTTGTGGCACGGCCTATGTTCACCGGACAATTAAGACGAGTCTAATCAATTCTAATGATATCTCATATGTCGAGGTCCGATAAGTAGATTAGGAGCTATGGGGAAACAGATGAACATACTCACATACATACAAAGCCAGTCAAAATCATAACCTAGTCTTTGCCGTAGTCGGGTAAAAATATCCAGCACCTTTTCACTTAACACCTGCAGGTTCACAAAACATATTGTTGAAACATAGAACGGGCACAATACAGCCCGAATTCTCTGAAACTAGGTTAAACTACAAATGCCTAGCAATAGCAGAGTTTCACCATTCAGTTAAATTCTTAGGACGTAGCAACTAAACTCTCCATTCAAATATATATACTAGTAACCCTACCTCGGACCTCACCACGGAATAAACACGTCGAAACTAGCATAGGTAGAACTGAGGTAGAACACACGTAACTGTGACCTAGATATCTAAATCCTGGATGTTAAGGATTCATATAAAGTCGAGTTTAGCTGACACGTCGCGTTAACACAGCGTCCTTCTAAAACTGTGAGCTATAAAACGTGAACAGGACAGTAAAATATTACGAGACGTGAAACTTTACGTTCAGGTGGAGACCAAAATGATAGCCAACCCAGCTTCCGTAAGCGTAGCTAAGGGACTGAGCTAAATTCTATTCATCAGTTTTGTCATCCAGAGACGGCCAAGGGACAGAAAAATTGCTTAAAACCGGAATGTCTTAGAAGCGAAAACATCAAAGACATTAATGAAAACTATTATCATCATTTTCATCCACAGCCCGACTTTTTACCCGACTGCACCGAAGCCTTGGAGGGAGGGAGCCTATAGGAGGGTTATGTGTTTAGCGTGTAGGTATGTATGTATGTTTCTTTGTTCCCTCATTTACACTGAATCGAAAAAAATAACCCATAGGGAGAGGTCCAGCAGTGAGATGACGCAGGCAAATGGTAGTGTTTGAAAACCGCCACATTTCATGTCCACTACAAGCAAACCCACGTGCCTCTTTCCTTAATGAGTAAACTTATCAATACTCATTATCATTAAGTACGAGCTACGGGCAACCAAGCAACCTCCCAATACGGCGCATGACGTGTCAGCGCGATATAAAGGCGCGAGAACTGCTCCAACGAATTATGAAGCTATTAGCAACCCTTGTATTTAGTTTACTGCCGTTATAACCGAGTAGGGATAGGACGAATGTTTGTATGGGAAGAAAAATGTGTGAACATTTTAAGTCTAATTTTCCGATAGAAGATCTGATTCATAGCTTTACTGAATCCACTTATCGAGTAGTATCACTATTATTACATGTCATAAAACAAAGTCCTCCGCCGCGCCTGTCTGTCTGTCTGTTCGCAATAAACTCAAAAATTACTGCACCGATTTTCATGCTCGTTTCACCAATGAATAGAGTAGTTCTCGAGGTAGGTTTTAATCGAGGTAATTTATCTCAGGAATAGGTTCCCATGTTTGTCGCGAAAACCGACATCCACGCGGGCATAGCCGCGGGCATCAGCTAGTGTTAAAGTATAACGCAGGTTCCTAGCATATAAACCAAAAAAAAACATCTTTATATTTCCTTATACACATAATAAAAAAAGTCAAGCCTTTATACCCATGGAGGTAGGCCGAAACCTCAGAAAGCCGCCTGATTCGATCCCAACACACACCTTTTGCCTCACATTCACACATCTGCAGGGCTATTGCGTATCTTTTAAATGACAGTGGCTAACTTATAGTGCCTATCAATTACTGTCAAATGGCTCCATTTTCTACTAAACCATAACCAATTTGATAGTTAATCACACACAATATGATAGCCACTGACATTTAAAAGATACGCAATAGCCCTGCTGGTCATACACGCACACCAGTCGCGAAGTAGTACTACGCATCTGTCCACAACGGTTTATTTCAGTGAGTGGTTAAATTCGTGATCGAGTGTTGCGTAAGGGCTAGGCAAATTGTGGTTTCAGCATGGACGTAATAAATTATAGCTTCTATCAAAGGGCAAGAAAAATATTTTATTCTAAGTTGACAGTCAATTTACAGTAATAACATTGTAGAACCATAGAAAAGAGTATTAAAATCTAAACTATGCACAATTGCACATACATATAAAAAAAACACGATAGTTCACAAACGATACGTTAGGTAATAAAACATTCAATTTTCTAATAACAGCATCTATTTGTCATGTTATCGGTACCAGCCCTTACCGATACCGCGACGATGTATTGAAAAACTATCTGCTCTTAACATGAGAGGACTGAGAGGTGGAAGATCGTCACGCAAGCTGACCAATTCAGAATGACACAGTGGGTAGCATACAGAGAGGCAACAGCATTCATTAGCTTATTATGTTCTTGAGATAAGCTACGGGTTAATGGAGAAATATACATACAATGTCTTTCATCGATCCATTTCATCTTTCATTGCGTTATTACGTCGTTGAGCAGTCATTTCTACAACCCCTTGAAGCAATAAAATAGAAGATTTAATCAGAACCTCCTGATGGAAATTTAAAATAGGCAAATGGGGTGTTGATCTAAAGTATGGATAATATTACTGTGTCTAAAGTGGGGTGTCGAGAATATCACGAACTAAACGAATATCCATCTGGAGGATCTTACACATAGGTACCTATTTAGTGGAGTTTAGTTATTGTATTTCCTTGTAAATAACCACGGTATTTAGGCCATCAAATCTACAGACCGACTTTGAAATAACCTATATTCCTGTATTCAATTCATGAGGAAATTTCCTATCCAATACTCCAGCAACTTTTGAAACAATATTCCCACTTGCTTCACTGCCCAGTTCTCAACTACGCCAGTCGCCCGAGGGCCACTCGTCGTCCAGATGTCGGAGATCACACACAACACATAACACACATAATATACACAGCAGAACACAACACAGTTTGTGTAGTGTGTGTACTGTGTCGTGCTAAGTGTGGATGTTATGGCAAGACGTGTCGGAGTATGCTAACAGTGTTGCCAGTAAGATGCAATTATACGAGTACTTAGTTTGTACTTCGTTGTCGCTTGGTGTGAATTAGGTAATGGTTTAACTTGGGTGTTAATATGTAGGTCTCATTTGAGGGTCACGTCTTAAAGATGCATGGATACGTTAATAGTTATATGAAAAAGCAAAATTAGTGAAGATTGAAATTGAGATTACAGTTTTTTAAGTTATGTATTATATGTGCTTTCGGATTCTGCATTTTGGTATTCTATTAGTGTTAAAACTACCAGGGGAATCGTCTTAATAATCGTCTACTAGGTAGTGATGAATCATTTCCTAATAACCGTGAAAATGTGTCCCAGAGCAAAAAAAATCAACGACATGTGACGACTAGGAACCTAGACTAGGCCCACTTTATGGCTCTCTCTCTAAGTAGAGGCTTATCAAGAGGAGGATCCTTACAAGCTGACTATTTCTCTCCATAATCTAACTCGTAACCAGTAATATATCATTACACATCTTCCAAACATCGGCAGTCCCCATTAGCGGGCGCATATGGCAGAGCAACGCGTTATTAATAATTAAACGCGCGATTTATCGCCCGTCACATGCGTGCAGCCGAATAAAAATATAGCACATGGCTTATACTGTTTGTTTTCATAAGACGCCATGTTTTGGGTGAAAGTATTGTATGAACATGGACGAAGCTAATGGAAGTATTGAAGGAGGAGGTGGTTCTGCAGTGTCTGACGGAGTCTCTCCCCATGATAAAAGGCTACGATAAAACTATATGTAAGTTGTAGAATGACTTTAGGACAGTGAGAACTGCCTCGTTTCAGTACAACATAAGATCAAATTTATTTATTTTTCTATAGCAATTACGTATAAATAGAGCTTAAAATTATTTTACACAGATAAGTTTGTGAGAGACTGATGTATTCGCGTAAAACCTGTATAGCAGATCCAAACAAAATGGTTTTGCCATCATAATTCAAGGACCTATGAGGTCAGTGGCCTCACCAACCTTGATGACAATGTACCTTAGTGTCGCTCGCTTTAATTAATGTTAAACGTTAAGTTTCTGCTGAATCGGAAAGTGCGAAGATTTCGATGACAATTTGGGAACAGTTACTGATGTTTATCTCCAAATAACCTTTTGCTTTTTGAAGTCAGTTAAAAGCAATAACTACAGTAATATTTTAACATGAAACTCGGTAATATCGCATAAATAAATAAGAACAATGTATTTTTTCATTCACATAATGAAACATATTTTTGTGTAGTTTCAGCGAATTCAGACATAAATCTAGACGAATGCTATAAAAATACAAGCTTCGCGTTATTTTAACTGCCAACGCTTTTATGGTATTAATTTTTTTAATCGCAAAATACATTATTTATTTTAAGTGATTTTAAATCCTGTAAAACAACACCGAGCTGGTTTTAAAAATTCAATTCGAGCAAACATAAATAGAGCTGGCAAGTCAATAAGTTTATGTTTTTTTTTAAGCTAAGTGTTGCCATACAACGTAGCAATGCCGCCAGTCATTTGGGCACATTACCGGCTGACAGCGTTGAGGAGCAGTTTCGATGCCCTTTTATAGTTTCTTGTTAGTTTTTTTTTCTTGTTTGTTTTTTTAATAAGTTTATTAAAATATATGCGTTTTATGCAAATTAAAAATATTTTTTATGTAGGGAAATTATGAATGCACACAATGCATCAAAACAAAAGTAGGATCTGCCTTTATTTCGTATCTACGACAATTATTGGTTAAATCTAACCTAGAGAAAATGTCTTCACCAATGAAGGATCTTTCTGTCTAGAGATATGAGGAACCACACTTGATCCTGAACCATTTGAATTCTTCCATTTTTTATATATATATTTATTTGGTGCAAGCACGCCACACTATTGCCAAACCACTGTAACTCCTGTAAGCCAGAATCAACAGTGCAACAACAACACTTGCATACATTATTTTTTCTTCAAATGGTATTTTCTCCCCATCCTCTCTAGCACACTAGGTCCCATACATCAATCCATCCACACGTACAGTCGGCACCAGCATACAGCGCCGGATCTCCGCACCGTCGCAGTCGCGCGTCGCTGCGACAATTAGTCGCTATTATTACTTGTTTGTCGTGTCGCGATACATTACGTGGCGGAGACATGACGTTCTGACAGTGATACAGTGAGAGACTTCTCTATTTTGGTATTCTATTTTCCGAGCACAGATATTTCTCTGTTAGGTTTTCCTTTATTGTTCTAAGTCTTATTCTCATACCCATGTATTAAAAGAAAACAAATCATTAGGACGCAATCCAAACCAAATACATAATTATTGGTTGCTACTTTTTTCTGCCATCAGAAAATTAATATCATGCCTTAATTTAGGAAATTATCCTACTACCTATTAACTGTTAAAATATAATGAGCAACCATTCCAACACAAGCTTTTACTGAGTTATCCCCCCTGGTTTATAGTTAAACTTACCTGCCACTAAAACTGCACTTCTAGTAAATTATGCCATCTTCCCATAAAATCAATCCTAGACACTAACAATGAAACAGCACTCAAATTTTTAACAAACTAAGTAATAAAATCACATGCCACATAAAATATGTCAGCATTAACTAGCAAACATCACAGCATCCCATTCGGTGTGTTACCAACCTAACCGCCATATGTGACACTTCGAAATCACTAGTAGCATTGTCACGAGTGAGTTATTGGCGCGATTATACCCACGTATTTATGGTGACGAGAGTACACGGTACTACCAACACCACAACGCAAATAATCACTAACTTTTCGCTTTGTAAGTCATCCGTTGCTAAGTTTACTTTATAGAATAACTTTTGGCCTAGTACTGAACAAGCAATGGATTCCAAATGTGTAATTATGAAGGTGTTATTAGTAGTATAGGAGTATTATCTTTGATTAGGTGTGGAGTAACAGAGACAAAGCTGTTTGTGCTACCTTTTATTAGTGGTGAAAAAAATTTGGACACTTTATGAGCGCACTATTATTTTTAGTGCGATATTAAATTTGATTTAGTGGTACTGTAACTAAAATAAAAGTAAGCAAGTGGTGGTATTGTTCATGTAAGTTTAGATGGCATTTACTGTCGGAGTGTGACTGTCAGATGATACACCATGTGGTTGGTTACCGTCATAAGCTACTAGTTCACTAACTCGTAAATGATGGGTTTACATCCGTACAATATAATACTTAAAAAGGGTGTAAAAGTACCCTTAACGCAAACGAAGGGCACTTGTTCTCCCCACCACTGCGATCATTTTTTTATTCTAGACCATACCTGGGAACCCCCTAGTTACGGAGATATTGGGGGTCAAAGTTCCAAATTTTGCACAGCTGTTTTTGTAAATACTAGTTTTTGAAGTTATAACTTTACTTAAATTACCTCCATGACCCGTTTACTATTTAAAGTATCAATTAGCACAATGTTGTAACGGTGCTACATTGAGTTTTACCGTAAAATGTGATTTTTGACCCCAAAAAAAAAGTCGTTTCTTAGTCGGTACTTAGTTTGACGTACCTACAGCATGCTTGGTTGACGTATGTGTGAAGGGTTAATTTACACCCTGTATATTCCCAGGAACTGGATAATATTTGTGTGTTTGTTAATTTGTAAATTACGTTTTATCTAGTTTCAGGGTTTAATAATGTAATGTGGGTAGGTATACCCACACACTTAACTTAGGCAGAGGTGTATATAATAGTTGGTAAACTATTATATACACCTCTGCCTAAGTTTAGAGGGTTACGGTCGTGATGTTTTGTTATTTACAAACGCCTTTTTGGGGGTGGGATTTCATCAAAAGGGGTCCCGCTCTGGGTAGAGCGAAAGGGAGTGTCAGACTTTTACTGACTAATAACCAACCGTGTTCCTTCTTAGCACTTGCCCCAGGACCGCGGTATTTCTTTCGAACTACCCGCAGCCCTGACGGGATGTATAAACGCCTTATGAAACGTTACAAATTAGTACTCAGTCGAACTATGCCTTACAAAACACAAACACCTCCAACTTACCACGTTCACCACTTAAACCTTAAAAATACATACCTAAAGCTAGCACAACATTAACAGGCCCATATTGTTGTTCACAAGATTGTTTTAAAAATACATATTAATAAATTAATTATAATGGAATTTCCCTCGAAATTAATTGGGGTTGGGGACAAAAACATTACATTACAGGAATGTACAGAAGAGCCATTAAAGTATATACTTAGTCAAAAAAAAAAACAAATCAAAGTATTTATTTCACGTAGGTCTACATGGGCATGTGCCCATGTAGACCTACGTGCACCTTTTTGTCGACGTTTTCTATGTAGAAAACGTCGACAAAAAGGTGCACGTAGTAGTTACCTATAGCCGTCATAACTTTATCTTGTGTCTTTTAAAAGGATCTATCATTATAATATAAAAAAATCCTACGTCGGGCGAAGCCACGGGCAAAAGCTAGTGTAATAATAAAAGTATTGTCACATAACATCGTCCCTTTCCTTAAATAATTTAGGCAAATTCAGAAAGGCTGCTACAAATAAACTCTAGATATAAAAACCTAGTTATCGGCGATAACTGTAATCAAAATGACAATACATTGACCATAGAAAAGTATCACAAATCTTGATAATGAAAATAAACTATTTGTACTTGTAAGAGTGAAGATTGAAGAGACCACGAAAACTTTAGATTTTTCTATTGATTGGACCAAGTTGTCTTCATAACTTGGAAAGCACGTTAAGCCATTGCCCGCCATTGCAAGATTTTTAACAGGCGCCCAAAATTCTGTTAAGCATTTTTTCCAAAGGGGTAACGTATTAGCCAATACTCATTGGGTTATGGAAGTCAGATAGGCTGTCAATTCATGTAAAAACTGGTATTCAACTGCATCTGGTTAGACTGGTAGCTGACTCCAACATATTTGGGAATAGGCTGGCAGATAATGGTTTGACATGAGCTACTTTAAAGGTCTCCTCGTTAAGTCGTTCTAGAAATTTGAAAGTAATTGACATTAGCCCGAACAGTAACATTTGACATTAGCTAGAAAATATAAAAATCCACTACTGAGCCTAGCCACCCTTTCTATGGACCGCTCTGAAGGTCACAAAAGATGGTGTGAACCATGTGTGTACTTAATAATAATAAATTCATTTGTTAACTTTATTTATACCCGTTGCTATGTGTCAAAACATAATTGCAATTATTTTACATTAAAAAGTGTATGTCGCAGTAAAATCTACTCGATATTTGACACACACGCATATTCGCGCAAAAGCCCACGAGAGTTTGATTTTTTATCCCATCCCAAAAACTTTTTTGCACATCGCCGCTAAATAATTTTCGCTTTGAAAATCACGCTTTATCAATTTTGTTCAACCATTGTTAACACAATAGAGAGATGTTTCTGCATTACAATAATATTATATTTCTGAAATGAATATTTCATTTTCAGATTCCACAAAGCATCAGATTTCCTAGAACAGGGCTTTTCGATAATGAGTGATTCGCGGAACACAATCAATTTAATTGTGAACAGCAATTCGGCCACAACAACTATTATTTCCAAGGATGTACATACCAGTCATTTATTGAATACCAATCATTTTGGGAATTACAGACCACAAATACAACAGTTATATTAAACTCTGTAATTCGAAATAAAGCCAAATAATTTTCGCGTTGATTTTATAAGTTATTAAACTAGCATGGTCACTTAGTCTATCATTAAAACTGAAAATGATATTATATTTTATTTACCCAAATATCGGGAACTCGAAACTAAAAGTAGGTAAACATGAAAATATCCCGTTTTCTGTGATTTCACTTAAAAACCTTACCTTTAACTCGCCGGTTAAAAATGAGACCATAGTTTCTTTTTATTCTCACAAACTACAGCCAAAATAAAAGGATGTATTACATACTCGTATAGTCTGCACTCATTATAGAGTGGGTCTACTGTTGCCGCCTTTTTGTAAAAACCGTCAAGTGTTTGCGCCGCGTTCCTGGACACACGGAACACGAATATTTTATGACGGTCACCATGCATCATAAAGGAGTGGAGAAGGTATTTTGTTGGATCTTTATGCTTTATCAATTGGATCGCACTTATTTAGAGACCGAACTTGACTTTGGAGAGTAAGAACAGTAGTGACAACTCTTATTAATACTGACAAATAAGCTAAACTTCTTTCTGTAGTTCTAACCTAGTTAATTCACTCAACCATCGTAAAATTACTATCCCAATTTTCTGATACATCAACACTGTTTTGCGACACATTCACGTCACGGTGTTATTACTCAGCTCGGAATAGACAGTCTTTACAGTTACAGGATAGTCCTTACTATGTTCCTCGATAAATTGCAATAGGCTCAGCAGGTTAAAGACGCTGTACCAACCTGATTTAGACCAAGGAAGCGTGTTCCCTGAAGAAGGCCGCTGCATATAAACTTGGTCCGGTGGGGGCATTCCAATGAAGCAGGGTGCGACTGCGCTACCTTAATACAAACTATAGCTCACCTTCTGTTTTGCTCTCTCTGCAATTCCACCTGGACTTTGAGAGACCAACGCTGTCGAGGTGACAGAGTTCCGCTCGAAACTAATTTGACTCTGTTAAAGAGAATCATCGACACAACGAAGAGAAACTACGCACAAGTTGAAGCAAATACAAAATAATTACCTCTTCCACTTCCCTCCCCACATCGGTATAATCCTAAGGGCTGGTAAGGTCTTGCGCATACATTATGCATGCTAATTTATCGGCGGGTCAGCGCGACTCCGCGGATTACTTCCGGCCACTTACGCTGTTTTATTCCACCTCAGGACAAGTTGGGACACCCTCACAGGGTGACCAGATGTTTTGCTTACTGAGTATGTGCTTAGTTTCGTATTAGAATGGAAATTGTGGGTCTTGAAGCAGATGGGGCGGTTGGAAGCGTTTAATAAGGAACTAGGTTGATGAAGACGAAATAAGTTTCTGTGAATCAGAAATCTTTGGGTGGTAATTTTCTGGGGTCAAAATCGATTTGACCAAACCAATCTTATTATTATTATAGCTAGCCTATGTTGTCCCACTGCTGAGCAAAGGCCTCCCTCCATTCCTTCCAACGGTCACGATTCAGTGCAATGTCTCTCCAATTTTGTGTATGTGAGTTTAAATGTTTGTGAACGCACCCACGACACAGGAGAAATTCCTAGTGTGGGGCAACGTTTTCAAAAAAATGAAATGTTTGAATGAATTCTCAAGGAACCAATCTTATAAATATTTAATTTATTTTAATGAGATACAGGATCTTAAATATTTCCAGATAAGGCAATCTTGTTCACTATATAAATAAATACTTATATTTTTAAACCAATAATCTTATTACAACACAAGTGCTATCAAAAATGCAAACGATTTCACGGCAACAGTGCAAAAGTCGAGGATCGAGCTTGCGACCTTTACTCGCCAGCTAGACGTTAAACCCTCATTTATGGCTGTGGTATGCGACAAACCTTATTGCAAGCCCAATAAAAGTAAGAAAGCATCCACAAACTAAACACGAAGCCAACGAAAGGTTCTAAAAAGTGGTCCAAACCGTCTAGACTTATACAATGTCCCAAAAAGGACCAAAGAGTTCTCTCAAGTAGAATGTCATTGACCCGTCAAGTGACCCTGGTGCGCCGTTACCTTGGGCTGTTCCCGGAATCACTGCGCTGCTGTGGACGGTCAATTAACGCTGTCCAGGGATGCCTATCGAGTGCCACTGCTTAGGGCTAGGGCCGACAGATTTCTGAAAATATTTAGCTTGCAAAAATAGATCTAGCTAATGTTCATGTTGACGTTGATTGCCTGACGCTTTTGTGTCCAGTTGGTGGCAATAACTAAGTAATATACAGCTCTGCTTAAGCCTTCAGGGAAAAGCGGCGCGATGTTATGTCGCTACTAAATAGTAAGTAGTAGTAAGGTATTACCAGTAACAAGCCGCTTTACCGTTTACGACTTTGGTAAATGACTTTTCATTTCTTCGTCATCATTACCTACAGAAACATGGGTCGACATGGTTGCCTCGAGCATTTCATATTTCTAGAGACTTCGAACTTAGACAAGCCTTTCGGTAGGTAGTCGGTTAGCTATAGGTAGAAGGATGTAGTGATGTGCTGACATTTGATATGTCAGCACATCATTCTGTGTCACCACCCTAGATTTTTTTATTCTTTTCCCACTGCTAGGTAACTTTTAAAAAGTCCCACAAAATCACAATACGAGTAACTACAACTTTTTTGTGTTGTCTTCTGTCTTTCCAAAACATTTGTTACTTTTCTAGAATATTCCTTAACGGGGAAAATCCGTTCTGAAACCTCCTACCGCTTAAAGAGCTCTGATTTCAAATGCACATTATAATGTAGAGAATACGTATACAATAAATATTGACAAACCAAGCTCATTACTTGTGAAAAATGACTAGTTTATTTGTTTAGTTTTTTACCCTATGATTAATGCATTACCTCCGATATACTGAACTCAAGCTAAATATTCATGCAGACAAACAATAGTGTCTACTCGTATGTGTGTGTTTTGTGGACGGCCCAACTTTTAGGCCAATGGCCGACTAAATTAAGATCGAAGTTTAGACTTTTTTATTTTGGTCTGGTAACCCTAGTTGTATCGAAGACCCAAGCGTCTGGATTAACGCACTATGTTCTTTTAACGCAACGATGAAACAACAATCCATTTAACAGAACATTCAATAAATAGTAAAATGATACAAAGCATTTTCTTTTTAAACATTTACAAGCATTACATTAAATTAAAAACTATACAAATTACCACATGGCGTTATAACAACGTTGTCCTTATCAAGGGAAATACAAATTATTACCTCACCGCGTGCAAACTCATAAAAACATCGTGAAATATAATTAAAACGAAAACCACAACAGCGCAAACTAATCCATAACCATCACTTTTAATTTTCCTCAAAAATAATTAAACCAAAACAGGAAATTTCCTTTTAATTTTTATGCAAAATTAGCGGTTATTTTTCAGGCTTTAAACCGCAGACGTTAAATTAACTCAGTGCGGGGAATTTGCATAAAAACTGGTCGGTCGCTGGAGGTAGACAAAAGGACTAATTTAGAAATCCCTGGGATGCTGGCAATATCTCTCGGATGCCTACGATGAAAGCTACATCACCAGGTCGCCACTATCCTACTAGAGATTCTGAGAATAGCCATAGATACTAATCTAGGAAACAATTCAGTGGTTTTGAGGTCGAGTTAAATCTTTGAGCCATAATAATAGAGAGTTGCCAAGTGGTTTTCTGCGAAACAGTAGATTTCCATCCAAAATGTTGCTAATTCTTGCAAGGGGATTGGGTTATACTTTGACCGAATTATCGGACCATCCTACTACCTCCAGATACGGAATATGTAATAAGTAACAAATTGCAATCACCATTATGAACCAAGCGTGGTCTTAGCGAAAGATGTCTTTGATCGCGTGAAGCCGGCTTTTGATTATGGGATGTAATACATATTACATCTTGAGCTATATATTACACCCCGCGTTTGAGATACAATATATATATATATATTATAGCACAGTGTGAACAGTCACGTACAAAATGTATGACGAGCGAGAAAATATTATATCTCAAGATGTAATATTTTGTTGATACCCCATAGTCAAAAGCCGGCTTGAGTCACAGAATTTCGAATATAGTTTTTCGGGAGGTCATTATGATCATTTTAAATAGATAGTCTTTTTCTTAGCAAGTCTATGGCATTTCTTTAAATATATTTGAGCCAAAAATCAGCAATGCGTACGCCACTCGCTGATGCACTCATAAAAATTGTCAATCAGATACTCAATTTCCCAAAACTGGAGATCAAGAAAATCTAATAATCCTGCCTGATGACGGGTTTTTCTTATTACCAAATTCATGAAAATAACACCATCCCAATAAAGTACTATGCATAGTAAATATATTTCTGCTCATCCCTTTTGGATGTATTAAGTACGTGACTACTACTTTACGGGTTTCTCGGGGGTAGACTGGATTAGTACCCAACTGATTCTACATTTTTTATTAATTTTATATTTTAATATTTTTTTTTATTTCCTGATATTTTTATTTTTGTAATTCTTAGATCTTATTGTTGACAATTAAAATATTTATATGGATCAGTCACACTTAAATATACCTACTTGAGCATTCTTGTTTCTTTATAGTTTTAATTAAAAAAAGTATTTGTTGTTGCACGTAGATAATTAATTATATATAATTAAATGTAAAATTCGTTATATTTGTACGCCAAATGGCAAAGCATAGAGCGCAAATGAACATGTAACACCTCCTTGTAACTAACTATGTTAACTAATAAATAATCTGAATCTGAATCTGATGGCAATATGTGGCATGTGTACGAACAGTAAGTTGTGGGTTCGAACCCAGGCAGGCGCATTAGTTTGTATAATTGATTTCATCACCACTGCTCTAAGAACCAAAAAAATCGAAGACATGTGACATCTACCAACCCGCACTGGGCCCGCGTGATGGTTTATTTATAGCCCATCCCTCTCCTAGAGAGGAGGCCTGAGTCCCTGCAGTGGGAACATTATAGGCTGATGATGATGATGATGATGACAATATGCTCGGCCACTATTATATGGCACTTAAACATAACTGACGAAATATGGCTGTTCTATAAATACACCTCTGCTTAACCCTACGGAGAATAAAGGCGTGATATTATGTTTTATTATTGTATAGTTAGTCAAAAAATTACAAGTTGAAACGTAAACGAAACTAATAACATCGTTTTGTAATTTAGAATGTACAAGAAATAATGGCTAAAACATAAGGGAAAAAATGTAAAAAACAAATTAGATTTATGCGACCGTGACAGGACTCGAACCTGCAATCTTCGGATCCGAAGTCCGACGCCTTATCCATTAGGCCACACGGTCAGTACATGCTAACTCGAAATAGGTCATGAGATTCCGCGTAGCTTTTCTACGAATATTGCGTCATATTTATGACGTCACCAAAACAAATAGAACATCACGCTTTTATCAACTACTATGAGGCCTGCAGAGTACAAAATGTTTGAAAGTGGTGTTTTAATACAAACTTACGTCATTGATAATTTCAGTGTTGCCAGTTATTACATTTTTTATGAGTGTAGACAAGACTAACTTTTGAGGAGAAAAGCGCTGAATATTTTTAATTAAGAAAAATTAGCCAACTTTTATAATCACTTTAAAATTCTTTGTAAAACGTCTCAACAGTTTGTACAATTCCCAAAAAAAGTTAGTTTGTTTTGGCTTTTAATTTTCTATGCTCATTTTTCAATAACCATCTCGAGAGACAGCAAATGGACACTTAAAGCCAATCAAATTAGAGTAGACAATTTATTAATACAGGCTAAAGTATTATAATATTCAGACCATTAACGCCTTTAGGGGACATACAGACAGCTGTTATTGTTCTCAAATTGTCTTCCAAATTATTATTCACAGGCCCTTCAGGCAGTGCGGTACCGGTACCGGTATCGGTATCAAAAAGTACCAATTTCATGGTGAATTGTGATACCATGAGCTATGAGACCGATCGTAATGTTAACGTGGGAATTGGTGCAAGAGGCAGTTCGCTGGTACAATCAACAGCGGTGGTAATACTTGCAGTACGAAAATCACTCTTACTGCTACCACATAAATGTGCTGTAAATAGCTAATTATTACAACTGTATATGGTTGACTGAACCCATTTTTTTGGAGAGTGGGGACTTATGAAATGACTCGTCCTGCTCTGGGCCGGGCGGAAGGAAGTGTCAGACTTCCACTGACTAAAACTCACCCATGTTCCTTCTTAGCTGTTTGCGTCCGGGGCCGCGACATCTCTTTAGAACAACTCGCAGTCCCGGCAGGGTTGACTAAACCCTTCAAATAATATTCGGTAGAGAAAACAAAGAAAATAAGCTGATGCATGTTGTGTACAGTTCTGTACAGTCACGAGCAAAAATACTTACGCACTTACGGAGATTCGAGAGTGATTTCCTCGCGGAATAGCTAATGCAACGTTGATTAAAGATCTATTTAGGGTTTTTTTAGGGTAGTTAACAAAAAAATCTAACTAGTCTGTCAGATAGATTTCCGAAAAAATTTGTATGACATTCTTTACCTGTGAGTGACGTCACAACCCCCCCACTCAAATCTTTTGACGCGTTGTTGCCTCGTAATTTTTTATAGATTTGCTAAAACAAAAAATACGTATCAAATAGTTTTCAATAATCTAAAAGACAAATTTTAGTTTGTTATATAAAATAACAATCAAGAGATTGGGAGCAAATCACTTTTAAAAGTCGCTACATGCATACACGTTAGTGCTGTGACTGTACTTAATTGTACACTTACATTTCGCGCGTAATAGGGAGCGAACCTTTTGCCAAATCTTCCCCGTAACCTAAGGAAGAAGAAAGAGAGGAGAGAGAGAGAGAGAGAGAGAGATTTGAGTTTGAGTTTGAAATTTTAAATGGCTAGAAAAGAGAAGACTAGGTACAAGGCAGCTAGGTGGATGACGTGTATAGAAGGAAAAATAAGGCAAATCATGATGATGATGATGTGGAGAAACCTTTAATATCGAGGATACAAGATGATGCAACCCGCGCTGCTAAGTGCGTGTTACTACTACCATTGCTTCGTGTTGATCAGAACCAATAAAACAATACACAGTTGGCAAAAAATAACTAAATAGTCCGTCTGATCGATTAACAAAAAATATATCACACACACTTTTTCTGTTTACACGTAAACAAAAAACTAAATTGGCTGTGACTGACTACAGACAGACACACGAGTGATCCTATAAGGGTTCCGTTTTTTTCCTTTTGAGGTACGGAACCCGAAAAAAGACGATACAGTGCTTCGAAATCTCGTGTGATGTCACATTTCAGTACATTTTTTATTGAAAATTGACATATAGGGCTAAAAAGGAACATGGGTGGTTTTTAGTCAGTAGAAGTCTGACACTCCCTTTCACTCTACCCAAGAGTGGGCGGGGTTATTTGATGATTTTCCACCCGCCAAAAAAAAGATGACATTTTGTAGTGTATTTTAATATTGTTTGTAATTTAATTTTTATTATTTTTTTAATCTATGTGTCTTTGTGCATGTATCTTTTAGTGACTTTTAATATTTTTGTGAATGTTTATCATTTTATATCATTGTCATATCATATCATTGTATTATTTTGATTATTATTTTGAATTCGCGCGTATTTGTATATATATACTTCTCTAATACTCGTCATGTGGGCAGTCACCTCCTTCCTAGCAATATCGTCATTCACACAGTGCATTCATCGCTGTTTGACAAAATATTGTGATAATTAAACAGTATGTTGCCACTTAACTGAATGAAATAGTACCACGAATACCAAATCATGCCATTGGTTTTCGAACGCAATTATCTAAATTAGTAGATACCAAAAAAAAATAACTGTGGGAGATTCGGGTTGGTTTTAATTTAAAACGAATGTAATCAATAACCACGGCCGAAGCCAGAGACTATAATAGGTTATTATACAGGCATTTTGCTGTATTATACTAGAAACACGTTTTATGTGCCTAAAAACAAACATCATGTGATAAACTATAACTTGTTTAGGTCTGAGTAGCTTAATCGAAACATCCAGATTGTTATATAAATAAAAAATAAACAACACCAAGTAGCAGTACAATTATAGGTTATATTTAAGTTAATAATGTTACTTATCGTCGGACAGAATTCGAATACTTATCAGAATTCGTATCTCCAAAACATTTAATTAGCGCCGTCGTCGGTCGTCTTGCTTGTTTTTCAAAAAAAATATTAGTTTTTCAATCTACACCCATTCTAAACTTAAATAGAGAACGCCATTTTAAAAACCTGAAACTTGTTTGAATATTAGTTTTTTGTTGCTCCTGTAAAATTTGCTGATAAGGACTTACAAATACTGATAATTAGTCCGACGTTTTGCCCTGTGTTTGTCCTGCTTACTACAGTATGTAGATAACACAATATTTTCTGCTTTTGCCTTGTCTAATAAACTCAAACGCTACTGCTGGGCATGTGGTCTGGGATTAAATTCTCATGTCAGGTAAAAGTGTTTAGTGCTTGTTCGAGTGTGTGTTATCGTCAGGAATATCCCAGTGGCAGCTCGAGGTCTGTTTTTGTACCCGGTTGATGGAAATAGGCGCACCCTATTATCTGGGTTTTGAGTATTACCTACGGGTGCAATGTGGGTGTCGACAGTATCAATCGTGATGTTTCAAACCAATAGCTCACGCCACTCTACAATAATATAGCTCCCAAACATTGCCCGAATCTCCTCATCTTTGCCCGGAACTCCCCAAGGCTGCCCGGGGCAATGGAGGCACCCGGGGCAAGTACCTAATGGCGAACCGATAGCCCGCTGTCTTTGCCAACTCTGATTGATTGTCGGACACTCTGCAGATTATTGTTGAAGCGTTCTGTTGCAATTGACGTATTTGTTTAGGATATCATCGGCGATTTACTTTAAAACTAACAGTTTACAGTTTTGGTAGTAACAAGGGTTGATCAAGTTTCAATAGCCAGGGACTTTAATTAAAACTTCACTTGCCAGTTACTTATTTTTTATATTTATGTTTAACGGGTTTATCGGAAAACACGTTAAGGCATTGCTTGGTCCCGGCTGACACTTGTGTCTTTAACAGTTGTCAGTGGTGGTCAGTGACCAGAAAAACCGACAACCAGTCTTACCAAGAGGTATCGCATTACCCTGTACGAACTGGGTTTCGAAGGTGAAACTTAATTTTGTAAATCTGTACATTATTGCTAGAGTTAGTCTCTATTGTCCTATTCTCTAATTTAAATGATTCACATGTCTATATAGCGCACTAAATGATTAAATGTCAGGACATTGCTCAATAGAAGCAATCTGGGTAACCAAATTGTTGGGTAAAGAGATTGCACTGTGAACACAAACAATATCCAGAAACTTGTCTTTGACTTTGAGAGTTGCTTCACTAAGTCAAAGTCAAGTTATTTTCAAGTTGATGCGATTCTGATCTGATAGCAATGGAGAATTGCTTGCACCAATATCCGACTTAGATCAGAACCGATCAAAGTCTGTACAAGCAATATTATGTAGCCAATAAATTCATCTTTGCTGGAGTTGTTTGGTCTAGTTCTACAATTCCAACAATGTCTATTATATATCTATATATCATATTTATATATCTATGTATTAGTATGTACCATTTATGTAGGTATATTAATTTATGTTTACAAAATAGTATTCTCCTAATTTATTTATTTTTCTACTCTACCACAACGCTGTCCTATTTGACCAAGGTTGACTGGTAGAGAATGCCTCGTGGCATTAAGTCCACCTATGTACCACATTTGTGCATGAAGTTTAAATAAGTAAATAAATAAATATCTGGCCAAAAAATAAGGTGGTGGCTGAAAATAGCGTCAATTATGAAATATCATTTAAATCATTATCATTCCTTCTACTAATTGCAACACTCCACATTCTTATAACACTACTAAAAGCCAATTAAACATGAGATCCAAAACATCTGCCAAACGAACAGTCCGAAGTGAAACTGTCCGACATTCCGATACAAATTAATGTTTGATGAACACAAAAACTTTATAACGACCCTCAAAATTTCTAAAATAAAACAATATCGTCTTATGAAACTTTGAACGAACAAACACACACACACACACGAACAAACATGGCAGTTTCTTTTCGATTGTGTACAAAGTATAATTACACAACTCGGTACATTTTATAAGGCTTTTTTTTTGGGGTTGGGATATCATAAAATAACCCCTCCCGCTCTTGGGCAGAGCGAAAGAGAGTGTCAGACTTCTACTGACTAAAAACCACCCATGTTCCTTCTTAGCCCTTTATGTTGACGCTGCGGTATCTCTTGCGAACAACCCGCAACCTCGACGGAATTTTATAAGGCCTGGAATCGACAAACAATTGATTTAGATGTCTATATTGACGATGTTTTTAAGTTTAAATGAACAAATCATGCACTTTACATTATTCCCTATCTATGACGATCTACTTTTAGTCTCCTTTACACTTGCTACTGTAATACAAAGGTATTACTAAACTTTTTATTTACAGTACTAAACCTTTACAATCGCTGATCCCTCTAAGACTTAAATCTACTTAACTCGTGCACTTTACTAAACACCCAACTAGGTACAAGTACATTATGCAAAGCTTCACCTTCACATACAACTAAACCAAAAGCTTCTAGTTTAACACAATCCTAAAAATTAACATTTCAAAGCCAAATATAAGAAAGGTAGATTTTAGTGTCACAGGAAGCAATAAATTTGGTGCTAATTACCAAGTTTGCTTTGTGGACGCCGAGCGCGTTAAAGAGCAATTACAGGACACCTGGATGTAGCCGTGTATGTCTGTGGATGTGTGGATGCCCGTGGATGTTGAGCAATGGTAATCGTTGTTATAATTACTGCTAGTTAATCGACGGATGTGCATGCAATGTAAGCGAATTTTGTTGTTGGAGAGGAGCTAGGGTGCCAATGACGATATGTTTGAGCCGCTTTTTAATTACATTCGAATTCAATAATTGTTGACTGACAAGAACTATAAATTTCTTGTAGTTCTTTATTCAGCCTCTTTAGAATTACTTCAACACGTCTAACCAATACTTCTTTGATGGTCATAACAATCATCACCATCTTCTTCTTCTTCTTTTCGTTTCAATTGTACGGTCAGCAATAGAAGTAGCTCAACATTTCGGAATTGTTATTATATGATTAACAGGACTCCAGCTATTATTTTTAATGTTCCAGATGATTATTCGTCAAAATATTCCTAGCTCCACAATAACTGTAATAAAATAAAATAATATCTAACAAAATTTTATTAAAAAACTGCTTCGAGACTTGAGTAGTGTTAATCTACTTTTGAAGCTGACTGTACTTCCATATTATATGGTTTGGGCCTAGTAGGTAGCCACGTTTATTGCAGTGGCAGAAGCGCTGTAAACGGACATCTGGGAGACTCCAGTAGGGTGTCTAAAATGGCCGCTTCAGCAGAATCGTAATATTAATCATGTTAAAAACTTAAAAGTCTTTATATCGACTTTATAGTTATAGACATTAAGTCCATTTTAAGAATTTGAAATATTTAACGTGATTCATACTAAGATTCTGCGTGGATTCTGATAAAGCGGCCATTTTAGACCCGCAGGTGGGGCATAAGTAGCCTGTATGTATTGTTCCCTCTGCTGAAACGAACACCTCATCTCTAACAGAGGAAGCTAGCTGTTATCTACCACTTATGTTCCTAGAACTCCTTTTTACTTAAGATTTTGAATACGATATTTCTCAATCTCCATCTCAATTCACTATCCTTAGTTGACGGTCTCCCCGACTATAAAGTTCAAAGCGCTCATCAAAAAACTGCGGGCGCAGCGCACACCGGCCACATTCATCACTTATCAATAAGTTCGCAGAAACTATAGCTTCGGACCGTCTTGCTCCTTTTGTAGATTATCATCGGATCAACGTAATTCTGTAGCTCTTCACGTGGAATGATGACGACAATTTGTGGTCCGCAGTGATTAATGTGCTATTTGAATCTGTAGTAAATACTCATAAGTATGTGGTCGTTAAATGTAGACGAGTTCTTTGAGATAAATAATTCAGATATAAGGGAATTCATTTATAGTTCTATCTTTTTTGTATATCAAATAAAACGCTACTCTCTGGGTTTCCGTCAAAAAAATATCGTTTATTATATGAATTATAAGATTTCAAAGTTGATGCGATTCATTTAATTTGAAAACAATTTATGGTTACTAGATAATTCGGTGGCTGAATTACCAATGTATCAATTTATACATGACCATTATAACTATGAAACCAGCAGTTACCATCAATAACAGCATACCATACAAAGTAAAGGAAGTAAGCAATTTATAACACTTTCGTGCACTCACATAAATCTTACCAAATTACTTTAAAAACACTACAAATCACCTACTACTGAAATCAAAGACCGTATTTTCAAATTCCGATTGAAGGCACATTTAAATCACTCGAGAATATTTTATCGAACATTCTTATAATGTCTCAATTGATTTCCAAATAACGGAAGAAACCAATAACGGTCAATTAAAATTATACGAAGCTTTTTAGATAAGGAATCGTTCGGTATAAATCAGGGGCGATGCGTTACGAATTCACTACATTTACATAATCGACCACTTCGCTGCCGGCGACTATCGGTTCGTCCAACCATGTTTCATTGTAATTTTAATGCGCGACAACCCTGGACTCACACTCAAAGCACTGAACCACGAACTTTGTTGCTTACACAATAAAGTTGAAGATCAGTAAATGGGTCGCAAAAACAAGGTTGTGCTGGTATGTTTAAGTGAGAACGGAGTACAATGGGACAAAGAAGCGTCCGCAATTAAATCGGCGCTTTTTGCGAATGCTGTCGTTTTGAACAACGATGGGCGGTGGGCGATGGCGTCCGCTGGTGGACGATGGGCTTTATGTGACGTCGCATTGAACGCGTGCATTGATGCGCTACAGATAGATGGACAGTTGTTCTTATACGGAAAATTGTAATACTGGAGTGTTTTACTTATCTTTTCAGCTTTTGCAAGAAAAACTACCTGTTTTCCATTTCAATTCGTTGCAGTTTCAATACTCTTTAAAATGCTTTGAATAAGTAAGGAGGAAAGGGAAGTCATAATGCAGCATAGCATTTCCCTGAAATAAATTTTCTGAGCTAAAAGAACACTGGGTAAAGTACCGTATTTTAGCAGCCTCCGCTGTTCAACATAAAACATAGCAATAAAAAATCCACACATTGTTAGCAGGCATAAACCAGACAGACGATACATTACACCAATACTTCATAACGAAGACTGAAAACAATCCATTGAACAAGGTAGTCTGTCAAGAGGCTGGCAACACTGGCGCTTATTAAAAACATCTCGATGATGTATTGCCAGTAATTTCTGCGGAATACCCCCTTAATAGGGGTGCGTCCCGGCCTTGGTGAGGGTAGGGTTGCCGAATGTGGTATTTGTAACGAAAAACGGTAGTGTTTATTTGCAAGAAATGAATTGAATTGAATTAGAATTATTTTTTATACTAGCTGTTGCCAGCGGCTTCACCCGCTACAACTCGAAAATTATCCCACACTATGGATAAAAACTACCCTATGTGTGAATCCAGGTTATAAACTATCTGTGTACCAAATTTTATCCAAATCCGTTTAGTAGTTTTTACGTGAAGAACACACTCACAAACTTTCGCCTTTATAATATTAGAGTGATATTAAATGGCAAAATAAGAGAAAAGCAAGAATGAGGTGAAAGTACTCATTCGAAGGGAAGAAAAGTATTCGATATAGATATAACGAATGTTCTCGAATGAAATGAAACTTTCAATAAATCCGCAAGCATACCTTTCAAACATTTTCCAATATGTTTAGGTATATTTACAGAGAATACTTTTCAAAGTACATTTTCTACAATCTGCATGAGAACCATTTTTCATATCTCATCATATATCGTATCGAATAGGATTAATTTTACTACCTATCACTGTAATAATGATCCCTTTTTTTTTTTTTTTTTTTTTGGTGGGTGTAAAATCGTCGAATAACCCCTCCCGCTCTTGGGCAGAGCGAAAGGGAGTGTCAGACTTCTACTGACTAAAAACCACCCATGTTCCTTCTTCGCCCTCTATGTCGAGGCCGCGATAACCAGAGGACTACCCGCGGCCCCGACAGGCGTCGGCCCTTTCGGGCCCCTCCCATGTTGCTGACATCTCTTTGAGGCGCGCGTGGAACACGAACGCGCCGTCGACACGGCCTGTTTTCGTCGTGAGACGGACGGACGGCGAGTTAGCCCATCACTCACCGTCCACAGGCCCGCGTCTACGGTGGCCGGAGGTCATCGCGGGACCCCCGACGCCCGGAGCGCCTCCCGCGGCGGCTGGGACGAGAGGTTCTCTCCCTCTCGCGTTCCGCCACCTCCTTCGCCAGCATCACTGCTTCGCAGAAGGAGGCGACGGCGTCCCATTCCTCCTCGCCCCGGACCATGGCTTGCACCAGGGCCGGGTAATAATGATCCCTTGGTTCTCCATTCCGATCGCATCCTTGTTCAAAAGGTATACAACCTACTTAGCTTTGCAGTATAGGAAAAATCAAAATCAAAACTCATTTATTTAAACTAGGCTGATAATCAGCACTTTCCGAACGTCAAAATTTACTTTACTTTACTTATTTACAAGAGACAGTCCCCCAAAACGCCTCCCCTTCGACACTTCGTAACATGGTAATGCCGTAAATACAGTGATACTTTTTTTTTAACTTTACATATCTGACAACATAGGGAACCATGCTTATCTACAACTAACAAAATGTAACTGTCTATGAGTAGAGGAAGAAACGATGGATGGACTGTGTTAAGAATGATATGGTAAGCGAGGAGGTGTCTCACGAGATGATGAGAAACAGAGAAGTATGGAACGGGAAGACATTCTGTGCCGACCCCAAATAAATAGGTGTAAGGACCAGAGAATGATTATAACAAAATATAACTGTTTAATGTCTAATGCCAAATCTTGAGTCCCCAAATATGCATATTATTCACAAATACCGGGATTGAAAAATGGATTTTTGCATTTCTAAAAAGCTGATCCGTATCCACAAGAATGACTTCAGTAACTTTACGTCCTTATAATTATTTATACCGCCACAAAATTGTCTCCCAGCCCTACGAATTGTAATAATTTACAGGTTTCTTAATAAATACGTGGAGTGCGGCCATCGAGCGTTGTTATATTAATTGCAGCGGTTATTAATTCATGCGCTGTCGCTGGTTGCCACTCGTGCGCCGGTAGTCGCTGATCAATCAACTGCAAGTGGCTAACATTTTAACTGTATACAAACAAAATAAACTATGATTTTCAGAATGAAAGAAGATTGAATTAAATTTTTGTGTCTATAAAGTCCACTTGCACCGATAGCCGACACAGAATGAGGTTTGAAACATGTTTATAGCTGTAAACGCATTTTTTGATTTGTGATGTAATCGGGCTCTTAAGTAAAGTTACATAAATTGAAATCGCTGACAGTAGAGGACCAGTTTTTAGGAATATTACTTACATTTTTACTGAAAGCAATATTAGTTAACTACACATACTACACTCTATATACTTTTTTTTATCACTCACCTGTTTACTTGATTATGAAGTAGTAACGAAGGAAACCATAAAAATAATTCTTTAAAACAATGATCACTCACTCATGATATTCGCTTACTCATCATTTATTTGCTCCGAGGGCAGTTAAACGTCAAACCAAGCCGTTGGACAGGTTACTAGTACGTAGTTAACTACGACAACAGTTACTGTTAGATGTTCCAGTGAGCTTTATGACTTGAACCAGCTATAAGTAGCTTGTCCGGGTAATAAGTAGCTCATGTAACGGAATAAAGGACTAATAAACAGCTTATTAAGAGTCTGTGTTAATTGTATTTTATAATTAGTTACGATGACGGCAGCTAAGCAAGCGGGTGGTGTACTATAACTAGAAGATATCGCTTATCATTGAACATGATATCGAAATTAATTGATGATGCTTTTGCCCTGTTATAGGAAATGCAACAGGGGGTTGAGCAGAGGTCTTGCAGCAGGTGAATGGCCTAAGTCGGAGACAATAATTATTAAAAAACAGGAAAAAGAAAAAACATTGACGCTTGTGACGTCACTGACAGCTAAAAAATGACATATTAATGTCTAAAAATATGACGTCCCACGAGTTTTCAAAGCACTTTAACGTCTTAATTGTTATAAATAAATATGTGTCCATTATTTTTTGGAAATCTATCTGACGGACTAATTATGATTTTTTTTTTGTAAATAAGGTACCTAGCTATTAAAAGTCGAATTAACATGCTGGGTTCCAACCCATAACCCCTTGCTCAAGAAGTGAGTTCTTAATCCTTGGGCCTCTTTGATAGAAGGACTCTATTCATTTAGCATCGTATTGGATGTATTGTCTGTAATGTTGCTATAACTAGTGGTAAAAATAAATAAATAAATCTCACTATAATAATATAACCATTGGTAGCGAAGCTTTATAATGTGAAACTAAAAAAGGATTCCAGCTGCATTTCCACCCACATACTAAAAAAAAAAAATGTGAAATGTGTTTAACTGGACTAAGGCTATAACATTTATTTCACAATGATATTAATGAGACAGACATATCGTAAAGTTTCAGCTGCTTCGAATGTATTTGTTACAGTCGATGTTAAGATATTTGTTATCATGTCTTTCTTTCTGGTTGATAGATAAGCCTGCAACAATTTTGTCAGTACGCCATTAATTCAAGAACTTATTAAAATGTTGCCGACAGAATATCGTGTTGATTTATTTGAAGGCCTTTTAAAGGCAGATCATTAGTTATGAATTGAATGAGTCGTCCTCAGTAGTTGTAGATTAATGGGTCTGTGAAAGTACAGTCGTGCATAACATAACATCATCACACCTGTTATCTCTGAAGGGTTTGGCAGAGATGTACCCATTACTGCATCCACATTTAGCCAATTCTGTTGCCATCAACTGCGCACAAATCCAGGCTTCGTGGTTGCTGCTGAAAAATTCTTCATGGAGACCACCAACAACACTTTGCCTTTTTTTGGGGGTGGGAAATCATCAAATAACCCCGCTCTTGGGCACAGCGAAAGCGAGTGTCAGACTTCTTATACGGACTAAAAACCACCCATGTTCCTTCTTGTTATACAGTACAGTGCAGTAGTCGCGCTTGCAATTACAAGAGCAACAAAGCAGTCTGTTACCAGATGTGTCTAACCCATCTTACTAAGATTGGTAAAGCAATGTAGTTGACTGTACTACCACGAAACTCTATGTGCCGCATCTGTCTGTTGAGTGAATTTTCTAGTGCAGTAAACAGAGACACATCACACATAAAACCTTTCCTTTTTATGCTGAAGATATCTATGTTAAAATCGTAGTGACATGCATTTGTTGTTACGGTATGCGTCGCGTCGTGCCTTCGTCGTCACAGCAGTAATTCGACGTAGCATATTTCAAGTAGATACACGCAGCCTTAAAATACACAAAAAAATATCTCAAAACAATGAATCCTGTTTAGTTTTTTCAATACCTATGTAGTTACTTTATTGTGTGAGACATAATCAACTTCCTTTACAGTTAGCCCAGCACCATCGTAGGGAACTATGTATTCAGCTTCAATGAAGTTTCTTCCTAACTTTTTTACCGGAAAAACATCGTCCTGCGTAAACACAAGTCAGTCCAGTACATCATAAGTAAAGGCCAATAGCAGGGTAAGCATAGAGGTCAGCTACATAAATAGACGGGCAGTTGTCTGCCACGGACAATTTGAAGCTAATGGGCCGCGACTCATTTACTCCCGGCTTGTTTTGGACGGCCATATGCTAAGGATGCTAAATAAGGCAGATGCGACGGGTTGTGGTGACCGCGGATTGTGCCTACCCTGTACAGAATAGGACTTCAGCGGGGTTTTTGCGTAACACACTGTCAATGGTTTGTAAATTTCCAAAAAAAAACTAAATCATTCGGATTGTGACACAAAAGTTTCCTACGTAATTATAGACCGTTCTCGAGTTCAGTTAGTACCAAACTGACTAGTAAACAGTAGACATTAAGGGAGTGTCCCCTATTTTTTTATTATATGCAAAAGTTGTGAAAGCCAGAAAACAGCCAGTGTGCTTGCGGTTCTGCCCTAACCCAGGGATAAATAAAATAAGCGAAAGTGCTGAATGATACTTACATGCCGTAGATATGCAATACTTAACACACTATATAATTTGGTTAGAATGTGATGCAAAACGAAGGTTTAGACTTCATATTTGAAATTTACAATAATATGATTCCTGGCGTATCCTTATAACACATAATTATCATGGATAGAAGACCACTGTCATTCATGATGTGTTTCCATTTTAGGAGTATGTTCTGCAAACAGTTCGCTATTCAGTCTCCAGTGCAGTCCCCCCACCCCCGCACTAATCCGCCGCTTCTGCACAATTTCCGCCTTTATCTATGTCCAGCTGGGGCAGTAGTTGCGAACTATCGCACTCGACCGCGAGCCACCGCCCTCATAAAGAAAGAACATTTTTTACACGGACACTACCGAATATTGCCGAACATTGCCGAAGATTAGTGCCGCGCGAGCGCACCACACAAATAGTAAAAGTATTTGAACTGTGCGTAATCGAGGTAGTTCATGTCGGTTTTAGGGGAATTACAGTTCTGTTATGTTTGTGATAAACATACGGACACACGGATAAACATGCGGATATGGTGATAGGCAGTTGAAATACGCATCTTCTTACGGCTATTGGGCTTCATGGCAAGTTAGCCGAATGTCTTGGTGCTGCAGTTTGTGACCCCTTGTTTACTGGCAGTATGGTGAATGCTGTGAGTTAAAAATGTTTATGGGATTGGCAACGAACGTATTATATCAATATTCAATGCTGGAGAAATCAATGGACTCCTAAAATACAGGCATTTCTTTCCTAATTTGGGGTTTCAAGATCTCAACTAAATATAGTAGGATTTGGCTGCGAATGATTTGTGTATAATTTACAGATGTTGGATCAATACACATTTATTTTTATATATTAGGTCTAAGATATCCATAGTAGCATGTAGTACCAAACCAAAAGACTTGACAACCACTTAACCTAGACTTCTTATGCAATTAAAACAATTAAATTTCAGTAAAGAGGGAAGGTTGGTCTTTGCCCCGCAGTGGGACACAAATGACTGATATTAATAATAAAGTCAACTTGCATCTTAGCCAAGCGTCACTAAAACCACAAAACACTTTGAAAATTCTAACCACCAAAATAAAATAGTACCTATTCATACAATTGTATTGTGCTTCACCCCCAGCTCCCCGGCGAGGGATGTGACGTAGAATTAGCCAGCGTGGCGGCTCCACCATGTTGCCTGCCTACCCCAGTATTGATGCACGGCATGATTTACCGACGACGTCCGATAACCTTTCCTTTGATATATTGATCTCGGACAAGCGGCTATTTATGAAGCTTTTTATCTCTTTTCATGTTGCCTTTGAATGGGAATGCGGAGTTGAAATTGTATGAGTTTTTATTTGGACGTAAGTTTGAACTACGGTGGATAAAATGTCGATTATGTTTTTGTGGCAATTGCAAATTGAGTGTTGGAAAATGCATTACATACGCTAGGTTTAATTTTCCAGTTTTTTTTTTCCATTACGCCATGCCCTATAATCCCCGAAGGTGTGTACATAATAGTACACCTACATTTTTCGCCAATGATTTTTCGCCAATTTTTCGCCAATGATTTTTAAGTCCCATATAATAGGGGCCGAGCCTATTGCCAACAAGCAAGCACAAAGCCAGACTTCGTTGTTGCTAGAGCGCGCGCAAGATAAGTCTGCGCGCGGACAAAATCGGAACTAATCGTTGGCTGCCATCTTGTCGTTTATGTCAGGTGTCAAGAGAGTGTACTGTGTTCCGTGTTTTTATTCGTTTTATAAGTCAATAATCCCTATCATTATGCCTAAAGTGATTAAAAGTGCTGGTAGAGATATTTTTTAGTTAGTTGTAATAACTTCTAAATAATAAACTTGAATTACTTTAAATTTTGAGTAATAAAAAGTTAGTATTGAATAAATGAAGGAAAAAAGATTAGTTAGCTGGCAACATTAAGCACGCCACCAGCGCCGCCAGTAACGCGCAGACTTATCTTGCGCGCACTCTACTGAGAAATTTCTCATTGACAAACCCAATAACATTGGGTTTGTCAATCCCGACGCGTTTCCAGTTTAAAGTTTAAAAACCTGTATTAATTTATTTGTTGTTGAGCTACTACATGTAAACTATCTGCTACGAAAACATACACGTATCTACCTCCTGATTAAAGACGATGCTAGGAGCCCACAATATCCCGTCGGGGCCGCGGGTTGTGAAGTCTGACACTCCCTTTCGCTCTGCCCAAGAGCGGGAGGGGTTATTCGATGATTTTCCACAAGCCAACAAAAAAAAAGGAGCCCACAATGTCAAGAGAGAATGTGCATTAAACCGTTAATTTTAGCACACAGCATCACTATGTGTACCACAAAACCAATTAGCTAAAACTCCAACACACTACTAAATGAAAGCAACAACTGATTTTTAAAACCAACGAATCTTCCCATTTACTACACTTGCTGATCCAGCAAGAACCGCCGAGTGCGACCTCGCTTGATCTTGCTTAACAACGGAAAGTGCCACAAGTGCACATACAAGCTAATTAGTAGTGCGATTGTGTGAGACTAGGGTGCTACTATTTTTTTTTTTTTTTTGACGGGTGGAAAATCATCGAATAACCCCTCCCGCTCTTGCAGAGCGAAAGGGAGGGTCAGACTTCTACTGACTAAAAACCACCCATGTTCCTTCTTCGCCCTCTATGTCGAGGCCGCGATAACAAGTGTACAACCCGCGGCCCACTAGGGTGTTACCTCGTGCATTATTTGTTGCGGTGTGCGTTGCTGCGTGCTTTCGTGCTCGCAGTGTTCGTTGTTGCTGGCATTCGGCGGCATGTGGTTCGGCGTGGTGGCTTTCGGGATGACGTATTGCACTCGTAGTTTTGTTTTATGAATAGTTCTTCTGACATTCAAAAGTGCCTGTAATGGCTTCATTGAGTTTGAGTTTGAGTTTGAACCATAGTACTACCATTTTGAAGTCCAAACAAAAAACTGAAAATATAAAAAAAACAAACTGTAAAGTGGTTCACCGTTAAAACTTTTGTAGGTTAGATGACCTAGCAAGTTTTAACTGTGTAGTCTTAATAGGTTCCGAATAAAATGGCTGTATACGGACGGACAGACAGATAAACAGATATGACGTATCTATAAGGGTTACGTTTTTTGCCTACGGAACAATAATAAAAAGGCTGGCTATCATTATTAATTGTTTTTCTGGAATACTTTTAACGTTTCTTGTTTCCAAAGAGTTGAAAAGTCGAGACGAATTCCAATATTCGACATAGTCCAGACGTAGGGTTAAAAAGACAGACATCGTCAGGCAAAACCCAAATGTATGGAAACCCTAGACTAGGGTCCGCCACGGCACGGCCCGGCACGGCATGGCAACGGTACGGCACGGCGCAAATTAAACAAATGCAATGATTTGTATAAATAAATTCTTGTTCTTGCAGCGTCCACTACGAACCAATCAAATTACTTCACTTTGTTAGTTGATTGCGCGCAACGAGTCATAAGGAATGGACGGTGTTGTTTACGGATATTTAGTTTTAGTTTCAGCGGAAACTTTTCGTATTTTCAGGAGGTTTTGACGCGTTTTCAGGCAAACGTTTTAAACTTACCCTTTTTTGTTAACATCACGCCTGTAATCCCCGGAAAGATTTAGGCAGACGTGTACCCCTTTAGTACACACACATTTTTCGACAGTTACTCGTATGTTTTAAGTCTCAAGTAATAAGAGGCAAGTCTATTGCAACAACATCAACCTGCCGCTAATCCAGACTCCATTATTGTTACTGGCATATTATAGTGTAAGTAGATTCATCGTGTTTGTTTAGGGATTTGTGCTACTTAGGTAGGTATGTTTAGACCTGGCTCGTCATCAGCCTTCGTCTTATCTAGCGCGCTAGTTACTCAGGGAGTCAGGAAATATCCGAACTTCAGAGAGAGAACTATTGTGTTATCAAAGCTCAAGTGGCAGCAGTTGTAGCAAAATGAAGCTGAAGTGGAAGTGGGCCACTAGTGCACACAAAAAGGTGGCCAAAGAGCATCACCTACTGGATGCTCGATAGAGGAATTCGACGACGACGTATTCTTGTTTGCGCGAGAAACGTGTCCAAAGATCACACAGAAAAAAGAACTTCAGAAAGAGGGAGGTATGGGAGGCCTTTTTCAGCAGTGGGAAACTCAATAGGCCAACAAATACATTCATCACTAGTAGTCACTCATGGAACTCCATTTGATATGCTTAACTTTTCTTGGGACAAACATTATGCTCACAGAAACTCATACTGATAAATTAACAAAACAATCCACATTGCCACATCTACGCCCCACAACCGCCTACTTCCCGGTACACACAGTTCGACGTCCATGTTGGCTCTTAATTAATTTATACCCGTTCTTGTCCAGGTACAAAGTAGTGTTCTATGAAAAATTGCGCCAGCCACCGACTAATGGGAACAGCAGAGTACGCCACAAGTGGCTTTAACTACCCTTTAGAACGTGCACGAGAATTGAGACTAAAAGTTAGCATTTTTAACTTTTAGTTGTGCAATTATAGTACAGTTTGCTGAAGCATTAGTGAAATAATCTACAAGTTCTAGTTATAACAGTATTTTCCATTATCATTTTAAGGGATAAAGTTAAATAAAAACCGGGGGTTAACGGTTGACCACAATGCTTGCTCAAACCGCAGCGTTAACGATTTGAAACCATCAATAATTCTAGATTTTCCCGCGATGTTTCCCTCCACTATAAGTCACACTGACGTTGATAAAGCCATAATGGAGGTTTTGAACTCGCCACTAGCTGCTTAAGAGTTTCTTTGAACTTTTTGGTCAATAGTTTTACGAATGGTTGACTAAAGTAGCGTATACCGAGAACGTAATTGTCTAGAGGTACATTACAGCAAAAGCCCATCATTGACTGAAAATTCAGGAGTGTTGCTCTGACAAAGGAATAATCTTCATTCGTGAAACAGTAATGGATAGCAAAGGGGTCAATACCTCTACGATAGTCTCTCAGGAACAAAGCCTAAAGGCTTTAGACAATACCCTTCTGCGCTGCTGGTTGTTCGAAAGAGATACCTCGGCCTCGGCACAAAGGGCTAAGAAGGAATATGGGTGGTTTTTAGTCAGTAGAAGTCTGACACTCCGTACCTCTCTGCCCAGAGCGGGAGCGGTCATTTGATGATTTCCCATCACCAAAAAAAAGGGCTTTACACAATACCGTAGCTCACAGAGCCAACCATGTAGAAGCTTATTCAATTTCAAACGCATTTTGCAGTTACAGCTCAGTCCATCAGAACACATACAAATGTTTGTATAGTGACTTGCTTTGATACCTGTGTTTCTGTATCCAGTTGGAAATCAATCAAAGCCGACGGTCTAACTACTCAAAGCCTTTTGCTATGGCTGACGTAAAATGTTTTCATAGAATCTCGACATTTATGGCAAAAGCTTCCCATCCGTCTCGTATTTGTATTTGTATAGCGACTTTCAACAGAATTGGTCGTAGCGTTTGTCAATGCTACACATTTTATACTGTTCCATCACCGTTATTGCTGATAGAATATAATTTTGTCTATGCCCTGCTTAAATACAGTAGGGATGTTTGTTGATTAAAAAAGTATGATTCTAATTAGTCCGTCTTTTAGATTGTCGAAAAATATTGGATACGTCTTTTTTGTTTTAACAAATCAATAAAAAATAACGAAGAAAAAACGCGTCAAAGATTTGAGTGGGGGGTTGTGACGTCACTCACCGGTAAAGAATGTCTTAGAAAATGACGTCACACGTGTTTTCAAAGCACTGTATCGTCTTCATTATTTGTTTACGTGAAAATAGAAAAAATACATGTCTAATATTTTTTGGAAATCTATCTGACGGACTAATTAGTTTTTTTTTGTTAACTACCCTATCTAAGAATGACTTCCATCCAAAATTCGTTTTGTATTAAGTATTTAGTTGTCAGAAAGGAGACACAAATACCTCTCTAACTGCCGCACTCAGAGATATTTAATGATTACTAAAGCCATCACTTAGTAAAGATTTTAAAAATGTTAAAATCTTTACTAACTGTGTGTGTTTAGTAATCACTAAATGACTCTGAGTGCGGCAGTTAGTGACACTAATAGCATGGTGAAAATAGGTATACGTGAACACGAACAATTCCGGAAGGATCTCAACTTTAAGGTTTTTATTCGACTTTTCCTTCTAGCAAGACCTAAAAGTTACACAACCAACAATTCATAAAACCCTTTTTCTTTTAAAATCTGTGAGAAAGTTATCGCTTAAGTGGTTACAGGACCCTAGCTATGTCATAGTTTGATGGATCGCTCCAGGATCAGCTCCAATCCGGCTGAAACGATGAATGGAATGGATACGATTACGCGATATCGTGTTCGAAATATCTAGGATTTAGGCGAATTCTGGTTTTTTAGGTCGACGTTCATAGAAGAGTATTTCGTTTAACTTTCAGGTGAAAAAAGGAAGGAAAAATATTTATTTATCGCAGGCACATGACGTGCATAAAAATATCAATAGCCCTACATCGCATCGCATAAAATATTTACAATACAACAGGATGAAAAAAAAAAAAAAAATGATAAAAAGACAAGCAAACTCAAAGCATTTATTACAATAAAATGCATTTAAACAGGCACTTTTGAATGTCAGAAAAACAAATAAAATGAAGCTACAGTCACAGTCACAAGGCATAACAACTTGTGAAAGTACTGTAGTTGCCAATTCCCTAGCGTAGATCTCTATGGAGAAGAACGGGCAAGAAACTCCATGGGACACTCTTATAGATCAATATTTTGTTACAAAATCTTGGTTACATCATTCATGTTGATATCTTGCATATAATATGTGAGAACGATATAAAAAAGGTGCAAGTTAAGAGCGTCCAGAGTAACCGATTTAAAAAAGCAGGTTACACTTCAAGACTGTGCTGCGGGTGTTTTCCTAGGGGCGAAAGTTACTTATTCCCCTAGATAGGGGTTGGCGCCCGTGACGTAGTGAGGGCGCTAATAGTTAGGGTTAGTTAGGAGTTAGGGACTAAATAAGTAATTTACCCGAGGTAAACACTGTGCTTTTAATTACGAATACAAGGAAAGTAAAATAAAAACATAAATATTATTAGCTAAAGAAAAAATGAGTGTTGATCGGTTTGTCGCTGACCCGCTTTTTTTTTGTTCCCTTGTCTTCCAGAGTATACAGCCAGTATTAAAAAAAAATGTGTGTTTATTATCTTAAATCTATACAGTTAAGTTGCCGGGGCTTCCCAGAAAGTAATCCGAAGATACATGGATGGGATAAACCTCGCTCTTCCTCGAAATAATTAACAATTGTTTATCTGTGCTAATTAGGTATAGTTTACACATTTTTAAAAGAAACAAAAAGACCAATAAAAAGATAAAAGAATAAAAGAAAAAATGAGAATCGTGTTCATGGCAGTGTGTTTAGTATAAATGTGTGTTTATAAGTGTGTTCATGAGTGTGTGGATGTATATTTTGTGTGTAAGAGTGGGTGTGTGTGGGTGGGCGTGTGTATGTGTGAATGTGTGTGTGTGTGTGTGTGTGTGTGTGTGTGTTGGAGTGTGTGTGTTGGATTGTGTGTGCGTGTGTTGGAGTTTGTGTGTGTGTGTGTGTCAGTATGCATGACGCTCAACCCAGAGTCGCCAAAATGTCTTCAACGGCATCATAATTAAAAAAATTGTATGTACATCATTAAAAAGATTTTGCCGAAATGTATGTTATTTTAGAGAAATTGTTAAAATTAAATAATTAAGTCATAAAATTATATCATTAAGCTATCTTTATGTTATTTTAATTTTTAAATGCGCTGTTATTTAGTGTCTGCATAAAAAGCTGGAACATGGCGGAATAAAAATGTGAAAATAGACATCGTTTTTTTTAATAATTTTACATCTGTCAGTTGAAAGCGATTCTTCCTAGGGCTGAAAAGTTGTACTTTCAACCCGCTCCGTAGGCATGTTATGACCTACTTTCAGAGTATGAGTAATGAAAAAGTTTGTACTGATTTCTGTTACGAATAAAATAATAATGGAGGCCGGTAATTATTGCTAGTCAGTTACAAGTTTAGAGGAACCCCGTCGGGGCTGCGGGTTGTTTGAAAGAGATGCCGCGGCCTCGACACAAAGGGCTAAGAAGGAACATGGGTGGTTTTCAGTCAGTAGAAGTCTGACACTCCCTTTATTAGAGAGGGTTATTAGATGATTTCCCACACCCAAAACACACCGGAACAGGAAGGAACAGGGTGTTAAGTTCCTCATCCCCTCCACAAAAGGGAGGATTCTACGAACAGACGGGTGTTGTGTCTGGTGGGCTAACTGCCCACTTATGTCAGTCAGGATTTTCTATACGTGCTAATGTCGCGGATGACTTTGATTGCGTGATGTACGAAATGTCATTTAGTTCACATGTGTTGCGATGTGCTGTCGACACACAAGAAAAGCTTTTTCTTTTGCGTTATTATAATAACCATTCATAATCCTGACTTGTGTTAGTACAACGCTTTATTTTGATGTAGCATCGTAGATAAAACAAAAATGTAGACTTAGCAAGACAAAGAAGTCAAAAACACATGACATAACCAATCGTCACATAAAAATGCAGACACATATCTCAAACCGATATCTCGTGACACAAAAAGAACTAAGATCCTAACTTTCTAAACCGCGCATACTTCGGATACTTATTCTTTCCCACAAAAAGGTTAGACATTAAAATAAATCTAGATTTCCAAGAAGCTTGTAATCTAGATTTCCAAGAAGCTTGTGCTGTGCCTGGGGTCTGTGACCTCTGAACAAAAAGTCGTCTGGCTACACTATTGTTTGTTTTAAGGTATTGTCACCTAACTATGTCTGCATAAGATTTTGAGTTAGATTGATGATGCGGTATTTAGTAGTTAGTGGATGTCGTGGATATTCTCTTCTTTCTTTTTAAAAAAACGTTGCCCCACACTAGGAATGTCTCCTGTATCGTGGGTGCGTTCACAAACATTTAAACTCACATTCACAAATACCCAGACCCGAAACAACTATCTGTAGGCCATACAAATATTTGTTCCGTGCGGGGATCGAACCCGCGGCACGCAGCGCAGCAGTCCAATCGCTCAGCCACTGCGCCAACCGTGCCGTCATTGGTGTATTAGTCTACATGTAGTGACTATGCTGGTATAATTAACAGAAGTTTTATATAACTCAGGTGTAGCAAGTTACAGACACCAATATATTACCTACTCGTACGTTATACGATTAGTAGTTACTGAAAGATTTTCTCCGGTTGAAAATTTTTCACAGAATTTTACAGAATTTTATTTTTTTGTAACTAGATGCACTGAATTCATGATCAACCCGAAACAGACTTCGAGTAACCAAGGGTTTTCGTGTTACCCAAATTGAGTTTTGGAGATCCGACAAACAGTTAATCTGCATGTGGATAGACAGGAAACCTGCAACTAGTTATGTTGAATTGCAATGTAATAGAATTCTACATGGATAGAATTAATTCGATAGTTTTTACTTTTAAACATGAACACACCACAACAATATCTAATGAATGCTCGTATTTACCCAACACATGTATGTTTATAAGTGATACGTGTTAACCTATTATGTAATTAAGTTTAATTAGGGTTCCGCAAATGTAGCGAGTCGGCGCCCGCCCGCGGCCTGATTAAATAACTTACTACTGAACCCGCTAATCGACGGCTCAGCCGAACTAATATTGAGTGAATTAATAAAACCGCTAAATGTGCCAACGAAGCGAGATAATCATTTGAAAGGGAATTTCTAAATAAAAATATTGATGTTTCAGGATATTTTGAAAGCACAAAGCACCTACTTGACTTTATCGATAATGGGGAAAAGAAAAAATTGTGGAAATCTAACGTATTTATTACAGTAACACATATTACATAAACAAAATAAAACTATACAATAAAGCCCCATGAATCGACACCCCGCAATTAAAATCAACAAGGGTAACTTTATCAAGCATATTTCCATTAAATTTACGGAGAATTCTCACAGTACACCCCACACCCTGTATTTACCCTCATATCTAGTTGCGCGACTCGAGCCCCGACCCTTAGGCACGATGTTTAGCCCTAACTAAAGCGTATATGATGCCCGCTAATTAACTTAATTACACATTACACACCCCCGCTTACGTATAAACATAGAAATATTCCAAGTTTATAACGCCTTTCGCAAACCCTTTAATTTTTTACAAGTAAATCCAGAGAAACTGAGGTGCCTGCTAATATTTTAAGAGCAAAACGCTAGGGAGTGAATGTGGGCTGTTAAATGCTAATTAGGAGAATCTTTGTGGCGAATAAGTAGTTTGAACTACTAGGTCTGGTTTTAAGGTTTATTTGAAACCTGTCGGGGCTGCGGGTTGTTCGAAAGAGATACTGTGGCCTCGGCACAAGGGCTAAGAAGAAACACGGGTGGTTTTTAGTCAGTAGAAGTCTGACACTTATTTTCGCTCTGCCCATGAGGTGATGATTTCCCTCCCCCCAAAAAAAAAAAGTTTATTTGAAAAGAAATAAAACTTATAGTGCATTATCAGTTTTATTTTTATCATTACATCATTACGTAGGTATTATATCTAAAATTGGATATCAGTACTCATGTCCCACTGAAAAAAGGGCAAATAAACTCACATTGCTTTGTAACAGGTTGTTTTACGAATCCATTTATTATACGAAAAGAAATGCAATGAAGAACTCCATCTCATTTTCACGAAATAACAAAGCAAATAATGATTAGTCCCACAAAACAACACAAGCTCGAATAAACAAAACATTTTCTTTTCTCCGCAATCATCACAAAATACCACATTGATATACAGCGCATATTTCGCAATACATAAAGCAAACATACCATAACGCAACATAAATGGGTAGGCAGTAATGATTTGTAACGTACAATAATCATATCCGGGCGGCGTCGAACCCGGGACGATAAATCACGACACGGCGTATTAACCACTGCGATGACCTTAGCATTGGGGCTACCCTAATGTATGAGGATTAATATTATGTATTTCCAGCAGATATATCACCAAAACCGTCAGAGTTATGCTGTGATTGCTGATGGGTTTAACAGAATCTAAAACTATTTTGTTATCTGTTTGTAGAAACGAAATTATTCTGATATTAGAGAAGAGATTTTTACCTCTACTATTTCTGTAACTTGACTTGACTTCTGTCAATAGTGTTTTATATGGGATTTCTCAGTCACAAAGATGAGTCAAGAATTGTGCCCACGCAAAAGTTTACACCATAATTCATGAGACTTACAAAATTGCAGGTGATACTAAGCCACTCCTGCTCGCCCCTTCGTAAACCAGAGTACCATTATGTTACCATTATTGATACACATAAACACACAGTGAAAATTACCAGTCAATTTAATTCACCTACTAATTAAAGCAAGGCGATTTAGTCTGTCAGACACAGGTCAATGTATCGTCATACATGACAACTTGACACCTTCACTAGCATCGCACAGTGTACATTATGTACCTGTCTTATGTACACACGTTCACCGACCACACATGATACCACTGATTTAAAAGCCTATGGAGTGGGTATGGCTACTGAATTAGCGTGACTACTACAAAAATGTGGCACAGGAAGTGGCCGCCATTTTCATTCATCATCATTCAAGAAAACAACAAAAAGGAGAAGCGCAAAACGGTTTGACAGCGGATCTTCCACAAAACTCGGTGCAAAACATTGACAGGAGGTCAATCTTTTCTTATGCAGATACCTACTGCTTTATTAAAAAGAAACACAATTATTTTTCACACATGTGTGTCGATATTATTGATAATTGTATAAAAATTCTTTCAATAGTAGAATATGCCGTCTCCATAGGTATATTTCAATGCATGTTCACTGACAATTGACGGAGAGCCATCGAATGCCCTCTGTGTGTCAAATGACGATTGAAACTGATTCCGATCATCATTATATTGAACGAGGACCGTGTTAGTACTCCAGGGTACTACATATAAATGTCATGGTGCACTTGTGCTGTAATGTAATGATTCCACCCTTAGGGTGAACGGACATATAGGGCTAAGAAGGAACATGGGTGGTTTTTAGTCAGTAGAAGTCTGACCCTCCCCTCCGCTCTGCCCAAGCGCGGGAGAGGTTATTTGATGATTTTCCACACGCCAAAAAAAAAAAATTGGGTGAACGGACAAAGAATTACTATAGGTATCTCACTAGTTTTAAGTAATATCCTGAGATCTTAGCGTTCAAACAAACAAACAAACTCTTCAGCTTTATTATATTAGTATAGATATAATCTAATTAATAATTACACTCCAGAACAATGACGCACGTCACTTTTTCCATTTTACAATAGATAACAATTTATTATGAAATGTCTCATTTGCAAAGTTCTTTTTTCATCGGAGTGTTGGTAACGACGAACTTGAAACATCTTGTAGTCGCTTAAAATAACAAGATCTCCCATTGTACCTTTCTTATCTTAACGCTATAATTTAGTCTGTATCGTGTGTACCCAAAGTAAACTCCACAACATTAATTTAAACAAACAAACCTACAAGTTACATTGTATTCTGAACAGAACTCAATCTCTGGCCGTATAATTAAAGCGTCTATCTTTAACTAACACAATATAATTAAACAATCCGTAAATCATAACACACACTACCTAATCTCGCCACCTGATCTAGACTTACCCGTAATTACTAATTAGGACTAATCAATCAACTCTCAATTAACAGAGCATACTTGTACTTGTAGCTTACATAGAAGTAACGAAGCGCTTTGTAATTACATACATGAGTATCTAATCATTATCATGATATTATATACTTGATACTAATTAGATACTTGATACTTACATAATTATGTTTAGCCTCATCTAGATTAAATCGTGTGGTGATGTGGTAGTTTAATTTTTAATCAGTTTTAAAAATTTAAAAAGTAAACATAAACCGAAATAAGTATATCTTAGAAAATAATTAGAAATATAATCATGATGGTTCTGCGCGACATAGCCAATCAGACGGCAAATTATTTCTCCTTAATTATACAATTTCATTCATAAGAGCCAATCAAGCAGTTCAAGCTTGTTTAATATTTCGTGTTATCAAAGTCTATCCTTAATGGCATGGTAAGAGAAATAATAATTATTTTGCCGACAAAAGACGTAAGTACAACTTCTTGCTATTTTATTTTAGTAGGCGCTCACGCTCGTGTGACTAATTGCTTACAGAAATACATCAGGCGCGTTTCTTACACGTGTTCATTCAATGTATGCCAAGTGCCAACTTACTAATAATATAGTACTTTTGTGTGTGATGAATAAAAGCATTTTTGTAAGAATTAAATCACGCAATCATGTTATGTCCTGAGGCCTACATAGATTTTAGTGTTCAGACACGTAATTTCGATGTCTGCTGTCAGGACCAGATACAATTAGTGTTAAACATAGATTAGATGATTAGATACATCGACAGTTGGTGGAATTATGACAATTTAACTTGTTACAATAGACATGTATACAGGGTTACTGGTAACTCGACGTGTAATCGCTGTCAGCCTTCCGGGCTGGACAGAATACTTAGTCAATGACAAGAGTCAAGGTTCGGGGCAGAGAAGTAATCAACCCAATGAAACCACTTTACAAACATAACCCACTTCCAACATCCTCCAATAACACTTACATGGCCTTTCAGAACCTAAATCCAAAACCATTTTTATATCAAAACTTAACTACATATTATACTCTCACAGGACCTCTTTACATTCTGCTCCCAAAAATATAAACAAGTGCCCCAATAACGATTAACACAGACCTGACCCTTATACCGCTCCTCAGATAGGCTCGGAGGCAACTTAGCCTGCCCCGGTATACTCGTAGCTATCATATGCAATATTTATAGCGGGCATTAGCAGGTAGATCGGCTGAGTAATGTCGGTCGAATAGGGGACATTTTTGCACGTGGCCGGTAAATGTAGGGTGTGAGAGAAAAGTCGAAGCGATTCTCCAAATATTTTTCATGATTAAGTTTGTCGCAAAAGCGTAGGACACCAGTCCCGTGAGACTACCTCGGCTGAATGCAGTGGAGGTTTTCTTTAAAACTGATTTACTTGAGGGAAATTGTGAGAGGGTACTACCTAGAGATGGATTATGTCGGGTAAAATCAATAGTTTATCTTCAAATTTAAAATAAAATGACGACACGGTTGGCGCAGTGGCTCAGGCAATGGACTGCTGCGCTGCGTGTCGCGGGTTCGATCCCCGCACGGAACAAATATTTGTATGGCCTACAAATAGTTGTTTCGGGCCTGGGTATTTGTGTATGTGAGTTTAAATGTTTGTGAACGCACCCACGATACAGGAGAAATTCCTAGTGTGGGGCAACGTTTTTTTTTTTTAAAAAAATATACTAATGATCAAAGAATCAGCCATGAAGTCACTGTGTTACCAGCGATTCCGTTTGCGTATAATTATAATGTTATTCCACATTTTTTAATAATCATCTGCCTAGCCTTTTCCCAACTATGTTGGGGTCGGCTTCCAGTCTAACCGAATGCAGCTGAATACCAGTATTTTACATGGAGCGACTGCCAATCTGACCTCCACAACCCAGTTAATACTGGGTAATACGATATCCTTTGGTAAGACTGATTGTCAGACTTTCTAGTCACTGACTACCTGTGACGACTGCCAAAAATCTATACAGGGTGTTAGGTTAAATGACGGACATATTGAAGGAGGGATTCAGTATCCGATTCTCGTCCCAAATATGTAAAAAAATTATAAGCTTAATTTAAAAGCGTAATAGTCCATTAACGACTACTTAAATGATAAGAACAGTTGGTCGCTGAGATAAACACAAGACAATATTTGTTATTTATTTATGTTCTTTCTCCAAGATTAGTTTACTGATATGTTATGTTTTTTTTTTATTATTATTATATACTTTTTTATACTTGCCTTACTATTGTATCGAGTCTGGTTCTTCTAACCAACCTAACAGACAGATGTGTGCTGGGGAGTTTGTTCCGCCACTTCTTCTTTCCAGCAAAAACACTAGGAAGTGTCGAAGGGGGGGCGTTTTGGGGGACTGTCTCTTGTAAATAAGTAAAGTAAAGTAAATTTTGACGTTCGAAAAGTGCTGATTATCAGCCTAGTTTGAATAAATGAGTTTTGATTTTGATTTTGATTTTGTGAAGTTATTGTGCCAGGTCCCCGCACGCTTTGCAGATCTTACTTTATTAGACGTTTCTTTTTTGCCATTGTCCTACACCAGTTTTAAAATATGAAGGGAAAATGGATAACGCCTAAAAGTCATTGAATCGCGCGCATTTACTGTGATGGACGCAAGTGTTGCGAGACTTTTCCGAAGTATTTAGTATGGGTTTGTCTGATATTCATCAGTGTTTTTTGTTAATATTTTTATTAGTATCATGTAAACATGCCATATAGCAGGTTTCAATATGTCCCTCGTTCTAACTAACATACTGTATATACCAACAGCTTAACGTGCTTTCCGAGGCACGAAGGAAACTCGATATGTAATGGACAGTCACCCATCCGGAGACCAACCTAGGCAAAATCCACATTTTTTAATACGGGATGATAAAGATTGACCGAGAAGATGATCGCTGTTCTTGAAAATAATGAGTTCCTTTCGACATGATATGTATGAGTAGACGTAGGGAAAACCATCGAATCAGAATGTACAGTACGTTATACTGGAACGCAATCAATAAAATAACTAATCGCTGTTGCCTACAACTTGTCCACGGGTTCCTTTCGGTTATTTCACCCGATTTGTAGTCGACCGCCGAGGTTATTGTCGTATGACAGCGCCACCGTTTTTTAGTTTATCTTTAGCAAATTTCGGCCAACGTTACCGCTAAGTCCGTACTCACATTAACGTCCCATCTCGGGTTCAACAATTAACGCCAAGATAAATGGTAGGAACACGAAACGATAACTGCGAACGTTTCGGTTTAAACCTACGTGCATACTCGCGTTAAATTTATTATGTAGATAATGTGGGGAATTGAATTGGATAGGTCGCCAGTTTGTCACCGTGTCATGGAAAAACGTTCGTAAATCGATTTTAATGTTTCGGTATCGAGTTGTGTGGCGGCGTGGGGGAGTCAGCAAGATTTCTGAATCGAATGGTAATAAAATATGGGAGAGAGTTATGAGAGTGAATTATGATTACGCTCTCATAATCCTGGGGTAACGGCAGGGTTATCGGTTATAATATTGATGTTTTAATTGCATAAATTATAACATAATAATGAATATTTAAAAATATAATTTATATGTGTAAAGTTAAATAAAGGAATAATAATAAAATCGTTTATTTGTACACAAAAACCAAATAGTACTAGGCAAGGACTTATGATTAAGTTGTACAACAGTGTCATAGTTAAAGTCGAAACATTTGACTTCTATACTAGGCATTAAAAGCCGAAGTTCCCCAAGATTTCATTGACATGCAACAGTTTAAATATGATAGTCGTACAAGTACTTCTATTAAAAACAAAAAGAAACTATTAGTTAAAACAAGAAACAAGTAATAGGGGATCGGACAAAAAAAACTAATTAGTCCGTCAGATAGATTTCCTAAAAATATTGGAGACGTATTTTTTCTTTTTTCACATAAACAAAAAATGTGCTTCTAAAACGTCATATGATAGTACATTTTTTACCTTCAAATGACGTCACAACCACATCTTATCTTCGTCAATTTTGATTAATTTGATAAAACAAAAACCACGTATCCAATATTTTTCGATAATCTAACTGACGGACTAATTAGAATCATTGTTTTTTGACTCTGTCCGATCCCCTATTATGCGCAAACAGCATTTTTCTTTTGCTCATGCAACCACTTAATATTATAAATAATTATACCTATATGTATACGTTAAATACGTAATATGTACATGAAAGACTGATAATCCTCCCACTGTTATTGCGTAATTGTCTGACAGTCGAAAGAATTCTAATGATATTGAAATGTATTGCCGAAAGCATTAACTGCAAAAATAAGTATTTCCAACATACCCATACGATCAACACATAAGCCAAAGCTCGCAATATCCATGGTTTACCCTGTTTGAGCCATTGTTTAGTCCCGGTCATCACGTAGCACCATGGAGTCCCTGTCAGTTCCGCATTTATCCCGTCCCGTATTTGTTCCCTCTATGTCCGTTCCTGGCCCCCGGGCAAAAGGCACGCACTATTGAGGATTCAATATCTTATTATTGTATGCAAAACGTGTAAATCGTGTTTAAAACCGAACCCGGAAATATTTGTGAGGACGAATTTATAGTTCTTTAAAAATGTATGTGTTGGGGATGAAACAACAAAAAAATTGAAGAGTTGCTTATGAATGTGTGTGTGTGTGTGAGTTCCTATGACGTAGGAAGAAGAAGAAGATGTAACTGATGGAAAGGAGATCCGTCAAAAATGCGTTATTGCTGCTCTTTTATATTTTACGCTGTAATTTGATCAAAATTCAGCACACGGCAATTTCGTGGAATTCTGTCAAAGAATTCCAGCAAATATTTTTTCGAGAGCTGGGTCGGTTGAGGTTTTCAAAGATTATTATTTAGTAATTATTTTACCTACAATTGAATTTTGACCTTTAAATTGAAAAAGAAAAACCTGAAAAAATTGTTTTACGTATGTTATTTAACGAAAGTAAAACATCGACTTCTTCAACAGCAAGTTTAGTCCACTGAGGTACCTATTTAAATTCATTATAATAAAAAAATAACAATGTGGTGGATACTTTAATATTTAATTTTAAAAAATTTACTCACAAATTTTTTTTAAGTTTTTTTCGAGAAATAAACTAATTCAAGTTCATATAAATATAGCAACCTTCAAGTACGAACGTTTCCAGTTCCACCCATAGATGTATGTTTCCACCCATAGATGTATGTTTCCACCCATAGATGTATGTTTCCACCTGTCGTAGAGTAAAGTAATGCCGCGCGCACACTGCACCGGCCGTCGATAGACCACTAATGGGCGGTTTGCCGGCGCGCGGCGGCCGGGAAATATGTCGGTGTGCGCCCGCCCGATAACACAGGATTATGGTAAATAGTCCTCCGTTGTGAGGATTACGGCCATTTTCTAGAATACGCAGTATTTTTGTGCATTTTTCCGGCCAGTCACTGAGCTTTTTTTGACACCGTATGATGCGTTTGTAGATTTCGCATTTTTTACTAGATTATCGGTTTACATTAAAAAGTCATGCGTTTGTTTCAATCAAACGTCATTATGTTTCTGAAACTTCTACTCTAGGATAAATTTTTGTGTTGGATTACCCTTTTTTTGGCGGGTGAAAAATCATCAAACAACCCCTCCCGCTCTTGGGCTGAGCGAAAGAGTGTCAGACTTCTACTGACTAAAACCATCCATGTTCCTTCTTAGCCCTATATGCAGCCCACATGCACGTTCTCGTTTAGTTATCTAATAAGGATGTCTCCTTTTTAAGGTGGGAAGTGGCTTATTCATCAATACATTTGCCAAGCGTAAATCAAAATCATTTTATCTCGTAACACACTCTATGGCAAACCACAATTAATTATAAACACCCGATTTACCCTGATAAATTACCCTAAAATTCTAATTTCGTCATAAATATTCAAGTACCTAAATAAAACAATAATATAGTAAAAGATCCATATGTTTTTTTAAAATAAATCCTAGTAAAACATTACTGGTGTTTTTCTATACTTCTTGGTCATGTTATTTAATACGTCGTCAGTATTTCTCACCCCGAAAATCTGTTGAACTAGTTAGCTCGTTTCACGACAATATTACACAAACCAAGTTTAGGAATGTTTCACAAACTTACTAAATAAGTTTTGTGATTTCTTTACAAATTTTCTTAACGAGACGTTTTGAAAGACTAAACGAGGACTTTCTTCAACTTGTCAAAACCCAAACACTCCGTAATGGCAGCGTGTGAACTGAACTCAACGAGATCTCTTAGATCTTCGGCAATCCGAGATTACGACAGGCATATAGACACCAAATTCCCATTAACTTTTTAAAAAGGTTTCTCATTAAATAGCAAACAATAGCAAACACCGATGTGTCTGCGGGACGATTCTCGCCTATTTACAGAGCAGCTTACCGCGGGGGAGCGAAAGGGTCCAAGATTAAGCCGGATAGTTTCACAAACATTCATTCGGCCAGCCGCCCAGCCCCATTCAAGCAAGCTTTAATAAGAGACCGACACGGTAAGCGGCTTACTTTCTCAAATACCGGAAATTTAGTTTCCATTGGTACCTACGGTTTTAAGATTGCTGATTACAAACTCACGTTTTATGTTTCGCTTTTGAAGGCAGCTCTGGATTCGCTTTCAGTGGGGATTAATGAACAAACAGAGCAGTAAAACACAGTTTATCGGCAAACCATTTTAATTTAGAGCCAGAGTACTGAATAATGGGACTGGCAGAAAATGTTGAACTGAATTTAGTTTTGAAATGCAAACAAACGTCTCTTAATGGTGTTCCAAAATTAATGGAAACCCAAGACGTTGGCTAAATAAGTTCTCAACGCATCGGTGCGTCTTCATTGCGGCAGTAAAATAAATAATTCCTGGTCGGAGAATGTTCAAAGTTCCAGTCGGGCGACCCTCGGAAGGTCCTTCCTGTCCTAATTAGGGGATGCACTCGAGTGTCCCTTCGCTTTACGAGCAGAGGTCAATAGATAAAGCGCGTAGTTGTGCCAAATGACGGTAGTTCGGATCGTTGCTGGGGCTCATTCAACACTACGGCTGCAAGTAGTCATCGCTCGTATTTCTTCTGTTTGTGTTGTCACTCCTCGTGGGTAGTCTCGTGAATAATCTCTAGAATTGTCTGATGTTTGCAGTTATCGTACGATACGAGATAGAAAGTCATGCAAAGCCCTAAGGTTCAGTCAATCTACATTTATGAAAGTGTTGGCGGCATGTCATCCACTAGTCTATTAGTTAATTCTAATGTTGAACTAACTATTACTTTTCAAAAGATTAGAACGAGAATATTTGAACCGTGTTCGGCATAACGTAAGGAGTTGATGTCGATATTGTCCTCCAAATAACCCAATATTTCATTTTTTTTCTATTAGATGATTAAAAATAAGGATACAAGGATATAAGCATCATCAGCCTCCTCTCTATAATAATAAATTTATTCAAAGTTACGTTTGGTAAAATACAACATTAATCATAAAAATAATCTTAGGTATAACAAAGTTCACCACGCGTTCAGTTATGATTATTTGACGAAGTTTTCCAAAACCTTTGAGAGCAGTGATGATGAAATAAATTTAAAAAAAAAACTAATCTGCCTGCCGCGCTTCGAACCCACACCCCACAGAGGTGCCGCTCCCAGCATCGCTCTACTGAATTTTAAATTGTATTGTTTCTTTTACTTGTATTTTCTCTACACCAACACAATATCGATCCTACATAATTCACGCATGATAGGAGTTTAGCATGCTTTTTTTAACTTGTGTTGTAATATTTTTATCAGTTTCGGTGGTGTTACAATAAGCCCATTTTTATTTATTTATTTACTGTTTGCATACCATAGACACTAAGAATCGAACTTAGGGTAAAGCAGAGACAAACGAAATGCATGTTTGATTTTGATGTACAAACAAATTATTGCCAGTCTACAGAAGTACACAAAAAAATCAATGTTGTGTTTAAGTTGCTAACATTCTATATCACGTTTGTATAAAAATAAGCGATTAAGTACATTTCGTAATAATTTAAGCAATTTTAAATTAGAAACTCAGTAAAATCAACATAATTCGCACAACCAAATAACTCATTTAAATACAAAATACCATTACCAGTTTAAAACCTCTGATAACAACAATATAATAACTAAACAAGAAACGCTTCCCGTTAAAAAAAACCCTATTAAAAAAACTTAACGTTGATTGTTACTGATATAAATTATACTAAAGTTTAGTTGTTCATCATCATCATCCTTTTCTTCTAAACTTGGAGTAGACTTCCCTCAGGTACTTGAGTCTGTCGTTGTACCACAACGGGCCCATGTGGAACTCCTCGTCAATCACAAGGGATGAGGGTGTGGGCCTGTTTGCTCTGTCCCACTTCACAGGCAGGTTGGAGCCCTCTGGTGTTGGGTCCCTGAAAAGCAAGAATACATCATAAGAGACTAGCGGACCTAGCAGACATCGTACTGCCCGGACAAAAAATATGGTAAATGAAGAACCGCTTGACCGATTTTGTGCAAACTTCACATAAACCATCTACTAAATAGTCCGAACAAAGCCTAAACAATTGGTTTCGATAGGTGAGCCCGTCCTTGAGGTCTAAAATTACAACGAAAAGTGGCATTGATTTATATATATATAGATATATTGATAAGTAATGATAATAGTCGCTGTCATATCAAAATACATTCAAATACGAAATAGATCGATGCAAAAAAAAACACAATCCAGTTACAATATCGTCCTTGCTCTTTATACCGTCTTCCAAAAATAAGGAGGTTAAATATTCATGTAATATATATTTTTATGTAGATAATGAAAACCAACATCCAAAAAAAACATTTTTAAAACGTGAATAATTACCACTACCTAATTAATCTATTTCTAAAAATAAAGTTATGTTTCACGTTTGTTTTGGAATTTAGTCGACGAATGAGAATTTCTCCTTAGCATGATGCTAACACACTTGATTACTGTAAAACAGAATTCTGAGTATTAAAATATTCTTTAAATCTGTTAACTTAAAAACTGTACAGTTTTTCTCATACACACATGTAGATTTATCGTTGCAGTTTGGACTGTACCTACCGTTCAATCGTAAGAATTTTTCGTAACATGTGTGGCGACAACGACATCTATCGCAACCCATGCGAACTAATGTGGCAAATCCATTAGTTTACTAATTAGTAGAAAAATACTAGTTTTCGCTCATCACATCTGTGAAAAATCACAGTTGTCAAAAATTAAGATTAAGGTTAAATGAGTAATTTTCCAGTCATATAATCGTTTTTTACCCGACTGCGGCGAAGCCCAAAAGGAGGGATATGTGTTTGGCGTGTATGTATGTATGTATGTCCTTTCTTTTTTCCCACATAACTCCTAAACGGATGAAGGGATTTAAATCTTGATGGCGCGAGTGTCACTGGCTACACTGTTTACCAAAAAATAAAATCGACTTCGACAAAAAATAAAACACAAAAAAGTGAAAATTAACTTTAGAACAAAAATTTGTTTCTGAAGTCGGTGAGTTTTGTTTGTTTGATTTATTTTTCAACAATCCCAATCCATTTGCTATCATTTAGACATCAATACGACCTAGCAAAGTTTTGTATTTATTAGTAGAAAAACAAAACATCACGCCTGTAATCCCCGAACTTTGCGAGGTCGTATTGATGTCGGTTACATAAGAACGATTCTACCATCAGATCAGCTTGTTAGAGAGAAAATACCAAAATCGCTGTACATTTTTCTGAGTTCTCCCGATTTCGCCAAGATTCCAACATCTGATCCCGACCCGGTGACTATGAGACCAATAGGAAAGCATAGGCTTTCTAATAAAAGAAGATTTTTTCAAATCTGTTCGTAAACGACGGAGACGAAAAGATCGTTAATGTAGACAATGTATTATTTTTTGTTGAGATTTGTTGATTTTGAAATATGGGACCATTTGGGACAACAACCCTTTCCAACAAAAAAATATTTTCAAATCGGTTAGCAAGCGATGGAGATGCCCGAACAAACATTAAAAAAAATATATAAACATGCAAATTAAGAACATCGTTCTTTTTTTAGAAGTCAGTTAAAAACAAGGAAATTTGCAGATTTTGGGGGCCATATCGCGGTAGGGTATCAAAATGAAGGGTGAGAATGAAGGATGGGAGATTACAAAAATATGTGACACTCAAATGTTTAAAAAATATTTAAGTCACAAAACCTATAAACAAACGCAGAAGTTAAATCATCTGCGAAGAATTTACGCGACCAACGAAAAAACAGATACAAAATTACAAAAAAATTGAAATAAAAAAAGAAGTTAAAAAACCAAATTAAAATAAGAAATAAAAATAGAATGGACCCCGCTTGCTTCCAAGTTTTATTTAATTTAAATTGTGCTTGTTTTTTGCTTTTCAGTTTTGTCGTCGGTCGGGTTTTTTAGTTTTTTAACTTCTTTTTTTACTTCCAACTTTTTAGTTATTTTGTATTTTGTTCTTTTTTTTTACCTAGATGCCGCTTTGCTTGCCAATTATGTCGCTTAGTTCTACAAAATGAAGACATGGTGACTGAATGCTGTTAAGTCACAAACAGAACTTACCCATATTTTGCGAAGTTTGTCCACATAGTGGACACTTTGTCTATCATTTCCTTCTCAAAGTTAGAAAAGATGATAGGCTGCGAGAATACGTAGAAGATATCATCGGCGTGAGTAGCTCCCGATGCTACTTTGAACTTCTTTGGCAGAAAAAATTTTGGTACATTCCTTCGGCCCGAATACTGAAACAAGTAGCTGTAAATAGGCTGCTCCGAAGTATTTAGGCGTAGCTCCACCTCAGCCAGCGAAGGGAAGTTTAATGTTGGTTCTCCATACCATCTTGATACTTTTACAGGTGAATCAGCAGAAATTTCCTCTCCCTCCATGTATAATTTTTCAAACTCTTTAGCTACCTCTAATTTAGTATTTTCGTCTGGGATTCTCAAATTTTTTGGCAATGATTTCTCAAACTTGACCCGGTTTATCATGGTGTCGTTATCCATACCCAATATTAATAAACCTTCTTCACTGTTGGTCCCTATCATCATGGGAACTTTGTGATAATGTCCTTTTGTGAGAATATCGTATGGTGATTCTGTTAAAAATGCTTCTTCGCCTTCTATAGGCTTTTCAGTGCACGGCGTGTACAGTATTTCAGAAGTAACCGAATTCCCTTCCGCTCTTGGCACCCTGGTCAGTATGAGTTTGTCATCAGACTTTGACATGAAGAATTCGTATAGTTCACGCGGGTCCTGCGACTCAAATAACATGGTCTTGGCCAACAAACTTGCCAAGTATGTGGTTCTAAACTGATATGCCCACGGAGCAAGTGCCGATCCACTTTGAGTGATAGCTTTATGGAAAAGTCCTTTCGACATAGGCGAGATACAAAGGAAAGAGACCGACGCTGCTCCAGCACTCTCCCCAAATATCGTGACGTTGTCAGGATCTCCACCAAACTTCCTTATATTCCGTTGAACCCACCTCAGAGCAGCGACCTGGTCTTTCATGGCTGCGTTGCCAGGGTTCTCTTTGATGCCAAGGCAGAGGAATCCTTGTATATTTAGTCTATAGTTAATGGTGACCAGGATGACTCCTTTAGGTACCAAATAATTAGGTCCGTAGAAGAACGGGTTTCCCGAGCCTTTGAAGAATCCTCCTCCATGGACGTAGAACATGACGGGCAGCTTGGAGCCGGGGCTGGCGTCCAGTGGGGTGAACACGTTGAGGGTGAGGCAGTCAGAGCTGCCGACGGTGAAGGTGTCCAGCACGCTCTGCACACACCTCACGTTCTCGTTGACTGCCTCGAAGGTACTCTGCCACGTTGGTTCAGGACCTGGAGCCTGGAAAAAGTGATAACAGTCATGATTCTACAACAATCTAATTTATCGTTTTCCTAATCATGGGAGTTGCTCTGCTGTTTCGTGTTATAGACTACAAAAACTGTAATACATATAATTTCTTGAGCCACTTTACGTGATATCTGATCATTATTTTTAATTACACGATTATCACTCGTAAATACGGATGCATTTGTTATGGTGGAAGAGTTATTTTCTATTAACACAGCTCTTAAGTAACTTGTCATATGCTTACCTGAAACCGATGTGGCACGCTGGCATAAGGTATGGCATTATAACTCCTGTGCAAGCCATCGGGAGAGATGGCCCCTCTCACGGGCCCGTTGCTCAACCAGAGAGTGGCAGTGGGTTGACGCACAAACCGAGTAGCCCACAGAGACCACAGCACTAACCACTTGAAACTGATTGACTTTGCCATTAGTTTACAGCACTTTGATACACTTTATCACAAATATCACTTGGGTCTTAGACACATTTTATCGCAATTTGTTAATTAAAATGTATGCTGTCTTATCCTCTTAAATTCTGTTTATCAACTGAAAGTAATTGTTCATGTCCGCAGAATGACAAGACCTTCGCCCTTTGGATGGACCGTATCAATAATCACACTGCTGATAATGACACGAATCTCTCGCAGTCTAAACAGCTGTTTGATAGGTGACGATAACGTATCGAGGGTACTATGTCACCATCCAACTCAGACAATCACTATCAATGAAGATAGTGAAGTATACTTACAGGAAAGCTAGATGGAAGACATGGAGACAAGACGAGAAGAACACCACATAAAAAGACAACATATTGTTAAAAAAAAAGACATTAAATACACAATAGTGGGAAATACTCCGAGGTATTCTCAAGAAACAAGTTGTTTACTTTTTAATTGAAAACAGTTAATAGTAACCTATTTTTAGACAACACACAGAATCAGTAATTTAACCACACCCTCATATGTACAGCGTCATTTTCATGCCAATTTCATGATAAAGAGCTTGGAAATCACGTCTCAAAATCTTCAAAACCTCTCCTCAAATTCTATCAACAAAAGATCGGAACCTTTCTGAGAGACCCAACATGTTCGTATTATATGCACTGTCACTACACAAGGCATATCCACGACTTGTTCCACGCGAGGGAAATCTACATCCACGTACTAATCGCATCAATAATAAATCGCCGGGGATCGATATGTCAAGGGAATGCTCGCAAACCGTAAGGTAACGCGATGGAAACATCACGGACTACTCATACTTCTGGATATGGCAGCATGTTGCTGAAAAGGTACAAGAAAACACTATCGGTGCCTTGGTAAGTTGGCAAATGACACATTAAAAGCAAAATATTTTTGGTGCTGAGAGGCCTTATCACCAAAAGTGAATGATAACCTTTACATGGAACTGACCGAAGATGAAAGTTCGATGATTAAACAGGTAATGTGCAGTTTTTTATGTTATCCTTACCTGGTAAAACATATACATATTTTCCCAAAAAAGTGAATTAACTTTTAATTATTGTTTAATTTAATTAGTTTTAGCATCACAATCTAGATCTATATATTTTTATTAAATCCTTGAATAAAACAATCGTTTTACTATAAGTAAAGAAACATTTACTGATTTTGACTGGCCTGTTGGTCTAGTGGTTAGTGACCCTAACTGCTATGCCGGAGGTCGTGGGTTCGATTCCCACCCAGGACAAATGTTTGTGTGATGAGCACGATCATTTGTTCTGTGTCTGGGTGTAATTTATCTATAATATGTATGTATTTAGAAATATATAAGTATGTTTATCAGTTGTCTAGTACCCATAACACAAGCTCTGCTTAGCATGGGACTAGATGGCGTTGTGTGATAGTTGTGGAATATTATTATTATTATTATTATTATTTACGATCAGTTGAATACAGCTACTAGGGACAAATCCTGCATTACATTGATCCGTGGCACGCACACACACACTTTTTACGCAAGTTGTATCATCTCAAGGTCACTCACAAATTCACATAATTAAGATTATATTGACACACATAAACGAGTTGAACACGTCTGAACAACACAGACTCCACGAACACACTTCGTCGTTCTCGAAATCAATGCCATTGTGTTGCTATCAAAACGGAAAATTGATAACATCGGAAGTTTTCTGAAACGTTTTTTTTTTCAGGGTAGGCATGCACTTATACTTATCTACACATTCTACACTAATAATCTATATATATAAAAATCAAAGCCAGTTTTCGTTGTAATTTTATAACTCAAGAACGGGCTCACCTATCCAAACCAAATGTTTAGGCTTTGTTCGGATTTTTTAGTAGATGGTTCAGATGAAGTATCACAAAATCGGTCGAGCGGTTCCTCATTTATCAGATTTTTTGTAACAAATGAATTCAATAAATAGCGGATCATTTTGTTAATGGGGATTTTGCTGTCTTGGACCCGGTAGGTGGCGCTGCTGTCCGGGCAGTACGACGTCTGCCAGGTCCGCTAATAATATTAACGAATAGGCTCCGAAACTACTGGACCGATTTGAAAAATTCATTCACCGTTGAGAAGCTACACTGTCCCCGGGTGACATGGCTACTTTTTATCCCCGTATTCTAAACTGCGAAACTGAAACTGCGTGACGTACGATAGTTATACAATGTGGAGCAGGACGATTGACATTCCTCTAAACCACGTAAAGAAAGGCATGCTCTTGACCCGTATACAAAAAATCAATCAAATCCAATGACTACTTTAGCCACAGGAAATTATTTTTCATTTTCTTATTTTTCAACATGATGTAGATCGGAGTCCGTAATAATAGGTAAACATTGTAAGGTCAGGAACCTGTGCAAAAACCTACGATTCTATTCTCAACGTCTCAATACGCTTGAAAGACAGAGAAAGGTGTCATACGATCCCACTCTGACGCGCCCCGCACACTCCCACAAAATACTACAATTATAAAGAAAAAGTAATATTACTTACGCAAATAATGCATTAGTGGTGCATAGAAAATTGCGAGTGTGTGTGTGAGCGGAATTTTTTTCGGCAAAAAGTCCTTGACTCGGTAACTATGTCAGTCAGTGCATAGCGGCGCCCTTTGAGGAGAGCACACGCCTACTTTTTTTATCACAAGACGAGCCGCGCGCGCATTGTCGTGATTTTATGAAAAGTTTGTTGTTATTGTGATTAAAGACGATTTATGATATTTGGATTAGTGCATAGGTTACTGTGACTTATTGGTGTTAGTGTAATATTAGTTATTTAGGCATTTATTAGGTAGCTAGTTTTGTGATTTAGGTTAAGTTAGTAAGTTTTTTAGTTTAATTATGCCTCAAATAAGGTTTTAAGTGATTAATTATTCAATCAGTGATCTTTTATTAATTAACAACTCGCAACTTAGTGAGTTTATGCCGCTGATTTGTTGTTCTCCGATAAAAAGTACCTACGCCCAACATCGCCGCCGCTCGCTGCACCCCGCGCACTAGGTCAGTGACTTTTCGTAGTTAAAGCGTGTTTACTTTTTATGCAGTTGATTCTGCTATTTATTTTGTTTGAAAATTGCAATTTTTAAATTTTCCACTAACTACTAATCTTCGTGTTTTAAAATGTTTCGATGGACTAGTACAGTGCTAGTTTTAATTTAATGTCGTAGTTCCAGATCCACATTGTATATATTTTTTATCGTTGTTCTTGTGGTTGCAAGCGCAATCGGTGAGCATAAGTATGTTTATCAGTTGTCTAGTACCCATAACACAAGCTCTGCTTAGCTTGGGACTAGATGGCGTTGTGTGATAGTTGTGGAATATTATTATTATTATATTATATAAGGTCCTGGTCCGATTAGGTGTTATTTGGGTTTCCATTAGTAACTTCAGTAGCAGACTGGACAGTGTCCAGCCCTTTTACAAGCGACTTAAACATAACTGGCAAAATATGAGTACTATCAGCTGCACCTCTGCCTAACCCTTAATGGATTACAGGCGTGATGTTTGGGTTAGTGAAATGGACACCGACGCTAAAACGGTATTCAGTACATTATTCGAACCACATTGTAACTGTTTATCCGTTGGTATTGCATACTTGTAGGAAAAAGCATATTTTTGTCCCCAAATCAATCACCATTGAAGACCGAGAAGATATGGAGGGTTCCATAATTGGAGAAGAAACAAAATATAAAGAAGAATATAGGTACTTCAGACAGCTAAATTCAATCAAAGCTCCAATAAAGTAACAGTTGCTCGGTTGTACAGCAACACTATTCATTTCCGGGTGACGTCATCATACTATCAAACTATCTATTATACCGTGACATGCATGACCATGAATACGTACAACTAGAGTTCTAAACCTTGTTACTACTTTAATTTTTTGCAACATTTTTTACTATTGGACTTTGAACTATACTTAGAACTTTGCACCCGTTAGAAAAATTTGATGAACATAACATGTCGCAGCTAATTTTTTTTTTTTTTGTAATTTGTAAGTAAAGTCACTTATAAAATGTCTAACTAGACAGATAATCAGCACTTTTCAAACGTCAAAATTTACTTATTTACAAGACACTTCCCCAAAACGGCCCCCCTTCGACACTTCCTAGTGTTTTAGCTGGAAAGAAGAAGTGACGGAACAAACTCCCCAGCAACACATCTGTCTGTTCGGTTAGAAGAACCAGACTAAAAACATTAGTAAGTTCTAAGTTAATATTACGATTGACGTCAGACACAAATCTATAATAAAAAGACATAAGATTTCAGTAAACAAATTTTGGAGAAAGGACATATCCAACAAACATTGTGTTGTGTTCAACTCAGCGACCAACTATTCTTTTTTAAACAAAGATCAGATTTTTCTTTGGCTTTAAACGCATCAAATGGCAAGCCTAGAAAAGAACATGGCAGTTTGTTATAAAATGTTATACCGACTTGTACCGAGCCCTATGAGCAAGTTCAAGGCATAATAAAAAAATGAACTGAATAAAGACAAAACATTTCATTCTTGTATAAAAACTGCATCTAAATGCACTGTTTACCCTAGAAGAACCTAAATACCGTCCAAGTGACAGTCTGCCTCGTGCATGAAGGTACCAATGTAGTAGGGAAACCCCCATAATTTATTTTATTTTGCGGCAACAGAAATACACATTCTGTGAAAATTTCAACTGTAGATATATCTATTACGGATCATGAAATACAGTCCGTTAACAGACCGACGGACATTCTTTAGCCTATTATTATTTGATGATAACCCACAAAACAAAGGGTGCCTTTTTTGTATTGTGGGATATCATTAAATGACTCTTCCCGCTCTTGGCAGAGCGTTCAGTATTGTTAGACTTCTACTGACTAAAAACCGCCCATGTTCCTTCTCAGCCCTTTGTGTCAAGGCCGCGGTATCTCTTTCGAACAACCCGCAGTCCCAAAGGGGCGTTGGTTACCCCTTGGGTACGCAACCGGGTATTTCTTATGAAAAAAATAATCTAGGCTAGATTCCGACATGAAAAAGTGGTTGATTCTATTCTAAAGACAACTACATATAAATTCTCAATGTAGCCGCGACATACGTTGTTATCTTTCCACAGTATCTCTATAGAATTTTATATTTATAGAGGATTAGATAACTTTTATCTTTGTTATCGTTGTCCCATATTAAAATATTAATCACATTAACAATAAGTTCAATTCACCAAAATCAGTTTTAGCACACCAATTTATAATATTCACAGCGTGCGTGTACATAATTTACACACAATATTATAAAAAATGATGCATAATGTACCTACCTTATAAAGTTATAAACTTATAATTTATTAAGACATTGTTTCTCCGAAAGAATAAATAAAATAAACAAAGATGATGTACAATTTTCAGCAAAAATTACACAAAATAGTAGATAGTAAATGTGACAAAAATTATAATGATAATAATAATACTACCTAATTATAATGATAATACCTAAGTAATTATGATTGACCCAAGATTTATATTCCCTAAGATTAGAGATAAACTCGATTATAGTAATTACAAGCCAAAGCTTTTGGGCTTTAATTAAAATAGCTAGAAGTACAACTTTTTTTCCAAATGTTCGAAATACATTAACGAGTATATCATTAAAATATTTTAAAACTTTAGGAAGCCTAGGCTGTCTCTGACTTATAAATCATGGTCAATGAAACAGTCGGTCGATATTTTTTTATAAATTAATTGCTATATCAACCTTAAGACCTTAAGTATCAAATCATTATAGAAACTAATCATTAACACCTGTACTAAGATATTACCGCATTTCTTTAGGAACATCATCAAACCTACCTTTTTGACGTAACATAACATCACGCCTAATCCCCGAAGGGTTAGGTAGAGGTGTACCTTATAGTGCTGGGTGCACCTCTACATTTAGCCGTCGCATGTGCCTGGTTTTCAAGCAGCTAAGAAGCTGGTTAAAAGACCACACTCGTATACAAGCGGAGGAATGGTGGGCCTTGACACCAGGATGTAGGCAATCCAAGGATGCTATGCCATCCCTGGATACAAAGCTGACCAGGCGCCTCCTGCGCCTGGACAGAGACAGCCTGCATCTGGTGGCGGGGACCATCACTGGACACTGTTCACTGAATAAACACTTCCACAACCTAGGTATCACTGACAGCCCCCTGTGCAGAGCATGCATGGAGGCAGAGGAAACGGTGGCGCATGTGCTGCTTGAGTGCACAGGCGTTACCAAGATTCGTGAGCAGACCCTTGGAACACCAAGATCCCTTGCGGATGCCCTGAGGAGACCTCGAAGTCTGATCTGCGTCTGGATGGAGGTGGGCTGGTTGGAGTAATCGGCCACCATGGCTCACGCACAATGGTCCACTTCAAGGACTAAGTGCGGAAACCTGAACCCCATAAAGAAGAAGAAGAAGTGCCCGGTTGATGGCAATAGGCTCGACCCTATGGTCGAGCCTATTGCCATCAACCGGGCACAAATCCAGACTACGTGGCTGTCAGGTACTGATAAATCCCTTATGGAAAAACTTAATAAACCTTTGCCCGACCCGGGAATCGGACCCAGGACCTTATGACCACTAGACCTAGGAGGCAGTTAACCTTTGACCTTTGACCTTTGAAATAGGGTAGTTAACAAAAAAAATCGAATGGGTCCGTCAGATAGATGTTCTCACGTAAACAAACAATGAAGTGCTTTGAAAACTCGTGTGACTTCATTTTCTGAGACATTAGCTAGTATGACATTTTTAGCGGTCAGTGACGTCACAACCTCCACTCAAATCTTTGACGCGTTTTATCTTCGTCAATTTTTATTGATTTGACAAACCAAAAAATACGTATCCAATATTTTTCGATAATCTAACTAATTAGAATCATATTTTTTTAAGTCAGTAAACATCTCTATTACAACTTTTTATGACTTGACGTTTATTAGAACTTCCTAATACCTACCGAATTCATCACATCACACTTCACACTAATATTATAAAGCCGAAAGTTTGTGAGTGTGTGAGTGTGTATGTTTGTAACTTCTTCACGTCTTCTGGTATGGAGTTAGCTGACAACCTGGATTAACACATAGGACAGTTTTTATCCCGATTTTATCTTCCCGTGGGATAATTTTCGTGTTATAGCGGGTGAAGCCGCAGGCAACAGCTAGTTCGTAATGAAAATTAAACTTGTGTGGCATGAAACATTACATTGGTGAGTACGTTATAAACAAGTAACATCTCACAAACCGCACATTTGCAGTCATGACCTATTTTACTACCTACCAGCTACGTAATTGTAGCGAAACGACCTGATGCCACTAGGGGTACTAGAGTACCGGACTAGTGCCGCTTATGATATGTTTAGTGCCCATTTGATAATATGTTAGTACTTCCATAAGGTGACAAGCGATAAGTACAGGTAAATCATTCATTAAAAAACCCGTTCACGAGCATGACGCATGGATCAGCACCATTCCACTCAACCATTTTAAAGGAAACGAAATGACCCGACACACCCGCCACCTTCAGCGAGACATTTAAGTGAGCATGACACACTCTCAATCGCCAGGACATATCCAAGTCAAATAAAAAATTGAAAATAAATGTAAGTTTCCAGAGAATGACAGCTTTCTAGTACATAGTAGGTACTCACACAATATGTGCTTTGCGACTATATAATACTAAAGAGATTGAATTCATACATTACAAAGATAGTTGTACAATCTTCTTCTTCTTCCTATTTATTGCTATCAATAGTCTGAAGCCTGGCTGAACTAACTGGTCCCTATTCCTAGTAATATAATTGTGTCTGTCACCTCTTTTACTAAAAAGATGCAGATTTTTCTCACGTACATTATGTTTTCGTAGATGTACTGACAATGCACCGTCATAATGTTAATGTTCTAAAATAGTTCCCTCAGAGAATCGCGCCTACGAAGACCATATATTGCTCTGATGGCTGGTTTTTGCAGAATAAAAATAAATTCAATGTCTGCAGCTCGTCCCCATAACAAAATGCCATAAGGCATTATGCTATGAAAGTAACTAAAATAGACCAGCCTAGCGGTATCTACATCAGTAAACTGACGGATTTTTCTAATGGCATATGCTGCTGAACTTAGCCGCCCTGCGAGAGATGTTAAATGAGCACCGCATTGTAGCCGTGAATCGAATTGTCGTCTACGAGTTCTAGTTTCTCGTTATTTAATAGTATATCACAATCACTACTTTTAACATTCGGTAAAGCAAATCTTATGCATTTAGTATTTTTTTCATTGAATACTAAATTGTTTGCTGTGAACCAATTATGAATCTGAAGTAGGGCTTTATTCACGTCATCTAGATTTTGAGCCCGTCTATTTATCTTAAAAATTAGGAAAGTGTCTTCAGCAAATAACACCATATTCTGAGGTTGGTTTTTTAATAAATAGGGTAGATCATTAATATATACCAGAAAAAGGAAAGGGCCCAATATTGAGCCAAAAGGCCGAAAGGGCAGAATGTGTTGCTGGGGAGTTTGTTCCGTCACTTCTTCTTTCCAGCTAAACACTAGGAAGTGCCGAAGGGTGGGCGTTTTGGGGGACTGTCTCTTGTAAATAAGTAGAGTAAAGTAAATTTTGACGTTCGAAAAGTGCTGATTATCAGCCTAATTTGAATAAATGACTTTGACATTTTTTTTGAACACATTTTGAACACATTTTTTTGAACACTTTGTACACGAGTTCAATGTTGATAAATAAACCTGTACTCTTTCTTCCCCATTAATCCTGACAGCTTATTATAATATAGTATTTATATGTTTGACTGGGGTATTTATAAGCTCAAACTTAAATTCTTTATTTCATCCACAGAAAGGGTAGTTAACAAAAAAAATCTAATTAGTCCGTCAGATAGATTTCCAAAATATATTGGACACGTATTTTTTCTTTTTTCATGTAAACTAACAATGAAGACGATACAGTGCTCTAAAAACTCGTGTGACGTCATTTTCTAAGACATTATTATGACATTCTTTACCGGTGAGTGACGTCACAACCTCCCACTCAAATCTTTGACGCGTTGTATCTTCGTCAATTTTTATTGATTTGATAAAACAAAAAATACGTATCCAATACTTTTCGATAATCTAAAAGACGGACTAATTAGAATCATATTTTTTTAAGTCAGTAAACATCCATATTCAAAACGTAACATCACGTTTGTAGGCCTGACGACCGAGAGAGGCGCACCTATATATAGGCCATAACTTGCGGTGTAAAATACAAACGCCGATAACCACAACTTTACGGTCAGAATTTACCAACCGCAGTGAACCAGAGCCGAGATCAATGTCCACTTGACAACGAGGAAAGGGTCTTTGACCTACAGAGGAACAAAATTACAGCCTGGTGTTACAAATCAAAGACGTTATCCCACCATTTATAAAAAAACAATCAGAAAACTATTACGGACATTACAACGGGTTATGTATCGATATACATTGATTAGCGAGAAGCGGTATTCTCAAGTATTTACCCATATTAAAGAGGACCGGTTGCCGGCGTGGGCGCATTCTGCCAGCGATCACACGCACGCGCATACGCGTCGTGTCACTGTGAAAGTTACTATCACATTTTACTTTAAAACAGACCAAATCATGGAATAATATACTTAGTTTTCTAAGAACAAGTGTCAATTTGAAGTGTGTAATTTTGCAGTGATTTTGTGGGACATTTTCTAGCATTTCCTGGTGAATTGAATGGGAACCTCTTTGTAAGTAGACTAAATAGTAACGCCATGTGCTTCAAATTACAATGCCGCAGGTGTCCGTGTCTAGCAATTGGATTTGCATCTTATAACTCAGGTACAAGGTTGATAGTTAGTTGATTACGATTGTCTGCATGTGAATGAACTGGGGTCAATGTTAACAGAATTTGTATTAATTAACGTAAACTAAATAGTAAATAATACAAACAGTGTTTGTTTATAATCGATTTAAGTGACATTGTTAGTAGTCGCCTCACGTTTTAACCTTATTGCAAATTAATGCTGAGTTTTCTTAAAGTTGATAACGTTGCAAATATAGGTATTTTTTTTATCCTTAAATGAATTTAACTAAATTTTGATATATCGCTCTACGTCGCCAGTGGTGGCGGCGGCCCCGACTTACGCACAGTACCTAAGTCGTGTGTTCGAACCCAGGCAGGCGCATTACTTTGTGCAATTTATTCATTACTTAGAATCCAAAAATTCTAAGACATGTGAGTTCATGTGACATCTACCAATCCGCACTGGGCTCGCGTGGTGGATAAAAGCCCAAGGTCCCTGGAGTGGGAACATTATAGGCTGATGATGATTAATGATGGTCTACGTTGCACCACAGTTTTTGGTTATTAATGGCGATGAAACCACTGCATTTGAAATAGTTTTAGTTTCAAGTTTAAAAAGGCATTAGTTAAATATTTAAGCATTAAACTTAAAATATTCAGTGACACGGTATTGATGTGTGCACGTCAACATTAATATTTTAGTACAGACAGCACATAAAACTACCCGAAACTGTCAAATATTCCCAATCAACCTTGAACCTTATGATGTAGCGATAACGTTGAAAACCTATTAAAGTTTGACAGATTGTAGTAGTAACCTGATGTGCTGACTTCTGTATAACAGCACTAGTATTAGCAGCAATAGATTTCTAAACCCCGTTCAGTAGCATTAGTAAATTATGAAAACAGCATTTCTTTTTTCACGTAAACAAAAAATGAAGACGATGCAGTGTTTGGTAGGTACATTTTTTTTTACCAGAAACTGACGTCACAAGCCCGGGGACTCATGATCTTTGAGTGTCTTTGACACGTTTTTTATTCGACTAGCGGACGTCACGCGGTGTCACCCGCGTAGTTCCCGTTGCCGTGGGAATACAGGGATAAAAAGTAGCCTATGTCACCCGGGGATAGTGTAGCTTCCCAACGGTGAAATAATGTTTCAAATCGGGCCAGTATATTCGGAGCCTATTCGTTACAAACAAACAAACAAACAAACAAATCTTTCTTCTTTATAATACCTATCAGTGTAGATAATTTTTATTAATTTGATAAAACAAAAAATACGTATCTTATATTTTTCGATACCTAACTTAACAGACGGAAAAAAAACAGAATTATATTAATAATGTTCAGTTTGCACCTTCCTAACTTAATACCCCCCCCCCCCTTCCTTAGCTTTAGACATTTGTTAATGCTTTACTTCTCATAATAACTTGCACCTCCAAATATGCATGATGACGAATTTGCTGACCCTACATAGGTACCGAGGACTAATGACTCAAGTGTTTAACTGCCAACAGATTTGACTCACACAGAATTATATTAAGAAAAACCTAAAATGGCTCACTCCTGGATTTGTGCCCGGTCAATATACTCGACCAGGTCAAGGCCACCCGCGGCTGTAAAGCCTGCTACGATGATAACAAGGCAATAGCCTGGCCCTGGAGGACGCAGGTCTACATAGTGCCTTAACATAACCCGCGATATGGGTATACTACAAATCCAATAGGGTATTTCAACAAAAAAATCTAATTAGTCCGTCTGTTAGATTATCCAAAAAATATTTGATATAAGAAGGCTGCGGGAATCCAGTTCATGCGAGAAGCGCTTGGGTCAGCAGAAGCCCTTAACCAGAAGTCGTCTACCGGCTGCAATGCTGATGATCAGTGGCGTAGCGTGCCTCGGCGGGGCCCCGTATGAAAAAATTGTTTGGGGGCCCTTATGAAGGGTAAAAATTTCGCACAAAAGAAAAATTATGTAAGAAATATTTTTCACACTATTATTATTAAGACGAAAGTTTGTGAGTGTGTTATGTTTGTTACTTCTTCACGCAAAAACTACTGAACGTATTTGAATTTGGTACTCAGATAGTTTATAACCTGGATTAACACATAGGATAGTTTGTATCCCTATTTGATCTTCCCGTAGGATTTTTCTATTTTTTATTTGACTTGGATATGCCCTGGCGATTAAGAGTGTGTCATGCTCACTTAAATGTCTCGCTGATGGTGGCGGGTGTGTCGGGTCATTTCGTTCCCTTTAAAATGGTTGAGTGGAATGGTGGCTGATCCATGCGTCATGCTCGTGAACGGGTGCTGTCAGTTGTGACTGGTCACCTCTTAGTTGCCACGGCTTGTTTGAATTATTATATTATTTTTAAATCGTCGTTTTGGCTTTACTGTCGACACTTATCGTGCACAACTTGCTACATCGTTCTCACATGATAATATACCAATCTCGATATGAATGATGTAACCAAAGTTTTGTAACAATAATATGATTTAAAAGAGTGTCCATGAAGTTTCTTGCCATTCTTCTCATGAGACCAACGCTTTGGAATCGGCAACTACAGTACACTGACAGTTATTATGCCTTGTGAGTGGGACTGTAGCTTAGTTTATTAGCTTATTAAAATTTAGTATTTGTTCGACTATTCAAAAGAGCCTGTGACTGGCCAACTTGAAATAAATGATTTTGATTTGATTTGATTTGATTTGATAATTTTCGAGTTGTAGCGGGTGTAGCCGCTGGCAACAGCTAGTTCATCAAAATTATCTATCCTGCACTTTTTCAAAAATGTTTACAAACAATTCAAATTCAATATACACTCTCCTTGCCTTTTTTTCGGCAAACTGATTTATTAAATCATTTAGCTGATGATAACTTTAGAACGCACGCATTACGAGGGAAAAAATTGTCTTTTCTAAAATAAAATAAAAATTGGGAAGTATTTATTAATTTTTGCTTAGGCACGTGGGGGCCCGCGTGCACCTGGGGCCCCGTATAATTGATACGGCAGATACGGTGGTAGCTACGCCCCTGCTGATGATGCAGTAGTCGTACTGAACACGAACATACGTATCTTCCGTCAATAATCTAAACTCCGACTATTTGCGCAAAGTGTCGAGCACGGTAATGGTTGAAGTTGTCGGGGCTGCGGGATGTTCGAAAAAGATACCGCGGCCTCGACACAAAGGGCTAAGAAGGAACAAGGGTGGATTTTATTTAGTAGAAGGCTGACACTTCCCACCCTTCAAAAAAAAGGATAATGGTTGAAACAGCGGACAGATTCCTCTAGGCGTGTCTCTATTGATCAAATGTTATATTAAAATTACAAAGGTTTTCATGTAAGTGACCTCTTAGATACGAAAGAGTTTAGCATTCGCCACCCAGTGCACCTTTTTGTCGACGTTTTAAGTGCCCATGTAGGCCTAAATTAAATAAAAATATTTTGATTTAGATTTTCAGTAGTTAAAATTCCTATAGACCTGTCAAGCTACCATGATACGAGTAAACGTTGACCATCAGCATTCTCCTGCACTCACCAGAATTTATTTAGAACTAGGTGTTACTAGCGGCTTCGCCCGCTACAACTCGAAATTGATCCCACAGGAAAATAAAATTGGGATAAAAACTATCCAATGTGTTAATCCAGATTATAAACTATCTGTGGACCAAATTTAATCCAAATCCGATCAGTAGTTTTAGCGTGAAAGAGTAACAAACATTCTAGACATCTTTCTTGCCACATCATCTGTCACGCAGTTCGTTCAGCGTTTTAAATAAACTAAATATAACTTATGACTAGGTTAAATTATCTGAATTATTTCCAAATTTTCTAAAGATATGGTCTCAATGAGCTTATTATGATTAATAAGATCCTTAACGAACATAAACAGTTCATTATTGTGAACTCAGACTTCTCAATAATTATTCAATCAAGATTATTTTGGGTATCTACTTCACTATAATGTCGTACTTGACTTAATTAAAATACCAAGTAAATGGTTTTTTGCTAAAGATTGTCCTTAGTGTAATAAAATTCAAAATCTAATTTGATAATAAAGTCTTTTTGAATGGGAATTAGGGAACTGTTGATAATTATGTATTGAGAAAGTCCGGCTAAATTCATGTATAAACCTCAACATTTGTGTTTTAGTAACAGATACTGTGTTAAACCAGAACGTATTTTTTTTAAGTTTAGGTGAACCTCTATGGACCTTCTGCAAAGAATGATCTTAGACTGGCAATAAAAGTTGAAAAAAAATTGTAACAGCAGTTTAATGTTACGACTGAATGACAGACATACTTATACTTTTTATTTTAGAGTAGATACATAAACGCTGAGGAATCAATAATTATCTAAGTGCACCTGCAGATCATAATAAGACCATCATACGATTTTAATAAAGACTAGTATTAGGGTAGTTACCAAAAAAAAAAATAGTCCGTCAGATAGATTTCCAAAAAATATTGGACAACGTATTTTTTAAATTTTCTCGTAAACAAACAATGAAGACGATACAGCGCTTTGAAAACTCGTGTGACATCATATTCTAAGACATTAGTATGGCGGTCAGTGACGCCACAAATCCCCACTCAAATCTTTGACACGTTTTATCTTCGACAATTTTTATTGATTTGATAAAACAAAAAATACGTATCCAATATTTTTCAATAATCTAACAGACGGACTAATTAGAATCACATTTTTTCTATTCGGTAAACATCCCTATTGGCAGCTCACGTGTCAACACTGCTGCAATTATCGTCTTTTATAACAAGTTTGTAAACACACAAGGAAACATAAAACATTCGAAGACACGCATAGTTCAATAGTTCTAGTTAGATCAGTAGACTTGACCGGTAGTTAAGCAACTATGTCTCAGTTCGACAAATAAGTAAAGACTATTACCTCGCAATTGTGGATATAAGTAATGCGCTAGTCTTCACTGATGTTTGTTTTAGTAATGTAGGTAACTAAAGGCCACTTTGTAGCTTGCAATGTCTGAAGGAGCTGTTTTTGAATCAGCCAGTAATATGTCACTTGCGTCTAAATTACATTTTGGATAAATTCGTCTACTAAGTCGTTCCCTGCACATAACAATATTTTATTTATAAGAAACACCGCATAGCATGGCATGTTTAACTTGTAACAAAGGCCAAAGAGGCAGATTTTTCATATAAAATATTGATATTCAGATGCATCCGAATAAATTGCAAATGCAAACATACTTGGGAAAAAGCTAGAATACATTGTGTAGCATGACATGACTCTCATAATGATTGTTGTATGCTTTCCGACTACTCCGTCGAAAAATCTTATACTCTTATGTTCCCTGGTAAAGACTTTCAAATAAAGGACCATTCTCTCATTTCAGATCCGGCTTAGTTTTGGACTTCAACCAGAGTAACGACCCGTACTTTGAACGTCTACTGTTTATGATTACGGCAAAAAAACCCGTTCTAAAGCCGGAGAACCAGAAGAATCTCTACATCAAGCTACTGAAAAAAATATATACATCGTCACCGTTACTTTCGTATTTAAAGTCGGGACTAATAAAAATAACACAAAATTCTGCGATGTTATTGAATTCTAAGATGATGTGTTGTATCTGCGGATGTGAATAGTGTGAGTTTCTATGTGAAATCAATTAGTGTTAAAGTTATTGACATTGGCAAGTTCCGTCGTACAGTACAACATGAAGAACTATTTGAAGTCACTGTTGAGCTTGAAGCTGTTGGTGCTGATCTCGCTGTGGGTTGCTCCGCTAGTCCCGCAGCCAACAGCACCGGTGCAGCTGAGTGGTGGGCAAGCTCAGGGCTCAGTGGCTCCTGATGGGTCATACCTGCAGTACTTCGGTATACCTTATGCGACTGTCACACACAGGTTCCAAGTAAGTACCCCGTAATAGTCAAAGATAAACACAAATCAGACAAACTTCTGCCTAAGAATTTTTTAAGGTGAATTTTACGAATAAACCTCAAGGTGAGTTATCATATTTCATAACAATAATGACAATGTATGCTCCAAAACTCGGATAACTTTCATTAAAGAAATTCGCCAACTACATGAAACACACGCCCTTACCAAGAATGTTTATCATGCCAGTCATATTGATCTGAATATTGACGAGAAGTATCCAGAAACAATTATTAAGTATAGTTTCTGTGAAGGGCCACTAATAGCAGAAGTTAATAATGATGAAGGTAACGTCGCACGTAACAGCACTAATCTACTTGTGATTGCCGCCTGCTGACTAATCACACCTCCTGTAATATGAAGTGTCGACTAATTTGTCGGAATACATTTTTAATCAAATGTCGTAGTCGTTTGATTGCAGTATTACAAGTGTAGAGAGAAAAGCAGTTTAATGTCGATCATAAAATGCTGTATTTTCCCAATTCATTAGCTAACGTATTTATGTTCGAACATGTTCATTTCCAGAAAGCCGAACCGAATCCAAAATGGGAAGGAGTGTATCAGGCACTCAACGAGCACCTCCGATGCAAGCAACGTTTTACTAGCACCCGCATCCTAGGCGAGGAAGACTGCCTCACGCTCAACGTGTACACCCCGGTGGAGCCCAGCGACAGCCCCCTGCCCGTCATGGTGTTCATCCACGGAGGAGGCTTCAGGGACGGTTCGGGATCCCCCTTTATCTACGGCCCCAAGTACTTAGTCAAACATGGTGTTATCCTAGTCACGTTCAACTACAGGCTAGAAATACTTGGCTTCCTTTGTCTAGGCATCAAAGAAGCACCCGGCAATGTCGGCCTGAAAGATCAAGTACAAGCACTAAAGTGGGTGAAGAGAAATATAAGGGCGTTCGGAGGTGATCCTGATAATGTCACCATTTTTGGAGAAAGTGCAGGTTCCGCTTCAGTATCGTACCATCTGCTATCTCCAATGTCGAAAGGACTCTTCAACAGAGCTATCATGCAAAGTGGCTCGGCTTTGGGATATTGGGCCTTACAATTAGAACCTTTGAAGGCTGCTAGTCTACTAGCGCAACAAATGGGGCACACAACCACTGACCCCAAAGAAATCTACAATTTATTCAATAATATGACTGCTGAAGATCTACTTACCTATCGTGTTCCTAGAAAGGATGGCGATATCGTAATATCTGAAAACATATTCGTACCCTGCATTGAAAAGAAGATTCACAGAGTAAAACCATTTCTGCCTGACAGTCCTTACAATTTGATCACAAAAGGCAAATATAACCAGGTCCCTGTAATAATAGGTTTCAACAGCGCCGAAGGTTTATATTTTGCTGGCAAAGAAAACGACACTACACTTCCCAAGATAGATTTCTATAAAGCATTACCTAGAGATTTGTCTTTCTCTTCTGATGAGGAAAAAGTGAACACAGCGAATAGATTAAATGAGTTGTACATGGTTGGAGAGAAAATTACCAAAGAAAAGTCTTCCTTAGAAAAGTTGGCACGTTTCGAAGGTGACGCGGCAATAACTTACCCTGTATTAGCAACTATAGATCTGTTTCTACAGACGTTAAATGAGCCTGTGTATGCTTACAAGTTCGGCTACGACGGGTTGCTAAACTTCGCAAAGATAATGTATGGGTTCCGCAAGACCCCGGGAGCGACCCACGCCGATGAATTATTCTACCTGTTCAGCACCTTGACCTTACCGGCGTTTACTGAAGTGAGATTCATTGACAAGTTTACTACTCTGTGGACCAACTTTGCAAAATACAGGTAAGCTGAATTCTTTAATTATTCAGTGTTGCGGCAGTTCGCCTTTAAGTTTTATGGTTTCGGTTCGTACCTGTAGAGCTCAGTTTATTATTTATTACTCTCACCTTGGGTTCTCGATGGACTTGACCCCATGCATGACCCCCACAGTTATTGCAGTTTACGATTCTACTTAACTATTTGCTTAATTACGCTGAACGCATAACCTTGAATTAAAAGCAAAATTGAACAGAACACAAACACTTTCAACCTCATTTGCTCAAACGCTTTGTAAAACACAATTTAATTCAGTGAGAGCAGGATGAAATGTTTCCATATGTACAGAAAACATTTGTTATGTATTAAACTATTCTGAAATAGTAGCAGCGAGATGAAGGAGTGAATGAATTACTTCGCAGCTGCGGATTGAATGGCTCGCTGCCGCGCAATGTTTTGCAACAAAATGTTGGTTACTAGCATTTGATGAAAGAATATTTTAAGATGATTGGCTGTTGGCCGAGACCTAGATAACTTTAATTTCAAATCAGAACTGATTAATTTTTAATATTTAATACCTACATATTATCGTTTTGTTGTGCCCGTTTTCTTTGTTTATTTTCGAGGTTAAAACAGCGAAGGCTTTCCATAATTGATTATTTATTTTAATGTTAAGTATACCTATTATATTCAAAGCGTTTCATTGTTTTAATATAAAAAGTGACTAAAATTACCCGTTTAAATTATTTCCAAAAATATTATAAATCAATGATTTCTCACGCTCCTTTTGTTTCTTTCAGTGATCCTACACCACCATCGTCTTCCATTTCACCGAAATGGGAGCCAGCAGCAGTGGAAGAGCCTCGACTTCTGCTCATAGACAAGGAATGTTCTATGGAACCTATTTGGAGCGATGCAGAGGAAGCCCTTCGGTTTTGGAACTCGACATATTCTTTGCATAGAAGGAAGAATTGTTGAATTGTTTGTTTGTGGCCATTGTTTTAAGAATTTGACTGAGATTTAAAAGTGAGACGAAAGAAAACAATAATTTATTATAATGTAACTGTGTGAATGTGTGTAGTCGCGTTGGAAAATATACGGTGTTAAATATCAGTAACATGATGTATGATGTGTTACATCAGTAGGTACGGTATAGTATTATATTGAAACAAGTGCGGAAAGTTTGTTTTTGCATTCGAGGCGGAATAAACACCTGAGCCGTACGGCGAGGGTGTTCACTGTTCATGGAGTCGAAGAGTGCAATAACAAATTCCCACGTGTATCAAACGACGTTTTTCAATATACTTTCGAAGAAATAAACTAATAAATTTGTTATAATTTTTTTATGATTCTATGATTTAATTTGCTTTTTTGCCGGTGTTTGATTTCGCCAGGTTGAATAAGAACGTATGAAGCCGCTAAATAACCTCACAGGAAAAATATAAAATTTGAATATTTTTAAATTAAGAACACAAATAAACGTTAACTAGTTCATAAAAGAAAATATTTGTTTAAAATTATCATGTTAATTTATAGTATTATTTTTATAAACACAATTTAAATGTTCAAAAAATATTTACGCTGTGACGCAAATGAAAATGACGAGATTATAAAAAAACACCGCATACACCATAGTCGGTGGTGTTTATTTTTAAAGCCTATGTTTTAATCGATTTGGACGTAAGAAAGGTATAGTTATCTGTAGGGTAATTTTCTTTTCCGCCCTTGGTTGTGGAAAAATAAGAAAAACGCACGCGCGCGAAACACATTGCATGTCGAACCTTATCGTAGCATAATAAGAGCCATTATTCGAGGAAGTGTATTGAAAAAATAGTTATCATGGTAAGTTATTTAAAAGACAAAATTAAAACAACATGTAATTAAAATTTAATTAAAGAAATCCTACCCATTTACCTAACGAATTGCCTAATATGTATTAAGGCTATTTAAAGAATACTCAGGATTGCCACCAACACGAAGCCGATCCCCTGTCGTGAACAGAGTCACACTAGGCAAAGCAATCTATTTACTTGTAAGGATGTAGTTAGGGTCAATAGTTTTAAGTTTTAACTGAAGAAAGCTGAGCAACATATACTTAAAGGGTATCAAATACCCTTAACGAAGCCCAAGGGCACTTGTTCTCCCCATGTCGGGAAATCTCTTGTCTTTTTGGAGTCTAAAAACTTAATGTAGCACTCTTAAAACATTGTGCTAGTGGATGCTTTGAATAGTAAACGTATCATGGAGGTAATTTAAGTAAAGTTATAACCTACTAGTATTTGAAAAATAAGCTGCGAAATTTGGAGCTTTGACCCCCCAATATCTCCGTAACAAGGGGGTCCCCAGGTATGGTCTACCTAAGTGCTCTTCGGCTTAGGTAATTATTGAGTTTATTGCCTCATTTAGTTGTTTAGTTGGTACTTTACACACCTTTTTCAATAATATTGTAAGAATAGTGATGGAAAATATTAGTATAACTTGTACTTAAAATAAATAAATGTAACAATGAAACAATTTATCATACAAAAGAATATTGTTAATTACACAACAGAGTTTTTTTTTTGCCCTTCCTAGTCGAAAAACATCAGCTTCTCAAACTCATTAGCGTGAAAAAGTAATACTGGAACTAGGGCTATGGACAGCTTGCTAATATTATTGAGGGTGAGGATTTAAGAGTAAACTATACTTTTTTTACTGTGAAGCATGTCTTCCTCTTCCACACCTATCTGTTTCTCGTCATCTCATGAGACACCTCCTTTCTTACCATATCATTCTTAACACAGTCCATCCATCGTTTTTTTCGTCTTCCTCTACTCTTATACCCATCCACATTCATATTCAACAAATACTGCTTTATTATCTACGAGAGAACAAACGGACAAACAAGCAGAAAGAAAAAGATTCACTCAAATATACTACGCCGGTCCACCAGATGAAGCTTAAAATTTATTGAAGAAAGAGCTGTTGCCAGCGGCTTCGCCCGCTACAACTCGAAAATTGTTCCACGGGAAGATAAAATTGGGATAGAAACTATCCTAATCTTAACCAAATTCGTTCAGAAGTTTTTACATAAAGAAGTTACAAACATACACATAAAATTTCGCCTTTATAATGTTAGTGTGGTAAAGTGAAAAAATAAATAAAGTATCACGTCACCTTGATGAAAACCTAGAACGCACACGTTTACGTTACTTATTTTTATTTCTTTTCCAGTATAACACGGCCCCGCTTTGAAAACGTTTCCCTCACGATAGGGATGTTTACTGACTTAAAAAAATATGATTCTACTTAGTCCGTCTGTTAGATTATCGAAAAATATTGGATACGTATTTTTTGTTTTATCAAATCAGTAAAAATTGACGAAGATAAAACGCGTCAAAGATTTGAGTCGGGTTGTGACGTCACTGACCGCTAAAGAATGTCATACTAATGTCTCAGAAAATGACGTCACACGAGTTTTCAAAACTTTTAAATAAGAGGTAAAAAAAAAAAGCACTGTATCGTCTTCATTGTTTGTTTACGGGAAAAAATAAAACAATTTTTTTGGAAATCTATCTGACGGACTAATTAGATTTTTTTTGTTAACTACCCTATTAAAACCGCATAAACTAGAATTGTATAGCTTGACTAGCTTCTTGCCCGCGTGGATGTCGTTTTTCCATACAAACTTTTATCCCCTATTTCACCTTCTTGGGGGTTGAATTTTGAAAAATACTTCCGTAGTGGAGGCCTACCTCATACCAGGAATACGTGTGCGAAATTTTAAGCTTCTAGCCCTAAGGGTTTGGCCTGTCCCTTAGATACCGCGGCCTCGACACAAAGGGTTAAGAAGGAACATCGGTGGTTTTTATTCAGTAGAAGTCTGACACTCCCTACCGCTCTGCCCAGAGCAGGAGGAGTCATTCGATGATTTCCCACCGCACAAAAAAAAAGGGTTTGCGTTGATCCTCAGTCAGTCATCTTTGCCTTTTCTAAGAACAGATTGGTCGTCATGCGTACACGTATCATGTAGATGTGTTTTAGTTTTGAAACCACGTTCAATAATTCTGCTGAACTACTTTATGATTAGCTACAGACAAACATCAGACATTAAAGTAAGTATCTCAAGCACAAGAAGTTGACCAAATCACGTAGATACTTACAGAAACACTGCGTTTCTCAGAGTTCAAGTACCTATGCCTGAAGCAATAAGTAAAGTACCAGGGCATCATAAGTACGTATGTGACACGCTGACCGATCACGTGTGGCACATTGAGAGGAGATTGCACGTATGACACGGTAGGCTAGACAACATTTACCTCAATTCTAAATGGGCCTACTTGGTCTTATAAAAATAAATGTAACAGTTAAAATATCCCTGTGGTCAGTTTATAGCTTTGCTGATAATATGTGGAGCTTGCAGATGATGATGCGGTACAAATCTGAAATTACTGCGCCGCAAGCTTAGGTTCGAAAACATTAAGTAAGGCAAACAACCCATCAACCCTCACAGGATGCAGGCATGCTATAAGGCTTAGGTAAATGTATGCTGCTATGCATCAGAGAGAAGGACCTACTTAAACAAAAACCTTCTTAGGAAGTTGATAATAATCTTCTCCTAAGGAAGTTGATAAAAATGTTCGTCCGATTTTAGACATTTTGCAATTGAATTAGATTAATGTAGATGAAAATTAGATGCTTGGTCAATAAGATTGCATATTTGCATTTCTCGAAGGATGTTGTTATTTCTAACTTTAAGGTCAGTCAACCAAGTTTAAGAATTTATCAATATTAACTCGTTTGTAAGAGCGAATTAAATGCTAAAAGATAAAACGGATTCAAAGATGCATAAGACAGAATACTCCTTATTACTGGCACTATTGAGAAATCCTACATATAGTGTCACCATAACACAAAACAATAACTTTTTAAACAACTAATTCACTCCTAATTCTCACGAGTACATCAATTACCCAACATCGTACTTCGCGGCTCATAAATTCCGAGCACCAACATTGCAATAGCACCAGTGTCGCGTAAATACTCTAGCGCAGCGCCAAGTACACGTGGTGTGACGTAACCATTGATAACTCGGTCCCTACCACCGACCATCGACCAGCGACCACCAGCGCCGGCAACCACCTGTTCTGTTCTATCGTCTATTGTCAAACAACCTTCGTTGTGAAAGGCTCGTCTCGCCCCGATATCGAACGATGGCCAAAGTCGCGAGGCTCGCGCGCAAGTGATAACGTGCGCCTGCGCATACACATGCGCTAATCTAACATCAATTCAGTGATTTCGAAATACGATGCGCGAAAAATTTTACCAAGTAACTAGTGATGTACCCGAAAATATTTTCTCCTAGTGATGTGTGAAATGAAAAGGTGTGTGTTTTTGTTTTACGCATATTTGCAATGGATTCGTGGTTAAATGGTTAAATGTAACGATTTGCGAGTAGCGTGTCGCAACCTAGATGCTACGCTATTGTGCTACCGTTAATACAACTGACCGGTGGATGCCTCAACACGCATGGCCCAAGCGTGAGGCCGATTGAAGAATAACAATTAGGAATTCTCAAAAGAACATAGTAAAGTACGAGTACTAAACCTACCTCTAATTGCTTACCTCGCCGTTATCCTAACATACATGATCACGACGTGTATGAAACTGAGCACCACGGTAGCACATAGCACATAGCCTGCTGGCCTAAAGGTACATGATTACGCATATTTGGTGGCATTTGAAAATCATAACCCAACACTTTTAGTTTTCACTAATACTTTCTATTACGACCATCCAATTCGACCTTTGTTGATATTTTTTATAATATTGACACATACAGGGTGTAAATTAACCCATCACACATATGTCAACCAAGCATTCTGTACATCAAATTAAGCATCAAATCAGGAATTTTTTTTTAACTCAATGTAGCACTTTTCAGATATTGTGCTAGTGGATGCTTTCAATTCGGTCATGGAGTTAATTTAAGTAAAGTTATGAAAAATTATTATTATTACCTGAAAAACTCCTTACCATTGCGATCATTTTTTTTAGTTCTAGACCATACCTGGGAACTCCCTAGTTACGGAAATATTGGGGGTCAAAGTCCCAAATTTTGCACAGCTGTTGTTGTAGATACTAGTTTTTCAGGTTATAACTTTTGATGTACAGAATGCTTGGTTGACGTATGTGTGAAGGGTTAATTTACACCCTGTATAATTTACGACAAAAATTCGAAGATGATGCACCCTTGCCCAGAAGTCAGGCTGCTTCTTTGCAAATTAAATGAAGACTTAACAAGATCAAGAACATTACAAAACGATTACGATTACGTTGATGATGAAGATAAGTAAAATCATACATCATCATTTTATTGATTTTATCACAAAAATTACCAACTTAATCATCATCATCATTAAAAGCCTTGTCTTGAAGTGGAAATTATGCATCTCCTATTCGTCCGCTATTCTTTTCTGATCAATTTCGTTGCGGGATCCAAGACAGTGAAATCGTTTCTCTGGGACTTCGTCGGGCTTCATTGTCTCGGCGCTTTTCTTGTGGTCGCCACTGTTGATTCTGGCTTACAGGAGTTGCAGTGGTTTGGGAATAGTGTGGCAGGCTTGTCCCAAATAAAAAAAAACACTCTAGTAAATTCCTCCGTTTACACACGTTAAGTGCCAAACTACATTAGGATATTCAAGTATTTCAGCATTATCATCAGCATAGTACCAGCAAGACGTTAGTCGAAATTAACAGGAAATCCATCCGTACGGTCAATCCAATGCGATGTGTCTCAATATCCTGAGTGCGGCCATTATGGCGATAACGTTAGCATTGTGTGTACGCGCGCCAATTGCACTGCTATTAGTTCAATGACGACATGTACTATGTACCTGCACTCAAACGAACGTAATACTCGTAGCTTCACATTGACAGCGCCTTTGAGTCGTACCGGTAAAGGCGATTTTGGCAGTGTAAGTGTTATTTCAGATGTTTGGTGACTGTACCATGCCCTCGGCTTTAACTGCAGTTCGTTATATGCTTAATAACGACGTATTTTTTTTAAGTTTATGAAACTCACTCTTGTTGCGTTAATCAGGCGTTGAAAAGAGGTCTCTCGCGCCCAACGCAAGTCCGAGTCCACTTTCTGCAATCAGTGCGAAGCAACAGAGGCTAGATGGCAAATTCTATCTAGCAGAAAAATAAGATAATATCCTTGTCTTCAAATTCTGTTCATTACTTTTTTTTTAAGTTTTTTATTTTCTTAATCTGATGACGTTAATATCGTCAAATTTCTCGGCTTTTGGTCTCAAAAAATACATAGTTTCTGTTGATAGATAATTATTCGATTACATTGAAGGGCCATTATTGAATGACACGACAAAACCAAAAAAAACAATAAAACTATCGTAAACTGCAAATTATGAGAATTTTAACACCCATAAAATAACAGTTTATATACAGAAACGTTTCCCATATTTTCTCAGTGACCGCCCAGCGCCCACCAGCGGTCGAGGTAGACAGACGTGGGAATATTGTAAGTTTTTTTCCCGATCGTCATTTGTTTTGCGGGTGGTAAGCCACGCCCACAATCATGTTCAGCGGTCATGTTATGAAATGCAGGCTGCTCTACTTAATTATTTTACTGACTGATTGGCTTTTTTTATATGAGGAGAGCATACGTGATCAAATATTCATGTACCAATTGAAGGGCACATAGTCGGAAGGTCTTCAATAGCAATCAAACGTTTTATAAACGCAAGAACCTCCAGCGATTAATGTAGAAAGGTCGTAACTTAATTAAGTAGGTTAAGCAACAATTTATACATTCCTTTTCTTTATTGATAAGGCAGGGTCCTTCTATCCGCTGCAGTATGCCATGAGAAAAAAAATAGCAAATTAACTGAACACGGCATGCTACGGCATGGTAGGTAGGTAGTAGGTAGGAAAAAGGGCATTGCAAAATGCCCTTTTTCCTACCAACCTACCTACTGCCTACCTACATACATACATACTACTACTTTCTTACCGTTTAAACCTTCCCTGGTTTCAGTGTGATTGTACCGATAATAGAAGTATCAGTTATTCTCTCTAGAAGTATTTTTCTTTTAATACCGTTCAAACCTCATGTTTGGACGTAGGGGGTAATCTTCAGAACTTCTGATCCGATTCCGATTAACGGTCTATATTTTAACGTTGCTGTAGGGAATTTTGATAAAATCAAGGGAAACCGCAGGTAAAACCTAGTACAATTGTATTCTATCTATCTAAGTATTCACCACGACATTTTGCTATCTTCGTGTAAATATAGATACTTTCAAGATATATACTGTGGTTAGATGACCTTACAAACACTCATTCGTTGCACAAATCCAGCGCAAAGTTCACAGTTGATCGCTACTCGGTGACAAGGACAAGATAGACAGACAGCGCTATGAACGCTAAATGTGTCAACTGTTTTGTTCGATGTTCTGTCGAGAGATAAGAGATAACGCGCGGCTAGCGGGTCAGCTTGACACATCTCGGTTCCGCTGATATGGGTGTCATCAAAAACAAATTCGTTGTTGTGTCTTTAGTAGATCATTCAATTTAGAATAGTTCTTACTAAAAGATGTGCCAGTAGAACTTCCTTCCAGTTCCTGCCCTCTGCGCCCTCAGTAACTACCTTCCACACGAAGATGAAAAATGTATAAGTATGTAGGTATATGTTAAATGGATAGCAAAGCAATTATTCCTGTCATGATGTAGGTGGCAATCCATTTATTAACGCATAAAACATTTTTCTCATATCGTAACTTCGTGAAAGAATCTTCTACATTTCCCATTTTCTATCAAATCGGTGACAACGTTTCTTACAAAACATCCACTTCACTAAAGTAGTTCTTATTGACTAATCGTCAGCTCCATCAATTTGATATTTCAATGATGATTAACAGTCGTTCCGCCCATAATACAATGATTTACGAGACGCACACCACGTAGGCACTTCATAATAAATTAACATATTACGAGCTGTTACATAAACCTAAGACGGTACCAAAAGGGATTCTATTTGTAAGCAACTAATAATAATAAGTCAACGCTATCGTGTAATCCATACATTACTAAGTAATACATATTATGATTGCGGTAAGTGTTGGCTGGTCGGTTACCTTCTCACGATCTACTTCTTTTTGGCGTTGCAATGACAATTTAATTTCAGTCAACCTAAAATTCGGCGACAAGTGTGACACTTTCAGTAGCTCCTGTGATCTGCAAGCAACAGGACAGACAGAATACGGTAACAAGTGGCCCATCGTTTGTGGTGCAACATTCCGCTTACACTCCAGGGCAGAATCATCTATAAATGTCTGAACATTTATTGATGATTTTTTTGATTTTTCCTTCTCACGATGGAACGGATTTCTTCTTCTTCTTTCACATCGATGACACGAACTTCAATCATAAGCCCCAGTAGAGGACTATGTTAATCGCAGCGACTGCAGAATTTTTAGGTTCTCTTGTATTCAGGTGAAACGAAACATTAGTCATTTCAGCAAGTAGGCCAAGGTGTGGTCGCTAGCGCAGCATTCACTCAGAGTGACGGAAGAATTTGCTGACTTTTCCTTTGACCGGAAGCCTAAGTTGGGGTCTATGAAGACTCTATCAGTTGGGAAAACGCTAGCCAAGTAATGAGTACCACGTTTCTGTAGGGTAATTCCCGACAGCCACGCGGGCGAAGACGCGGTCAGGGCCGACCTTTGTACATTACATAAGCTAACTAATAATGTTGGTCGATCGGTTTGCTAAGTAAATTAGTTTTGCGATCTAAGTGAATGCGTGACGATTATTTTTATGACGAGACTACACTCCATGCATCTGGATCACGTTAAATAGTCATCTGGGGTACCAAATAACTCTAACGACTGGCAATTGCATCACGTACCCTCCACCATCCTACCCTTTTTTCTGTGGGGGATGGGAAATCACCAATTGAGTCCTGCCGCTCTAGTCAGTCTAGGGTAGTTTATAGTCAGTAGAAGTCTGGGAGTGTCAGACTTCTACTGACTAAAAACTATTCATATTCCTTCTTAGCCCTTTATGCCAAGGCAGCGGCATCTCTTGCGAACAACCCGCAGCCCCGACGGGTATCGGCCCTTGCATGTTGCTGGCATCTCTCTTGTCAGCAACATGGGAGGGTAAGGGCCGGCGTGGAACACGAACGCGCCGTCGACACGGCATATCGCGTATACGGTGACCGGAAGCCATCACGTGGCCCCCGACGCCGGAGCATCTCCCGCGGCGGCTGAGACGACAGGTTCTCTCCCTCTCACATTAAGTATAAGTACAACGGGCTGGTGTCCGCAACCCCACGCCTAATGCACGTATTTTGCGTAGGTACGGATGGGAATATCACTCGACCCACCTCAGCTTACGTTACCCTCTCACGTTCCGCCACCTCCTTAGCTAACATCACTGCTTCGCAGAAAGAGGCGACGGCGTCCCATTCCCTCTCGCTCCGGACCATGGTTTGCACCAGGGCTGGACGCGAGAGGTCGCCGCCGATCTACGCTACGAGAACCTAAGCGGGGCAGACCTCCACCGTGTGCTCCACCGTGTCCTCCGGCCGATCCCCACAATGGTAATATCCGGGCGTTTCCACCCGCCTGATTTGGTGCAGGTACCTCCCGAAACTCCGTGCCCGGTGTGCGCCACTCCTCAAAGAGGAGACTTGCGATTTTTCAGTAAGCCTTTGATTGACAATGTTTATGAGAATACTCCCTCCTTGGTCTAGTGATCGTAAGCGCGACTGCTGTGCATGAGGTCCTGCGTTCGATTCTCAGGCGGGGCAAAGTGTTATTGAGTTTTACCGTCAGGAATTTCTCAATAGCAGCCACGAAGTCTGGATTTGTGCCCCGTTGTTGGCAATAGGCTCGGCCTTTATTACATGGGACTTAAGCATACCTGGTGAAATGTGGGTGTGATTAGGTACACCTCTGCCTATCCCTTCGCAGATTACAGGCGTAGGCGTGATGTTATATTATGTGTTTGTATTGTCAAATTCCCAGCTACTTATTCGAACGATTATACCCCTTGATGGTTTGATTTCACCAAAACGAACCAATTTTACTGTTAAAACAGTTGTATCACAGCACCCACAACTAACGCGGAGAACTGAAAGACGTCGCTCGGTTGGATAATTAAAACAATGCATTAATTATCACTCGCCGGACAGCGGGCAGCGGGCTCCAATGCTCGATGTACTACAGTACTTGCTATATTTCCTCGGTCAATTAATTAGACCGGTACTAGCAGAGTTCGCCTTTCATTATTGTTTTATTGTACCTACGGCTAATGTAGTTCCTACATCTCTTCGTTCTTGCTCGTGGAGTAAATACATTAAAATAATGTGTACGTCACGTGTGTGTACTTTATCATGGTATACCTTGAGATTCAGATTAAATTCATTTATGTTTTACGAATAAAAAAACATAACAACAATATAAAATATCCGAACATAAGGTCGCCTGTTTGCCACGGCATACAAAATAAAGTACAAATAAGAACTTAAATAGTTGTCATGGAAGTCATAACAAAATGTCATCATTAATTTCCCGTAATTCTTTGATAAATCGAGAACCATTTCCTATTTACATATGCAGCTATTTATTTTTATTTTCTGGCACGTGTATAAGATTTGCTTTTTGATTTTTAAGTACTAAAAGAATCTCTCTACTTAGAAGAATTATACGAAGTAATTTTCTCGAGTAGCTAGTTCTGCGTGACGTCAGTTTGGAGGTACCTTCGGCGTCAGCTACTCGAGGTCCACAATAGTAGTCGACGGACAACAGGAGATCGCGCGCGCATGGATTGCGAATTCATTTTAAAATTGAACATTATTAATTTTGTTTATTAATTTTGTTTATTTATGTGGAATAATTATTTGGGTGAGTCAATAGTTATAATTAGTGTTTGGATTTGTTAATAAGAAATATTTTTTCAAAATCTCAAAACTTTGTTTGTTTTTTTTCATGATTATTTTAAAGGTTTTTAACATTTAGTAATTATTTTTGAATAGTCTGCTGACTTTTATCTGAAACCTAAATGTTTGGACATACATATTTTCTGTACCTCCACGAGTTAATCGCAATATTCATTTCTCAGTTAAGGTTATCTCTGTAATATCAAACAAACAAATTCAACAAAACTAAACGTTTATCTACGTAAACCGTATTTAATGTAAGCGGTGATTAACTTTTACTCCTGTTTACCATATTCATCAATGTTAATTTGTTATTTGTATGACGTGCCTGCCAAAATTCTGTTTTATTCATACAATTTTGCTTGAGCAATGTTTTGCACCACTTACAAACTGCTTTTTTAATATGAGTTACTATTACCAATAAGTAAATTGAAGTCAGTGTTAAGCCGGCTTTTGACTACGGTATATACAGGGTGTTTGGTAGGGAGCTGTACATACGCCTAGGGTAGAAACTAGGGATAGTCTGCTACCTACCCCCGCCCATTATATTGACCTTGGCCTCAAGGTTTTTTTTTAATTTATTATTATTTTTTATTTGATTTTTTGACTAAAACTACCTGTAGCTCAAAATCTATCCATGGGACCGGTCGGCTAATGGTCTTGTTTTAATCGTTAGAGTCTTAGGGTCCTGCAAAAAATTATTTTACACCAGAAAATTGTGGAGAAGAAAAGTTATGGGGCCTGAAGTACCGTAGTAAGGTAAAGAAATAATTTTAAATTAAAAAAAAACCTTGAGGCCAAGGTCAATATAATGGGCGGGGGTAGGTAGCAGACTATCCCTAGTTTCTACCCTAGGCGTATGTACAGCTCCCTTCCAAACACCCTGTATATTATATCTTGAGACATAATATTTTATCGCTCTTCATACATTTTGTACGCGACCGTTCACACTGTGCTATAATATATATTACATCTCAAACGCGAGATGTAATATATAGCTCAAGTTGTAATATATATTACATCCCATAGTCAAAACCCGGCTTTAGTCGCAAATCCTTATCTAGACACAGGAAAAACAGCGCATCAAACTGTGCGTAGTGGAAAAACGTCTTGTTACAAACATGTTGAGCCCCATTTTTTATTTTTATTTATAACGAGCTGGTTTTTAAGACATGTTACCCTTGATCTTTAAAAGATGCAAAACGAGTATTACGCGAAAAATTACACGAATACACCGGTTCCTTACCGCATTAACAAGCCACTTTATAATCAACACAACTACTTATTTGAATGAACATTACTGTAATCAATAGAATTTCCCACAATAAGAAGGAGGGTTCAGAATAAAACGTCTGTTATGATAAAGTAATTCGGTAACTAAATCAACAATAACAACAATAAGGACTGGCCTGTTGGTCTAGTGGTTAGTGACCCTGACTGCTAGGCCGGAGGTCGTGGGTTCGATTCCCACCTAGGACAAATGTTTGTGTGATGAGCACGATCATTTGTTCTGTGTTTGGGTGTAATTTATCTATAATATGTATGTATTTAGAAATATATAAGTATGTTTATCAGTTGTCTAGTACCCATTACACAAGCTCTGCTTAGCTTGGGACTAGATGGCGTTGTGTGATAGTTGTGGAATATTATATTATATTAATAAGGACTAGCTGCTTGCTTCACCACTCACCGGATCCATTTAGGCTGAAGTTGAGCATTATTCTCTCTGCCATCTTCAAATGACTGACATTTAATGGTCTGAAACACATTTAACGGTCTGTGGTGCAAACGAGTATAAGAATTGACGCGAGCGATTTCTCTGATACACAGTTAAAATAATGATAAAAATATTGATAATTTTGTGTTGCGGAGATTCACTAAAAATCCTGCTGGCTTTCTTAATGTGATGGCTACTGCTACTGTGTGATCTCAATTGCCTTTATTTATCAATCGACTATCGTGACTACACACTATGTCCGTAGACTAAATCCAAACTAAAAACTCATACGAGATCTACCAAACAGCTCGGGTGGTGTTGGGTAATAGTGCACTCTCACAGCACAGACCTGTCCCAGCTGTGAATATTATTGAAAGGATTTCCATGGGGTACACTATTATTTTGACTTTTGACTGACTATGACTTGATTTCATATGACTCTTTCGTGGGTTTTCCAGTGCAATGAAGTGGTTGGTGTTGCTTTCGCTGATGCTGGCGCGCATGGTGCAGCAGCCAACGCAGCCGGTGCGCACGCGCGGCGGACTCGTGCGAGGCACCGTCAGCCGCAACGGCAAGTTCTTCCAGTACTTCGGCATCCCCTACGCCACGGTTGATGCCAGTAATCGGTTCCAGGTCAGGGTTTTGTTTTATTACTCTTTTTGTATCATCATCGTTATCATCATTTCAGCAGAAAGACGTCCACTGCTGGACATAGACCCCCCCAAGTGTCGCCACATCGACCGGACTCGTGTGTCTCGTATCCAGCGGGTCCCCGCAACCTTCACCAGGTCATCTCTTCTAACAACTCTGCTCGTCTGACTTCGTATAATGTTACCTGGCTCTATTATGTCCACGTTCAGACATAGATTATAGTGTAAGTTGATGTGGCAGTGGATTGGTTATATCTGTCTAAAAATCAATAGCTAATGGAGAGAGATCGTGTATTAGCAACTTAAAACGGTAGCTGCGCTGGGTCAGACTGGACGCGGAAAACAAAGAACAAGGTATTGTGTGGCCCCGTCGGGGCTGTGGGTTGTTCGAAAGAGGTACCGCGGCCTCGACCTAAAGGGCGAAGAAGTAACATGGGTGGTTTTTAGTCAGTAGAAGTCTGACACTCCCTACCGCTCTGCCCAGAGCTGGAAGAGTCATTTAATGAATTCCAAACCCACAAATAAACACGGTTTTGTGTCGGTAATCTTACCTTGGTTGTTTGGCACTCTTTTTCTATTTAATACCATATCACACACACACTCTCGCATATACATAAAACAGTAAATATTCAGAGGTGAAGAAGAACACTTCGGAGAAGGACTTTTTTTCTTTCATCTTTCTCTTCTTCTGTGAATACTTTATAAAGAGACAATATTCGCTAATAATCGCGGTCCCAACAGGCCCTGGGTTCGATTGCCGTAGAAAGTAAAGTCGTGCTGTTGATCGAAATTAGATAATTTTAGTTTCTTAAAAGATTAATGGCTTACAGATACCGAAATTCAAGTCTTTTGCAGGTGATTATGAAACTAGAAACCAATAGGCATACCTTTCGATTCAATAATAAGGACTTTAATAAACAAACTTATTAGAGGTCAATTTCACAGCCCTATTTACATTAAATTAACTCTTAAAATACCCCCCAAAGGAGGTTATAAGTAAACAATAAATAAATACTTACTTAAGACGTGGTTGAGGGTTCGCATCGTTCTAGATCGCAACCCGGGCATAGTTGGGTAAACTTGGCAACAACTAGTTATTAGCCGAGTACCCGGGTGGGCAGGTACCCGGTTAAACCCCGTCTGTACTGAGCGTTACCACTGTATAGGAATAAAAAAAAACAATGGAATAAATTTTGATTTAGGTCTTCATGATTTGCATGTTTTTTTATGATACAAAGGAACCGTAGGACCAGAGTTTTGCAGTTGTTCATTTTATGTAGTTCAGTATGAAATAAATATGGGCACTGTATAATAACTCTATTACAAAATTCTAACACTTTTACTTAAAAATATTAACATTCTATCTCTCCTTATTAGACTAAGAAACAACTAATTTATTATTTTCCATTTGACCTTCAAACTGGCAAAAACAATAACATTTGAATAATTAATTATCTACTTTTCTGCTCATCTCTTTTCTACATGAATGCTGAGGTCGTGTGTCACTCATATGTTATTCAGAAAGTTAATAAGCCAAACAGTTCGTAAACATCGTTCAACAACTAATTCACGAACTGACTTCACTCATGAATATTTCCATTGTCTATGAGTTTTCGTACCCTTTTCTTTGCTTAGATATTGTTCGGCGGTACTCCCTGGAGGAACAAAGGAGTTAGTTCTCCCTCGACAGGTGTCTAAAGTTCGGTATTCACGCAATAAGGGGCACGTGGAGCATTGGCTCAGCCTATTGCTAATACTAAGGTCGCCTGTACTATTTTATTTATTTAATATTAATTATTAATTATAGCAACATTACAGAGTACCTAAACCGATGCTATAAACACACAAAAAAAAAAATTACAATTAACATTAAAAATTAAACTATAGCTATAACCACAATAGATATTGTACAGGAACAAAAAAAAGAATTGAATTTCGAGCATCATCAAACAAAACAAGCAAAAAAAAATCATCTTTCGTTCATCCTCTCACAGAAACTCAAACATACACGACATACATCAACCCACTTAGAAGTAAACAAATCACATTCTGGTGTCGATGCCAGTAGAGTATTCAGCATGTCAAGGGCACGAACTAATGGAGAATTCAAGTGGGATACAGTGCGTGCAGAAGGAACATCTAATAATAGTGTCCACGTGGTCTCAGTTGGTATTTGGGCACGGGAGGAACAAAAAGTCTCAAAAGCTGAGCCACTAGTTCGGGGCAATCCGACTCACCACGAAGGACACGACAGGCAAACATAAGTAAAAAGTATGTAAAGTATTATGCAACAATAGGGATGTTAACTGACTTAAAAAAAATATGATTCTAATAAGTCCGTCTGTTAGATTATCAAAAAATATTGGATACGTATTTTTTGTTTTATCAAATCAATAAAAAATTACGAAGTTAAAACGCGTCAAAGATTTTAGTGGGGGTTTGTTGTGGCGTCACTAACCGCAAAAAAATGTCATACTAATGTCTTAGAATATGACGTCACACGAGTTTTCAAAGCACTGGGTTTGAATTTTCTTACGTACAGTAAGTCGTAGGTTCGAACCCAGGCAGGCGCATTACTTTGTGTCATTACCGCTGCTCTCAAAACCGTGAAGGAAAACATCGTGAGGAAACCGGCATGGCTTGCAACCAAAAAATTCAAAGACATGTGACATCTACCAACCCGCACTGCGCCCGCGTGGTGGATTATAGTTCATCCCTCTCCTACAGAGGAGGCCTGAGTCCCTGCAGTGGAAACATTATTATAGGCTGATGATGATGCTATGGCCCTAAGAATGCCTTCCATCTGTTTAGGTAACATAATAACTTATTTTATCGTATGGAATTGCCTCATTCGTTTTATTGCCTGCAATTAATCTTAGCTTTATAAAAACTCAATTGATCACATTATATGCAATTACCTACCTACGTACTTATATACGACTTAGAATATAAAACCACAGGCGATCCGTCAGGGTGAACCTCTCGCGAATCGGCCGGTCAAGGAGATTACTGAGAAAAGGATTTTATTTCTTACTGATGATCTTGATGTTACGAATAGAACTATCTTGTCTTATCTCAACGAAAGTTATAGTTCAATATAATTATGAAGTTTGTTTTTCACCGAAATATTAGGTAGAGGTGTGCTCCCGGTTTTCGGAAGTCCTAATAGGGAAGAGTCTATATAATATATATGTTTGCCATCAATCAGGCAGCAAGTCATACTGAAATATCCTTAGTGGAAAAGTCAATAATATTATGTGCGACCTTACAATCGGACTCCTGCTCATGGAAAGCTCTATCAACCTAATCCGAAAGGTTATAGTGTTATACAAAAGACCGAAAGATATTGACTGAGCCACAAATAATGTACCTACTTTGTGGATCTTACGAAAAGTCGGATCCGAGTGCTAAACAGCTATGACACATTCTCCAAGAAATTTGCATGTCGATCCAACGGCAAGGTTATGTTGTGGTTAATATGTAGCTCCGAACCACAGATAATATCTTTGATCATTGACCTTGTACCGGATTGTGGACAAGTGAACCGGTCAAACCATCCCTAAAAATGAATCTGTTTTGTTGAATTTATTTTAGAAGATAAATAAAATAAAAGACAAAACTGATTAGATTTTAGACAGAAAAAAACCGAATGACGTGCATCGCGTTTTTCATCTAAAAGCTATAAAAACGAGTGGACCCATTATGGAATAAATGCCACTTGACCTTCAAGGTTATTTAAAAATAACTCAAGTTTAACAAAGCAGAAAATTCACCAATTAAAATAAAAGCATCACCTTAAACGACCCACCGATATCTTCGCCCGCCCTTTATGACATAGTTGTGACGTCACACGGTCCAATCACAGCCAAGGGCGCCGGTTCCGCCATCCGCTGTTGAGACCTTCACCCACTGCACAAATAATACTACCTTCAGAACTTGTACGCGGACGTTGAGTTTTATTAAAACAAGATTTGGTTATGTCATTATGTTGGCAGGTGGGATGTGTTTGTATATTGTGATAGGTATGTTAATATTATTTGACTGGCATGGATTTGCTTTACTTGACTTATTGACATAGATATTATAAACAAGCTTATTGACCTAGTACATTCAACTTTGATAAACGAGAGTGCAGGCATATATTTGGATCTCTTATTTAGAATAGTTAGTCCGCTTCTTGTATGTGACCCCACATACAAAAAGATACTGATACATACATACCTGACACTTCACTGGCACACTATTATTCTTGTACTGTAGGTTGCCAACATCAGCGATCAGTCACTACTACTGTCTACTATTCTCTTCTACTTTCAGTAATATATTCAACAGCAAATCAAACAGTAAAGGTATAATTCAATTTAACCTTAGTTTTTTATCCACATCACATAATATCGCCAGTAAACAATCACGTAGCAAACAATGTTGGAATGCCAATGCCGCTTCGAGGTCGAATTTCTTTCGCAATATGGAACAGTTAATTTCCCAGTGCCTACAGAGCAAATTGAAAAAGTACTAAATCAATGTCTTGCGCCTCAAACTTCTAACTTATCAAAGCCTCGGAAAGTTCTTGAACATTATTTTCAATAGTCTCAAACTTTCCGGCGATAAAATTAACATACTTTTTCAATATTTCCAGGCGCCGCTGCCGCCTCCGACGTGGACGGGGATCTTCGAGGCCGTTGATGAGAACACGTGGTGCCCTCAGCACGCGGGAGGCATCATCATCGGGGAAGCGAACTGCTTGAAGCTTAACATCTACAGTCCTACCAGAATCAAAAAACCTTTACCTGTCATGGTCTACATCCACGGAGGATGCTTCTTCAGCGGCACTGGATCACCATTCCTGTATGGAGGTGACTTCCTAGCAGAAAACGATGTGATATTTGTCGGTATTAATTATAGACTTAGCGTTGAAGGTTTTCTATGCCTAGGCATAAAGGAAGCGCCAGGAAATTCAGGATTGAAGGATCAAATAGCTGCTCTGAAATGGATTCAGGAGAATATTGAGGCTTTTGGTGGAGATCCTAACGATGTTACCCTATTTGGCGAAAGTGCTGGCGCTGTATCTACATCTTTCATGATGCTGTCTACTGCTGCTAAGGGGCTCTTTCATAAAGCTATCCTACAGAGCGGGTCTTCGTTGGCGCCCTGGGGACTTCAGCACGACCCAATAGGAGCAGCAAGTAATCTAGTCAAAAAACTTGGATACAACACCAGAGACCCTAAAGAAATCCACAGTATTCTATCAAATAAGACAGTCAAAGAAATTCTGACAGTTATCAATCACTTTGAAGACAAATTCTGCCTGGCAGAGAAAGACCTATTCGTTCCATGCGTTGAAAATCTAATAAGTGGAGTAGAGCCTGTGGTAACGGAATACCCAGCAGATATAATAAGATCAGGCAACTACACTAAAGTGCCGATGATTATCGGTTATACAGACAAGGAAGGAATATACTTTGTAAGTGCAGATTATGGAACGAGTATCAAAAATAATTCACATGTCATAGATCCATTGGAGACTTTGCAAAAGGATTTAGAATTTCCGAGCGAGTTAGAAAGGAACTGCACAGCAGAGATGATAAGAACGCATTACTTCTCGTCTTACGGGGAGGATTTAATCGCAGACATGGTAGATTTGTATTCTGACGTACATATAAAATTTCCTGTGGTTTTAGAATCAGAGTTATTCTCCAAAACGACAGACCAGCCAATATATTACTACCTATTCAGGTACGATGGCTTGAGGAACATACCTAAGATAATTTCAGGGTTTAATGAGGTGCTGAATGGCGCTTCACATGCTGACGAACTGTTCTACCTGTTCAAGCCTCATGGGTTTCCTCTGCTGCATTCTGTTGAGAAGAATATGATCAGCAGGATGGTGACTATGTGGACCAACTTTGCTAAATATACGTAAGTATTATGCTGTATTTTTTAAAGAGGCAGTAGTATTTTGACGTGGAGTCGTCTTCGCCAGCACTCAAGGATTTTAAATGTGAATATAGTCTGCACTGTAACGTCTGCTTTTAATATGACCTCAAACACAACATACACAGTATTTGAATAATGATGTATTTAATAGGTAAATAATGGCCAAATATATTAACCTCCAAAGATAAATATGTTAAGTATGTGCAATCAAATAATAACGTTGCGCAATACGCTATAGTAAACAATCATTATAACTAATAAACGAGGCAGCTGATTAATGCAGTAATTAGCTTAATAATGAGTATAATATTACACCTAGTTTACAATGTATGTTTAGAGTGATCAACATACATTGCTTTAATTTTAAATTGTTTAATTAATCTATCTGCATGAATAAAATTGAATTCCACTCTATCTAGACAACCTATTTACCTATTTAGACTATCTCTATATGATCCACCACGTGGTCCCAGTGAGGGTTGGTAGATGTCATGCCTTCGAACAAATGACATACATACACACCATTTTTTTGTGTCCTAGAACTAAATCAATCCACTATATCTTAGGCTTAAATCATATGAATTGACATTGCTTTTTGCCAAATCCTGGGTATATTCAATTGAGTTTGCCACTAGGCTAAAAAGAACAAATTATTACCCGGCCACTACCACCCTACGTATTGACCACAAATTTTATCATAAACCATAGACTGGGGCATATAATACTTGGATTTAAACAATTTTATTGTGAAAAGCATTATTTACGTCCGTCACCATTCGCGGCACGTCTAGCTCGTAATAAACCGTTCAGTAAATATATAATTTGCATGCAAACCCGTGCTTACAGTGCAATAGTCATCTCTATTCTCTATGGCTCGTGGCGGCACACGAACTACTCATTACAGTAAAAATGTAATGCGATTGTTGTCAACTGTTTTATTGAATATAAAATAAGGTTTTCCATGTAATTTGATATGTGTGTGTGATATTGTTTAATTCTATATCGTTATATCAGTAACATCATCAATATCATTATTTGTATAGTTCTTATTACTTTAATTTTACAATAACAATGATTATTAGAGCATAATAATTGGTTCTTTGATACAAATGTTGGTAGAACTTAGTGCTCTATATTTATGCACGTATTCATTAAATTACGAAATCCCTTGTACATCACTTTTAAAATATCGTGATTATTACTACAGGCTAGTAATAATAATAATTAATAAAGATGGCCTGATTCAGAAGGCAGTACTTCTTGATACGGCTCGCATTTTGAGGAGGTTCCTGTCTCTGAAGCCGTTGGAGAGTTTTTTTATATTATTATTAGAAATATTTTAAAATGTAACTTATAAGTAAGAATAATGAATAAAGGACATAATGAATAAATATCTGACTATTACAGTCTACTCAGGGTGACAAGTTCTAACCACTTATTTTTGATACTTCTAGTAACCCCACTCCTAAACCATCGCGGCTGACTCCATTCCGCTGGCGTCCCTCGCGGCGGCAGAACCCCACGGCGCTGATCATCGACGCGCAGGTGTCCACGGCTCCCCTTTGGGAGGAGGCCTCCGTGAGGCTCTGGAACGACACCTACAACAAGTACCGCAGGAAACACTACGGGGAGAAGCAGTTCCAGGGTTATACTGATGTGGTGACTGTTAAACAGTTGAAGTTATAAAAAGACTATAATACGCCTTTCTGGGAAATACAGGCCTGATGTCATGGTAAGCGGTGTCCTGATTAAGAGCAATCTGTAAGTCAAAAGTATCGATGCAAGATCGTAGACTCTTGCTTCTGCTTGTGTTGTTCCTGCAGTACATGATATGTATCTACTACAGCCCATACCTCAGGCCCAAATATAAACATAGTTGCGTTCACGAAGCACAGAAAAACACCTCACCGAATGGAGAAACAGTGAAGGATGCAGGCAAACAAAAGATGCAGTTCCGGAGGCGTCAATGAAGTTTACTCGCAATCTCATCAAACTTAAAAGACATAGGAATTTTAAAAATCCGTAAAATCATAGGATTTTTAACAGGTCACTGTTTCTTAAACAAACATCTACATACCTATGTTAGGTGTAACAGATAGCCCACTGTGCAGAGGATGTACTCCTAGAGTGCAGGAGCGTGGCAGATCACCGGGCACAAACTCTACGATCCCGGACCATTAACTCTCCCGGAAGCCTGCAGTAGTCTGGGAAGACTGCTACAATTTTGGGACGACCTATGTTGGTTGGTGTAGGTATTCTCTAAACATCACGCACAATGGCCCAATCAAGAGGCTAAGTGCGGATAAAAGCCCAGTTAAATAAAACTATGTATCATATCGCAGCGGTGGCCCAGTGGTGGCGGCCCTGACTTACGAACAGTAGGTCGTGGGTTCGAACCCAGGCAGGCACATTACTTTGTGTAATTTATTTCATCACCGCTGCTCTCAAAACGGTGAAGGAAAACATCGTGAGGAAACCGGCATGGCTTAGAACCAAACATTCGAAGACATGTGACATCTACCAATCCGCACTGGGCCCGCGTGGTAGATTATAGCCCATTTCCTCTCAAAGAGAGAGGAGGCCTGTGCCCCAGCATTAATAGGCTGTTGATGATGATGATGATGTATCATATGATACACGAATTTATATATACAATACATATAAACGTGATAACTGCGAACTATTACTAAAATCCGAAAACAGTGTAACAGTGAAAAGCCAATGGGATTTGGTTTCACCACGCTATGAAGACGAATTGTTGACCATAGTTACGTGTTACTATTCTTAATACAAAGTGGATTTTATATGACAACATCGCCACAAGATGAGACTAATATGTTATTATTTCTCGTCGAGACCAGGACATGAAACATTTTACATAAAACACGCGAAATCTAGCGCATATGTCCTCCTATTTGTAACAGTTATCGTACAACGTGCATTATGTGATGTCTCCACGTGCGTCGTGCAAATCGCACGTAACTTGTGTGCAAATCACGCGATAAGTAGCCGTTATATACTGCCGCTATATACTACTCATAAGAGACACACTAACGCTCTCAATTCGATGACACCTGCGCAATATTGGCATGATCTACTATTGATTTTGAAACTTGTCATATCGTAAATCACATAATTTGTCAATCAAGTGGGGTAAATCAAATTAAGCCCATCACCTGGGGCTTGGACTAGGCTGAAGGCAGCCCCAAGATTGTTGATAGAATTTGATGATACCTACAGGAAGGGAATGCGATTTCGGCAAGATTTTAAGTTTCGATAATTTCTAGATCTCGTTAACTACTTAGCACTAGCAGTATCTGAAATCTTGTCTCTTTATAACAATTCGAAATGCGTGGCTGTCTATTTACTATTATGTTCTTCATAATATTGAATATTTAGCCTTCCGATATCGAGCTTATTATATGTATTCTATACGGCGACTTACCTTTTAATATGTACCTACTTTAAAATATAAGTTAATAATAATTTTATGATAATGTGGGCTGAACCTACCTTGTGATTATATAATTCCTCGTTGAAATCGCCTACAATCGTTAGATTTAGATTTCTCTACACACGCTTAAAAATAAGCTCAACGCTCAATTAGTTACAAAAACACTACTGTAACTTCTTCATTAGAAAATTTTGAATAGGTTTCTGTATGTTGCTAAATAATATATAATATTGTACAGCAGACGTTTGATAATATTTATTATGTAAAGTAATTCAAGTTAGTACGTTCGTATTAATTGTAATTTAGTTTGTATGTGTGGTGATACAAATCTAGTCTGATAATGTGGAATACTTGACTATTAGAAACAATAGGGATGTTTCCTGACCAAAAAAATATGATTCTAATTAGTCCGTCGGTTAGATATAATCGAAAAATGTTGAATACATATTTTTTGTTTTATAAAATCAATGAAAATTGACGAAGTGGGGTTTGTGACGTAACTCACCGGTAAAAAATTTCATACTAATGTCTCGGAATATGATGTCACACGAGTTTTCAAAACACTGTTCCGTCTTCATTGTTTGTTTACGTGAAAAAAGAAAAATACGTGTTTTTGGTAATCCATCTGATGGACTAATTACATTTTTTTTTGTTAACGACCCTATTGCAATAACAATGTATGTCAGTCAATATGTAGTTCTCTATAGATTTGGAGTTAGTGGTAAGAATTATTGTGATTTTAGGTGTGATATTAATATAATAAAATGTATTGTGAATGCAAAATATTAACTGTATCTTTTGAAACCTTTAAATATCTTTTTTTTTATTTACACGTATTTGTTCCGTCAAATAAATTAATTGTTAAGCATTTACGGTTATTTTCCAAAGTAGAAATTTGTAAAACTGTGAAAGAATGGCAGTTGTGATTTGAATATAATGAAATAGGCTGTCCCTATTTCAACTGTTTCTGGTCAATGAGCTTAACAATTAAATTCCCTGACTTGACATGCAATTCTAAGATTACTAAACAAATACTAAAATTACTGTCATAATTAGGTCAATATTTTTTTTTTTTTTTAAATTAAAACCTCTTCGTTAGAAACTCGCGTCAACAGGAAAGCGTAGCGCTATTCGCAGCGGCGTAGAAGTGTGCGTAGCGACAAGCGTAGAAGTACGCCCAGTGGCGTAGCATAATGTGCACAGTATATTATCAGTATATTTTTTTGGCGGAAGGATTGTGGGGATATGGAATATCAAATATTATATCAAATATTCCATATCCCCACAATCCTTCCGCCAAAAAACACGTAAACCGACCTCTCTACCGGATCTTTGTTCTGCAAGCATGATTTAATGAAAAGCAAATAGGTCGGATCCGATGCAGCGTAATAGGGCTGACCCTCAGATATTTGAATAGGGCCCGTGGCTCTAATTGAGCCGCAGTCGGCCCTGCCTTGTCCGACCCCAGACTGTTTGATCTTATAATGTATTGATATATCATGACTGTGGCACGAAGGATGGGCAGAGGGATATCCCAATGGATATAAAGAAAAAATATTAGAATATCCTTCTGTTAATTTAAAGATTAACGTTTCACCTGGTGTAATATTTACGAGAGGACAAATATGCAACTTCTGATGGCTCAACTTTGAGAATAATAAGAAAAGCCAAGAATCCACAAACTGCAATAATATTTAAATCTATAAACAAAGTCGAAATACAGGAAGATACTAAATAACTTACAATAAATCGAGTAACTCTTCAGTTTCAACTTTTAATGGCAACAACGAGCTACAAAGTTTTCCTACAGACAAAGAATCAGCAGTCACCATTAAAATGTTCGCTTACACAAATAGTAACTAAGTAAGCAATCGGATAACTATCAATTGTACTCAAGTGCAATAAAAACTACAGCCAAACTCATTGTAAGACAAACTACAGACTTTCCAAGTCCAACAAAATCCTCCGGATGGCCGCCTTGGGAACTAATAAAGATAACACGGGCTTGTTCTAGCAATTTAAAATGAGCAATAAACATAAATAAGAAGTTAGTTTGTTGCATTAATGTGGTGTTCTTCGTCACCAGGTAATGGTCCAAGTTGGGCCATGCACTGCCATGCACTGCCATGCACTGCCATGGGTTATGAACTATCAGGGCAAGAAGAAGTGGTTGAATAGGTCTGTAAGCCTTACAGATCGTAAAGAGATGCCATAAAAGCGATAAAAGTCTGAATAATGCTTTACATTTGGTGTGAATACAAACTCACAGTAATTTATTTGCTAGAAATGGTATAAGATGTTCTTCAATTTAAATAGGTTTATAGGTCCATGTGTTACATAATCATCTGGAGAGAAACTAAAGATTGGGATGGCAGTAAGAATTATCTAAAAAAATAGTACAATATCACTTTGCTGGAGTCGTAATAGGCACTTAAGTACAACATAAAATTGTTTATAACATCACGTCCGTAATTTCCTTAGAGTGAGACAGAAGTGTACATTATAGTGCACCAATATTTCAGTCTCTAAGTCCCCACACTTTTTTTTCTATTAAGATTAGTATGCATGAGCTGAATATAAATACAGAAAAATGTACTTAGATTTTACCCTTGAGATCAAAGTACATCATAATATTAACTCTAGTTAGTATAAGACGTGTACGACAATGATGTAGAAAGAGTGGAGCCTTCTAAAACAGGCATTGTTTGCCTAGATGGGGGCTCCAAACACATTAACATGTAATGTAATACCTAATTAGCACAATAAACTATTTTGTATTTGTATTTTTTTATACGTAGGCTAAAGAATGCGAGAGCCTTTTGCCATTAACCGGCCACTAATTCAGACGCTACTAACAAATGCCAAAATCTCAATAACACTTTGCTCGACTTCGGAATCAACCCAGGGATATTCAGAAGTTTACGCTTACAACCACGAGTCTAGTGGGTGTAAGCGAAAACCAGAACAATTTAGTCTAGCCTAGACCAACGTAATTGTTCTGGTTCCTTCTTTAGTAAATATACTCGCACTAGTATTTACTATAGAAGACATTTGAATTAAGTACGAAGAGCGCCTAAACCATTCATCAGATAATTGAATTAAACACAGGGTCGGGTCATTGTGATCTCCTCAATCTAATAGAACAGGTACTTAGATCCTTCACAACGCCACCGGCACCGCGAACGAGCACTACAAACAAACATTTCAAAGTAAAATGAGAATTGAGACGACTTTCTAAATTCACACTGAGAGACATTTCTCAGAAAGTTTTCACAATTTTCGCTGAAGCCTTGAGACAGTATTTAAGGCCGTTGAACTGATCCTTCAAGCGATATTATACGAATCAGAATATACATATATTTATAAGAGGGTATTACTAATGTATTTGATTTAGTCTGCGACGGTAGACACGTGAATAAGTTTATTGAGTTACTGTATGAGAAGGCGCTTTGACAATCGTGCACTGTGGTCTGTGCGTACCTTCACCTCAACCTGTCTGTATCAATCTGAGCTCTTACTGTGATGCACATTAATCCTCCTTGACTACATAAAGGGAGTAAAAGTACCCTTAACGCAAACGAATAGGGCACTTGTTCTCCCAACCACTGCGATCATTTTTTTGTTCTAGACCATACCTGGGAACCCCCTAGTTACGGAGATATTGGGGGTCAAAGTTCCAAATTTTGCACAGCTGTTTTCGTAAATCTAGTTTTTCAGGTTATAACATTACTTAAACTACCTCTATGACCCTTTTACTATTCAAAGCATCGACTAGCACAATGTTTTAAGAGTGCTTCATTGAGTTTTACCGTAAAATGAGAATTTTAACCCCAAAAAAAAAGGTAGGGGTACTTAGTTTGATGTACAGAATGCTTGGTTGACGTATGTGCGAAGGGTTAATTTACACCCTGTATATAAGAAACTATATTAATGAAAATTCGTAGCCGTTAGTCCCGGATAATATTAGCAGATCTTTGGCAGTCGTTACAGGTAGTCAGTGACCTGAAAGTCTGACAATCAGTCTTACCAAGGATTGTCATATTACTCAGTTCTAACTGGGTTGTGGAAGAGTAGCTAGTCGCTCAATCTCTATTTAGCTGTATCTGGTAAGACTGGGAGTTGAACCCAACATAGTTTTCAAAAGGCTAGACAGATACTGATGAGAAATGAAAATAATACAGGTATTTATTGCACTGTGCTACCGTATAGGTACATACTCTTAGGTACCGATGCCATGTTGCAATTTAATTGGTACAAGTAAGTTTCACTTAGCATTATACTCGGAGAAATATCAGGATGGTAAATAAAGTGTACAACCAAAACATTCAGCAATATATAATTAGTTAATTAACACACTAACTAATTGGCACGCAGAAATTTTACTTTAAAACATCCCTTACTCAAACTTTCGAAGACTTCGTTGACAACTAAACGACGAACTATATTAGCAATCGAACTAACTACCAACATACACATATCTGTATGAATATGTGTGAGTGACATTATATCTGAGGCAATAGTCGGCAGCAACTTGTCCTGATAAAGTTTGCAGCCGTTAGCAGCTTCCTGCCTCCTGTAGTCGCTGTAGTTCATGTAGGTACTCTTGTAGCCCCTAATACAAATTGTTGCAACACCACACTTCTCTAACTTAAATTAAAAATTTACAAGAACAAGTAGATACAGTCGACTTCATGAGTAAGTTGAAATACTTAAAATAATACTTACTACAAGTTGATATTCATATCATCATCATTATCAACAGCCTATTAATGTCTCCACTGCTTCCTCTCCTCCAGGCCTCCTCTCTTTGAGAGGGAATGGGCTATAATCTACCACACGGGCCCTGTGCGGATTGGTAGATGTCACATGTCTTCGAATTTTTTGGTTCTAAGACATGCCGGTTTCCTCACGATGTTTTCTTTCACCGTTTTGAGAGCAGCGGTGCTGAAATAAATTACACAAAGTAATGTGCCTGCCTGGGTTCGAATCCACGACCTACTGTTCGTAAGTCAGGGCCGCCACCACTGGACCACTGCTGCTCTCCATATTCATATCCATATCATAATCATAAATTATTTGACATCGCCACAAGCACAACAACTAACTCAAGAATTTAAGTCACAACTAAAAGAAGTGGTTTACAGGAATTAGGAATATCTCTAAAAAATATATTTCGTTGTGATTTTCTATACAATATTATATTTTAGTCTATCTTCACAACTTTAACTGTGTAAGCAAAATTACCCAAAATATTCTATCCACAAAACAATTTTTCGTTACAAGTTACACGCTCACTTTTCCGTCGACCTGTACAAGTTTAAACCCCGGCTAAAGTTAGGTGATTATGTTTAGTAACTTTTCAACTTGTGTCACCTATAAGGGCTGTAAGTTGTAACTGTAGCTTCGGCTGTTGCTGACAACTTGAACGTGGTGTAACTACACTTACCGAGACGTACGCGTTTGCGTTCAGTTGCTAATTGTTGGAATTTCAAAGTTATCATTCGGTTGATTAGTTGCGTTGAGTTCAGTGGAATTGGATTAATAGAAACTAGTCTCTTATGCGAGATAGTCATTAAATATGATAGAAATTAAGTTTGCCGAGGGAATAGACAGCAGCATACATAAGCAAGTGACCTTACTAATCCATCTTACAAGTCACAACGAGGGTGGTGATTTTGAATGGGTCGAGTCTTCGTCAAGTTGCGATATAATTACCTAGATTTTTAATAACCGTAATCGTATTGATCAAAAATTTTGTGTGAAAGAAAATGTTTTAGTACCTATATTATTTTATCGTTTACTTTCGTTGTTCACATGTTATTCCCTAAGCCGCCTCAAGACTAAACACTAGAGCAGCTACACAAAAACTTAATAAAGGGCCATTCCCCAACATACAACATGCAAAGCTGCGGACTAAGCACAATAAGAGCTATTTAACTGCACAATAAACGGGCAATCGCACAGCATTCATATATAACGCATAATTAAGCGCAAGTCGGTACCCTTGCGACGAGCGGGCCGCGCTAATCCGGGTAATAAAGAAAAATACCCGGGAAGCGGCGGCTAATTGTTATAAACTGGGCAAACATGCAAATTGGACGAGGAAAGGACTTCCTCGGCGTTTTAATTCAAAAGTTATCTCGTTGGATGGCCTCCACACTGAGCACCGGCGTGGAGCCAGGCCTCTGCCCTCCTCCCCCCCCCCCGTCCCGCACCGCACCGCTGAGGCAACTGACCCAACGATCAACTCCGCCCGGAAAAAGCGCTTTTTTAAGCAAAGAATCAATTTAGCGCTTGCTGCGTGAATTTGTTTTGATTGATTAAACAACAATTTAGTTAAGAGGGCTCAGTTGGGCCGTATTCATGATATAATAAACTTTGCACAGGAATTCTTTGCAAGTAATTGTTCAAAGAATTTCGCTCTTTATTGGTCTGATGAAGTTTTCACTTTACACAAGTTTGTAGGTACCTACGTACACTTGATTGCAACGTGGCTATAACATTCCGACGCTGAAAGTATCACTTGAAACTTATCAAGTGATTAAAACTTTTACACTGCAGTTCCTCTAACTGTAACGAGAAGCATCCCGTCTCGACCATCAAGTTTGTAATCCCCAAAAGGGTAGAGCAGTGATGGATGATGGAAGGTGCCTTTGCTCATTTTTATGTGACGGGTGGACTTATCACTGGACAGCACACGAATTTAACTGCTCATGCTGGAGTAATTAACAGAAGAGCTTTATACAGTTAATCTGATGTATCGAACCAATATCATCCCATCTCGAAAATACAGGAGGATTTTTTAGTCACCCACCAAATTCGAATATATTAATCTTTGGCGAAAATCAAAGATTACGTATTTTTTCTTTTAATATCACTCATTACAAAAATATTGAGATATCTCATCACAAAGTTTTAACTTTTTAAGGAGAGCGGACAATTCTTTCGAGAAAATGATTTATATGCCAATTTTACAAAACGTTTTTTTTTTTTTCAAAAATGTTGTTAGTGGATGATACCTTATGCCTAGACAAAATTTGGACGGTGACTGCAAAAATCATCTTGTGTAGAAAATATCATCACAATTATTCTGTCAAGATTACTGTTTCAGTAAATCAGAGACAAGCCGATAGCGCACAGATTAGATACAGTAATTTCCCTAATATTACCTACGAGTAAAATATTTCTAAACCCTCTAAACCCTCTAGTATAAACACCTCCTTACTCTTTGCTGCATCCAACGGGCGAGACGAACCCTCTTTATTTTATAACTATTTATTTTTAATGCACTTACTATTATTGTTCGCGACTTCTCATTCGTTAAAAATCTATTTTCGTTTCAACTTTACTTGAAATCTGTCTCAGCAGTTTCTTCCAAAGTGTTTTTATGCAAAGTAAATTGTGAACGTTTTAACTTTGAAGTAATGTTGACGTTTTAACTTGGACAGGCAGAGGCAAAATATATCAAGTGAATATTATTCCTTGAGGACAATCGTATTCCTCGACATGTAATGAGCAGGAACGAAACGCATGTGTGGCTTAAAACGTGATGAATATTGAAGAGAGAGAGGAAGGCCAAAGAAAAGATGGATGGATCGCGTGAGGGTTGACATGAAAGAGAAGGGAGTCTATGATGTTTTGACGTCTGACAGAGGTGAAATTGAAGAAGGAAACGTGTTGCGCTGACCCCAAATAGAATGAGACAAGGACAGCATGATTATAAGGACACTAATTCTACAAAGAGGCTCCTCATAACCGTGGTGTGTCGCCTTAAAGATTTCCATCTACCACTACCATTACCAACCATCCACCATCCATACACCATCCAATCCATCACATCCATCCACCATGGACCATTACTATCCACCATCCACCATCCGCCATCCACCATCCATCATCCCATCCACCAACCATCCACCATCCATCCAACCACCAACCAACCACCTACACAACCAACCAACCAACCAACCAACCTCTAACCTTCGTCTCCATTTACCATTTATTTCTATCTATTTTTCTTCTCTTTATATCTTTCTTTCGTTTTTCATTTATTTTTTTTATTTTATGAGTATAGTATGTAGCGGTATGACAGTTGCGACACTGCAGGTCTCATTGAATATTGCGTTCTTATTTAATAAGCCATCCAATGCAACTGGTTGTTCCGCTTACCACACTCGTTCCGCGCACTCCTGCCCTTGACGGCCTTTATATGTATATTTGCACAAAAAATTCGTTGCCTGTGCCATGAATCAAGTTATACACGTACGTGATTAACAATCTGTACACGTAACTGTACTGACATTTACACAATGAACTTGTATCGGCTCGCGACTGACTTTGGAATCCAAAGGGTCCTTTCGGAATTGAAGCTGTCCTACTCGGTCGTCATCACTTTCACTTCCATAAAAGCTTAAGTTAACATCAAGATGGAAAACGTTATCTGAAGGTAAACAGTGTATCTGTCTATGATAAGTTTAAATAGCTAGCGTATCATATGGCTGGGTATACTTAGGACCTATTCCTGCAGGGCTATTGCGTATCTTTTTAAATGTCAGTAGCTATCATAGTGTCCATCAATTAACTGTCAAATGGTTCAATTTTGTACTAAACCATAACTAAGTTGACAATTGATCGATGAACACTATGATGATCATCATCATCATCATTTCAACCAAAAGACGTCCACTGCTGGACATAGGCCTCCCCTAAGTGTCGCCATATTAACCGGTCCCGTGTCCGTGCGAACACTATGATAGCAACTGACATTTAAAAATATACACAATGGCTGCTGGAGGTACTTACTAGGAACTGTTATATTACTGGGATTATTTTGAAAAAGGTGTACAAGGACGAAATCAGTATGTCCGCAATTAAAGCACTGCTCAATGTTTAAAGTGAATGGTTGTACAGTAAGGCAAGACAAGTGCATGGGCACGCTAAGGATTGTATTTCTGTGAGCGCACGGGCGAGCGTTCATGCGTTTGTATGTGTAAGTGGTCTCACTCTATACAGTAAGCACACCACAGCCACAGAGATCGCCCGCTATCGTATCATATCGTCGGCGTAGTCGCGTCGGGCGTCGCACTCCACGAAATAGCACAACAAAATATATTTCCGTCTCTATCGTTATAATCGCAGCAAACGCATTATTTAATGAATTGCTAAAATTCGCGTTTAACTTACAAGTGTCGATAGCTGTTAGGGCCAAGCAGTGGATCTACGATCAATGAGGTCCGAGTTCAAATCTCACACACCACAATATATTGCTTTTTGTTTCTTTGTAATCATTTTTTTCTTTTTGTCATTGTAAACCTATTAGAATACTTATTTTATATAAGAAGTTAAATATATAGGATATAAACCCAACGTATTACTATTTACTATTTATGTGGTTGTGATTATGTTATCACTTCGGGTGTTTTTTGGGTGGTAAGGTAGAAAAAAAGTCGTGTTTAATGACAAGACAATGTTTTATTCGTCATAATTATTTATAAAATTAACTAATTAACAATCATGAGAATTGTGACGTCAAATCCTACCTAAATTAAAACAGTTCTCTTGTAATCGTATATAATTATATATATATAATTTATTTATTTATTTATTTTGACAAATAATATGATTTAGACTTTATAAACCTGTTTTTTTTGTAACGTCACAATGAATGTCGTATTGAGGTTTTAGCTTAATTGATCATTTTCTTGAAGAAAAGAAGATTGAAACTAAACCTCAACTTAAGATTGGTAAATAATTACGGATAAGTTATTATCATCAAATATGATAATACACATTTAATTATTAAAAACAAAACATTACCGCATTTTTGTATTTTGTAGAACCCACATTATTTTCAATGCAGTCATGTAAACGTTTGCGCATAGACCTCATAATATTATAATATTATTTGACTTGATGTAAAAGTCTTGTCATCTGAAAATATGGTAGTATTCCAGTAAAAATCTAAATAATCCCGTGCGAAACGTAATCATTCTTGATTATATCTATTTGTCAGGAAGGGCTTTTTAGCTGGTCTTCTATGATGCAAACCTTTAGCTTGGAGGGCACGGAGAACAGTTTGAGATGAGGTGTCGAATAATTCCGCGAAGCGTCGCGTAGGTGTGAAACCATATTTTATTTGACCATAATTATATAATTATGTCGTCACCGCCGTCGCTGCGTTTCACTAATAAGCGACGGCCTTCCACTTCGCTGTCGATTAGCAAGGCGACCCTCTTCCTCGTATCTTTGGTTCAGAGACTAACAGTATTCTTCTAAAACAAAACAAAAGTGATATGAGGCGGTTATAATAAAATACTAAAGACTTCATTCGCTCTGCATTTATGAATCCAATAACAAACACTAATTATTTATCTTTTAAGCCTCATGATGAATTTAAAAAAACAATTAATGAATTCATTATGTCACCAAACGATATTATCTTTATTTCTACTAACAGTTTAAGTTACAATTCTTAAATATAATACTCACATTTATTCCGGTTTTTTCTGATAATTGTAATCTATTAACATCACTTTTATGCGGAGCAATAATAGTCGCCCTCGCCTCAATATTAATCTGTGCCAGCATTTTGAGAAATATCAACAACAATACTGCTATCTATTAAACCACACGTCCCTTATCAACAACTATAACCCAATCGACAACGTTCATCTAGTAACATATTCATAAAACTCATGTCTACCTCACAGAAATTATAATTCTTGACTTATTTTTCTATGATCTACCTTTCAAACTTTACGAAATGGGTGAACAAAGCGAACAAGTAAGAAGTTCGTAAAGAAATATTATTTTAAATAGAAATAAGAGAAATATTATGTTCTTTATCTTGATAATATTTCTGTCTCATTACCTCCAATCAAGTAAATACTTACAAAAAGGTTAAAACTTTCTGCGTGAGATTAGAACGCACTACTTACTGATTAACTATAGATCTATCCGAACGCGCTAAACCGCTAGGCCATCGTGACTTTTATTAAAATGTTGAAATTATGAACCACAGTCAGTTGGTGACGACAATATCTGTCGTGAAAGTAAAAGGTCGTAAGTCCAAACTAAACGTCAAGCTATTGCTTTGTGCGGTCGCTTATCCAATTTAGTAACCGACCGTACATTAAGTAGTCGTTACATGTCATCGCTCTCCAAAGCATGCCGTACCTTACGAGTTTACGTGGGCCGAAGGACCAGAATAACAGTGGGTCCGTAAAAGTTGCGACCTCAAATTATAATCATGATAAAATTACTTTATATCTATACAGCCAACAAGTACTTGTGAAATATAACTCAAAAGAACGATGTTAAAATCGACATAATAACAGGTAAAAGGAAAAAACCAAAAGTTACCTTTTCCTTATCAAACAATCACCGCAATCAATGTTTTAAGAAGCGGACACTGGCACGACTTACGACACAACTCGAAAGAAACACATTAAGAATTGTTACAAAATCAATTAATGGAAAAAACTGTAATAGACACACTGTCACCTAGCGATCAGCAAATAATGCTGTATCGCAGTTTGCGGACAGCGCGCAAATATTGCAGTGAACCAGTGAAATTGCGCAAGCGCCGGGCCACCGCACAGATCGCGTACTCTCCCATGCAGTGGGCCCCAGACCGCCTTGCACACAACACCTCACCTTACTCTCGGATGAACTTCATCTGTGAACTTGAACGCCTTCCGGAAAGTTAACGACGAAGTTTTCTATCAAAGACTTTTAAACTCCAAAAAAGCGTCGTTCTAGTGTCCTAGTGGTTTAACAGTGTTAATCTGCTTGTTTTATCCGTATCTAAAGCTGGAAATAAACTAAAGTTCTAACTATCTAATATTTTACAAGGCAAGAGTAAAATTTTAAACAAATGCTGCTCAGTAATTTATAGCGTCATTAATCCTGCGTTAAACAAAATTAATCACATTGTTAAACAAATTAATCAGACTTATGAATACCGTTGCACAAAAACTCGGAAAATATTACTACAATGTTTATGAAACCATAGTGTTAAAGCACCTTAACTTAGACATGTAAACAAAACCCTTATAAAACCGGCTTGGCAACTTGAAAAACACATGTTTAGGACAGAACCTGATGAAGTGCACAATCTAGTCAAAGTTACTCAAAGGATTTAAAGACACTGACCTTAACCAGTTCATTGTACGATATCACTAATTGGTAACTTTGCTAATCCCAAACCGGTAACCGCGCAGATCGTCCACCGTATATAAAAGGAGAACACCAACTGAACATTAAGAACTATGACTGAAGACTTGCGTTGGTAAATATGAGATACGGAGCGTCGGTGTATATTGTGTGTTTGTCGTGTGTACACTATGTGTGGGGGTTATTCTTGTACACGCCGGTCGTGGAAGTAAGCCAGGGTAAATTAAGGGGGCTCCGAGGCTTCTCCGGGCAGAACCGGTATTACGGGATCCCCTATGCCGTCAGCGAGAGATTCCAAGTGAGTATGCGGTTCGTAATATCACTGCGAATATAATCTGCATAGTGTACTCGTACGAGCCGCGCACGTATTAATATGATATATTATACTTAAATGTTAATCTTATTCCTCGGTGAGGTTGGGAAATACCTTGAAAATTCTAAAGCATGTTCAAATTAACGTTGTTAACCGATATCGGTATGTTTAGTGAAGTTGTGAAATGTTGAGATATTAGTTGATTGTCTGTTGATCTTGTTAATAAATAACTCACTGCACAACACGACGCGCTTAGATAAATGTGGTGTTGTATCAATTTAACTGAAAGTTAAGTTACAACTTTGTAGCCGTAAACCCTCGTCGATATAAATGTTAGTAAAATAAGTATGTGAAATTAATTTTCGCATATATTTTAACTAAACTATAAACACATACTTTATCTGAACATATATCCAAAGATTTAAACCTCTTTTCAGCCACCGAAAAAACCGAGAAAATGGAGCGACACGTTCCATGCGGTGTCTCGGTTCGGTTCCTGCGCACAAGCCTTCGCCATCTTTAAGCTAGGCGTGGAGGACTGCCACCAGCTCGACGTGTATACCCCGGAACACGTCACACCAGGTCATAGACTACCCGTGCTGGTGTTCTTCCACGGAGGAGCGTACTACTATGGCAGCAAGTGGCACTACGACCCCGAATTTCTAGTCAAAAAGAACGTTATAGTCGTGACAGTCAACTATAGGTTAGGTGCTCTAGGTTTCTTATGCTTAAATAATGTGGCGAACCTCGGACTGAAAGACCAGCTAGCTGCTTTAAAATGGATACAAAAGAATATAGCTGCTTTTGGTGGAGATCCAGACAATGTGACAATTTCTGGACATAGTGCGGGAGCAACCTCCGCAGCGATGCATTTGTTATCCAAACGTAGCCGAGGACTGTTCCACAAAGCGATCTTGTTGAGTGGTGTAGCTCTCACGCCATGGTCGTTCAACCCGGAGCCACTCACACCTGCTTTCGAAGACGCCGCTAAGATGGCAACAGTGCGAACTGAACGTGATGTCTACAACACTTTCCTAAAGGCGACTTTGAAAGATGTCCTGACAGCAACTCATGGAACTTCAATAGATCCTCGATACTTCAAGTACGCGCCATGTGCCGACACGAACTTCACCGACCCGTTTTTCCATGACATGCCATACAACATCATCAGTTCAGGAGACTTCCACAAAGTCCCGATAATGGTCGGTGTCACCGACAGCGAAGGCACTCTATTCTACGGCCTCAATAACCAAAGAACGTTAGAATATTTAGACAATAACTTCGTAGACAGGCTGCCATCGGTATTTCAATGGTGTTCAGACGAAGATAAAAAGGATATAGCCATAAAAATTCGTTCGAATTACTTTGGGAAACAGAGGCTCACTAGCAGAGGTTCGATGAAAGGTAGCATAGACTATTATTCGGATTGGATAACATACGGAGCGGTGGACGCGTTCTCGAAGCTGATAGCGAAGTATTCAGGCAAGCCGGTGTATAACTACATGTTCTCTTACGAAGGAGGACGTAACTTTGCGAGTGCCGTGTTCGGTCGCGGGCTTGGGGTGCGGGGGGCCACTCATTCCGATGACATCTTCTACATGTTCAAGCCGGCAGGACTGACCTTACGACTGAGTAACAACGACAAGTTAGTCATCGAAAGGCAAACCACAATGTTGACCAACTTTATGAAATTTGGGTAAGTTTAACAAAAATTATCCTTAATTAAGTTAATCTAGATGTGTATTTCTGTTACACTCTTATTTATAGGGGAAATACTTCAGATGTCAGTTTTGCAATCTTTTTAACAATTTTTAAGGTACTTAAAATTCTTACATAAGCCACACCCATTTTGAATGACTCTTTTAGTGCATTCTCTTAAAGGTAGGTAGTTTTTTGTTCAATGATGCAAGCTCGCACTTTCCATACACTGCTGCACTTTATCTGTACAGATGATGTAAAATGGCACATTCCCTCCATGTCATGGGGTTACACCATCGAATGCACATTACCAAACATGCACTTAATGACAATCGTATATTTATGATTACATGAGAGTATGGAACTGGACATTACAGTGTGTTTAATGTCTTACTACATAAATATGAATTAACTTTGTATAAGCCCTAGTGTAAATATAGTAACAACTATAAAAGGTTGTATGTTATTGGTAGTAACTTATTGGGTACTTAATAAATAAAAAAATAAAAATAAATTAATTATGTTGGCATAATTAATTTATTTTTATTTTTATTTTCATTTTTATTTTTCAACACGAGGTTCGGTTTCCGAAAAGGCTGAATGATGACGAATAATTTGTTCTGGCAACACTAGATATTGATTTGAGAAAATACCATAAAATATTAGTCAAAGGCCTTGTTAGAAGGACTTTGTAGCAAAATACCATAATTAAGTTTTGAAAACCAAAATTAAGTTATAACATCAAAAACTTTGTTTTGAATTTTAATTTCGGTAAATGTAAATGTACCGGAGTAAGATTAAGCCACACTATATTTCACGTAAGCTACTTACAAATAAAATATGACGGAATTTAGAAAAATTACGAATTATGTAACTGATTTAAGTGTGACTTGGAATTGAATAAAGGCTTGTCATAAAGTATTGTCGTTACTTCGAAACATAATAATAGGAAATGGCGTAAGAATCGACTGCAATATCCTATCTAAGAGTGTTCACAATACTATCACGATTCGTAAGGCCATACAAATCCATGTCAACCGCGATGACGTTACTCAAGATGAATTCACATTTCCAGAGACCCAACCCCGGAGCTAACCCAGCTACTACCAGTCCGTTGGCCAGTGACCACAGCCAACAGGACACAGGTGATGCACATTGACCAACAGCTGTCTGTCTCTGATATGCCCTCCAGCCACCAGGGCCAGTTCCTGCTCGACCTCATGTGTGAACATGGCCTACAGGGTTACGTACCCTGTGAAAGTGCCATGAACTGTAATGTGAATATAGATGTCAGGTCGAATTTTGAATAAAAAACGTTCTAGTCTATGGTCTGTAGTTTAAAGCATTTTCCTCCCTATCCGTTTTCAGTTCCATCTGTTTGGCCAATAGGTCTATTTTTCCAATGAATTGGAAACTAAAATATCCCTTGTCTACATCATATAGTGACCTATCTAAGTCCAAAAATTTGAAAAGAGCGACGATAGTTTTTTCATAAAGCTGGCTAGGCTGTAGCCCAGCCTAGCGGCCTATCGGATGCGGGATGCGCTGAATGAGTGACGAACATCAAGCGTAACAGCAGTACTCGCAGCTCATTCGCTAAGGCCCACACACACACAGATTAAGCTCAAGGCGGTGTTTTTAGTGGGTGCAAATCCCACATTATACCGTACCGTATTCAGGGACAGTGCGATATGCGTTTTACGCATTTTTTCAAAGCTTTATTAAAAAAATCAAGGTTGGGCAGCATTTTAATAGTACTTACTCTATGGGTACTCTTTAGCCAGTAAAATCAATCCACACCGTCCAACTTCCGCCATGCATGTATGCTCCACTTTCCATAGTCATTTGTATCTGATGTATCTCATGTACAATTAGATTACCTAGGTTCTAACTTCACGTTCTACATATTATTCATTCTTCTCGCGTGCATATCTCCACAATCGTTGGACAAGTGCGTTGCTACAGCGAGGATATCAACACAAGTGTGGGCACGTGTTCATTTCCTTAGAATGAGACCATCCACCCACTCTCACGGGCTTAGGAGTCGTTAGCAGTTACCACGGTGCGATGTGCAAGTAGGTTGTTTCGGCTAGACTGCAACAAACCTAGCTAACTAATTAGTATCTAAACAGGACAAGGACTACTGGTAAGCACTATAATTAAGGCTTCAAATATTTCAAACAACCTCTAAGTATAGTAACTAAAATTTGTTAAAGTTGCTGCTTTTATGGTATTTATTATACTTTTAGATAGATAAAAAGTTAAGTCGTTTTTTGTTCTTAGAAGAGTCAAGGGAGTATCAGTTAAATAGTTAAACTTAGTTAAATGTCAACATCTTTTTAACCGACTTCTATAATCCAATAAGGTGAGGCGAGCAATTTTTTGCGTGAAAATAAAATAATCTATTCGTGGAACTTGCCCGACATCTTGCGTACATAACTGCGCTTCACAAAACAGTATTACCGGAGTGCCGTATACAAATGTCCACTTGGATATAGCGTTATTGCGTCATAAATTCACAATTCTTTAAAGATTGCAGACAAATACACGCATTGATATAAAATATTCCAGACCATACGCTTCCTGAGAATGTACGGTAAACAATGGGTTGATATGTCAGTCGAAGGGGTCCTCACACGAAATGAAATAAACTATAAATCTGCAAACACGCTCGAGGGGCGGCGCAAACAGTCCGAGCACGATTTATAAATATGCAGATCAAATATTAAAAGGAGAGCCACAAGATCATCCCGGAACCACAAAGAAATGCTCTCGCAGACAAGACACGACTCTATCTTGACTGAAACGCCTTCTCTATGACCGGATTATCTTGTGACCAAGACTCGTAGGTAACTTGTCTAATCTAAACATGAAATCGATTGCAGAAGATCGATGATATAGGTAGGATTAGTGCATTCTAATAATTAAATGTAGGAAACCAGTCTCTTAGCCAATGCACATGAGTAGTTGTACGGTGCTACGAGCCGTTGCGGAACTTGATTCATTAGAATCCAAAATGAATGTTATTATTGCATCGCTGACTTCTCTTTACCACTTTGTTCCTTATGATTTTCAAGGCCAAAAATAATATTTATTTTTGCGGACACTCTAGTTGTAGTAGGTTCTGAGTAATATAAAAAAAAACACTGTTTTACAATTTTTTTACAAGACATAACCCTTCTGCACCATCTGCGGCCCTGCATAGTACTTGGCCGGGGCCCGCAGCGGTGCACTGGCATCGTCTCAGAATAAATATTCAATGTTTTCATTCAATTTCTCGCGACCCCCTGCCCCCTCCCTCCCTCCCCCCTCCACACTGGACCTCAGGTCCCGGAGCTGTTGGAACAGAGATAACGTGACATTTTATGAATTGACTACCACACTCGTATTGCTTCTGATGCCACTTTTATTTATTTGATTTGCCTTTACTTTTTCAAGAAGTCGTCCGATTCAGTAGGCTAATTGGGCTTAAGTGGCTGTTCGTTGCTGTATTTACGATTAAGGTAGGTAAATGCTACGAACTATGTTGACTGTTGAAGCTACTTATCTAACTTTTAGGGTTTGCATAAGTACCTATGTCGTAAATTAAGGCACCCTAAAAAGTTACGCACACTCACAAAGTAGAAACACAAGTTTAGTAATTACATCATAAAGTGTTTGGGGAAGTCTGAGGGCTGGTGGTACTTGCAAGAGGCCTACGCCCAGTAAACTTTGGTAGGCTGAGCTAATTTATTGCGCATCATGCTTTCAGAATTTGTAACTCACTTTTTTAGAAAATTTAAAGTTTCAAGAAAATTGAATTGAAATTTTTCAAAAAAAGAGTTGATACCTAGTACTCGTAGCTTTAATTTAGGCATTATTTAAGGTTTAGCCTACAGTTAGTCAAAATAGGGAACATGCTCAAAACAAGTTATTTTCCTATTAAGTTATTGACCTATATTTACGGTGTTAAGGTGCTAAGAGACACCTATTGTTGAAGACGTTTAGGATATTTTTGTGAGAACATTATGCTTGCTCTCTGCTCATTATTAACTCTTTGCTTTGACTGCTGCGTGTCAAAGGTTCGATTGCCATACGAAACAAATATTTGTATGGCCTAAGGGTTTTTTGCTGGGTCTGTCTGTTTGTGTATGTGAGTACGATAAGGTGAGTACCTAATATGCACCCACGATAAAGGAGACATTATAGTGATGATAAAACACATAGTGTGAGGTATAAAAAAAGTGTTACACACTAGCACTTTTCTATCGCAACGTTTTTTTAAGACCCTTGAGAAACAAGCAGAGCGTATCGTGATAAGAAGTTGCGCTGATGGGGATTCAACTTTCGGCGATAAGCGGACAATGGAAAACCCAAGCACGGTTATGTTATGTACCGTGCTTGGGTTTAAACACGTGTTAGAAAAACTGCTTCCGAGCGTGAGTAAGAATACACGTTGGCAATAGAGTAACAAGTAAGATATTCTCACCAAATCGATACCTGAATTCGACGTTTTTCAATAAAAGTACTTACCAGGCAAATGAAAAAACCGTAATTTTTTCCGCCCTCAACATTTTACCGATTTTATCAAAACCGATTGATTTTGTAAAGAACTGCCTGGGTCGAGGGTTGATCCACAATCACCTCCCTGCTTAATTTATTGAATGTGTCCCTCAATAATTTTTGCACAATTAACATAATTATTCAATGAATCGTTATCTGCAGGCGCCATTGTACATTCGTGTTTTATTAAGCCATTTCCATATTGATGCGATATTTTAAGGAAATCGGTTTTTGGCGCGTAACTCATGAAGGCGTGTAAAATGAACAGCGGAAGTACTCCAGCAACCCGGAGATAACCTCACGTAGTGGAGGATATCCAGAGTAAATTAACTTATTTTGTTCTTTTGTTCTTGAGCGTAGTGAAATTTCAAAATAAATCATACTACAATAATTCAAATCTCTGTTTTAAACGTGATACAACTCTGCTCTCCTCTCCAAGCCTGTCGGTTGTGAACGAACCCTAAAGGAATTGAACCCGAACCAGATGGACCTAAATCCATCTGTGATAAATACATTGTATCTTGAGCCTTAATTGGTGTGTCCCACAGCTGGGAAAGGCCTCCCCTTTCTTCTTCCAAAACTCTCTATCCGATGCAATATCTAGCCATATTCTCTCCGCAAACAAGATCACATAATTAGCTATTCAGTATTCACAAACAAGCGAATCGAAACCGATTCGAATATGTCGTATGTCTATCTCGCTCGCTTTCGTAATGCCAAAAAATAAGACAACATACGATAGGTATATTCGATTCGATTGTTTTAGATCATCGAACCACCTTCGCCGCGGTCTACCGTAACAGCGATTTTCTCCGACAGGCGTCCAGTGAGTGACGATCGTTGCCTGCGTTCTAAAACATGTAAGAAGAGTGTTTTTCTTTGTTAATTAAGGACACGAGTAAAACCGCGCCGGGAGAACAAAGTAAAACACCATCATGTTTTTTTACTGACAACAAAACCTACTAATTCAAGAGGCGCAAGAGACTTATGCGATTGATGCATTGGTTTAACGCCTTTTGGGTTGTTAGTACACAACTATTGTGAGTGTATCACACTCTCACACTCACAGCCAGCCCTCCCTAAATTCTATGCTGTTTCAAGAATTAGGTAAACGTTTTGCACTCTTCACTTAATGCGACCATCGGCGATTATCAGTGACGAAGCCCTGATACCCGTATTAGTACATAGGTATCATTTGTGCAATCGACCTTGAATTGCTCATAAAAAAGGAAGAGTTTGACTAACGAAAAGCGGCGCATTATGTTAACCATTTTATGGTTTCGTACCTCAAACAGAAAAAACGGATCTTTGTTTAGGATCACTCGTGTCTACTGAGCCTTATTTCCATGAGATTTGAAAGTTTGAAGAGTCAATAGAAGGCTACCAGGGTGCTTACTCTGGAATATAATTCCGATAGATCGACATTGGTCAAACGTCACTTGGTTGAGGTAAACGTCAGGGATTGGCTGGACTCACTGATCCAATCCAATCCCTGACGTTTGACTGACAATTCCAATGTCGATCTATCGGAATTATATTCGAGAGTAAGCACCCAGATATCCTTTTTCATCATCATGCATCACTGCAGGGACTCAGGCTTCCTCTCTAGAAGAGGGATGGGCTATAATCCACCACGCGGGCCCAGTGTGGATAGGTAGATGTCACATGTCTTCGCGATTTTTTGGTTCTAAGAGATGCCGGTTTCCTCACAATGTTTTCATTCACCGTTTTGAGAGCAGCGGTGTTGAAATAAATTACACACAAGTAATGCGCCTGACTGGATTCGAACCCACGACTCACTGTTCGGGGCCGCCACCACTGGGCCACCACTGCGCTGATTACCTATTATACTATTATCTGATTACCTGTTGATAACCTACTCGACGGTAATGACTTTTTTTTTCAAATCCGCGATATATGGTTCCAAAATCCGCAATTTTTCTTCTTTTTTTTTATTTTAATGTAACCTGTAACACTCGCGCCATCAAGACAAATCTAAAGACAAAGATGGCGGATGGCGAAAGCATGTAATGGATTTGAGTTATGAGGGAACAAAGAAACAGACATACATAGATACACGCCAAACACATAACCCTCCTTTTGGGCTTCGCCGCAGTCGGGTAAAAAGCACGCGACGAGCCTTCTGCACGCGTCGCGCGACGCCTTGCGTCTCGTGTACGATTCGTAAACGAGCCGTGATGGAAGTTACAGCTCGGGTGGGTGGTAAGCTCAAACATATTTTTTACAGTCCAAAAAGATGCCTCAATCCCTAATAAACCACATTTTCAACCAATCTGTCCCGCGAACAATTACATAAGGTGACGAGACAAGTAAAGGAGACTGTTCACCGAATACGAAAGTTACACTAAGGGTCATGGAGCGAGCCATGCTCGGCAGCATAACCTCGTCAAACTTGGCGCTGCACCGTGGTGGCAGAAGCGGCGAACATCGGAATGACGTGGAGTAAAATGAAACGTGAAGCTCAAGACCGATCGCGATGGAGGACATCTATCGACGCCCTCTGCCCCATATAGGGGGTTAGTGTAATGAACCCGAAAGGCACTTGTTCTCCCCGTCACTGCGGGTTGTTTTTTGTTGTTTTAGACCATACCAGGGAAACAATTTTTCACAGCTGTTTTTTTCAATACTAGTTTTTCAGGTGATAACTTTACTTAAATTACCTCCATGACCCGTTTACTACTGAAAGCATCCACTAGGACAATGTTTTAAGTGCTACATTGAGTTTTATTTTTAATACAGTTGCTCAAAAAGTGGCGTATTGCAGGGACGTATAGCGTTCGGGATGTGGGCTATAATATACTCGTGCTTTTTTTACCTTTCCCGAACTCGTGCGTTCTCTTTCCCAACTTTCAATAGTATATTTCATTACAAGTGCGGAAAGGTTGTTATTGCAAAGAGTTCCGACAAATGTCTACCCGAGCCGAGGCGCAGCCGAAGGCGAGGGTTGACAGTCGGAACAAGTTGCAATGACGGTTTCGCACGTGTACTGAACGACTATTTTTAATACAGTTCTGAAAAAATTAAGCAATTTAATAAAATAATAAAAACACAATAAACTCAACTAACTAATCATTTATTTCTTATAAAAACGGTATACGACGCTATCTATCCATATGTACTCAGAGGAATCTCTGGTTTTTTAAAGAAACGCTCGACTGTCTCTAATTTAGCCAGTTTCTCTAACTTTGTTCTTGAGAATACAGATAACGGGGGGCAGGTTGACGTGATTTACACGGATTTCGAAAAAGCTTTTGATCGTGTCGATCACGTCATCTTGCTCAGAAAGCTGTATAGACTGGGAATACGCGGGGATCTTTTACGATGGGTACAGTCATATTTATTTAAACGCTCTCAAGCTGTCGTTCTAGGGGGTTACCGTTCCAACTTTATTGAAATCCCTAGCGGTGTTCCCCAGGGATCTCATTTGGGACCTCTTTTTTACAACGCATATCTATTTGACATCACTGATTCTTTTCAACTCTCTGATCACTTAATGTATGCTGATGACAAAAAAGTATTTTATAAAATAACTTCACCTGATGATTGTAAGACCCTTCAAGAGGATCTTAATAACTTGAATAATTATTACGCAGAAAACAAGATCACTGTAAACGTTGCAAAGTGTCAACATTTTAGTTACACACGTAAGAGGAACCCGATTGTTTACTCATATAATTTTGATGGAATTGTCATAAATAAAGTCCAGATGGTGAGGGATTTAGGGGTTATGTTTGACGGTAAGTTAATGTTCTCAGATCACATAGACCTTAGCACAAAAGCTTATAAGAATTTGGGATTTGTTCTTAGGTCGTGTCAGGTATTTAAAAACATTGACGCTCTTAAATCTGTATATCTTGCTTATGTGCGCAGCGTTTTAGAATATGCGTGTCAAATATGGTCCCCCCAATATATAATTTATAAGAACCAAATAGAAAGGATTCAAAGAAAATTTATTAACCATCTAAATTATCGCCTCCGTAAACCTCCGATGACTTACGAGGATAGCTGTCGAACCTATGGTCTGCTAACATTGGAAGAAAGGCGTAAAGTGATGGACATGTGTTTGCTGTATGACATACTCAATGGACGCCTTGATTGTCCGGATTTGGTCGCACAGATCACATTTAACACTCCCTTACGGCGCACTCGTCACACGCCGATGTTGCGTGTTCCTCGGCATTCCATTATCTATGCCCAGAATTGTGTATTGACTCGCATTGCTCGAATCTACAACTCGGAATTCTCTGAAGTTGATTTGTTTAACTGCAGTAAACTGACTTTTATAAAACGAATCATGAAAACTATAAACGGAGATAAATGACAAACAACCATTCTTTTTCTTTTTCTTCTTCTATTGTCTAACATTGCAATTGTTTTGCATAACAATTGTCGTTTTTGTTAAAAGTTTTTCAAAATTATTATCTTAATCTAAATTTATCAAATCAAATCAAATCGTTTATTTGTGATACATGGGTTACATGCAGGTGTATGTATCTTGTGTAATCTTTAATTAAAGTGTATTGCATTAGTCCGTTCGCATGTTTTATATTATATCTAGTTACACAGGGAAACCTGTAATTGGCCATAGAAACTGTTAACACATATTTTGTAAATTAATTTAATGTATCGCTGTTGGTTTCCTAAATAAATAAATAAATAAAAGTTATAATTCACATAAACATTGAAATTGGTACCTACAGTTTTTTATAACATTTTTTTATACTAACTGGGGAAGTTTTAGGTTGCATATTAATCTGTTTGAGACAAACTATTGTTAATTTCGTAATCATACGAAATTAACAATAGTTTAAGTAATAGTTCATGTATATTTGTCATACAATGGCGTTTCGGCACTTATATCCACGTTGTTCCTTATTTTCAGCATACTTTTTATCATAGAAAACCTCGACCATAACGAATAGAAGATTTTAATTTTGCTGAGAGTTCGGAGAAGTATGCAAACATAACATTTTCTGAAAAAAAAACTATTTATTTTGTGCAGCAAACAACTAAAACTCGCAAAGAAAATTTCCGAAAAATGGCGCCAGTCGTAGATTTTTTTTTTTTTTTTTTTTAATTTACCCCGAAGGGAAGGCTATAGTCATTCGACCTTATTGCCTAGTCTTACGTCCAGGTATTTTCTTACGTGATAGCCAGTCGTAGAATATAAGCAGAGATTTTTTTTTTCTTCAGCCATTCTGGTAGGCAAAGGGAACTATGCCCCATACAGCCAAGTCTTCAGTAGAATTTTTTTATTGGTATGAAATGAACATGAAATTTAATGAGATGAAATTAAATGAAACCTAACCTAAATCATTCAATCAAATCAAAACAAATTAGTAGCTTCTTTTTAGAAATATACGTATTTGCATGAATCATAAAAACTTCTTTGAATTTTTTGTGGTAATTACTTCATGGTTGGTTTTTCTTTTTAATAGACATTATTTTGACAGTTGGGAAAGAGAACGCACGAGTTCGGGAAAGGTAAAAAAAAAGCACGAGTAGGTATGTAATAGCCCACATCCCGAACGCTATACGTCCCTGCAATACGCCACTTTTTGAGCAACTGTATTAAAAAATAATGTCTATTAAAAAGAAAAACCAACCATGAAGTTTTTACTAAAAAAAATTATAGAAGTTTATATGATTCATGCAAATACGAATATTTCTAAAAATAAGCTACTAATTTGTTTCAATATCAGATTTAAAAAATCTCTGCTTATATTCTACGATTGGCGGCATTTTTCAGAATTTTTCTTTGCGAGTTTTAGTTGTTTGTTGCACAAAATGAGTAATTTCGACCGTAGTTTTTTTTTTTCAGAAAATGTTATGTTGGCATACTTCTCCGAACTCTCAGCAAAATTAAAATCTTCTATTCGTTATGGTCGAGGTTTTCGGTGTTAAAAAGTATGCTGAAAATAAGGAACAACGTGGATATAAGTGCCGAAACGCCATTGTATTAAAAATACACATGAACAATCATACGAAATTAACAATAGTTTGTCTCAAACAGTAAATATGCAACCTAAAACTTCCCCAGTTAGTATAAAAAACTGTACCAATTTCAATGTATAATATGTGAATTATAAATTTTATATGAAATAAATGATGAGTTAGTTGAGTTTATTGTGTTTTTATTATTTTATTAAATTGCTTCATCTTTTCGCAACTGTATTAAGAATAGTCGTTCAGTACACGTGCGAAACCGTCATTGCAACTTATTCCGACTGTCACTTGTCGGAACTCTTTGCAATGACAACCTTTCCGCACTTGTAATGAAACGAATTGGAGATGTTTTTATTCTTATGGTTATTTCTTGAATATTGAATTATGGAAGATGAAATTATATTTTTTATTTAGAATTTATAAATAAAATTTTTAGTTAAAATAATTTTTATAATTCCCTTTTGTTTTATAAAAAATACATTTTGAATGGTTCAAATAATATTATTTTTAATAATATTTTTATTTATAAATTTAGGTTATACTATTTCACCCCAAAAAAAAATAGTCTTATCCCAGCAAAAACTTATGCGTAGGTGTTTTTGGGTACTTAGTTTTCATGTCCATAATGCTTAATGACGGCTTGTTCGTTTACACCGTGTCTAAAGATGGTATATGATTTTGTTACGAGTGAAATTAAACTCAAGTGAGCGGTTTAAACATAATATATTATTAAAAAAGAAAACAATACAATATAAGAACAATATTGTAGACTGATGAACAAAATTACACGAGGCGTCGGCAGGCGATGTAGCTCGCTTTACTCACATATTGACGACACCACGAGAATACAGTTACAGTGTAGTCTTCTCAATATTTGAGCACATTCACATACAAACTTATACACGTAATAAAATATAATTACAATTTTTCGATAAAAGATGGCTCCTAATATTTCTCCAAGCTCACACATTCAAACTATTAAAATCAGACTTCAGATTCGAATGAAAATATTCAGGAACTTTGACATAGCATAATTCATAAGATTGTGTTGATAACCAAATCATTGTTACTTACTCACGTATAAAACTAGTCACGAGTTTCAAATATATAGATAATTCTAAACGTTACTTCAAGAGTGTGAAACTAAAAATTAACTAGTAGCTCACGCTCAGTACGAATAAAACGTTAAATATAGATATAAAGTATGTATAAGTTTGCATGTTACATTCCATCGCCACAAGCCGTGACTCTGCCCGATATTATCATTATTGCATTTGAAGCTACATATCGTGAGACCTACGAACAATACGATATTTCGGGGTTTAACTCCTGACTTGCTTATATGATGAAGTCAGGTACATAACCTAAATGCAATAGCAACAAATCAAATTCGTAAATCTTAGTATCTCTACACTCTTCTCGTTATATATCTCTATATTTAAGTTTAGCGGAAACACTGTTGCAGTATCGTAGTCTTTCAAAAACATTCGCTTCTTGGTCGATTGTTGACTAAAATGAACTGCTGCTACAATTACCTGTACAGTGCCGCACCGAAACGATATTCGCTGTGATATAAACAAAAATCGATATCAAAATAATTCATTGATGATAATAATCGACTTTTGTATACACGCCACTTATCGGGACCTCTCGTGCTGTTCAGACTCGTCTGACTAGAGAGCTCCACCGTTTGTGTATCGATAAAATATACATGAAAATAAAACCTTAAAAAAGTAACATACGACAACAGTGTCTCGCTGCGAGCGTTACAATTACCTTGTTTAATTTCTATAACGATATAATCTATAATATATTATATACGCTAGAGACAATATACAGCGCAGTTCCGACATATATTACAGCTACATTCGAATTTAAACTCACATTTCACAACGTCCATTATCGTTGAGGTCATAGCGGAGCACACAGTTAAATATTTACTTTTTATTACACGTTTATATTTCTCACTTCATTAATATAAAAATGCTCGAGGGAGGCCGGGTCGGGCCGCGGCCGGTCGCTTACCAACTAGTTCTTAATATAAAAAGCCAGACTGTGACTGGATTGGCAGTTGTATAGGCAGTCACGTTCTTCGTCCTATAATTGCAATGAATGGCAACAGTCGCCAGGGTCAACGTTGAGCCGACAGTCAAGTCAGTCGGGTGCAGTTCAGCTGACCTGGCCCGGCCACCCTCGAGCCGCATATCATATCACCCATAGTAAAGCTTAAGCAATCATCTGCTAAGCGTTAAACACGTCTATATTACACAATATTTGGCGTCTGAACGTCTCACGCGCGCTTCGTGGTTATACGAGATAACTAAATGAATCGTCACTAAGGCATTCAATGTGCGTTTGTTTCCGGCCCCAGATCGTTGCGTTGAAAATTGATCTTTATGTACAATAGTAACACGATCCGTTTCGGTCCACGCCTCCTCGTGCCCTCGCTCCCTCCACGGCGTCATATCCAGCCGGGTCGTCGACGCTCTACACCTCGATCAGTCCATAGCTCTTCACTCGCTAATTTAGATTTACGTTTAATCAGTCAGCCAGGCCATATTACGAAGATAATAATTTTGTTTGATACATTTTACGACGCATAATAGTTCTCATTGAAAGTTAATACATTTTCGAGTACCAAGTCTTAATATTATGAATAACTTGAATCGTTTCAGTTGCTGCAGAATTCACACGGCGTTGTATTTTGCGCATCTCTGCCGACGTGTCGTCGAGTTGCTCGGTCACAAGTTGCAGTAGTAAACAGAGGCTTCGAGTAATATTCGGCTGTCAATTTATGGAAGTTTGTCCGTCCGGGTATGAAGCGGCTCCCACGTGGCCGGGCCTAGCGGCGCGGCGGGCGGCGCGAGCGGCGCAGGCGCGCGGCGCGGCGCGGCGGGGTGGGCGGCGGGGTGCGCGGCGGGGTGGGCGCGGGTCAGCGCCGCAGCAGCGCGGGCAGGTCGGCGAAGGCGCAGGCGCCCAGCCCCGCGCCCGCCATGCGCCGCAGCAACGCGCGCGAGTGCGACACGCACGCCTCCACCGGGGAGATCCACTTCATGCCTTGCGCCTCTGTAACGTAAACCCTCGAACGTCATACGGTATTCTACTATGGGGACGTGCTGCAGACATCGAGTCTATATTTTTTTCTGCAGAAAAGAGCCACCAGAGCGGTTTCGGCACTGGATTCTCTTAGACAACTGTTTTAAAGAAATAATCATCATGACGGTACCTTGTATATCTATGAAAAACATTATGTACATTTGAAAAAAAACTGAATTTATTTAGCAAAACAAGAATTAAATACCACCGTTTTGTAAGAATATTTTAATTTCAAAGAGTGTCCTTACAGTTTCTTGCTCATCATTCACCCTAGAGATCGAGATCTACTCTTTGGAATGGGTAACTACAGTACTATCAAAAGTTATCATCTAATTGTAAAATAAGGTTTAAATTTGATGCAGTAGCCGTTTTCAATCTCTACCGCACAAACGAAAAAAATCCTAAATACTACTGCACAAAAAAACAGAAAACCGGCCAAGTGCATGTCGGACCACACACAATTTAGGGTTCCATAATTGCCTATACAAATATGTGAACTTACTGAACTGATACCACCCTACCTACCTGCATCCGAAGTCCGAACGATGACTTTAATTTGTAAAAATAAAAAAAGTAACATTTGCAGTTTTGGAGACCTGCACTCCCATACATTATGTATAGGAAAATATTTCATACAAGTACATTTTATAAGTTGGTCGACTATTACTCGTAAACTTGTAAAGCCTACTTAGCTGTGATAGTTTTCTTTTTATTTTCGTTATACATATATGCTACTACCATGATTTCCACAGTCCCAATCACAACCCATTTAAGTGGTTTAGGTTGGCACACTTTTTGAGTCCAACAAAAATTTGCACTTTAAAGCTGAATATTTCACAAACGAATCCCTTAATCGAAAAAGTGTTTAAGCAAACTACAATATTTTATAAAGACCTATCAAACGACATTCCATATAATGGACTTTGCGAGAAATAAAAAATCATCCCCACTTTAATGTGCACTGAAGAAACCCTAAAAAAAATTATATATTTTACTTTAGCACTTTGTCGGCGTAACGCATTTGTATATTCATGCCAGATTACAGCTTTCTGGTACTAAGAGTCTCTGAGATATAGTGCGCACGGACAGAGAGACAGACCGACCTGGCGAAACTATAAGGGTTCCATATTGACTATGGAACCCTAAAAAACAGAACTCTGTTAAATACACTACGGCCTAAAAATAAATGTGACATGTCGCGTAACACAATACCGGGTACCGTACCGAGTATGGCCGAGTTGAGCGCCTCGCACACAGCCTCGCGCCGCACTGGCTCCAGCTGCCAGCCCACCGGGCTGTCCCAAGGGTTGCTGTACGCCAGCAGACTGAACGCATCCTGGAACATCGAACACACAACGACCACTATATCAATACAGATGTTTCCTAACTTCAATAAATAGCATTCTGTTTAGTCCGACAGTTAGACTATCGAAAAAGATTGGATCAGTACGTGTTTTAACCGACTTAAAAAAGGAAGAGATTATTTGTTTTATCAAAGTAATAAAAATTTATGCTTGTGATGTCACTTTCCGGGAAAAAATAATACTGCAATGGAGGTCACACGAGTTTTAGAAGCACTGTATCTTCATTTTTTGTTTACGTGAAAAAGCAAAAACGTTGTGTCCAATATTTTTGGGAAATCTATCTAACGGACTAACTACTTTTGTCAATTACCCGATTGGATGAAGGAAAGTATCGCAATTAAACACTAAAATGTAGTAAAAGCTAGTAGGGCTGCGGGACTGTTCAAAAGAGATACCGCGGCCCCGGAACACAAAGGGCTAAGAAGGAACATGGGTGGGTTTAGCCAGTTGAAGTCTGACACTCCCTTTCGCTCCACCCAGAGTGGGGCGTCATCATGACCCCATTTGAAAAATATTTACCGACTACTTTTAATGCAACGATATTTCTCAATAGAAAAAAAATGTAAAATCAAAACATAGAGTCTAATTTTAATAATTTTACTAGGGCGTTTAGAATCTTAGTATCAGATATAAAGTATATTAAAATTCATTAATGTCATGCAAATTTTAAGTGGCGCAAATAACACACAAATTAGAATTTATTGCGTTACTTGAACTAAAAAATGTCAACTTAAGTGAATGGTAGGAAATCTTTTGGAAGCACAAGTTTTTAATGAAGAATTCCATTGAAGAGTCGAACAAAAGTGAAAGTGAAAAATGGAGAGGGCGTCGTAGTTCCCTTACCTCAAGCATAGACTTGACGAACTGGTCCTGCTGCAGCGTCTGGCTCATGGCGTACAGCTCGCGGCCGAACGCCAGCATGCGCTCCACGGACGCCCGCGCGCCGCAGCCGTCCGCGTCGCCTGCGTCGCGGGACGTTAGTGCGGCCAGGGGGCGGGACAGGGACTCCGGACATTTACTTTCTTTTGTTCATTCATTTTCACGCCACAAAAATTTATTGTTTTTAAAAACTGTCGGCTGGAGTTTACCAAGACCACGACTCTGAGAAGAGTCACAGAGGCTACGTCTATTTTAAGGACAAATGTTGGTCAAAATGTGTGACGACCATACAGATTAGTGCCTGTAGCTCTTAGGGTGGTCTTTTTTCACAGGCATTGAAATAATTAAACTGTTTCATTTTATCCGTACTGAAAAGGTATCTTTAGCAGCTTTTCTCATGTTTACTATTGCAATTGGCAAAGATCGGCTCAGCGTCATTGTCACTATTTCCGGGGTCCCTCTACCGACACATCTGTACATATTAGTAAATAAAACTAAAACTAGAAAATAAAATGATTATAAGTTTCTTATCCGTAGATCAAATCGGGGAGCGAAAGAAATGAATCAAAACTCAGTGCTACGAAGACAAAGTAAAACCGTGTCGTGACACAAACATTTATACCGGTACATCGGACCGTCCATGCGTTTAGTGTAGCCCTGTGTCGGTATATTATACGTATAATATATTAAATATAATAATATACTTGGGTGTATAATAAGAAGCGTTACAGACATGCCGTCGTATCTTACGTTACATGCAACATTCACTACACGCTGCAACGTTACGGCCTTACCATTTGTAACACGTGCGTCATTACCTCACCTTAATTTACAAAGTTTCTGTTAATTTGAATGGTAAATGACACCAACCCTTATAGACCAATATCCCAAACCAGATTGTTGAAAATCATAATTATATACCTGACACCCAGAATTAATCTAAAAAGAAAAAACTGTGATTTATTTTGTAAATTAAGCTGATATAATTAATCAAATAAACAGCTAAAACGTCAGTACTTACTGTTTTACCTCTAAACACGGAATAACAGACAACACTACCCACCTCTCCACGACAAACATAATATGTGGATGATAGTTAATAGTTACAGAGCCATTTGAGAGCTATGTGCACTGTGACCGATATTCACTCATCAATAATTTTATTAATGTCGACAAAGGCCCATTGCCCTGATAGACAGTGAATATCACGACTTCAGGTTATATCATGACAACCCACACAGTGCACCTTGCCAAATTAGAACGGTCACATTGCACAAAAGCTAAATCCAGTACAGAAAGCCATAAACAAAAATGGTTTTCTACAAAGGTCACCCAAATAGCCCGTAGAAAGTGCACAGATGCTCAGACCGTGAGATTAGATCTACATACAAGCACAGAAATACACCAAATCATTACAGTCATCACTTCTAGGAGGACTAGAATGTTCAGGTCAATTTGGACAAGCGCAGGTTACATGAGAACACTACGCTAGATCCAGAGGAACATTGCAGTATGAGAACGGAACGTGAACTGTCGATGAAGGTGTCTACGGTCGAAGAGATGACACCAAGGATTGCTCTGGTCCCCTTGAACTTGATTTTACCCCCCTTTTTAATACTGACTCCCTCTCTATCCCCTATCCCAGGTTTCTTAATTAATCAAATCATTTAACAAATGTAAAATTAATTTTCGCAGGATCTTGAATTCCAGAGTTTTGTAATGAGTTCACCTTGTTAATATGCTTAATATGCAAAAACGTGGCGTGAGTATGTATGTGTATGTATGTAGCTTGCCCTAAACTAAAAGCAAAATTCTTGCAACAGATTGACATCTAGCACAGTAATGATAAGTTATAATCAAACCCTATCAGTGAGAGGACGGCAATAGGAACCAGAGCGGTCAGCTGATGAACAGTTAGGTTAGGTTATCGGTTACCCACCCGTGTGGAAGTCGGGCATGAGCGCGGCGATGCTGGCCGTCACTCCCGGCATGCCCTTGACCAGCGGCAGCTCCCCACCTACAACCACGTCACGTCACCGTGACACCGCGTCACGTCACGTCGCGTCACGTCACGTCGCGTCACGTCACGTCGCGTCACGTCACGTCATCGTGACACCGCGTCACCCGACCTAACGCGCCTGCCGCAGCGACCACGAACCAAACCCGTGTCCTAGCTGGGATGTGCGTTGTCACCGAAGGTATATGTAAACTTTGAACTTGCTTTACCACTATTACCAGACTCCCAGTCAATTGAATCTTCAATAAGGTCGAAAGTATTAAACTGCCACATTTCTCTTTGACGTTCGAAAAGTGCTGATTATCAGCCTAGTTTGAATAAATGAGTTTTATTTGATTTGATTTGAAACAGCAAAGATAGACATTTAGGACATGCGAAAGACATTCAACCTTATAGTGGTGAAACATTAGATATCGACTATATAATATACACATACATGATTGTAGTTATTTCTCTTTCAGATAATGCACCGCGATTATTGAACACTAAACGCAATGTACCCAGCTACGACAAATTATTACGGTTGGAAGATGATTGACCCCGTACTTTACTGTTATTTCGAGTTTGCGGTCGCTGCGACAGTTACTTAAATGGAGCAGTAGCGTGCTTGAGATGCAAGTTATTATTCGAATTAAATGTCTATTATGGAGTAAATAAGGCTCAAAGTAATACTCATTGATTCCAAACTCGCGCAAATAAGACATTTGTTTTTGTCACCACAACTTGCACCTCACAGATTACTCGACATGCATAAGCGACGTCTCTAGCGAACTAAATCCAACTTAACGGAAAAAATAAAACAAAATACGCATCAAGTGCCGATGAGTGAGATCGAATCTAATACGATGTTATATGAGTTGTTAGTTAGGAAGCTTGAAACTATACTCACATGCCAACGTACTAGGTGCGTACGGAACTAATGCATTCACACGTTTACTTTATACCCAAGGTGAATTTAGAACCCGTCGGGGCTGCGGGTTGTTCGATAGAGATACCGCGGCCTCGACACAAAGGGCTAAGAAGGGACATGGGTGGTTTTAATCAGTAGAAATCTGGCACTCCCTACTGCTCTGCCCAGAGCGGGAGAAGTCATTGGATGATTCCCCATCCGACGAAAAAAAAAAAGGTGAATTTAGAAAACCCTCATATTGGTAACCAAAATTTAAAAAAAAATGGTTTGGTATGATTATGGTTGCTTTTGTAATTTTATATTTGTGTCGCCATCTCAGCGCCGATATGCTTTACTCACAGTGGCAGCTGGTCTTGGATTCGTATTTGGTTACATATACAATTTATGATGCTTCATTAGCAAGCAGGTTGGTAACCACAGTCCCTGTAACTTCGCGTTTCCAATCTACCCACACTCTATAACCAATTTTACCCTTATTTCTGCCAACTCGCTTGCTGAATTAGTCTGAGTTGTGAGGTAAATGGAAAGATTGAATCGAACCAATTTCGATCTATTTACCTCTCGAATAGCTTAATAAACTACAGTTTAATATTAATACTAGCGCTTAATTTCATATTAGTAACTACTATTATTCCTCTACAATTTCAACTAGGTGCAGTTCATCAATTTGAAATTAAATAAATAGGGGTTAAATCATAAAGTTTTGTTATCGTGTAACGGCCGAGGGTGTGAAACCGACCTTATAATAATAGATAATAGCATACATATTATTTTATAAGTTCTATGTTAATCAGAACTAGCTCATTATGTACATAATTATACATGCAAAACTAAAATACAAGGGCGAATAATAATAAAAATGATAAATGTGACTAAATTAAATTATTATAATGAATGAGTATGGTGTGCAAATAATATATAAATTAAACAAATAAAAAAAAACATATTATTGTCATTTAAAAATAAGGTACATAATTCATACATTTAATATTAGTATAATATAAATTTTTTTGGCTTGCCAATTTGTAAATAAAATTAGTATTGTGTTTTGGGGTCATATTTTCAACAACAAAAATAGAAATTAATGCATCTTCATTGCTCATTTACAATTCATTCATGAATTGCTCATTTAGAACTCATAAACATAAACATTTGTGAAGTACATTAAATGGGAATCGAACCCAAAATTTCATAACGTCGTATTTACTCAATATTGTCATAATTATTACTAGTTTCAACTGCAAATACTAGAAGAACTGAATATTCGCAAAAATTTGCACATTATAACCAATCAAATGGAAACATTATTATGTATTTTCAGTATAAAATTAAGCTATATGTAGCAACAATTCTAATTGATCCTTATCACGCGTAACTAGGACGAGGTAATAACAGATAACAACCAAACAGAGACTTAACAACTTCATACATTCACGCGCTCACGCAAATTCAAGTTTTTCACTGAAATTCGAAAACCACCATTACTGCTTATAGAAAGAGGCTCAAAATGTCGTTATCGATTTCTGGTTGAGTGTTCGTCACGACTCAGGACTTTGCTTGACCCCACTGGACATTTAAACCTCCCCGCGACGCAATAAAGTGTTTGAAGTTTGAAACTGGAAATAGTTTTACACCTAAGGCCTCATTTACGGAGACGCGAGCCGGCGCGCGGCGCGTTGTTCGTTTTTAATTCAAGCACATAGCGATGCACGAAAACGTTAACGATTTCAAACGACGATTTTACGAGAAGCGATTTTTCGCTCGTTAGTATAAAATGCAGTGTTCGTTGCGGTGGACCCACCTCTCAGTAAATAAATATAATAGCACGCGACGAGCTTTCTGCACGCGTCTCCGTAACCGAGCCCTCAGTCGTTTACGCGAGTAGCTGAAGGTCACAGAGGTGCTTATAACTTCAGTCGGTCAGGAAGCGCATAGTTCCATCGTTCTCAAGGCAAGAGAAGGCCCATGAAATAAAATAAAAAATAGTAACTGTCTCTGTGGTCGTGGGTTCGATACCCACGGGAAGCATACTTTCTAAAGTTGTTTCCAGCTTCGTTAGGACAGTTTGACTGTTTGATAAAAAGATGATTCCGTGCTTCGGAAGGCACGTATAAGTCGGTGGTTACGGTCGTCAAACCATCAACTCTGACACTAGGGTATGTGGGGTCGTTAGACGTTACTGCCTGCACGATAAGAAGGTAATACATCGCGAGCTAATTGGTAAGGACGACAGTGTAACACTATTTCCATGTTAAGTCTCATGTGGTAACTGTTGTAGAGCTATGTAGTACAGTTGTGTACACAGCTATGTGGTACCTGCGAGTGCGCCGTTGGTGTGTGCGGGCGGCGACATGTCCACGTCGGCGCCTGCCTCGTGCGCCAGCCCGTCCGCTATCGTGTCCGCCGTGTCGTGCACGCCTGCAATAGTAACAGAATACGATCAATGATATACACTCTGTACGTCTCTTTCGTATTCCTGTTAACCTATAGATTAACCTCATCGTCCCAGGGTGGCACGGCTTTACAAAACATCAAGATTTTTTTTCTAAAGATAATATTTGACACCCAAATGTCAAAAGCAGTCAGCCATATGAGGCACAGGCTAGGCTGGTTCGAGAAAAAAGAGATCTTAGAAGGAATTGGGCGAGGTGTTTAGTCAACAGTGGGACAGTAAAGGCTATTAAAAAAAAATATTCATAGAAAATCCGTCGAAACACCGAAAACACAGGTCACAAAGAAAAACATGGAAGGTGCCTTGTTGTTTAGATCGTCATTTTATTCACGTTGCTGTGCTTGTAACATAGAATGTGGCTATGTAAGAATAGAGTGAGGTGTGCATGTAGTGGTACGTACCGTTCCGCTTGTCGTGTCCGTTAGCGCCGGGCGCGCGACTGGTGTGCGTGTAGTGGTACGTACCGTTCCGCTTGTCGTGTCCGTTAGCGCCGGGCGCGCGACTGGTGTGCGTGTAGTGGTACGTACCGTTCCGCTTGTCGTGTCCGTTAGCGCCGGGCGCGCGACTGGTGTGCGTGTAGTGGTACGTACCGTTCCGCTTGTCGTGTCCGTTAGCGCCGGGCGCGCGACTGGTGTGCGTGTAGTGGTACGTACCGTTCCGCTTGTCGTGTCCGTTAGCGCCGGGCGCGCGACTGGTGTGCGTGTAGTGGTACGTACCGTTCCGCTTGTCGTGTCCGTTAGCGCCGGGCGCGCGACTGGTGTGCGTGTAGTGGTACGTACCGTTCCGCTTGTCGTGTCCGTTAGCGCCGGGCGCGCGACTGGTGTGCGTGTAGTGGTACGTACCGTTCCGCTTGTCGTGTCCGTTAGCGCCGGGCGCGCGACTGGTGTGCGTGTAGTGGTACGTACCGTTCCGCTTGTCGTGTCCGTTAGCGCCGGGCGCGCGACTGGTGTGCGTGTAGTGGTACGTACCGTTCCGCTTGTCGTGTCCGTTAGCGCCGGGCGCGCGACTGGTGTGCGTGTAGTGGTACGTACCGTTCCGCTTGTCGTGTCCGTTAGCGCCGGGCGCGCGACTGGTGTGCGTGTAGTGGTACGTACCGTTCCGCTTGTCGTGTCCGTTAGCGCCGGGCGCGCGACTGGTGTGCGTGTAGTGGTACGTACCGTTCCGCTTGTCGTGTCCGTTAGCGCCGGGCGCGCGACTGGTGTGCGTGTAGTGGTACGTACCGTTCCGCTTGTCGTGTCCGTTAGCGCCGGGCGCGCGACTGGTGTGCGTGTAGTGGTACGTACCGTTCCGCTTGTCGTGTCCGTTAGCGCCGGGCGCGCGACTGGTGTGCGTGTAGTGGTACGTACCGTTCCGCTTGTCGTGTCCGTTAGCGCCGGGCGCGCGACTGGTGTGCGAGATGACGGACGTGGCCACGCCGTTGGCCGCCACGCCCTTCTCGCCCGCCGCCTGCAATCATACATTATATATTATAACATCTACTTTATTGACGCCTATTTTGACAATAGAGGAACGGACTGGGTCAAAAAATATGATTCTAATTAGTCGGTCTGTTAGATCATCGAAAAATATTGGATACGTGTTTTATCAAATTAATAAAAATAAAACGCCTCAAAGATCATGTGCCGGTTGTGACGTCCTTTATAGGTAAAAAAAAAGTATTGACATGTGACGTTTTCGAGGAGTTCACGAGTTTTCGAAGCACTGAATCGTCTTCATTTTTTGCTTATGTGAAAAAAGAAAAATATGTGTTCAATATTTTTTGGAAATCTATCTGACAGACTAATTAGTTTTTTTTGTCCGATCTCCTATTAACGTTAAATGACTGTCTTTTGAATCTTAGGAAAAACCAAGACGATAAACTTTTCAAGTTTACCGACCCAGAAATGTACATCCATACATGTTCGTGGATGGCGGAGCGAGGCAAGTAATGTTTAGGGATACGCGCTGTCCAACGCATTACTGCTGCGCGACTAACGCCCGCATACACCGCGCCCTATTTTGCCTACAATTCCGCTATCCTTTTCTGATTAATTTCGTTGCGCGATCCAAGACAGTTAAATCGTTTCTCTGGGACTTCGTCGAGCTTCATTGTCTCGGCGCTTTCTTGTGGTCGCCACTGTTGATTCTGGCTTACAGGAGGTGGTTTGGGAATAGTGTAGCGGGCTTGTCACAATAAAAATTAAAAAAAAACCCACGTCTAATGACCTATGGACTAATGAATTAAGTGGCATTGAGAGGTTACAAGTGATTTTGAGAGTGTATCTGAAACAAGGATGTGCTGGTTCGTCAATAGATTACCGTGGCGTCGGAGCCGTTGACCATCTCCACGAACTGGCGGTACTTGAGCAGGAACAGCAGGTCCTGGTCGCGCTCCAGCAGCCCCGGGTACAGCGTGCGCGTCAGCTCGATGGCCTCGCCTATGCGACCTGACACCACCAGCTTCGACACTCCTGGGACATACAAGTATATCATACAATTTCACACGACAACTTTTTGAAACCAACTCAATTTGATCTAAAAATTTATATTTTATATTCATTTTAATTTGACCTGCCTATTAGCGCTTTACCTGTGATGAAGAGAAGGCATGGGAATAGGGTATTTCACTAAAAAAATCCAATTAGTCCGTCAGATAGATTTTCAAAAAATAATGGACACATATTTTTTCTTTTTTCACGTAAACAAAAGATGAAGACGATACAGTGCTTCGAAAAGTCGTGTCAAGTCGTGTGACGTCACAAGGTTAGTAGGTTTTTACCCACAAAGTGACGTACGAAAATCCCCCACTCATCTTTGACACGTTTTATTTTTATTAATTTGATAAAACACGTATCCAATATTTTTCGATGATCAAACAGACGGACTAATTACATTTTTTTGGTAAAATACCCTATTATACACCACGCTTGCTTAAAGTAAATATTGTAAGATAACTAGAATTTCTCAGGGACTTAAAGAGATTAAGATTATTAAACGCTTGTGAAAGAATTTAAAAAAAAAATGTTTAATTTATAGAAAGTATTATTCCCGAAGATTATCATCTAACGCATCCCCCCCTCCTTACAGATGAAATATAAACTGTACACTTGTCCCTTTGAGCCCTACTTACTTTGTCTGTTTTTAATGGAGGCGATATCCTCGTCGATGGGCTGTCCCGTGGCGCGCGAGAAGGCCTGCGCCGTGCTGCAGTAGCCGTGGTGCACCAGGTATGTCGACACCATCCTGTACCAAGCACAGCATCACTACACGAACTGAATCAACGCGTTCATTTGCCTACTTGAGTGGGCAACACCAAAACTTTATGTGAAAATAGATAACAAAGCCAGAAACTCTGTATAAATCGACACTAGCAATTTATACTAAGCAAACTTATAAAAGTTTACTTTACAGTAGAGGCTCATAAAGGGAAAAACGTGATAACATTTATATTAACAAAGATACTTTTTTGAAATTTGGTACCCTTCATAGTTAATTTAATAATCGAAATTTCCTATTTTTCTCAAAAAATATTATTTGTATAAGTTTAGCGCAACTTAGTCGCATATACATGTAATTCCTCAATAAGACTTCACATATTACACACGTCTAACTAATGTTAGCGTAGTGTATTACACAAGAGAGAGAAGTGTTCAACATTTTTGTCAACATTTCTCAATGAATTCTCTCCGTTTTTGCTAAGTCCACTAAATATTTAGCTCGTTTTCGTGACAATTTGCAATAATAAAAGTTAGCGTAGTATAAATTGTTGGTGTCGAAATGATGTTAGGAATGTTAAATAATACACTAACTGCCGAACTCAGAGATATTTAATGATTACTTAAGCCGTCACTTAGTGAAGGTTTGACATACTTTTGTATGACAAAACTGTCAAAACCTTTACTAATAGATGGCCTAAGTAATCATTAAAGCTCTCCGAGTGCAGCAGTAAGGGATAATTTAACTAAAGAAACTGAGAGCGTTCAGCAAATGAATATTTAAATATTCCACAACAATGTTGATACGGACAGCTAATGGCGTTTGGTTTCTAATGTCAAATTCGCTCGAACTTGGCATCGACAATTTTCACGCAGGACGCAGTGAACGTACAGTACGATCAAATTATCTTGGCAGGTCTGAACATAGGCTCTGCGAACTTTTGCGCATGTATACTCGCGAAGAAAACTGTTATTGCCTGATAAACACATATACGATCAGAAAATACCTAATACAGTGAGAAAATACAAATGAAATAAATATCAAAACACTTTTAGATACCTAGTCTACATTTTTAACTCCATTTTCTTTTTCCCCTTTCATATACTGAGTTAAATCGTAAATATTTTTTCACGCCTTGCTATTTAAAATACTACTATACTTTGGTAGCATATTTGACGAAATAAGTGCCCACTAACTTTTCTAACAAATAATAAAAAATAACAGTAATATTAAAAACAACAAACAAAAACACAACGAAAACTTTTCTAATCGAATGTGCTCAAGACAGAGATAGCAACACAAACACCAAACAAATGCTGTCGTGTGACTGAGATATAATACCTCGTACCGAATATTGCCGAACTTGCACGAAGGTCACGAAGTTAACAAAAAGAGATGTGCATGTGCATGTGCAATGGGTGTCGTTTAATCGATTATTCTTCGAATCGATTGAAATTAAGTAATAAAAAGATGTTTCTATTCAATTTTATATTGAGGTTTTAAATATTCGTAAACGTTCGTTATTCAAGAAGTCTGTAATAGATTTCTAAAATATAAGTAAATCATGTCTTTTAACAGAGGAAACATAAAGTTACTATACATTTTTTTTTTAATAAAGACGAAAACTCAATTATTAATGATTAAATTCACTTTATTAGTTAATGTATTCACTTAAATATCTTCTAAACACTAATAATAACGTATTCCAAATAAAATTAATCGATTACGATATTTGATCGTATAGAGGATTGATTGTGTTTATGTAAGGTGCATCTCTAGCCTATACTCCGCCCCCCGAACTTCACCTCATGTCACCATTTGGTTCCTAATAAATGTTACTGCGCAGCGTTCTGCACGAAGTTCGGACCTGCCAAGATAATTTGTTCGAACTGTAAGGTCTGCGGAACACGCGCTACGCAATGCCTGGGGAATATTGGTGAAGTGTTGTGTTCCGCCCGCGCCTCACCGGTGCAGCACGTGTTGCCACTCACCGGTGCAGCACGTGTTGCCACTCACCGGTGCAGCACGTGTTGCCACTCACCGGTGCAGCACGTGTTGCCACTCACCGGTGCAGCACGTGTTGCCACTCACCGGTGCAGCACGTGTTGCCACTCACCGGTGCAGCACGTGTTGCCACTCACCGGTGCAGCACGTGCCGCCACTCACCGGTGCAGCACGTGTTGCCACTCACCGGTGCAGCACGTGTTGCCACTCACCGGTGCAGCACGTGTTGCCACTCACCGGTGCAGCACGTGTTGCCACTCACCGGTGCAGCACGTGTTGCCACTCACCGGTGCAGCACGTGTTGCCACTCACCGGTGCAGCACGTGTTGCCACTGGCCCAGCGCGGCGGGCAGCGGCGCGCCGTGCACGGCCAGCCGCGTGCGCGCGCGCAGCTCCCGCAGCATGTCCTCGATGTCGAACACGAAGGGCTGCTGCCCGAAGTTCGCGTCCACCACCTCGCCCGGCGTCTGCAGACCCACCGTCGGGTATAGGTTTGGCTGCAACATTATGATGCACACTATTTATATTTTATTATACGGTTTGGATCGGTTGTTCCATACGGAGAAGAAACTAAGCAAGGAACTGCTTGGTTACTCTTTATTAATATTTATTTTTAACAATAAGAGCAGTGTTGGCCCAGTAGATGCGGCCCCGATTTACGAACAGTTGGTCGTGGGTTCGAACCCAGGCAGGCGCATTACTTTGTGTAATTTATTTCATCACCACTGTTATCAAAAAGGTGAAGGATTATAGCCCATCCCTCGCCTACAGAAGAAGCCGGAGTCCCTGCAATGGGAACATTATAGGCTGATGATGATGATGATTTTTAACTAAGAGCACAGCCAGTTTTAGAACGAAATCTTTGCAGTCTGGAAACTCCATAAATAAACAAAAGAAGGCCCGGACAAACGTGGGTAAATAAAGAAAGGAAACTTACTGCCGCACTCAGAAGCTTTAATGATTAGTAAAGGTTTTCACAGTTCTGTCATACAAATAAAGTATGTCAAACCTTTACTAAGTGAAGGCTTATGTAATAATCAAATATCTCTGAGTACCGCAGAAAATCGTTGGTTTTAGGTGTAGTTTTCCAAGTGCTATAAAGAAACTGTACCTATTTCTAAGCGAATCTGACAGCTTTGTGATTTTTTTTTATCATACTTGTTTTTCATGCTTAAGAACTGTATAAACTTAGTGACAGGATCTTAATAGACATACTAGGCACAAACCCAGTTGCAAGCGTCTTAATGCATATACTATCAGAATAATCACAGCTGCGATCAGTATATAAATCAGTACAACTGGTTGTCGGCGACCCACGCGAGTTGGCACTGATATTAAACGCTGTAGGAGTGAGCAGCTGTCGCCACCACGACAACATTGTTACAAGGACAGCATAGGCTTGTATGATATCAGGAAGTAACTTAGCAATAGGTACATACCGATATCAATATGCGTGTTGTTATAAGCAGCATCACCTTAAATAATTATGTATATATTTAATACTACTTACTATTCACGGTTTAGTAGAAACTACATACACATAAATACATAAATTAAGTCACGACCTTTTTCCATGGTAGGCAGAAACCACAAAAGGCCACCTGCTACGATCCTTACATATACTTCTTTCGCCTCGTCCACACTCATACATCAGGTCATACACGCACGCCAGTTACGAGTACTACGCACCTGTCCTTTCTGACGAACATCACCAATAAGGTCAGTGTATGTCTCTCTAGGGCGTCCCCTCCCGGCGTTGCCACTCACATCTGCCTTGTAAATATCTTTTGTTAATCGACTTTCACTCATCCTCTCTACGTGACCAAACCACCCAAGCATACTCTTTTAAATTTTTGACACTATATCTTCTTTTAAACCGCAACGTTCCGCAACCGCCGCAGCGGTCCGAAACGAATGGATTCATGACTCCAATCTTTGGTACAACGTAAAGATACAAGAAAGCTGAATAAGAATACGGTTTGATTGTTTCATAGAGACATGATCCTAACAGCGAAAACGTTCATTCAAATCTTGGTTGAAGCAAACCAGTGACAATCTAGCTGGTTGAATGTTTTCACTTGTGTAGGTCTTCTGAAGTTGTCTAATATTATTTCATTTTGAACTAAATCTGTCGCGGTCACTTCTACAGTTTATTTTTTCCAACAAAGAAAGTCCCCCCTTAGCACTGCTTGCAGTACGACATGTTCAGAAGCATTCTACTTTTGTCAGTCCTACATAAGTCATAGGATTTAGCACCATGGACCCTTCCAATTATGAAAAAGTCCCAAAATGTTATCTTCCTATCAAACGTACGGGTAGTCCTCTGAAGGCAATGCCGAGATGGTGTCCGTTCTTTGTGTAGAAGCAGGTGTTGTCCACGAGGTTGACGCCGCAGCCGATGACGTCGCCGGTGGTGAAGGTGGGTCCGTAGGGCTGGCCTGTTCCCGACGAGCAGAACGAGTGCCCGTCGTCGCCATGGTAACCGTATGAGTGCTTGTCCCAGCCTGGAATGTGGAGACGAAAAAAGGGTTACAATAATAGCAAATAGGAAAAAAGTATACTCCGACACGAAGTGTAGCTTTTTTGGTTATAAAAATGGCGAAAAAAGTCTTATATTGAACAGAACAAAACTGCAGATTATTAATCCTCAACAACACAAAAAAACGTAAAAAGCAAGCTCATTCGATATGGTCAATTTATTTAATAAATGTCTTGTCATCCGTTAAACTAAGATGAATCAGTTTCTTTTGTGCTTCCACTACCTGCTAACCACACAATAGACTATGTAGCCAATCCAAGCAGGTAAACTTATAAATGTTTATAATAATTATTACTAGCTTAATATTTTAGAAGGATTTCAATGTGACTTCACATTCATCAGTGATGAATGTGAAGACTGTGTGTGACTTCACATTCATCAGTGATGAATGTGAAGTCAAATTGATCACTGATGTAAGTTGGTGTTTCACGAAGGAAGGATGACCAAAAAATTGGCTTGTATCACTAAACAAACTCAAATTACCCATAAATCTATTGGATCCTATCGAACCAAAAACACCAAAGCAGGCGTTCTTTCAAAGCCTACGACGGCAGTTGCCTCGTTCACTTACCAGGTAATCTGTTCATGTTAACTCCGTGCGCAGACAGACCGATGCCCATGTACCCATCGCGGCCCTTGGACACGATGCGCACCTCGAAGTAGTACAGCCCGCACGCAGCCGGGATGGGGTGCGTGGCGCGCACGCTGGCCGCGTCCTTGTGTGTCTTGCCATGACCTGCACACCACACCGACCCATGTTCACACCTCGACTATCAAGATTTCTATCGTTAGTAGCAAGGTTTAGGCCCGGTATCCGCGGAGACAAGCAGAGCGGAGAGATGTGCCAATTTCGACCAATATCAGGAAGGGCGAAAGATGTGTAATTTAAATGTGATTGGCCGATTTCCGCTCTCTCTCGTCTCGTCTCTTCTCCGCTTTGGTGGATACCGGGCCTTAAGGAGTAACCACATTTTTATTGACGCGTATTTCCTTGAGTCAGCCAGAATGAGCTGGTTCGATAAAACACCGCGTTTAAACCTATTCGTTTGATACCGCGTCGAAAAATGTAATCCCTCTCTTATTGTCTATAAAATAATGTAAGTTAAATACGAGAGCTATATGTACATTATGTATATGTTAGCTTGATAGTGTGTGTTGCCACGCTTAGAAAAGGTAAAGGTCAGAAGATTTTAAGCGAAAAAAAGGCTAGTGAGTTGTAGAGTATACACAAAGCCACTTTCAACTATGGTTACCGTTAATTACAACGCCAATAGAACAAGTAAACAGCAATTAAATTTGTATGCTTAGAGCTTAGAAAGTGACTTTGTGTAGTCCAAAAATGAAAGCTTATGCAAGTTGTTAGTGTAATGCATAATCTGGTCAGAAGGAACTCAAGTGCAGCGGAACATTAACTCATTCTCTAACTGCCGCACTCAGAGAGCTTTAATGATTACTTAGGCCATCACTTAGTAAAAGTTTTAACAGTTTTGTCATACAAAACGATGTCAAATCTTTACTAAGTGACGGCTTAAGTAATCATTAAATATCTCTGAGTACCGCAGTAAGTACAATATCGTGTACACAGCCTCCCAGTTTGTACCTACATTGTACCAGTGGCGAAGGATGAAAATGGTAGTTAAGTGTGTTAAAATTCCCATGAACGACTAAAAGGATGGACAAATAAATTGTGTCATTATATCAATCCTTGGCCGCTAGCTGCTAAACTGTTGTATGGAAACTAGACGTTTTACACAATTTCCACCAAGAACCGGGGGATGGACAGTCCTTTAAGTGGCGTGAGAAGGCAAAGTCACTCGATGGACCACTTTCGCGCATTAATTAAGAGCGAACACTCCAGCTACCAGTGAAAAGCCCCGACTTTATTATAAATACCGTTATTTACCGAGCCAAGTATCATGAGAAGCCAATCATGAATTGGCAACCGTCTATTACAACTTTTTTAAGTATTTAATAAACGAATATGAAAGTTTAAGAGACTACTATTATTGATATGCTAATTGATATAGCCAACACACATATTAGTGCTGACGCGTTTGTCAATTTGTGCAGGTACAGTTATTAATGTCCCAAACTTTTGTGGTTCAACAAAATCTTTAGAATCCGAAAACAGAAAGTCGGTAACGATCAACCATAACATAGCACACTTATCATCTGTTCAAGTCAACATAATATTTTATTCACACAAAACGTGAATAACAAGTGTTCGAGAATTTGAATCTATGAACAAACATCCTGAACGTTAGCCAAATACGAAATGTGGACGAATTCTAAAACAAGGCCAATGGGGAATGCTAATGACCTCAAGCTAAAAAGTAAACACGATCTAAATTCAACAATACCATAAATTATGGGACACCAACAGCGAGTGCCGCGGTCAACAACAATGCAGAGCAAACTACATATTTCCAACCAGCAGACGAAAATAAAACTTGAGCGAGTAAACTACGGCACACATTTGAATAACTCCAATAGGTATTGTGAAAAACGATTAGTCTATCACAAGGCCAAACACTTGAAACGATACAACACTACATAACGTTGGCCACCAACACGCCAAAGTTTGGTCACAAACACGTGGAACAATGGCCAACGGACGAATTAATGATGATGACTGTGCCGTTCTGTATCACGCCTTTGATTCATGTTATAATGAGCACGAATCGAGTTATAAGACAAATTGTGTTAATGCGGCGACTAGACCAGAACGATATGCCTGTGCTGTGCTGGTTGTCTGTTATCTATCAGCGAAACAAAATGCGATAGCAGCACATACGTTGGTAGACTACGTAATGATTGCAGAGAGACCGAGAGACGATTAAGTATTCTTAAGCAACACCTACACAAAAAACTTAAAATAATTACGAACCAACAATAAACGGCAATCGGAACAAATTATTCTCGAAATAGAAATCCAATTCTGACGCGGAAGCATAAAATCGGCTGAAATGACTGCTCGTGCTAGTCAATAATAATAACGAACTAAACACTAAACAAAAGCAATTGAACGTAGTATTATTATCCTGTTTCCACGAACCGCTTCCATCCATCCCGAGCTTCCTCGCGATGTGATACGCACACACCGAGCTGCGCGTACGCATGAGAACAACAACACAGGTTAACGAACCGCCACGTGTTTACACAACAACGCGTAGATAAAACCACTGGATATGAGTGGGACGAAACACTCGCTCCATGATACATGGCTGTTTCTAAAGCAGGCTTCAAACTTACGTGCATTTTGTTGAAGAATTTTGACATCTTGAGGCAAAGAGTTTAGGCAGTTTCGACTGTTGATAGCTATGCTAATCAGGGTGTTTGACCGAAAAGAATATGTGCTAAATGACTGTTTCGTAGTAATTCGCTACACAATGTGGATACAGCGTCAAATTACGGTAGTAACCAACGGTAATTGTAATTAAGATGAAGGAAACCGCACAACGACGTATTTGCCTAAATACTCAACTTGATTAAAACTACAAAGAATCGTAAACAAGTCGAAGTATTTACATACATAACCGGACAAACAAATGCACAAAGCCCGAGGAATCGATAGAGCGCGAGCGTTACCTTCAAAGCTGCAATGACATGAAACGGTAAAAGGACTGACTCATTACATGCAACCATTTATAAAGAGGGTTCGGTTCCGACCACGAAGAACAATCACGTTCATCGCTATAATTCTATAGCAACTATCCAACTCGTGTCCCAGATATTGTTTATTTTAAGACGTCGGATATAAAACTCCAGTTAAGAACTACGCAGTGCGTACTACGCAGCGACGGATTGACGAAATCACGTTCTTGATTTTGAATAGAGCCAATTAACAAATTCATATTGAGTTTGCCCAGTTTCATTATGCGGATACCTGGTCAATTACGAACTTATTATGAGTCAAATCAACAGTATTTATGCTCAAAACTCCAAAACTAAATCAAAGTGAGATAATTTCAAAGTCCAGTGAACACTGGAGTACCTAAACATGTCCTGTCCATGTCAAGGTGTCAATGCTTGACGAGAATATCATCAGTTCATCAACACGGCTCCCGACACTCGCAACTCATAATCTTGACCTTCGATAACTTGGGAACACTTGACTGCTATACATTTATCGCTAATGGATACATCAGGCGCAACACTTTATGAGCATAACTTTCGAATCGGTTACGAATGGCAGTACACCATGAAAGGGCGCCGTCAAGGGCTTGTATCTCGAATTCTGAGCTGTGATGGCAAAGCTTGGTGCGTTGGCGTCGGCCCAACTGGTCTTGTCGACCATTCGACAAATGTCAAGGCGTACGCGAGGTCGACACACTCGCGTTTCCTACAAACAAAGAATCAGAGCTCAGTAAGCTCACCGAAATGCAATGTATTCAATACTGAATACAAATGGCCCGTGGGGTCATACAGCAAACAATATGTCTACGAATTTAATTAACGACATGTTTACGCAACTATGTAGAGCTCCAACATACTACTGGAAATGTATCGTGTATTGCTGCCTATATTTCTGGATACGTGTTCTGCAATAATAATGCGCTGGCCGCCGTGTCGTCGCAAACCTTGGGCTTCAATAATAAATGAGATAATGATAGGCTGGCCTGCATCAAAGCATTTACTGCAACTTCTGTCCTTCGAGGTTTCAATAAATTGAAATATAGAAAGCTCTTCTGTTTTACATTAGAATATTCTACTTCGGAAAAGGTTGCAACAAAGACTGCTCTTAAAACCACTTGTATGTGTATCAGTAATATATGAGTCTAAACTGGACTGAACGTGAAGAACTACTACACTTTTGCGCAACCACCAATTGTGATAATCTCAGATTTCCTTCAAGTAATTGTCACGTTCTATTTAGTTATGTAGGCCACACCTAATTGTAAATCCAACAAAAACGAGCAAGGCAACGCGTCGCTCGTCACTTGGCAAGAACAATGGGAGACTAGGGAAAAACAACAGCTCGCGGTGTGCGCGTATGAGTATGGACAGAATTAGCCACAATCGTTAGCGGACCGTTGCCCCCGGCTGCAGGTGGCTACCGTTGTACCGTGTACCGCTGCAACACTGACTCACGCCCGCGAGTACATGTTCATACTCGAGCACAGATTACGTGCTACACAGCTTTGATTTCCTACACTGGTAGCTGGCACACACGCTAACACAGCACTGGTAATTCTAAAGGGAATATGAGTGGACTGTATCGTGTCGTGCATGCAGGATTCCATGCAAACGCTATAGCGTTAGTGTGTGTGCGCTGGAAAGCAAAAGCAGGAAGTGTAGCATCTCGATAGTGAGGCGGAGTACCCGCGTGAGTCACTCATTCTCGATTAAGACATTCCGTTCCCGGAGCGATGCGCATAACAGAGCGCCTGGAGTGTTCGCCTAGCCGGGCCGTGCTTTAACATCCAATGCCTTATCAGAATGTTTATGGGGCAATAACGCATCTGCGTCGCAGGAGTGTGTACCTTACAGCACTGTCGGGTAATAATACTATCTCGAAGATTTACGAGTTACGTGAATTGCTAACTTAGTACGACGTAGTTTTTGTCATAAATTAGCAAGTTTTTATAGAAAGACAGTCACAAAGGAAAAGAAAATGCCAGTCGAGACTGTAATGAGGTACCGTATGAAACACGCGTTAGTCAACATGCAAATATCAGAAGTAGGAAACAGTAAATAACGCTGACATATGAAACTATGTAAAAACAATAACAAAATTTATTTTATTATATGCCATACAACAGTTCCATGTACTCGAGTTCCACGTGTGATGACAATTAAACAGTTATAAGCAAATAAATCACAATCATGCTTTCACGGTTTGGTTGATTAAACAAATACTCAACAAGAATATAAATATGAAAACAGGTTTAAGTAATGAGCAGTAATCGGGTTAGGAAAGAATATAGATTAAACATAAAACAAATACAGCATGAATGTAAATGTGCGAACGTGAAATATTGATCGCGTACTACCAACATTTCTAGCAGTGACAGAAATAAGTCGACTTGTGCTCCGCTCAATATGTCACTGACGCAGAGGGCATACTCGAGCCTGACGTAAAGCGAGCCGTCTGGCTAATCTAGAGCGTTTGACAAAGCCAAAGCACATGTCGACGGGACTAGAAGAAAAGCATACAGAGATAAGACACTCGAGACGTTTCCCGAGAAGTTACAGAACACACAATGACGGTGACACGCAGTTGCTAACAAACAGTCCCGCGCCGGCCGTGTGAGCGGAGCGCCTCCCATACGGCACACGCCTCTTTGTGCGCCACCAACACCTCTCACGGGCTACTTGCACGTCTAGCCGATGTACACGATATATACTAGTTATCATTTAAATTGTAAACACGCACAATGAATTAGAACTGTTTATTAGCAAGATGCGTGGGCACAGATATAGTTGTATGTATGATGACGTACGATACATCCAGAGGCGTAAGTGGAGATAGGGCAGGTGGGGTCGGCGGCCCGGGCCCTGCGTCCCACCTTACAACAAATAGAGAAAACATCCATGTCCATTAAAACGATCCACAGTCGGACCCCATACACACCACTTACGCTTCTGGCTGCTCGGCGAGACGCCCACGAGATGCCGCTATGCAAGCTGCGGCCACAACGCGCCCTCCACGATGATCCCGGTTAGCTACGTTACATTGCGCGCAAACGCCCCTCAAGCTTCCTCGAACGGAAAGCCGCGGCAGCAATGGATGCATGCGCTGGCGTGGTCATGCAATGTCCTGACTACCGGCACACGAGCGTTTAGAGCATAGTGGTGCTATGGAGCCGAATATTATCTATGCTACTGATTACTTCTAGAGTTAATACTATGATTATTCTAAGCCTTATCAACGAGTAATCTACTTTCAGTACAAAAACTAAAACAACAATAACTTTGCGATAAACACTTATGCAGGGCAGAATGTGTTGTTTCTTGCAAAATGTGTATTCTGTATAGCCGCGGCCAATTAATTGATCTAAACACAGTGAAGGTCTCCCCCTCCTCAAACAGAAGCGTATCCTGCGCGGTGACGAAGAGGTAAACTTATCATGATAATAATGAGATAACGATTAGTACTGATTATGGAGCTAATTAGTCCGCAAGGATGCGGAAGGAGACCATAAATAATGATGTTAAATAGAAACCAAGTAACAGATAGATAAGATAAGATTAGAAATATGTACTTTTTTTCTGACGGAACTCATATTGTAAGATTCCCCCATCAAGAAACACAATAAATCATGTTAACACAACGCATTGTGTAGATTTTCTTCAAGTGTATTACTTACATTGCACGCAAACCGTGCTAAACAAAGATATTAAAACCTTTACAAACAATGAAATAAAAATGATTAAGATAAAGGAGAATAATCGTTATTTTTTGTTTCATATTAAAACATAAAAACATCAGCATAAAAAAGAAAGATACGGAAAATAACAATAACAGTCTATGGATTTATTGAAAACCCCTTGAACTGCCGGCTGCAGGGAAAACGCCCTGTTGCCATAAACGTCATATGTAAACGAAAATAAAATTAAAGAGAAGCGCTGTGAAAATGTATGGCGCAGCGTGAAAGGCGAGGGTGGAACAGGGACAGAGCCATTAACGTCAATAACAGTAGACAAAAAAAACTGCAACGTATAAGTGCATAGAATATGGCAAAGGTATCGGCTGACGTGCGCGTAGAAACAATTAGCGCGTGGAGCGGTTGCTATGCGGCGCGGCCTCGCTCCCGCCCGCCGCATCTGAGCGATTACTTCAAATTAAATTAACTCCGCTACAGGTTTCGACACAAATCCTTTACACGCTGCCTCTAACACATAAACTAGCGTTTTCAGTGTCTTAATCTCACGATTATCATCTAAGAAGTACGTGTGGTTGCCGGTTGGCTCACCTGAACCTTGAACGGTCGGTAACTGACTAACGGGATTTTCGTGACTTTAGTCATATAATTTTTAACTTGGAAAGTGTGGAGTTGAAACAAGTTTAAATTCAACGTCAGTAAAGAGAATCGAAAAGGCAGCATGAATTCTAAAATATACTTCACAAAGAACTCAGTAATGTTTGTGTAGTAATCAATCTTTACGGTAATTTGTAAAATAGAGCGACCAAGCTACTTAGGTTAGATTCGAATATGTTTTGTACTAAACTAATAAGGTGTTACAAAACTGCGTTAAAATAAGAGTACTTAGAAGTTACTAAATTAGAGAAATCTGAAAGTCGGACGTCAATAAACTTGAAAGAATAGGTGAATTTGTACATTCATCTATCAAATAATATAATATATATATATATTATATAAATAATAGATATAAATACAAATATATATGTATAGATACAAACAATCAAATCGTTTAATATTTATAATGGCACATCGTTTGTAATAAGTTCGATAACCGAAAAAGATACATTTAATGAAACCAGAGTAACAGGTACTAGTACCTACAGCGTTAATCAGGAGTACTTAATATCAACAAAACCAGCACATGAATAGAAGCAATACCTTTTCCCTCCGCGATTTACGATATAACTGGGAAAGAGAATCGAATATTCACAAAGCATGTTTTGAAACCGCAACGAAAGCAATCATGTCGGACTAACGTTGAATTAGCAATGAAGTAAAGCGTTCTCGCTGGAATCCATGTGATGTAATGCTGCGATACCACTCCAGTAAGCAACTGAGTGAATAGGGGGTAAACCTTCGCATACAACGTGGTTACAAAGAGAAACAGAAGACCCGTCACAGACCAGCAACATTAACGCCTATTTGTTTCATTCAGTGTCACTTTCCTCTTTGGTTTGAATTTACTTTTTATTAAATTTTATTTTAACCACACCACGCCGCAAAGAATTTCTAAACAGAATGTGACTGAATTTATTATTCCAAAGCCCGTCCCAAGCCTGTGCACAAGCACCATAGCGACCCAGTGACCCAATTCCTTCGAGTGATCCTACAACCGCGCACCAGATAAGCAGTAGATACCCTTCATGTCTATGTTCTTCTATCATGCATGATTCATACATGATGCAAAGAAACTAAAACAAATAGGTACACAAAAGTACTCGGAGCAAAAAATCGCATTGCGGTTTCAGTGAAAAGGCCTTCACTCATTAATCTTTCGTATTTAAGATCCCCACCGGGACGGTAGCCAAAAACGATGGAGCTGCGGTTTAAACTACGGATTCAAACGGTTATCGACAAGTTACAAATAACTTTGGGAGACAATCCCAGTCGATTGCTAACTTCAGAGTAAACACGAAGTCTTTCGAAATAACCATAGCTGAATGCTAACAAAGTCATGGAAACGAGACATAAGATCCCGTTCATTAGATCGCAATTCAGAAATCATATCCATATGTGTATTAAAGAACACGCGGGGCAGCATTCACCTGTATACTAATAACATTGCAATCACCTATTGGCCTGCCAAACGTGGCTGTTACGCCAGTGAATAGATTTGACTTGGCAACGGAAAATGTACAAATGAGTACATAAGTAAACGTGGGATCGTTTATTTATGTACTCATTTGTACATTTTCCGTTGCCAAGTCAAATCTATTCAATGCTGTTTAGGATTCATATTTAGTTTTGATGCATAACTTTCGCTTACATTCACTTGCATCATCACCGTTCAAGTTAACGATGACGACGACGACGATATCACTCGGTCACTGGTGGTGGTGGTCGGTTCACTGGTTCTTGTACCGTAACATTTTATATTTCCCTGATTTTAAGTCTTAATGACAGCTAATTGAGTGTTACTTCAATGAAAACGAAACAAACTCGTTCCATGATTACTGGTTATTACCAATTATGCATGGAGAGTTTTGTAATCTCACTTTCTTAGTAATTATTCTGCAAAATTGCGCCATTACTGTAAAGGAAGAAAAGAAGCCAAAGGAATGCATCATTATCGAACAAACAAACAGCCTTGTTCCAATGTTTTATGGGGGTACTCAAAGAACCCAAAACACTAGTAATGTAAACGAACAAAAGTTAAGAAACAAAACGCGATGCGTGTCTCTTCCGCAGAGACAAGCTTGTCGACGTCAATTTATATGAAGACATGCTATGGCCACGCCACGAGTCGCGTGCCAACCACTGATTGCTTTCCGACTACTGCCTCGCTAATCATAAGTTTGTTGCTAGTTATTGAATATGCAAAAGGAACAACTCAACCTTTAGTACACGAAAGAATCGCGCACTTTACTAAAAAATATGTACATTTTAGCCGATGAATGGGAAAAGGCTTTTGAAACCATTTCAGGGAAAATGTAAATAAAAAGCTTTTAATGTCTTGACTGAGACAGTCGGAGAATGAAAATTTCCACGAAGGAATACAATAAGACAGGGTCTGAATAATATATGTATCGCCCTACACGTAAATTAATTTATCTCAGAGTCTGCGTCTTCTTGGGACTGTTCAAATATTTTGCCAATGATTCAGATGTAACCGAAATTCTAATGGATAGAATAATCTGTGCTCTGTTGGTTTCGAACGAACATAATTGAATCTGATACTTTGAAAACTGAAACAAAGACAAAATGATCTAAAAGTGCATTAATTAGCGTAGTAACACGGTCCGATATAATGTTAGACTCAATGTCGTCGGTGTCGCAATACGCAACCTCACTCAAGGAGAGGACTCGGGTTTCAATACGATCGTATTGATTTATCATGTATTTCATAACAACATTGCACACCGTCACATAATCAACGTCGTCAACCGCTTCAGCAATGACGCGGAAATGTGCAAGCTTATCTTTTATCGATATCTATGCAAAATGTATGAGTCGTGAAAATGCGAAGCTGCGGAGCTTCTAGGATTTTTATGAAAAGATAAAACACGTGTACGACTAGTGCCTTTGCATTTAAATATACTTTTAAAAGAGTAACGATCACATCACAACACAATCACAACGATCGCAACCTGAAAATAGAACTTCATTAGTCATGCAAAGCCAGGATGCATACTGAAAATAAAGGTTCCTGGGATGTATGGGTTCGCACACTCAGGGAAATTATTTTCAAGCTACCAGTAGTTTATTGATCAAAGTTATGTCACACAATGTATTGAAACTCTACAATACAGAAAAGGATGTGGACGAAAAGGTTCTTATTTGTCACAACAGTAACGAGCTCTGTAAACGACAAGAACTTTCCCAAACCTATCGAACTTTATTTACGACTATGTACTCGGGTTTCGGCTAAATAAATAGACCTGAATCGGAGAAATATTGCACCTGAATTAACTTCACATGAAGTGGTTACGTTTATCAATACTTACATATCTAAATAACACACACAAATCACGAGACTGAACAAAATAAATAGTTGCCAGGGGAAGGCGTTGACCGTCATCATTACGATTCAAACGCGTTTTTGATTCTTGTGGCGCGGGCGTGACTAATAACAATACAAGCCAAAAACTTGTGCCTTACAAGACATGGCTATATGTCGTGCGATTAAGGAGATCAACGGGCGTTATGACATAGAAGGCTTACAGAATGAGATTATCGACCTAACAGCAAATGAAAAAGAAAGGAGAAGTATGGCGACGCAAGCAGACTGAACTTGACCTGCCATGGGCTGTCTTCGACCTACATCGCTTCACAGACTAATTTGGCACCGATAAAACAACGCGATAAGCACTCACTGACCTCTTTCACTCACACAATACCGATGATATTATTATTCGTTGAGGCTAGATACTGCTACCTATTTTTTTTTGCATTTATATGATTATATAACTAACGTCATTCGAGGCAACTTGAAAGAATAAATGAATATTATATTATTCCGATGGCATGCCCAAACTGGAATATGATGACTAATATGAACAACCGGTACAGGGTACAACACTAAAAAATACAAAGCATACATTTAGTCTGCTTCCTCCAATAGCATTTCGGGTTATTTTATAATTTTATGAGCTTCGATTTGAAGTAGAACCACTACAAGAAAATAAACCTATAACCATAAATTATAGGAACCAAAATACTGTCAATACATTATTAAGAAACATCCAGACACGTCCGTATTGAATATATCAAAAGTAAATTGCAGACAGTCATGGAATTATAAGGAATGTATTAGCTTAGTCAGCGCTGCATAAAGCCAAACGCCAAACAGACCAATTTTGACGCGGAAGCGGAAACTGTAGATAAGCGAGGAGCAGTTTCAAATGCCCCTTTATTTATCGAAGCACGAGGGTCGCATTCAGGGAGCTGTTCGCTTTGAACTATTAAACTGCCTGTCGCAAGAAAAATGGGGACTTTCAATAACGGTAGTAAATCAAAAAGTATGTCACGAACGCAACGGGCTCACTTTCACTATCCACAGCCTAGCGCTCTGTTGCATAATTATGCACAGCCGACTTACTACTTATCTTATTATAATTCACATTTGCACATAGCATCAATAGGGATGTTTACTGACTTTAAAAAAAATATGATTCTAATTAGTACGTCTGTTAGATTATCGAAAAATATTGGATAAGTACGAATTTTTTGTTTTATCAAATCAATAAAAAATGACGAAGATATAACGCGTCAAAGATTTTAGTGGGGGTTTGTGACGTCACTAAGCGCTCAATATGTCATACTAATGTCTTAGAATATGACGTTACACGAGTTTTCAAAGTCAGTCTTCATTGTTTGCTTACGTGAAAAAAGAAAAAAATTGTGTCCAATATTTTTTGGAAATCTACCTGACGGACTAATTAGATTTTTTTAGTTAACAAACGAGTATCAATAAATTGTATTTATAATAATAAGTACCCGTAAATTGATGTGGTTATTGGATTACGTTAAATAATTTAAATCAACGTGCCTTCAGGCATATGCAATATCAGGAGCACCTCAGCACCCAACCTGAGACATTTCAGCAGGGCTATTGGCAGCTTGGCGGTAGACATAGGTATAGTGGTAATACATTCTTGGACAATGGACAAGCGAACAAAGAGAAGAAAACCCCTGAGTAGAGTTAGGCGCTTCACAGTAAATTAAATCTACTTTTGAGCTTTTACTGGCCGATGGAGACGGGTTTTTTTATTATTAATAATGGTATGGCTCGAAGCTGCGACCGAAGCCGAAGGTGATAACCAACTACTGTCAAGCCCCAAGCGACAAATTAAAATTAATTTAAATCTTCTTGTACCAACCAAAACACTTCGTCAAATATCAGCCTGGTTGTACAATGCTCTATTTTGCTTGCAAAACTTGACCCGCTCGAATTCCTGACCGCAGAAATTTTAAATGCAAACACCTTCTTTCCTTGCCCTCCTTGAAAAACAATTCAGTCATTATGAACAACTCATTGTTTGTAATTACAAAACTTACGTGTTCAACAAATTTTTACTCTAACACAAAGGGCTAGAGTACCAAATGGAATTGAGGTAGATGGATTCGTATATCGGGGCTTCGACAAGGCCGATGTTACTAGAAATACACACAAGGAAAAATAGACGGTATCACATCGAGTTTGGGTGTATTTGTGAATGATGAGTATCAAGAGGGGAGTGGCAGCGGGGGGGAGCACGTGGCGGGCGACCCAACGCAAGCGAGCTTGACCCAGTTAGTAGATGCACCATTTCGGTCCCGTTTTGAAAGCAAGGGCGGCCCTTTGCCGCCGTTGTTATGTTTGGGATCTTCCTATTCCTTCCTCCGATTCCTTTGTTCGGTGAAGAACGACATACTGCGTCTTATTTTGACGTAGCGATGACGCCTACTCGAGTGCATGAAAGACGAATAAATACGTGCGGAAATCGCTAGGAGCTTGTTCAAATAGCCGTGGTCACGGTAAATATCAATAAAACCAGCATTAGATTAACCTTAGATTTGAATATCAACATGCAACATTTGGCAAGATGCCGTGACACGAGCGCGGTGTCACTCCTCCGCGGTACAGTTTACAGGGATAAACTCTACAAATCTTATAAATATTTATCATACCTGTTTTTTTATCTAAAACATCCGACATATTTTTATAGGTAGGCTCGGCCGATTCGTTAAGGCTACTGCTTAGTTACCGGTCAATCGAAAAGATAATGTGAATGAAATAAATAATATCTAATTATGTAAAAGAAAAACAGTGCGCAGTTGAAGCGGTCGCGGAACAAAGAGTAGAGAATAATGTCGCAACGTTATTTGCTGATCAGTTAAGGGTAGAAGTGAATTATATTCAAAGCATGGTTCAACGACGAGCAGACAATGGACCCGGAGACACGCGTGATAGCGACACAACACGACACACGGCACTCATCTCACGCCTATTTAATTACACAACAAACAACTGTATAGCCGGAAATACTGAAATATTCATGTACTTTAGTAGGTATTATTAGAAAACTAAACCAAACTAGAAGAGACGTTGCGAACGGGAATTACTTTATAAAGCCACTTGACGCTGTAACCAATGAAGTTAATATAATCAATGAAGTCAATACAACAAAATTCCACAGCTCGAAAAAAATCAATCTCAAAAAAATATTTGCCCGAATCATTCAGCAGTTGTGACAAATAACAGTTGTTTTCTTCAAAGTGTTTTTAACCGAGAGTCAGTATCGATTGGCTGTTCGATGCCAATGAAGAAAGCTATAACTCGAGAGAAATCGTGTGCGACAATTTCTATGAGAGCAAGAACAATCTCAATAGCATTGTGGCCTATTATCTGAGCTGAGACGTCACCGGGTCATCGTTACCGCCACTAATTAAACCAGAACACGTAGCTAGCAAGCATTCATTCATATTATCATAGATCGTGACACCCGCGTGAGCGTCTACGCAGCGTACGGCGAGGTGCCCTTCAGCCGCTGCGGGTGCGACCTCATTACCAATACACCCCTTGTCCCCTGAGATCGGGAACTTGTTATACGAAACGATATTCCAACCATAAAGTATGATTAAGGTGGTCCCTAATTTGAAGATTAAAAAAGGTAAGCATAAAAAAATCGGACAGCAGGCATACAATTTTAATTTAAACATATTGTACTGTTGAGCATTGTGTTTTTGTAACAGGCGAGATATTATACGATTGCACGATCACGACCAACAATTAATGGCAAAAACAGTAAAAATCAATAATTTTGTAAACGCAGTTCAAGAGGCAACCACTGAATTAGGTAACATTACTCGTAGATAACAACTTAACATTTTAAATGAAGGGATAAACTGGTTGAGCAAAGAAAATCCAACAGTGTTCCCGTCGTAATAAAACATAAAGAAAATTCTATTTCAGTCGCAACTAGCCCACATGCGGTGAACTAACAAGAGATAATATAATGTGGGTCGAACGAAAGGAATGCATGTTCCTGGCCCTTAGTTTATAAAGTGGGTATAACTTCTAACAGAAACACAGAAGACCACTTTGGAGAAGTCGAACCTAATTAAATATGGCTTAGACAATCAGTCAAAGACTGAAGCACGACCATAATTGAGTTGTAGGGTGTAACGTAATTGAACCTGAAGATACATCAAATATTCACTTTATCTGCACCGATGGAAAGACAACAACTTCACAATAGGTGATGTTATTCAGCTCCAAAGACGGCTAACTGAAAAACTTTCATATAATTTGTGAACAAACCGAGAGAGAACATAAATTTGCTCGGCTACTGTGAAAGTGGATCGACAAAGGTAGATTGAGCGGCGCAATCGTAATTCGATTCAGATCTGCTATTGCCGAAGTTCAATATTCCAAGACAAATGTTAAACCTTCCCAAATGTTTGGGTATCTACTCTAGACAGCTCATTCCGCAGTATTCATCATGTTTCAATGTAAATTGGGTGCTCTAAATCCATAAAGTTATGCTTTGACTGTACCAACTTGACCAATAGTGGACCAGTGAAAGATTCGCAGCTACTACACACATCAAAAGTGTCTAGGGATCAAGCATTTTTATGCGGATTTCTTGAGATTGAGATGTGGCTTTGTAATAAATTTATGATTTTATAAATTTATATGGATCCTTTTTGGTGCATTTCATAATTTGAATCAGGAACTGTGAATCAAATTCGAGTAAAAGATGAAAATCAGCTGTCAATATTTTCCCTATAAAAACATACAACGCATTGAAGACATTATTAGTGCTACTGTTTCCCTACTACTGATAAAAACCAACGTTATTATGGAGCGGCGACGTCATTTAAGCAGGGAAGAAATGCTCAGAGCCGTGGGAATGATAGAAGCTGGTTCCCGGCAACGTACTGTGGCTTTAGCTCTGAATACAAGTCAGAGTGTTATCAGTCGACTTTGGACACGTTACCGAAGCACTGGTACCGTGGCTGAGCGCCATGGAGGACGGTATCGCTGCACCACACGGAGACAAGACCGATACATTCAAATCTTAACTCGAAGAGCTCCAACAATAACCGCCATGATGTTAGCCGTGAGGCTTCATCACTCTTCAGGGAACTTAATTAGCGACCAAACAGTCAGAAACCGCTTACATGAAGTGAACCTTCATTCCCGAAGACCGCTACGGGTACCACCTATAGCAATGCACAATCGTAGGATTCGATATCAATGGGCTCTTGAACACAGAAATTGGGCAGAAGAACAATGGCGTTTCGTGTGCTTTTCTGATGAGTCTCGTTTTGGTATGAGACCGGATACAAGACGTATACGACACTGGAGAACCCCTGGACGCCAACAGCGATTAAAATCCTGCCAGGAAGTCCATTCTTATAGTGGTGGAACCATCATGGTATGGGCGGGTATTTGGATCGGCGGAAGAACTGAGTTGATTTGGATCAGAGGCAACCTCAACGCTCAAATTTATGCTGAGACGATTGTATCAGACGTCATCGTTCCTCTACAAGTGCAAATCGGTCCCTTATTTCAGTTAATGCATGATAATGCACGACCGCACACCGCAAGAGTTGTAAGACAGATTCTCGCCGCAGCTAACATCAATGTCCTGCCCTGGCCTGCTCAGTCGCCAGACTTGAACCCGATTGAGCATGCATGGGATATGCTACAGAGAAGAGCTCTGCCGAATATGGAGGGTATCCAGTCGCAAGAAGACCTTTTTTTGTTGTTGCAACGAACATGGGCGGCCATTCCACAGCGTGATTTGGATGAAATCATTTTGAGTATGCCAAACCGATGTTCTTGTGTTGTTAGTGTTCGCGGTAGAAACACGGATTATTAATTGTTTAAGTTACCCAATAAAATTTTAAAGAAAATTGTTATTTCAGTCTTTTTTTCGAACTTTAATGTTAGTGGTTCAAATGTCAAAAATCCCTTTATTAGGAAAATGGCAAATTTCTTTATTAATGCAAAGGTGACTTGGTTTATCGTTACTGTGACAAACGAAAACACTTTATTTGATGAATCCTTAAAGAAAATTTTAATTAATATCAATCAGGAGAAAAGTTATTGCAAAAATATATGTTGATCCCTAGACACTTTTGATGTGTGTATTTAGTTTTGAAGCTTCCTACTACTGGAACATATTGCAAACATTCTAGGTCTTGTTTTGTGAATTTCTGTAAAATGAAGTGAATGCTGCTCAGATCACTTTTTCACAGACTTCTGAGAAGTTGTCATAACAGTATTTAAAATCATTATGAAGTAAAAGGTGTAAGGATCAGGGGTCGAGCCATCGGAACAGGTTGCAAATGAACAATTGTCACTACAACGTGATCTTGTGACACTTTAATCGCATACAGCAAAATTAATGTTGCAGCCGTACACCAAACAGTAACTTACGAATACTATCGCTGATATCATCTTTGCTTGGGTGCCAGATCCGAAATTTAATATTAATTTGGCAAAGTTTGTATTGAGTTGTCAACGTCTTCAGATATACTCTGCAACTATTCTAAACTTATCATCATCATTATCAGTTTCCTTCTTTATCATCTTACTCAAATCGCAGATCGCGCAAATTATAATTGTTTTCTTTTTTCTTAAGGGAATTTCTTAGCCAAAGGTTTTGTACGTTCTTTCTTCATTTTAAACACTATAATCAGCCTCTGACTTGCAAGTTAATCTCGCAGGCAAACTGTGGGACCGTATTTGAAACAGTGTTTTGTCCGAGTTTAAGCGACTCATATAACTACTTAAACAAAATTGTTGTGGCCTTCGAGACAACTTGAGATTTCCCTGAGGACTCTTTGAACTCGAGGTTGTCCGGTTCAAACACAAACTTGTGATTCTGTACATTTAATCTCAACCTTTGAAACGGATCCTACTGTTTTCAACTGACTAAAACGGAGGAGGTTCTCAACTCATATCTAGTTTTTTATATTCATATTCATTATTAAAACCATCTCTTCCGCTACATAGAAACAATACTGGTTTTAAGTTGTATTCCATTAATTCAACCTAACGGGATCTAGAATCATGACCATACGAAATTGTTTCCAGCAAGAAATTAACCTCAGAGTGACCTCTATCATTTCCTTGCAAACCTTCAGGCAAACGACCGTTGCCTGTGAACGTAACATAATTATATTTGCACTTCCATTAAAAGTCCACGTGTGTAATTGTGTATTTCCAATTATAGAGAACATAATAATAGTTCGCATTGCCAACAATTTAATTGGCTTGGGTTCGCCCTCAACCAGCGCTGGTGCACCCCATAAACACAAAGCTAGTCTGTTGCCAGGGCATGTGGGGAGTTAGGAATTGGGCACTGATCCCTACTCAGGATTAACGGTCTTTCTGATCAGTCAATTTGACATTGTAATAAAGAAGGAACATGGACAAAAAGCGCGACCCATTCGAAAATAAGCAATATAGAATTGAATTTGTAAAGAAATAGATTCTGCGTTCCTGCAGCCATTGATCCCAGCAGCCGCGTATAAAGCCCAGCCCTCGACACAAGAACCAGGGGAGATTGGAACATGTTGCACTCACGGCCCCATTCTAACTCCTCAACCTCAAGTGACTCCCACAGAGAAATGGGCAACGACCTACTATAGCTTTTGTGTTGCATGTAGCGCCCGCTCTCCCGTAAAAGGGTGAGAGAAAAAGATTCAGTGAAGCCGTATTCATTATTTTTATGCATTTTTCTAAATAATAATATACTCGTAAGGTCATATTACTCATGACCGAGCTGCTTCCAATTTAAACTGATCCATCCTTTTTATGACACCCACGGGGTTAGATGAGGTACAATAGCTTGCTTTACAACGTTTGAGCTGAAATGTACGTATTGATAAAAATATAACAGAAAATCCACACTAGATTGGACTGAGGAGCACGTGACTAAAGAATAAAAGCTGCTTAGGTGGTCATCATGCTAAGGCGCGTTTGTCTAGGATGGTCCGTGGAAAGGTGACCACCCATTACATACCGAGCTTCCTCAATGCCTTCAAAACGTTATGCCTTTGATCCCGGCTGTCTGTTGTAGATCTCTGCCAGACGTTAAAGGAAATCGGCAATCAGTCTTACCAAGGGGTACCTTATTACCTAGTACCACATCTAACATGAAGGTTAAGATAGGCAGTCGCCCCATGCAACATGCAACTGGGTTGTGGGGTCAGATACGCCGCTTCGGGTAAAATACTGGTATTCATCTCCATTACCTGTAAGACTGGGAGCCCAACCCAACATAACAAGAAAAAGCCGAGGCAGTGAAGATGAGAAAAGAATACCGTACCATTTTCCAAAGATCTTATTTAAATATGCTGCACTGTTATCAATTTTAATGATGAATTATTAAGTGTGGTTTACGTGTCGCGTGGACAAAATTATAATATTGAATAATTTGTTGGTTGCTGTCGCTGTATAATTAAGAACCTTGGATCTAGATGTTTTTATAGCGTTAGCAAAATGTTGATGTGACATTATAAATTATCATAATTACTTTTACAATTACACTTTTATCGTTGTTACTTTCTGCAATCAAAAATTTTGATTGATTCATGTCCCAGAAATTAAGCGAGGTACAGTGAAATCAAAACGAGAGTTGGGTTTTTGGCGTGATAATCTGTATAGCACAGCTGTACAGTTATGTTTCTTGTGGTCGAACCGGTCGGCAATAATAGCGTCATAATACGGTACCAGTGGTACCCACTGCATGAGACTGCTCTCCGCGTCGCTGCAGATAACATTTGGTAATAACGCTACATTTACTAACTTAGATCCTATTTAAAGGCAAAGGTTTGTTTGTATCCTGCCGGGGCTACAGGTTATTCGGAAGAGATACCGCGGCCCGGACACAACGGGCTAAGAAGGAACATGGGTGGTTTTAGTCGGTAGAAGCCTGACATTCCCGTGCCCTCAGCCCAGAGCGGGAGGAAACATTTCATGATTTCACACCCTCCAAAAAAAGTGGTAAATATCTACTCCTTCTCCTGTTTGCATTTGAGTAAGTGTTATGGAATCCACAACTATTTAAAAGTCTAACATTCACTCTGATCGAAAGTCAGCAGGGCTATTGCGTATATTTTAGATGATAGTGGCTATCATATTGTCCTTGGATTAACTGTCAAATTGGTTATGGTTTAGTACAAAATGGAACCATTTGACAGTTAATTGATGGACACTGTATGATAGCCACTGTCATTTAAAAGATACGCAATAGCCCTGCAGATAGGCAGTCGCTCCATGTAAAAGACTGGCATCTGGTTAGGCTGGATGCCGACCCCAACATATTTGGGAAAAGGCTAGGCAGATGATGGTCTCTTGAAACTTCAACACTATGCGAGGAATAATATAAACATATGGTGTAAGATCCTAGTATAACATTTTAGCTTGTTAACGTACCTTTTTTTTTGGCTGGTGGAAAATCATCAAATAACCCCTCCCGCTCTTGGGCAGAGAGAAAGTGAGTGTCAGACTTCTACTGACTAAAAACCACCCATGTTCTTTCTTAGCCCTATATGTCGAGGGCGCGGTAACTTGTGAACAACCCGCAGCCCCGACGGGTAGTTAACGTTCCTCAGTGAAATACTCGAAGATTACTGTTTACTCTCTTCTTACTAGCTTAAAGCAAATTCATTCCAGTGAGTGATTTGAGTCGCACAAAATCAAAGCTTTTGAACCCCCCATCAAGCCAATCCCGGTGCGGCTCGCGTATTATTCGCGCGCACGTTTCGTACTATTCATATTGATTTTATCAATGTGCCTCTGCATGTAAGTGATTTAAATAGGGCTACCGCAGGGCACTGCACTCGGCTCAGACGATTATTTAGCCATTATCAACCTGCTGTTAGAAAAATGGCGTCAATATTATTTATTATTGAATTAAATACATGTCTTTCTTGTTCTATGTATGCAAGTGCGGTGTTTGTTGTAGTAGTTACTAGTTCCCAAAAGACATAGTTAGAAATATATTAAAAGGGCGAAATATACTAAACTCGGGCGATTCTCAAGACACCTCAAGTTCCTGTCTTTTTGAACATGCTTCGAAGTATCACCTTCGTCCTGCACGTTTATCAATATCGGATTCAAATAAACCTTAACCACTTTTGGGTCTCCAAGTTTCAGTTACTTATGTACTTCCCAAGACGAAACTGCAACTAAAGTGTAGTCAGTGGCTTCTAAACTTGCTACATAATGTAAATGCAAACTCATTCAGTCCTTTTGAGCACAAATCGACCTCGGCAACACTTCCTCATAATGCTCAACATATGAGCTGAGCTCGCAACGTACTTAATCCTCATTAATATTCCCTACACTCCTCACCATACGCTCACGAACGCAACTTTGTACAAACAAAACGTAAACGCACTCATTTTATAACAATTTGTCACTTTGTTTTCGTAATTAGGTGGTTCCCTATAACCAGTTAGCTCGAACTATGAAACGAATAGCTGTACTATGACTTAATAAGTTTGGATATGAAAGTTTATGATAGCGCTGCGAAACACGTAATAGTAATACACCGTGTAACAACAGATGAAAAACAGGAACATTTAAATTAATATGGGAATGCAGGTAAGAACCATAAAAACATCCGAAACGCTTTCGACCAAAGTTGACGCAACTTGTTGATAGGCGAACCAACATTTAGTAGTGTGCCTCAAAACATACAAAAAGCAGTCAGGACAACACGAGCGATCAACCTAGAGCAACTAGTTGGTTAACTGGTTTTGTGGGTCGTTAGCCTCGCACGTTGTGGCTGGTCACAAGGACCTGCTGCCAACTACTGATGCCAGGGCTACTTCTTTTCAGTTTTACGTTTTGGGAAACTAGTAAACACTTCAGGCAGGGTCGTGCGTGACAGAGACTGCTAAATGAGAGCTGAGTTTCTAAGTTGTGATACGTTCTAATCCTCTAGCAAAATTAATTATCCATCATCTATTTAATACGATTCCAAAACATTAATGTTTCTTACCACACTTTTAGCTATTCAATTTGCAAATTCATTGAGCCCCTGGCGACCCGGTGCCCTATTGACCGAGATGTCCTTAGCACGACTCTTATTTTTCACTACATTCCCGAAAAATATGTCTGAGTACGCAGAATTAGTAAATGTCAGACGAAACACCTTCATGTACCCTTCAAGTGTACCCTGAAAGGCAATTTATACGTCTAGTAATGTGCCAATATAAGTTTCTAACTTAACACCTACTTACAACGCCCACTTGATGCTAAATAATTACGAATATTGTTTATTGGTGTACAACAAGTCCGACATCATCGGGTCATTAGTCATTACTGCTTCACAGCTGTGAAATAAAGTTTGTTTCAGAGGCAGCAAAACGTGGAGAGCACTGAACAACCACCTTGGGAGCAACAACACACATAAGAGTGAGCTTCACAAAGCATAACGTCGCAATGGACTGATGGTAACGAAGAACACCAACTGAAAAAAACTCAAATTGATGGCAAAAATAAAGTTGCCAGAGCTCACTTGTACATTAATTGTAGGTAAGCGACATCGAGTGAATAAAGAAGCCACGCCAGAATATTAAAGGCAGCAGACAACAAAAGGTGGTACAAATTGCATTGTCAGCACCCCCAGGGTCCTTGCCCCACGTCTAGACGCGGAATTAGGCGGAGTGCACCGGCGTGAACCGGAGTGAACCGGAGCCGGGCAGCCTGCAGGCGCACGGTCAACAACCGACGCGCCAGCCCTCGGTCGATAGAGGGCCCCGAGCGTCCCCGACCTCACGAATCCGGTTACAATACCAAATTCTGCACTCGACATGTACTTCAATAAATCAATAGTCATGTCTACGCAAATATCTTCTTAAACCTTGCCCAATCAATTCTACTTGTGCTACGTACGCATTTAACCATTAAGTTAATACAAAGAAAAATCCCAAGTAAATTCTTATTATTCTTAGAAATTGAATCGAGTAATGCATATTTTAAGACTATTTGGAAACATATTTTGTTTGTACTTAATACGAAAAATAAGGTTTATTTTTAAATAATACAAAAATAGACAAGACACGATCAAATATATTCATAGTTCTGAATATTTTCTTAGGGTCAAAGTACGCAGCATGTATCATACATGAAAGAAAAATAATAGCAACATAAACAAAAAAAAAACCCGCATCATATAAATATATTTTGCATACTTTACTCCGATCATTCAACTATTAGGAAAGGTTCTTCATAAAATGTTAGTAAGATTTACTGATTTTCTTTTTCTTACCATAAAATACATAGGAGTATAGACCACGATAAATTAGGATCAGCTTTTCACTTAGAAACTGAAACGAGAACTTCAGGTGCTGAAACGTATACAGACCAAAAACCCGGCCCTAAGTTGAGTAGAAATCAGTTGGACATCCAGCTGAGGAGTTAGTAACAAGCAGTAAGCTGTCAGGCTCACCGCAACCAGCCACGGCTCCATAAACCACTGAACGACACTAAATAACACGCAACGACGCAACGCACGTCACCACTCCGTACTCCATGAATTATTGTAAACCTGATCTTTTTTTACGTAAGTGTCTACGCATTTCGGCTATTTTTGACCGCAAACTGTTTGCTATCTATTTACAGTCACTTTCTTTTTAAATGCTTTCATATAAGAACAACGTGGTGCTAACTTGTCACAGAAGACTGAAAAGTAACAATAAATTATATTAAGTTTTACCTGAAGTCTATTTCTTTAAGATACGTACTGAGGCTACTCCAACTACAATGAAGATAAAAACGGAAATCTTTGTAGATAGAAACACTATGTGAACGAAATACCAAATACCATTTCAGCGGTGACAAAATTAAACGCAAAGACATCTAAAACAGAGTAAGGTCCCCAGGGAGACCCATGAATGGCTCTTGCTATCGAAGAGGCTAGTTAAAGACGTCAGTACCCCTGCTATTCAAAAACTAGCCCGCTTGTGTCTGAAGTCTGAAAGCCTACTTAGCGTTGTTTACTTCGCATTGTATTTTTAATTGTTGACGCAAAGAATAATAATATTTAGTAATTTGAGATAAGGCGCGGGTTCGACACACTTATCGCGGTGTAGCCACAGGTCACCGTCGCGATTCATAGGCCTTGATAACTATGTACGAGTTCGGTAATGGGCAAATTTTGCCAAAAACGTAAGTGAATACAGTAACGAACAAAACGCGTGGGCTACTATTTGCTCGTCTATGTCGTGTCGTTGTCAATGCTTTATTATAATTATTGTAGTCGATATCGTGTTTATAACGGGTGTTAAAATACCCATAACGAAGTCGAAAGGCCCGTGTTCCCCGTCACACGTCATACATGAAGCTGTGAGCATAACAACTGTTGCGGGAGAGTTTAACTAACAAGGAATATTACACTTCTCATCAAAAAAATCGAAACACCTCGCAGTTTATGATTTGATAAGGATTATCAGAAAAATGTGTATATTTAGGAATAAATGTAAAATGTCATTTAATAGTGAGTAGTATGAGGTTTTTAAATCCTAATGTTAATGTTCTAAATTCAAATGAAGTCTTCATAGGTTTCGTATTTTGTATAATGAGTAATTTTTACCCTGTATGGAATATGAAGGAAATGGGTAAAACAACACGCGTAAATGAAAAAAAAATGTAAGAAACGTTTATTTAATAACTTGTATTCCCTCCGCGAGCTCTTATTACTGCTTCCATACGGTTCTTCATCGATCGGATGAGAGTCACGATCACATGTTGTGGTATATTATCCTATTCCTCTTGGATTGCATTTTGCAGCTGGCTAAGTGTTTCTGGGGCTGGATCTCTTGCTCGAATTCGTCTATTTAATTCATCCCATAGATGTTCAATGGGATTCATGTCCGGGCTTCTTGCTGGCCATACCATAATGGAGATACCGACTTCGGTAAGATAATCTCGTACGACGCCCTCGGTGTGAGCTCTAGCATTGTCGTGCATGAATATGAAGTCGTTGCCAATAAAATGTGCATAGGGCATCACATGAGGTTCAAGACACTGTTCGATGTACCGATGAGAGTGTAGTGCAGGCAGCCGTGGCCCAGACACAAAGGCAAGTTCTGTCTTACCGTCGGCGCTGATTCCTCCCCAAACCGTCCACGAACCGCCACCATAGCTGACCTTTTCTTCAATGCAGCATTGTGCAAAGCGTTCTCCATCTCTTCTGTAGACCTTGTTCCTTCCGTCGTTACCATACAGCATAATTTTACACTCATCAGAAAACAGTACTTTGCTCCACTGAAGGTATGACCAAGTTAGGTGCTCGCGTGCAAAGTTAAGGCGCGCTCTTCGATGGTCTGTAGTTAATTTCGGCCCATTCGCTGGCTTATGCGGTGCCAATCCGCGTTCCTTCAACCTTCTTCTTATTGTAGAGTCACTTACAGCTACTCTTCGTACAACGCGAAGCTGCTGCTGCAGTTGAAAAGCGTTAAGGCGTCGATTTCGTAAAGAAGTTGTTACAATAAATCGATCATCTCGCTCAGAAGTGACCCAATTCCTGCCAGATCCTGAACGGCGCGTGAACGAACCAGTCTCCCGATAGCGTTTGTAGACTCTATGAACAGATGATAAGCTTAGATGCAATCTTGCAGCCACAACACGCTGACTAAGTCCAGAATCCAGCAATGCCACCACTTGGGCGGCTTCTGCGGGCGAAGTATCCATATGTTTTAGAAAAAAAAGTTTTTTCAGACGTCCCAAAGTTACAGTAAATGGAATAAAAAACAAAAAGTTTAAAGACAAGCGCTAATTTTTAGTTTTTAAACGAGAAACGTACTCCAACCCTAAATACACATTTGTCTCAAAACAGTGATTAATTTCATTTATAGGATAAACAAATGAAATTCTAATTTCGAATTTTGATTTTTTTCTTCTTACTGTAATGACCAAACTGCCAGCTACACAATAATGTTTTTTTTTCATGGAATTAATTCTCTTTTGTAAAAAAATAGGACAAAAACAATAAAAACGAAAGTGTTTCGATTTTTTTTATGAGAAGTGTATATATCGAAGCTTGACATAAATAAACTTGGTGATAGATACTGAAGGATGAGGTGTTTCCTGCTGAGGGACTCTTTGGACACGATAAGAACGCAAGGAAACATTTGCTTATAATTTGGGACTGATTACTGATAAGCACAAAAAAATAATTATACTTAGTTCGATGTACAGAATGCTTGGTTGACGGAATCGTGATTCTTGATCTTTTTACCCGACTTCAAAAAGGAGGAGGTTATCAATTCGTAGGGATATTTCTTTTTTGTGTGGCGCACAAACTATGAAGCGTGGGGCGTTAGAAAACGTGAAAGGAGTAAGAACGAAGGGCCTGTTTATTCCGGTTGTCGGGGGCCACGTGATGGCTTCCGGCCATCGTAGACGCGGGCCTGTGGACGGTGAGAAATGGGCTAGCTCGCCATTAGTCCATCTTATGACGACGACAGGCCGTGTCGACGGCGCGTTCGTGTTCCACGCTTGCCTCAAAGAGCTGTTAGCAACATGGAAGGGGCCCGCAAGGGCCGACGCCCGTCGGGGCTGCGGGTTGTTCGAAAGAGATACTGCGGCCTCGACACAAAGAGCTCAGAAGGAACAAAAACCACCCCGGTTTTTAATCAGTAGAAGTCTGACAATCTCATAAAATGCCAAAGATTTCCCACCACGCCAAAAAAAAAGGGGTCTGTTTATTCCTTGAATTATCTATCACGTAATGTATTTAAGAATGATGGTTAACCAGTACTAATTGGCAACTATATAAATTCAAAAGTATAATAATTGTTCATTATTGGAAATATTTCTTGCAAGCTTTTGTTTGTAAGCAATATTTCCAATAACAATTACTTTTGGATGTATACAGTTGCCATTGGTAAACCTTTATTAATAAACAAATAGTTATATTAAGAATCACATTACAAGACAACTACCATTTGGATTTGAATATTGTTTTTTCTTGTTAAACTTCATCATCATAATTATCAGCACAGAATGCTATCCAGCATTCTGTGATGATGCCACATTTTTCGGTCTTGCGAATCCCTTAAGCAGGTGTTTCCCGAGACTTTGAAGACATCGTCAAACTAACGAGCTTTAGGACGGCTCTGGTTTCTTTAGTTAGCCTCTAATCTTGACCACTACTCAGTCAAAGCCTTGCTACATTGACCATCTCCGCGTCCAGCCAGATGTCCTGCCCAGCTCCACTTGAGACGTACCGACCGGTCCCAAACATCGTAGACTTTCGTCCGATGGCTGATTTGGGTCACGATCTCAATAGAGCATGGATTGCTTGTAACTTAAGTTCAACTTATGCGGGTGAGGTAGTGGTGTGGCTATAGTTGTTAGTTATAACCACCCTCGCCTAACCCTTCAGGAAATACAGGTGTGATCCTATACATGTCATAACTAGCTTATTCTTTATTTGCTTTATGTCATTGATACTTTGATTGAATGAAGTGGAATCTTTGTTTATTTAGTAGAGTAACTTTTTACCTGACTACAAGAAAAGGGTTATGTTTTTTTAACTTGTTATTTAATGTTAGATTTCTGATTTATCCTTAACAGCAGTATGCAATAACATAGAGGTTTACTATACTGACTCATTGAAAATAATCTTAACTAAAATGATTAAAAGGCAATTAAATATTATTAAATGACTCTCTAGTCTCTTTCATCTAATGGTGTGAAAGGAATTTATGTCAGGACTCGCTCAGAGTCAGAGTCTGAATATTAATGAATGCTATTAACTTGTTTTGTTTAATTGATAAAAATATTATCAATTAAACAAAACAAGTTGATATTATAATAAATCAAGTCATCATCAACATTAAATAATATTGGGTAAAAAACTTGGATGAAATCAGTAATAATTACTGATTTCATCCAGAGTCTTATACATATGTATAATTAAATTGTCAATTGAATGATTAAATTGCTGCTATGAGTGACAAAAAAACATTTTTAGAATACTTAGCAATGTTTCCCTTACACTCATTTAGCCTATTTTTAGCCAGTGTTCCCCACAACAGAATATTGTATTAGTGGAAAAAATCATTACTTGTCTTTACACTTTTAATTAGAACACACATTCCAGTAAAACTGAATACAGTTCATTATAAAAAGAAACAAAATCTGAATGAAAGAGAAGAGAGATTCATTTCAGAAGTCAGTATGAGAAGTCAGTGTGAGGAAATATCTTGAAATACAGAAATGTTTGGAAATTCCAAAGAGAGTACAAAATCAATCAGATCACAGTGCTGATGTCCATTATGAAATAATACTCAACACTTGTTTAATGTTTTGATAACACTGATAAGTGATAACCCCAGGAGCATAGACCTTGAGGTATTGTGAGACACTCTGACAGGTGAATACATTTATATTGCATTATCGAACAGCAGATGTGTCCGGAGTATGATGCAATCTAGAAACAACATCGTACCAAGGTTTCGCATTCGGTTTCACAACCTCTAAAATCAATTGTAACAATATTAGCGACTTAGTTTAAAAAAGTGAAAAATAGTTTTAATGACTTTAACTTTCGGTGTTCTAGGCACACACATATTCATTGGAGTTTTTCTTTTAATGCATAAGAAAAGTGTCTAAACAACAACAACCTACAACTCGTAAATAGGGCCATTGTACAGCACTGTCACTTTACTTTGTGTAATTATTTCATAAAACCTCTCAAGACCATGAAATATACCATTGTGAGGAAACCAACATGTTCAACAACTAAGGGCAAAAAGGCACTAACCGGTACTGGGTCCTCATAGTGGATTTAGTAGACCTTCTTCTTATATATGTGAATATGTAAATATGAATGTATAAGAATTATGAATACAAGCAAACCAGAAGCATTGCTTGCATTAGGATAGACAAATACAAGAGGGATTTATATAGAAACAGTGGATGAAATTAAGGGAGACCTTCATTTTTCAGCAATACAAATCAGGCTTGTTCTAAATAAATCACAAATGATAAATTGTTTCAGTAAAACAACAGCAAACACATCAACAGTTTATGATTGTAACATATGGCATTTAGTGTATTTAAGAAGATTTAGAATTTTAGACATGAGCAATGCTCTAAAGTATTTATTATTGTGTTACCTATGTTTCAATATTTAATGCAAAAGTTAGTAAATGTATATGTAGTTGTGTTGGGAAGTGTTTTTTAAGTGCCAATCACTGCAAGTATACTTTTAGAAACATATTTTTGTCTGCCATTTTAGAGGAGGAGACCTTGTAAAATAATACATAGATTTTGTTGTCTTAGGTCGACGGGAATCGACTATTACAACCTCGTATCACAGTGTGAAATATATTTCGATGTTCTTTTATACAGCTATCATTTATTCGTACGTGTTGTTACAAAATATACGATCAGCTGATTTCTTTGTTTGACTACTGCAACGATAGTCACCACGACCACACTACAAGCTGTTATGACACGTCAGACGACTTACTACTAACATTAAACTATACAAAACTCTACTCAATAACATGAGAATTACTTTAAAGATCATTGACGAAGAGTTTTGCGAATTATTAATCCATAAACAAACCTTGAAAGTTCTTACCTTTGTAATGGACTCGAAGATTATTTTGCGACAACCCGATGTAGCTGAATTTATCCTTAGTACTCCATGATCTTGGCAATGGGGTTTCTTCTTCGTTCACATTGGGATAAAGCAATTTTAAACGATCTACAGTATCACTTTGCACTTGATTTTGGGAATCCATCGTTCCCCGTCCACTACCCATCGCAGCCATTTCTAATTTCTGTAATTTCATGTCATGTCAGTGACGTCACGAAAATAGTTTTGAAAGCACTCGACAGATGGCAGCTCAAATCTCACGTTTCTCGCTTTTGAAGTTTTGTATGTTTTCGGTTTTGTTTATGGCTGAACCGGAAATTTAAAAAAATATATAATTTGAGTACCTACATAGTGTGGATTCATTTATTTTTCAGTTTTGTATTGGTTTTATAGTGACGCTTCGATTATGTATGATTTTGTTTGGCGTAGTAAAACTCATAAACTTGAGGCAGAAACTAAATATCAAGTGGTCTAGAATAACAAGATAATCACCACCACAACAAACCACTTCAACAAAGAAAGAGAATCTGATAACAATAACTAGAATTTTAAAAATATATTTTGTATATAATGATAAGTGTACCAAATTACGTTAAAGTTATCGAAACTCAGATAGCAGTAAAACTCAAAAAAATAGAGAAATCCAATAGCGAACTGTTAGAAGTGCAGCAGTTACACTACGATAAAGTTCTGGAGGTAAGTCTGGTTTGTAATTATCTGGATTCATCATTGTCAGATTAAACATAGATTTTTTTATTCTCTGATTCAAGGATAGGATAAGTTCAGGGTCAACTTGGGGTGAACAGGTCATTTTAAAAAATAATTATGTTTTATGGGCGAAGTTAAAAGTGGCTTTAGATTTCTTTTTGTTTATTTAACTTTCAGATTTATCAGGAAGGTTTTAAGAGTTTAATTGATGGGGCTATAACATATTCAGGAATCCTCAGTGACATAAAACAAGCTTACGATAATGCAATACAAATACGAGATGAACGAATTAGTCAATTTATTACACAAGATGTAAGTACAATAATTATTAAGTATGTTGTTATGAATAGATTCATTTTTTATGTTATATTAAGCGTTAATCTTACTCAAATAAAACTTTGGGTTCTTTTTAATACTAAACCACTAGCAATACTCCTTTGAAATTATATTTAATTCAAAATACTGTGTTTTAAGTACAGTTTTGTTTTTTACCTATTCTGACAGTTCCATTTCCAACTGACACTGCCAGTAACCTGACATTGACAATGTTGTCATATTAAATCACGAGTAAACACAACAATTTACAAAAACAAAATCCCTTGGAGAAACTTATTTTTACAAAAGTAAAATATTTAGTGGCAGTCGTGGCAGACCTCTCCCACAATCAATACTCTACCGACCGACGTTAGCAAATGTGAACAATTGACAGTGTATTAATTTCCATAACTGGTAGTTTTATTTGCTCGTTATCGATGTCAGCAACCGGCGACGTAGCGCTGGCTGTGTTCGTTCTAGACGGCGGCTTTTCAACGCAGCTGTCGTGCCATGTGGGCACCTCTGCAGACGGAGACCCGCTGTGGAGCGCGCGGTTCCTACAGACACATCCCGAAGATGTTGTCAACACACATCTGGATTTCTTGCGGGCCGGCTCCGACGTTATCATGACCAATACTTACCAAGCGTCAGTCGGGGGCTTCGTTAAACATCTTGGCCTCACTCCTGAGAGTGGATACGCTCTGATTAAACACGCGGTGGAACTTGCCAAGCGCGCCCGCGACACATATTTAGAAGAATGTCGTGAAACAGGACACCGCACTCTGACTCCTCTGATAGCTGGCTCCATAGGCCCGTATGGCGCTCACCTGCACGACGGCTCCGAGTACAGCGGTAACTACGCCGACGTGACAGCTGTTGACACCATGAGAGAATGGCACATGCCCAGGATCAGGGCCCTGGTTGAAGCTGGAGTAGACTTCTTAGCTTTTGAGACAATACCGTGTCTGAAGGAAGCTGAAATGCTTGTGAAGATACTTAAAGAGTTTCCTAAAATGAAAGGCTGGTTGAGTTTCAGTTGCAAAGATGAACATTCATTAGCACACGGAGAAGACTTCAAGACAGCTGCAAAGAAATGCTGGGACTTGAGCTGCAACCAGTTAGTTGCTATTGGTGTGAACTGCTGCTCACCTAAGATTGTTGCCAAGTTATTTAAGGGCATCAATGATGACAGGCCACAGTCTCCTATACCATTCATCACCTACCCTAACTCTGGAGAAAAGTATAACCCTCAGATAGGTTGGATTGACCAGGACAAGTGTGAGGCCCTGGCTAACTTTGTACCTGAATGGCTGGATGTTGGAGTGAGGTACTTGGGAGGATGCTGCAGGACATATGGTACTGACATCTCCCTCATCAAGAACCAAGTTCAGTTCTGGTTAGATAGGCATTCTAAGGCAAACTAGCTTTCATGTGCTACCCAAGCTCCACTGTAAAGTTGTAGTATAAGAAGTATTTTAGGGGTTTTACACATTTAATGTGAATAATATGTTGAAATAATCACTTGCAATGTTAGAAACTAGTGTTACATGATGTTATCTTTGCTTCTATTTTAGTACTGTTTACATAATAAACATCTTATCAAGTTCCAATGCCTCTGCTATTGAGAAACAGTACTTAAGTTGGATGAAATAGAGTTTAATTTATATATTAATATGATTATAGTTATAATTTTCATGTTATGATAAGGGGACCATCATGTGACATTCACAGTCCATCGAAAAATTTGCACAGGTTTACAAGGTTTTTTACCCGACTACGGTGAAGCCAAAAGGAAGGGTAATGATTTTGGCAGTCATAAATGAGGTGTCAATAGATTCGTAAAAATAACGCGGGTGATAAGCCTATATCACCCGCGTTATTTTTACGAATCTATATATAAATTTTAACAATTCTGAGGTGTATGTCAAATTCTGAGGTCGAAAAAAATTAAATTGAGATAATCATAACATGTTTGGTATCAAATGAAAGGTCTTGGCGAGCACATCACAAATATGTATATTATATTATAGTTTTAATCAACATACACGTTTAGAATGCGGTCGAAAAGTTCTCGCGGTCTAGTCTGCTATTTACTTGTACTATTTAAATAGCAAACCAACATTCTGTAGAATTTTACATCATGAAAGTAATATATTTTATCGGATTTATTAAATAACACTAAAATAAAATAAAACAGGCCATTGTAATAGCTAATCGACATCGCATTGGCCAATGTGATGCAGTGGCCAATTCAATCTTTTATTTAAAACATCAAAGGTTTTTAAGTAGGGATTAAATATATTAACTGACTTGGTATCATGGATCTCACTACTTTTTACGGTAAAAGTGAGTTGCGCGGCTTGGCTCTTTTTACAAGTTTATTTTTTGATGGGATCTCATTTCTTTTTGTAGTGTCTCTCATTCTATCTATTTCGTTGAATCAACAATACATAGGTTTATTCGAATTTGGAGCAGTCTTATTCATCGATTTGAAGTACTGCTAAAGGACCTACTCGACAAGCTGAATCAAACGAGTAAAAACTCGACAAGGTCAAGTCGTTTTAAAACGGAATTCCTATGGCAACCTTCAAGCTCCATCAACAGATCTTGGAGACCATCCAAAGACAAGGTACTCGTTCAAAACGAATCAAACGAGTCTAAACTCGATGGGTTATGTCGTTCTATAACAGAGTTCCTATGGCCATCTTCCAGCTCCATCATCAGATCCTGGATACCAACTAAAGACAGAGTACTCATCAAGACAAATCAAATGAGCTCAAACTCGACGGGATTATGTGGTTTTATAACGGAATTCCTATGGCTACCTTCCAGCTCCATCATCAGGCCCTGGACACCAACTTAAGACAAACTACTCGACAAGACGAATCAATCGAGTCCAAACTCGATGGGGTTATGATATTCTAAAATGGAGTTCCTATGGCCAACTTCCAGCTCCATCATCAGATCAGTTCCACATCATAATATTGCATTGATAGGCGATATACATATACATGCAAAATTTCAGATCAATCAGAAACTAGGAAGTATGTTTGATTTAATAACTCGTAAAATTCATTCACTGAAAATGTAACTTTAACTTTGTAATCCTATACAATTATATGGGATTACAAAGTTATTTATGCAGTTAGTGTATCTAGAAAACTAGACTGAAATTGTATATTTTTTTAGTTTTTCCATGTTTTATACACTAAACAATAATTGTATTCTAAATTTTAAGCTTCTATGTCTGCTAGAAGTGCCTTAGACTTTTGATGATCGGTCAATCAGTCAGTCAGTCATTGAGTGACAAAACTAAGGAACTTTGATTAGTTATAATTCTTAAACTACTGGTTCAAATTGAATGAAAATTTAAATATACCGTGTTTATACAATGCCTAATTGGCAGGCTTCTAGTTTTATCTACAACGAAGTTATTGGAGGTCGAACATGGCCTGAACTGGTTCGAGAAAAGGATAGTACGGCCGTGCCGCTTTATTGTTCGACTTGGCGGGGGCACTGCCGTGCCCCCAGATATTATAACGGATTATTAAATAACACTAAAATAAAGTTCAAATAAAAATATAAGCTTAAAAACTAAAACCCGACTACAAACCGCGGTCTTCAAAGTAGAAAACAAGAAAATAATTCTTATCTGATGTTGTGAATTTGTATATTTCTATTTAAATATAAGTGAAATTATTATAGAGGACCGCCGTAGTCGCATGCCACCTTGCTAACGACAACAGCAGCTGACTTCTGTATCGATGAAAACGCCATGAAGGAGCATCAGGTATTAGTGGCATGCGACTACGGCGGTCCTCTATAATAATTTCACTTATATTTAAATATAAATATACCAATTGTGGGTTTTAGTTTTTAAGCTTATATTTTTATTTGACTAAAGTTGTTAATAAATTGCAATTATTTTTGGTGCAACATAATATTGTTTATGTGATTAATAAGTACCTACATATTTTTTTAAAGTTTATAAAACTTGCTCTTGTTGCTGTAATCATGTGTTGAAAAGAGGTCTCTCGCTCAACGCGAATAAGAGTCCTCTTTCAGGAATCTTTGCGAGGCAACAGAGGCTAAATCTCAAAGTCTATTTAGCAGAAATAATCCATTTTAGTCTTTTATTTTCTTAATAATATGTTGTTATTATCGTCAAATTCAACGGTTATAAAAAATTGCTTAGTTTTAGTTGGTATTTTTTTGTTATTATTTTATTGAAGGGCTAATGTTGAATGACACGACAAAAAAAACAAAAAATAAATACATTTTTGTTTATTTTAATTACGTAGAGTTAGGTGACTCCTTAGGTCCTGTCGAGGCTGCGGGTTGTACGAAAGAGATACTGCGGCTTCGACAGAAAGGGCTAAGAAGGAACATATATGTGTGGTTTTTAGTCAGTAGAAGTCTGACACTCCCTACCGCTCTGCCCAGAGCGGAAGGTGTCATTTGATTATTTCACAACCTCCAAAAAAAAGGTGACTCCCTAGGTGATTTGATTTGAATATTATATATTGGAAGTCCACTATAATATAATATAGCGGAAGACCATTATATAATAGTCAAAAACAAGTCATTAAAACTATCGTAAACTGCAAATTATGACTATATCAAAACACCGAAAATGACAGTTTTTAAGCGGAAACGTTTGCCATATTTTCTCATCACCCACCCAGCTGTCGAGGTAGACAGAAATGGCAATATCGTCAAATGTTTTCCGATCGTCATTTGTTTTGCGGGTAATAACGATAGGCCACTCCCACAATTATGTTCAACGCTCATGTTATGTCATGCAGGCTGCTCTACATAATTATTTTAACCAACTAAAAAGAAAACAAAAGTAATAAATATATATATATATGTAGCATATTATGTCATCTGTGACATCAATCGTAATATGAAGATTATCTGTGGTTTTTATTAAAAGATATAGACTCTCAGATCTCGGTCTTCACCACACGCCCGCTCTGTGTTTTAATTAATATTCCCTAATCCTGGAGTCCCACAATCCATTAGATGGTGTCAGAAGTTTATTCGGAACCCAGAAGAACCAAAGAAAATGCCGGAACAGGTACAAAATATCATTCTAGCTAATAACTTAAAGCCGTTAGTTGTAAATGGCGGCAAAGATGGCAAAAATGCTGCCGAGTCATGGAAGCTGTGGAAACAAAAATTCAAAATCTTCTTTGAAGCAAATGATTTACAGAAGGTCTCAAAGTCAAAACAAATTGCTATATTGTTAAATTCTATCGGTGATGAAGGCCTAGATATTTATAATTCTTTCAATATTCAAAATGAAACGGACGAAACGATAACGACTATTATTGAAAAATTTAATGGAAAATTCAATCCATGCAAGAATGTCACTGTTGAGCGATACAATTTCTTTACAAACTATCAAAATAGCGAATCATTGGACGAATATGTAACAATTTTGAACAATTTAGCATCAGGCTGCAAGTTTGAAAATTTGAAAGAGTCGTTGGTAAAGGACATGTTTATCATAGGAATAAAGAATACTCAAATAAAAGAACAAATATTGCAAAATCAAAACATAACGAATGTTGACGAAGCTGTTCAATTTGCAAAAAATATGGAATTGTCACAGGAAAGGTCTAGAAAATTACAGAATGGAAATGAAGCTAATAATAATTCTAGTTCACAAGTGCAATCAATTCGTCAAAGCAGAAGTACATATTTCAAGAACCAGCCATCAAAAAGTGAAAATTCAAAGAAAAGGTCCATAACTCCATACAGAAAATCGTCGGAAAATAGAAGTTCTAGTCAAAATCGATATAAGTCCAGTCCAGCACAATCTTTTTCAGCCAATTCCAGGTCCAACAACAATATTAGAAATAATTCTAACTGTAACAGATGTGGTCAGCTGCATCGGTACAAGTGTCCAGCACAAGGCAAAATCTGCAATCTATGTAAAAAAATGAACCATTTCGCCAATTACTGTTTCTACAAAAATCAAAATAGCAAGAAGAATGTAAGTACAATTAGTAGTTCTGAATGTATACAAAAGTTGCATAGTCATGAATATGATATTCATAGTAATATTATTATGGATTACCCTCAAAATGATTTTATTATTAATTCAATTAATTGTAATTCAAATTCACAAAATTGGAAATTAGAATTGAATGTTCATGGCAATATTATAAGATGTCAAATTGATACAGGTGCTGATATAAATGTAATTTCACTAAATACTTTAAAAAGTTTAGAAAATATGTGTAAGAAAAATTTTTTCATTGAAAAGTCAAACAAAAAAGTATTTTCATTTGCAGGTCAATTGATTGAAAACTTAGGTTCTGTCAGACTTGAATGTTCTTTTGATCACAACCTATTTAAGCCAATCAATTTCATAGTTGTTAAATGTGACTGTTCTACAATTTTGGGTTGGAGGACATGTGAAGAATGTGGCATTGTAAAACGTATTTTCGAACTATCCCAAAACACTTCTAAGATAACCACTAACAAAGAACAAAGGTCAGTACAAATGCTTATTAACAAATATTCAGATACTTTTGAAGGATTGGGTTGCTTACCAGGTAGTGTTAATTTACAAGTAGACACAACCGTCACACCAAAGATTTGTCCAGTTAGGAGAATACCATATGCTCTACAACAAAAACTCAAAAATGAATTAGACCGAATGGTGCGACTACAAGTCATAGAAAAAGTTACTAAACCTACTGACTGGGTAAATTCCATAGTGCCTGTAGAAAAACCCAATGGCGACTTACGTATTTGTCTAGATCCTAGGAACTTAAATAAAGCCATAAAAAGACCTCATTTTCCATACCCTACATTTGATGACTTGCGGTCAAGGGTAGTGAATGCGTCAGTATTCTCAAAGTTAGATGCAAATTCAGGTTACTGGATGCTAAAATTAGATCCAGAGAGTAGTGATCTTTGCACTTTTAACACACAGTTTGGCAGATATAAATTTTTAAGACTTCCTTATGGAATAAATTCAAGTGGTGAAATTTTTCATAGAGTAATGTCCGAGTTATTTGGGGACCTTCCAGGTGTTATTATATTTGTCGACGATATATTGGTCTATGGTTCTACGCAAAGTGAACACGATGAAAGATTAGAAAATGTTTTAAAAAAAGCTAAAGAAATCAATTTAAAATTTAATAAATCAAAATGTCACTTCGGACAGTCTGAAGTTTCGTATGTGGGTCATGTTTTTAACAAAAATGGTATTTCACCAGATACGTCAAAAATCGAAGCTATAATGAAAATGCCAAGACCGGAAAACATAAAAGATCTTCAACGATTTCTTGGTATGATAAATTACCTTGGTTCATATGTACCTAACTTAGCTCATGAAACTACTTTACTTAGAGAACTCCTTAAAAAACAAAATATGTGGCAGTGGACTCCTAATCACGAAAAACAATTTACTAAATTAAAATCTCTTATTTGTCAATCACCTGTCCTAGTACATTATGATGTAAACAAACCTGTACGATTGTCAGTAGATGCTTCAAAAAATGCAGTTGGAGCAGTAATTTTTCATGGACAAAATCCTATTGCATATGCATCTAAAACTTTAAATAAGTCTCAGGAAAACTATGCCCAAATAGAAAAAGAATTGTATGCTATAGTTTTTGGTTGCAAGAAATTTCATCAATATATTTATGGAAAAACAACTTATGTTGAAACTGATCATCAACCTCTTGTAACTTTGTTCAAAAAATCACTTTCGGATGTCCCGCCTCGTCTTCAAAGAATGATGATAGCTATACAGTCATATGATCTTAACGTTTCATATACAAAAGGTACTGAAATGTATGTCTCTGATACTTTGTCTCGTGCACCCATATCAAAAACTAATATAGAAAAATTTAATTTTGATAAGTTGGATAGTAATATAGTTTGTCAAGTAAAATTACTAACTTCTAATTTGGCAATTACTAAAGAAAAACAAGAAAAAATCATGTCTCATACAAAATCTGATATGTCACTCCAAAAACTAAAAGAATACTTTATGTCAGGATGGCCTAATTGCAAGCAAAAATGTGATTCAATTGTTTTACCCTATTGGAACATTAGAGATGAGATTCATGTTGTAAATGATCTAGTTTTCAAGAATCAGTCTGTCATTATACCTAAATCTCTACGTTCTGAAATTCTCTCAATTTTACATGAAGGACACATGGGCATAGAAAAAACTAAAAATCATGCCCGTGGAACTGTTTTTTGGCCTAATATTTATCATGATATTGAAATGAAAATAAAGCAATGTGAAACTTGCATGACATTTAGTTCAAATAAAACAAAGGAAACTTTATTATCTCATGAACAACCTTCTTTACCATGGCAAAAAGTAGCTACAGATTTATTTGATTACAAAAGCAAAAAATATTTAATAGTTGTTGATTATTATTCAAATTACATTGAAATAGCACAATTAAATCAAGATTCTAGAAGTTATACAGTCATTAATCAAATCAAGTCAATTTTTTCACGACACGGTATTCCATTGCAATTAGTAAGTGATGGTGGCCCTCCATTCAACTCTCATGAATTTCAAAATTTCACAAAAGACTGGGATATTCAACATATCATGTCAAGTCCTCACTTTCCTCAATCAAACGGTCTTGCGGAAGTATCTGTAAAAATTGTCAAAAATATTCTCAGAAAATGTGAACAGTCAGGTACAGACTTTTATATTGGTCTGTTACAATACAGAAATACCCCAAGAGGTAATCTTAAATCACCTTCAGAATTACTTATGTCAAGAAAACTGAGAACAAAATTGCCTACTATAACAAGTAATTTAAAGCCAAAAGTAGTTCAATTTTCAAGTCATTTAAAAAATAAGTCACAAAATTTGGAAAATAGAAAATTATATTATGATAGAAATGCTGTATCTCCTCAACAATTTCAGTCAAATGACATAATATTTTTCAAGAGAAATCCCAAGGATGCAACATGGTCTAAAGGTGTTATTTTATCAAAAACTAACTTTCCAAGATCATACTTAGTCAAAGATAGTAATGGGACAGTCTATAGAAGAAACACACATCATATTAAGCTATTTAAGTCAAATCTGTCACAGTCAAAGTCACAAAATAGTTATAAATCGTCACAGTCAAAGGAAAATACCCAAAAAATATTGGAAAATAATAAAGATAATGCTAATCATTCTGGTCACAAGTCGTCCAAGTCTTATAATAAATCGTATCAAAAATCATACAAGTCAAGTCTGATAGAAAGGGAAGATACAGAGATGCATCATTATTATATTCCTGAGTATCTATATTGTAGAAGAAAAAGTAATGAGGAACAAATCGTAAATTTAGATGATTCTTATGCATCTGCTGAGTCAAGTCAGTCATCTAATGATGAGAATCCAATACAATTGGATAAGTCTGTCAAGTCAAATGTAATGAATAAAAGTAGGATACAGTCTCCTATATTTGTAGAAGTTAATGATGATGTACAAAGTAATGAATATTTGTCAGAAAATGAAATGTTAAGTCAGTCACAGTGTGGTAGTCAAAACTTACCTGAAATGTTAGATATAAGTATAAGTTCAAATACACCGGAGTTAAGATACTCATCCAGAGGGAGATTATTAAAGTCTAGAAAAAGACTAGATTTATAAAAATGAATGTAAATTTATTACGTCGATTTAATGAGTCAATATAATTAAATTTTTAAGGTTAAGTATTTAATTTATCCTAATGTTTATTTACGTTCTAATAGCAATGTCAAGTGTCATTAACGTCAATGTCAAGTCATGTCATAATTGGTCAATGTCAAATTTATGTCAACTAACAAATTCAGTGTTGCCTTTTTATTCTTAAGAAAGGGCATGTAGCATATTATGTCATCTGTGACATCAATCGTAATATGAAGATTATCTGTGGTTTTTATTAAAAGATATAGACTCTCAGATCTCGGTCTTCACCACACGCCCGCTCTGTGTTTTAATTAATATTCCCTAATCCTGGAGTCCCACAATCCATTAGAATATATATTAACATTATTGTAGGTATCATATAGTATTTACAAGCTTTTATTAATAATGTTATTATTGTAAGGCATCTACTAGACTCTTGAAAAAAGACTGAACTAAATTTACAGAGAGTATTTGGTATATCTGTAAGAAAAAATCAGAGGGATGACAAAATTAAAAAGTTGCTTAAAGCAAATGAAGATTTAAGGGAACAAAACTTGAAGCTAACTTTCGAGACTAACAAACTGAAGAAAGAAATGGGGAAGGTGCGTACTGTGGCCAGTGAGACAACTTATTTGTGTTAGTCTTTGTTTACAATTGTTTCTGGTTTCCTGTCTGTGCTAGATTACTATTACACTTTAACTTATATAATTATGTCGCTATATACTTAAATTAACCTTATCTTTCTGCAAAATTATGACGTTGGAGATGGAACCCTGCGAATGCTGCGACATAGTAATACTCTCTCTTACGCAGCTTGCATGCTACTGGTTACTAAACTAAAATTAATAACTTGCAGATTGGTTTGTTCCAATATCACGGCCTGCGCTTCAGTGACGTGAAAACGCGTTTGGCGTCATGTAAAAAAAACACAATCATTGAACTATACTTAGCTTAAATGTGGCGTCAAAATACTGTTTTTGTTATACAGGGTGTTTGGTGCATCGTTTGCCAAATTGAATTGGCCGAAAGAAGAGGTCATTTGCTATCGCTTCAGGCTCAAGTACTCATTTTTGGCCACACCGGTTTTTTTATTACAACTTTCTAATTTTTATTTTGAAAAAATCCAAAACTCAGCATTAAAGCTTAAAGGAGAAAGAGCAAAATGGTCTATGAGCGGCCAACAACGAAATAGGTATTAAATGAAAGTACTATTACTAAGGACTAACTTTTACTATGAACGTAACATTGCAGCTCATTTAGAAAAAAAAATACATATAGGTAAAATACTTAGATAATAAGTGCAAGAAAATGTGCAAACCCATTTTATAAAATACTTATTAACATTAGTTTATGTCTTCAAAAGTATTTCAAAACGTTGTCAGCATACCGTTTACAAGACTCAGCTCAACAATGGGTTTACTACATGGACTACCTGAGTTCGAACGGCCCAATCAGCTTCGAGTGCAAACAAAAGAGCCGAGGTGTGGGGTGCGTGTGCGTCACTCGGCGCAGTCCTTCGCTTACCCTTGTGACGTTGTGTACTGTGCGCTCATCTACGGATTCTTTTTCAAACGTTTTGACCCTGGCTACCCTCTGGACTGTGTTTCTTCCTAACCTGATAACCTGGCTATTAACTCTGAACTTCTGTACGTTTGTGCTTGTGTACTTGGACTCTGGACTAATGTACGCCAACGGAACATTATTGAAAAATGGCAGAAAATAGACCTATATGTGTTTTGTGCAATCGATCAGTGGTTAATAGAAGAAGGTTAGAAATAACCCATGCTCTTTTTGAGGAAAATGCTGCCAATGCTCAATATATTATTGAAGCTATAGCTCCACAGCAAGTAAGTATTTTTAGACTATTTTTTGGTTGTTTTTACCCGTATGTACGCACCCTATAGCGGTGATGGCCTCATAATATTGTGTCACGATGTGCATATGCGACACATCGTTGGGTGAAGTGTGGGCTCTTTATTGAAAGTCCACGTTACAGTTTTGATTGTATTTTTATGTACGTCCTTTTAGTGAATTATGTTATTTCCTTAAGCGTATGGTTCTTTTCTAACAATACTTAAGTTATAGTCAAAACAGATCTTCTCACTCTTTTACACACATGGTGCATATGGAAACAGAGCCAACGTTATCTAGCTTCGAAATATAATAGAGGCCAACCACTCATTAACAATGCGTATGAGCATGACTCATTCGTCACGTTGAAAAAGAGCTCGGCATGTTCTACTATACAACACATGATTTAACTGAAACTGCTGTGAGTTTTAAATACTATGTTATAAACTATTTTCCTTTTCAGGTTGAATACAACGGCCGAGAATACGTTTGTCGACCCTGTTGGCAACGAGCTCAACGGGCTGTGCAGCCAAACAATAACCCTGCCCCGCACGAATGTGTTCTTCAAGTGGAAGAATATTCACGAGTGCCTAGCACCTCGGCAAACTGTATGTTTGACAGATGCCGTAGTGTTTCACGTCGTCGAATGCCTGAGAATGTAAGGATTACTCTTATGTTACATTCTAACTTATTCATACCAGACAGTGCCAGAATATGTGATGCACATTTAACATCAAATGATTGGGAAGAGCTCATTGATAGTCCAAATCTCAGACATGATTTTAACAGCTCTCATTTTGTGCAAATACTAGAGCTTTTTAAAAAAGCTGTTTTAAATAAAAATATTCTGGACTTTGAAGATATTGCAAATATGGATCCTAATGAGATTCATATTCGATTGGGCGTTAGCAGAGATCAATTCAATACAATCTTGGAACAAACGCCTTCTTTGTCTGAGTCAAACGCCAAAACAAAACTAGCCATTTATTTAATGAAGTTGCGAACTGGTGATAGCAACGAGAGATTAGCCACGCTCTTTAACATAAGTAGAAGGACTCTAGAAAGGCATTTAAAAACCGCGCGTGATGCTATATCTCTGGATTTTAAGCCACGACACCTGGGCCTCGACCATTTAAATAGAAGAATGGTCGCTGACCGTAATCTTATTGTACCAAACGCGTTATTTGGAAATCCCGAGTCTTCTCCAGAAGAAAGGAAGGCAGTAACAATCATGGATGGAACATATATTTATATACAGAAGAGCTCCAACTTTTCGTTCCAGCGACAGACCTACAGTCTACACAAATACGAAAATCTATTAAAACCGTTCTTAATGGTGTGTTCCGATGGGCATATAATTGATGTTTGCGGGCCCTATGCTGCTACCGACTCAGATGCCAGTATTTTGGAAAGAATTATAAATGACGAAGAAGGCACATTTCACTGATTTTACCGGGCTGGCGACATATTCATTTTAGATCGTGGGTTTAGAGACGTCTGTGGCGATTTGGAGCGATGCAACTACAGTGCCTATATGCCAGAAACCAAAGACCGCGGTGCAGACCAGCTTACTACTGAACAGGCCAATAGAACTAGGCTGGTAACTCTATGCCGCTGGGTAGTGGAAGTTATAAATGGCAGGTTCAAGCGAGATTTCAAATTGTTTAGGCAAGAATATTTTAATCGCGCCTTAAGTCACATGTTTGAGGACTTTCAAAACGCAGCGGCACTCATCAATGCGTTCCAAACACCAATACAAGATAGTATTCATGCATCATCGTTCGTAAATATAATTAATGAACGTTTTGAAATACCGGACCTTAGCGGACTATGTTATCCGTCATAACATAAATAGACAGAGGGCATCATTTGAAAGACTCAGCACCGACCAACCTATTTTTGAAGACTTTCCGGTTTTTTCTGAAGAAGACCTAATTCTGTTTGCACTTGGCACATACCAAATCAAGTTGGCTCGCAGCTACTACGCTGAACACTTAATTGAAAGCTTATACAATATCGAAGTATACCGGGAGCGACAAATAAGTCAGCTCAGAGATTTTATTGAAGAAGAAGATATTTGGTTATTACGTGTGCGAATACAATCTAGACATGTAAGGTCCAGAATATATTATTCTTATATTGTAATTAACCGACAAAGACAAAATAGAGAAGCAATTGCTCATTATTATTGCAGTTGTTTGAGTGGAAGGCGCACAATCGGTTGTTGCGCACACGTTATGTGTGTAGTGTGGTATCTGGCATGGGCTAGACATCAAGACGAGGATATTTTATTACCGGCATCAGAACTCAGTGCTATTATTGTACATTAAATGTATGAATGTGGACGAGGCAAAAGGAGTATGTAAGGATCGTAGCAAGTGGCGTTCTGTGGTTTCTGCCTACCCCCATGGGAAAAGGGCGTGAGTTTATGTATGTAAATGTATGTAAAATAAATGTATTGAAGTAAACAAGTCATTTTATTTTATTTCCTTATTTTTAAGACTAAATCTTAGTAATTAATACGCTAAATCACAGGCTTACATATCTAAAATAAAAATGTATTTAGTTCCATTAATAATGACACTACAGATATAAAACTTCTTGAACCCGTTATTGTAGGGTGATATTAAACCAAAAAAAAATAAAATGTTCCTGGCCGCTGATAGACCAAGTGCCGTACGATTTTGCCCATTCTCCTTTAAAAAAAAGTTTTAAGTGTAGTCTTCAAATTTCATTTTTATTTACATATGTACTGTTGTATGGCTCTATCAAATTTAAAATTACTTGCAAGTAACATCTAGTTTTTTTTTAATAAATCACAAAGTTTTTGGAAAAATAAAAAATGAACTTAAAACTCAACTTTAAATAGCTATAAAAAAAAAAATAAAAGCGATCAGGATCTTCGAATTATTTTAAAAAGTTCTCTAGTCTGTCCCCTTTCCAACGGTATGTAATGTGTTAAAAAACTCTTTTAATATCTTTAATAATTAGCTAAATGTGTAGTCGAGACACATCAGGCTGATATTGGATATTACGTTTAAAACACTAGTTTTCGCATAAATTACATGCTATTAGTAGATAGATACTGTTATCTCACGTCTTACGTAGTCTCTTATCTCGTTCTTACATAGGGAACTTTCCTCGAAATTGAAAAAAAAATACATTATTACAAAAATAATCATTTATTAATAAGTAATTTAATTACATACTAATCTTACAAGTCTTGTTCAAACTGTCTACCACTATTGCGTATGCACGCGCGACATCTTCGTCTTATCTCAACTGTAGTGGTGCGTAAACGCATTTCTGCTTTGATCGTCATGAAAGCCGCCTCAATGCGTTGGACTAAATCATCTCTTGTCTCAACTTCCGTGGCGTAGACGAGTTCTTTGGCCCGTCCCCAGACGTAAAAATCCAACGGAGTTAAGTCTGGAGAACGTGGAGGCCAAGGAATAGGGCCATCCCTCCCAATCCATGAGTCCGGGAATGCATCATTCAAGTACTCCCTGACGGTTATTCTCCAATGAGCGGGACAACCGTCATGTTGGAAAACAAAAGACCTGTCTTCACTGAAAATTGGCAAATCAGCTAATAATAAGGGCAACTCTGTTTGCAGAAATTCTAAGTAATTATCCCCGTTCAGGTTGTCAGGTAAGTAGTGTGGTCCAATTACATGATTTGCAATGACTCCTGCCCAAACGTTCACACTAAATCGTCTCTGGAATGACCTTTGTCGTTTTACGCGTGGGTTTTGATCTTTTGCTGTCCAGTGGTGTAAGTTATGTAAATTGAGGATTCCCTCTTTAGTAAATTTGGACTCATCCGTCCACAGAATTCTTTTTAAAAAGACCGGATTATCCACGTCTGAATGCAGTAAAAAACGACAAAACTGGACACGGTTATCAAAGTCTTGATTCTCGAGACCTACAACAAATAAAATACGCGTAAGAATGCATTACTTTCTCGCAAGATTTTTTTTTATTGTTTGTAAAAAGTACGGGCAGTACAATGTAAAAGACAATGGCCTGACCGCTGAAGGTTTATGACATCTGGCAGAGTGACGTCAAAGCCGCTACCTGCTGCTGCGTCGGGTACGCGGTAAAGCTAGAAAGGGTTCGCAATCTACGTTAGCGCCTACGGTTGTGAGTCTATTAATTTAAAAATTACGTACCTTGCACCGGAGTGTAATGGAAAGCATGTTTGTTATTTTGGCGAAGTACTCGCCATACTTTCCAGATCGAAATTCCCAGTAATGCAGCTACATTTCTTATGCTTCTAGTGGGATCTTCTTCAAACAGTGCCAGAATCTGTTCATCTACGTCAACATTATGACGCACTACAATCCCTCTTGGTTCACTAGCAGTCAAATTACCAGTCTCACGTAAGCGTCGATAAGTGTTCTGGAAAGTATGGCGGGAAGGCAATCGTCTATTGGGAAAGCGTTCCTGATAAATTCTTTGTGCTTCGCGAGCAACACCATCGGCTCTTCCATAAGCCATCAAAATATCAGCGTATTCTTCATTAGAGAATGTAGCCATATTGTAACACAAAAAAAATCACGAAAGTTAACACAAACACCCACAAAACTCAATGAAAAGATAACAGTAACAGAAATTAACAGTAACAGAAAATAACAGTAACAGAAAATAACACAACAACAACAAGGGGTTAGTTTTCAGAGACAGTCAAATAACGACTAACAAACTTAACCAATTTGCGGCCAACCCAATAACAAAAAGAGACAGATAATGAATTCTACTGTGTAGGAGGGAGATAGCAGGCTTTACCTGCTTCGTATGTATTGTTTACGCGAAAACACTTATTTATCCCGAATATGCAATAGTTTGATGGTGCGTCCCGATACACAAACTTAGCGTATTAGTGAACTTACTGAAACATTTTTTAAACACATTGCATACCGTTGGAAAGGGGATAGACTAGAGAACTTTTTAAAATAATTCGAAGATCCCGATCGCTTTTAGTTTTTTTTTTATAGCTATTTAAAGTTGAGTTTTAAGTTCATTTTTTATTTTTCCAAAAACTTTGTGATTTATTAAAAAAAAACTAGATGTAACTGGCAAGTAATTTTAAATTTGATAGAGCCATACAACAGTACATATGTAAATAAAAATGAAATTTGACGACTACACTTAAAACTTTTTTTTTAATTTAAGCTTTAATGCTGAGTTTTGGATTTTTTCAAAATAAAAATTAGAAAGTTGTAATAAAAAAACCGGTGTGGCCAAAAATGAGTACTTGAGCCTGAAGCGATAGCAAATGACCTCTTCTTTCGGCCAATTCAATTTGGCAAACGATGCACCAAACACCCTGTATAAATATATTGTTTGTATGTAGGTACCTTACTTTGTGTTTTACTTGTTGTCTACAATTCTTTTAAACACTCATCTTAACACAGCGTATTGACTGCTGCAACGACGGAACCGTCACCCTACTTTTCACTCCATATTATTTCATATCATTCCAACCATAATCAATCCAACTTTTCTTTCTTCCCAATTTCCGTTCATCAACATACCTTATTTAATAGTATAATAACCCATTGCCAGCTCAGCGACGACAAGTTCTCTGACTACTTGACGTTGATGCGAGAGCGAGACGCGCGTTACACTCTATACTTTGAGAATTTGGGGCTGCAGATGAAGCTCAAGGAGCTGGACGGCAGCTCGTACCCTGTGGATGACGCCTACGGTGACCCCGTCGTTCTGAGGATTGCGCTGGACAGATGCAGGTATTTAGATAATTGTTTTAAACCTGGACGGAGCGACAGGATCTCGATTATGTGAGGACAGTTGCAGGTGGCGATCTGATCGAGTCTGTACCTACCTCCATGAGAAAAAGACGCAAGTTTCAGTTTATGAATGTGCCTACCTTTATTTGGGGGTATGGGAAATCATCAGGGAGCGGAAGGGAGTGTTTAGACTTCTACTGACTAAAACCCACCCATGTTCCTGCTTAGCCCTTTGTGTTCTGTTTTGAACAGCCCCGCAGGCATCGTCAGCCCTTGCAGACCCCTTCCATTTGCTGGCCATGTGGAGCACGAACGCGCCATCGGCACAGCACGCCAGGTCGTCATATAAGACGGACGGACGGCGAGCTAGCCCGTTACTCCCGCCGCGGCTGGGATGCGAGGTTCTCTCTCCCTCTCGCGTTCCGTACCGCATACACCTCCTTCGCTGATATGACTGATCTGACTGCAGAAGGAGCTGATGGCTTCCCATTCCCTCTCGCTCCGTACTATGGTTTGAACCAGGGCCGAAATGAAGGTATACCTGGAGTAACAACCCATGGTATTTCTCCAACTACCCTATCATTTTAAAGTGCGGAATCCGGTTGCTCTGGAATTGTTTTAGTTCTTCCGCATGGCTCATTGGACTGCGCAAGGTGAGTACAAAGAATAAAGCACAAGTACCTGCAATCAATGAATGTTTGGAATAGGGAGCAGCTGTCCATCACCCAGACGGAACTGAAGAAGATGACGGACGAGTACGCGGATACCGTGCCGCGGCGGGAGTACGACACCTTGGAGGCCAAGCACTTTCACCTGTCCAAGGCACTGGACAAGCTAGAGGAAGAGTACAAGTTACTGCGGAATAATAATAAACGTATTTTGGGTATGTCACACCTTAAAATTTCTTTGCCTACTTATTGGGACAGTGATTTGAAACGTGACTGCTGAGCCAGGGACTCCGTGTTTGTCAGATCAGCAAAATTTTTAGAGTGCTAACACGTTGTCTCTCTCAACGTGCCACCAGTGCCGTGCCACGTTGTAGCATTCGTTGTTTGCAATCAATCGCTCATTTATATTAATCTATATTTACTTAGCATCAAAGACGTCTATCGAGGAGGAGTTATTCGAGACGAAGGAGCGTTGCAGTGAGCTGGAGCGAGCGGGCACGCCGCGCCCACGTTGGGACCTCTGTGCCGATTTTATTGGTGGAGGACGGGATAGGTAGGTAATATAATAGAATCAGTAATTTAGTCAGGACTTTAGTATAGGTAATCTACTACATTAATTTCCTAGCCACGGAGTAGGTTTTGTGCCCGTTGGATGGCAATACGCTAGCCCCTTTTTACATTGGGCTGAAATAGGTATAACCGGCGAAATGTGGGTGTATTAATATATGCTCTTGAAAATCTACTCGGTACTGACTGATCTATGTACTAATATATAGTATTGGAGTTTCGCTAGTTCATTTAATTTAACCCTTTATAAGGTAAATGGTAGATGTGATTAGATGTCCATTATGTGAACATTACACACACAACGTACTGAAAGTTTAGTGTAATATGTTTAATGCTCCCTTCTCATCCTTTCACACACACACACAGGGATTACAATTTCCTACCATTACTCATGAATTAAATGTAAGACTTGGGAACAACTGATATCACAAATACATTTTTGTTTCCAGATGGTGGCAGCTGGCGAGCGGTTTATCTTCGCGAGATATCCTGAGGGTGCTCCTGAAGGAACTCGGTCCAGCTGCCGAGAGCGACAATCTCGAGCATTTTGATGGACTTGTATGTTTCATTCCTCACTTGCTTCTTTTATAACAAAACCGCTGTCTTATGTTAACGAAGAAGAATATTGTGACTATTTTTTTCCTTCCTTTCCTAGGGCATGGACCTCGCGATACCTCCGTACTTGCGCTACGAAGGTAAGGTGCGCAACCTGCGCCTGTCGCGGCGGGAGATCAGCGTCATCATCACCGACATCTGGCTCGGCAAGATGAATAGCCCCGATGTCTCCATGCAGGACTATGTCACACAATACTTTGAAGACAGGTTCCTACCACTTGTATTAATGACTTGGAATAAGCCTCAACCAGATTTCAGCACCAATGAAGACCAAGGACCGACGCCTGCCGGGGCTGCGGGTATCGAAAGCGATATCGCGACCCCGGAACACAAATGGTTAAGAAGAAACATGGTGGATTTTAGTCAGTAGAACCCTGACACGCCCTTCCACTCCGCCCAAAGCGGAATGAGTCACTTGAAGATTTCCCACCGATGAAAAAACTTTAGCTCAAGCTCAAGATTCTCCTGCTGCTGCTTCCATTTCAAACGTTTTGTTATCCAGATCATTTTTGCAGCTTTACATGCCATTATATCACAGGTGCAAGCCACACAACAGCCTACCGACTTTATACCACTGCAGGGCAAAAACGTCCAGCACTTGTCTTGTCTTAATGTGAATTATGCATGAACCGTGCAGGGTTTTGCTAATGATGATTATCCAAATTTCCAACCTACATGAACCCTATCCTATGTGTAGATACGGTCAGCCGTCAGTCCGCGCGGAGTGGGCGTATAACCTGTGCGCAGGCGCGGAACAGATGCTGGACGAGCCGCAGGTGAAGCTGTTCTGGGGAGTGCTGCACGGCCACCTCAGCGAGCACATCTACTGGGGCCATCGCCGCCACTGGCAGGCGCTGCGGGACAACTTGTACAAGCACAGCAAGGAGCAGGAGGTACAGTACTGCACACACATGTGCAGCACATCTACTGCAGAGGCCAGAGGTGACCAGTAACACATTCACAGTTCCGCAGTTATGTGAGTCATTGTCATCAATTCCTGACAGAAAAACCTAATAACCGACCCACCCAACCTCGTGGTGAGCAGTAGCGATTGCCATCGAAGCAGCCATTGGCAGTACCTACGTGTTCCATTGACCAACCCTACTTACTATTAGTTTTTCGCAGACAATAACAATCGAAGAGTTCGAGAAGATATCAAAAGCGACGTTTCCACTAAAGAGTGAAGTGGACATCAAGAACTTGATGGACGTGGTGCGCAAACAACTCAAGCTGAAGATCAATAACAACGATATAAACCTCGATAAACTGTTTCAAGAGGTACTATATTACTATATTTATATTTTATTTAATTAATATGTAACTAGCTCAGACCGCTAATCTGGCAGACTTTGTTCTGCAACATACTGGGTGTCAACAACAGCGCTACCTACTGGTTCAAACTATAGTTAAATAATTTATAGTTTAGAACCACTCTGACCAAATAAGCATAAAAGTCATCAAAATCGGTCGAGCCATTTAGATGGAGAAGAATTTGAAACGCATAACTCTATCCAACTCCTCAGAATGAAGAAGGCTTCGACCGCGTGGAGTTCGCGCGCGAGTTGTTCCGACAGCGGCAGCTGGCGCAGGACAAGTACATCCGGGAGGTACTCGCCGAGCTCGGCGGGAAACACGTCGCCAACAAGACTGTCACCATAGAGAACGTGAAGCGAGCATTCGCTATTGTCGACCCAGCCATTGGTAATTATGACGATTATAAAGTATTCATTATTGTTTGAAAACTAAAGTGTTAAGTACTCTTGAATTTATATTTGATATTAAATGATGTTTCTAGATCATATCCGCATGGAACGTTACATCCGTTGGGCGTTTTCTGATTCAACAACAGCGCTGAACAGTATCGTTCCAATACCACTAAAGATTCTAACTACTAGGCTTGCCGCAGGAGACATAGAACGTGTTGGACCTAGATATCGGGGTGCATATCGCAGAACAACTTACAAATAATCGAATATTTTTCTATTACATAATAACATAAAATGAGAAAAGGGCGTATAACTCCCATGAGGCTTAACCTTGTATGTTGTAACTTTTTAGTAAGTGAATGTTGTAATTTGTTTAACAATAGAATAAATAAATATTAGGTCAATGTTATACCTTAGTCTTCTAATGTATCCGCGCGGCCGAACCTCGTGAGTGTGAACGTGATCGGGGCCTGCCTGCAGGGCTATTGCGTATATTTTAAAATGTCAGTGGCTATCGTAGTATCCATCAATAAACCGTCAAATGCAAATGGTTGTGGTTTAGTACAAAATGGAACCATTGACTGTTTATTGATGGACCCTATGAAAGCCACTGCCATTTAAAAAGATACGCAATATCCCTTCCCTGCTGAGCCGCGGGGCTCATAGTGGGGACCAGCCTTAATACTTTGGTGTGCATTCTACTCTACGCGATAATAAACGCTAGACTTTCCGCGTTTCCGGACGTCGGTCGGTTGGCGTAACTGTCAACACTTCAACAGTGTCAACGTCAAACACACATGTCATGTCCATGCATAACCTTAAAATAAAATGTTTGTTTACAACATTGCCTGTTCGTAACTTCGTAATAAACCCAGTAAAACAATAATATTTACTGTAAGTGGACATAAAAATGGCTGATATCGTTGATAATGAAGAAGTTGATAAAGATATTGTGGATCCTGAAGTTCTAGAGCAACAGTTCCAAAAGAAATACAAATTATTAACAGAAAGTGCGGTATCACTTAAAAAATCGTACATCAATAAATTACACGCTACAAAGTGAGTATATTGGTCATGATATTTATATTCCTAAACTTAATAGAAGATTCTTTTGTGTTTGATTCCTGTATTATTAATCTGGAAAGTTCTTTTGTACCACATTTGTTGCAAATAAATAATTTTGACTTTTGACTTTTGACTTTTCCATTATAGGTAATTAATACTTGTTTTAATAAAATACATCCACTGAAGACAACAAGTTCTAGCTACATTTAAATTTACACCAACAGATCTTTAAAACTAGCAGTAAGTCTATCAGACAATGGCATAGAAGTATATCAGTTGAACAACACATCTTTAACCAAGGTGTGTCGGCTCAGCGGCCATGGGAAGGCTCTCACAGAGGTGGTATGTGACCCCAAGGAAGACCACCTTGTATACTCGGCTGGACACGATGGACTGGTCAAACTGTGGGATACTCGGACCAGCGGGAGCTGCGTGCAGGAGTATAGAGGTAGGTCATATTTCCATTGTAACATCGTACTTAATGATATGTTGTCCAGTTTTGCTAAGATATGTTTGAATAGAAAATTAAAACTTTTTATATAGCCCAGTGCAGTAAGACAAAAATATACATAAAAGTCAGAACAAAGTGACTGTTACTTGTAATACAAGTTTACAAGTAACAGTCGGCCAACTTATAAAATTGCGTACTTAGCTGTGATAGTTTTCTTATTATTTTCGTTATACAAGGTGTTGATTTGCATCCTCGTCAAATTTCAGGAGGTTGTCATAAAAGAACTAAATAATCAATTGAAGTACGGTAGCGGCTAATAACTAATAAGCGCTGCTTTTTTTTTGTTGTTGAAATTTAACAGTATTTCAGAATTAAACTTTTAATTCAATACAAATAAAACAGAATCACCCGACTACGCACACAGCTACAATGCAGCTGAGCTGTGTGAGTGTGCGTGAGTGTCGACGTCTTGCCTACGAAATGCAAGCCGCGTGCGCTCGAGCGCGACCGAGCCATGACCGGTAGCAATCATTTTACCTAATTTTATTTCGAAAACCACCTACATTATTGTCATAAATTTCGCTTAATAACTAACTCATTTTTGAGCATCATTGGAATACGGATTAATCTTACTAATGACAGTAATACTAGTCGCCAAAGAAAAGTTCACTGACCTGATATCAGATGATTAATAAAATGTTAGTTTTGCTTTATCCTTCAACCTAAAGTTTTCGTAGGTAGTGATTTTGTTTTTATTTGTGGATTAACTCATTTTTGAGCATCATTGGAATACGGAAATCTTACTAATGACAGTAATACTAGTGCGCCAAAGAAAAGTTCACTGACCTGATATCAGATGATTAATAAAATGTTAGTTTTGCTTTATCCTTCAATCTAAAGTTTTCGTAGTGATTTTGTTTTTATTTGTGGATTAAATTGGTTGATTTGAAATTTTCTTTCCTACTTAACGGGCTTAGGACCGGCAATAATACCTACCTTAGTTGGTGTACCGATCCACTAAGTCTAAAAATGTTTTCTACGTTATTGATGGAAATGGAAAGACGTGCTAATTAAGTGTATGTACCTACGTGGTGATACTTTCGACTCTTAGGTATTATTGGCGTAGTAAAAAATTTGAAATCAACTTATTTACACTAATAAAATTGATTAAGCTAACAACGTATTTACAAAATGTACAAATAAATAAATTACCTGCTTAAGTTACCCGGAGGTATTGTTCAAAGTGGCCACCATCACACTCCTCGCACAATCGAGCACGACGTAGCTGGTTTTCCTTCACCTTACGTAACACTAACACATTCGTTTTTAAAGTGTCGAAAGCACTAATGATCCTTGCACGTAATTCTGTTACACTTGTCACTTCCTCCGTGTAAACCCAACATATCCTCGACAACGTGACGCAACAGCTCCAGGTATTTGGCACTGTTGAGGTACCCATCAATGAAGTAGGGTCCAAGCACATGTTCCCCTATTGCCCACACATTCAGTCCAAACCGCACTTGGAACGCATGCTGTTTGGTTACGTGCGGGTTATGGTAGCGGTGAGCCCACCAATGTTCGTTATGAACATTGTAGACGCCAACTCGAGTAAATAAACACTCGCCCGTCCACAGGATGTTGGCGTCTTGGTGTTCCAGCAACCAGCGACAAAATGTAATCCGCACGGCATTATCACCTGGGTGAATGTCTTGTGCCTTGCGGTAGTGGAACGGGTGTTGCAGTTCACGCTTCAGTAGGCGCCACACTGTGGTGTGGTGCACTCCAAAGTGTTGACCAGCCTCCCGCGTGCTTGCCCGTGGGTCTCGCTGGAAGTACTCCAGGAGCTGGTACTTCTTGCAAAGCGACAGGCAGGCCTACGCTGCCGCGAGCTTGAGCATGCCGGGGAACGTCAAACTGCCGATGATCCCGCAGTCTTTGCGTAGCAGCCAGCATGACGCTCTGTGATGGGGGTTCCCGATCGGGAAACATTTCGGTGAACATCTGGATGGCTTGTCGTAGGCTGTCTCCACTGATGGCATACAGACGGACCATCTCCACCAACTCGACATTTTAATAGTTGTCCGTCATCTTGCACTTTGTACCTACGTCTCAACGATGTACCGAGAAGCGAAATTCGCAAAGCACCCGCACGCTTCGGCGACATCAAACACACTGTTAGTTCCAGAGCCGCGGGGGCGCGGCTAGGAGCGTGCGCGCACCGTGATTGGGGTAGGATTGATAACCTACGAATTTATTGAATGAACGTTGCGTATGCGTTGTGTATGTATTGTTTGCTTTTGTTTGTGTGTAAAAGCGCGGTTATAGGGCTAGTAACAGACAGGCCGCGTTTAAATACGGCTGGTTTACACTTACGGATTTCCGCAAACAAGAAAAATAAATAAAAAAATACCTACCCATTTTATTGTTGATTTGGGTCGAGAATCATTAGCATAATTACGTCCTTGAATTTGACTAGGATGCAAATCAACACCTTGTATATGCTACTACCGTGATTTTTTTCACAGTCCCAAACACAACCCATTAGGTGGTTTAGGTAGCCACACTTGAGTCAAACAATAATTTGCACTTTTGAAGCTTAATATTTCACAAACAAATCCCTAAATCGATAAAGTGTTTGAGCAAACTAGCAATCTTTTTAAAGACCTATCTAGCGGCTTCCCACAACATACTCAGCAAGAAAAAAAAAATGATCCCCACTTTAATGTGTACTGGAGAGAGATACACTAAAGAAATATTTCAAAATTTTATTTGACCCCTTTGTAACTCATTTGTATATTCATGCCACTTTACAGCTTTCTAGTACTAACTGCCGCACTCAGAGAGCTTTAATGATTAATGGTTTTGACAGTTTTGTTATACAAAAGTATGTCAAATCTTTACTAAGTGAGTGACGGCTTAAGTAACCATGAAATATCTCTGGGTACGGCAGTAAGAGTCTTTAAGATAAAGTGTGCTTGTACGGGGGAAATTACATACTACTAGCTGTACCCTTGCAATGCCGTTTTTCCTACCTACTACCTGCCTACTACCTACCTACTACATACCTACTAACTACCTACCTACTACATACCTACTAACTACCTACCTACCTACTACATACCTACTACCTACCTACCTACCTACTACTTACCTACCTACTACTTACCTACCTACCAACCTACTACCTTCCTACCTTCTACCTACCTACCTACCAACCTACTACCTACCTACCTACCTACTACTTACCTACCTACCAACCTACTACCTTCCTACCTACTACCTACCTACCTACCAACCTACTACCTACCTACCTATATACTACCTACCTACCTACTACCTACCTAAGTACCGTCCGTAGTCCGTCAGATAGATTTCCAAAAAATATTGGACACGTAATTTTTCTTTTTTCACATAAACAAAAAATGAAGACGATACAGTGCTTCGAAAACTCGTGAACTCCTCGAAAACTTTACATGTTAGTACGTTTTTCGCCTACAAATGACGTCACAACTCCCCACTCATGATGACCCACTCTTTGGCGCGTTTTATCTTCGTCAATTTTTATTAATTTGATATAACAAAAAACACGTATCCAATATTTTTCGATAATCTAACTGACGGACTAATTAAAATCACATTATTTTTTGATCAGATGAAGATGAAGAGCTAGTCAGGCCATACGAGTGCATGGACATCTCCTCCAATGGCAGGGTCCTCTGCGCCGGCAGCCAGCTGGTGGAGGACGACGCCTACCTGGTGTTCTGGGACACCCGCAACACCAAGCCCTTGGGAGGATACTGGAACTCACATACTGATGATATCACACAGGTAATAAATGCAATGCCAAAAAGGTTGTCAATTTGTCTAATTTATGTTTCACTACACTTATTATTATCTCCCCAAATAGTTACTACAGAAAGTATGTCAGCAGTGTTTAATACATATCATAGACACCAGTACCAATATGTGTCAATATTCATACATTAAGTTTGAATTAGTATCAGTCATTAACAATAACAACCACTAAATAGGGATTGATTTTTAATACGATTGGTTGCATCCACATCGAATCAAGTTTATATTTTCTTTGAATCAAGTTTATAATAATTATGTTTTTATTTATGGTAGAATAAAAGGCTTTTTATTTTATTTTTATAAATAGGGATTGGGCTGGCCATATCTGCCTGTTAGTGAGCCAAAATAACCAGTATGTGGCAACTTTTTTTTCGCAAAATCATCAAATGACTCCTTCCGCTCTGGGCGGAACGGAAAGTTGTCAGACTTCTACTGACTAACAACCACCCATGTTCCTTCTTAGCCCTTTGTGTCCGGGGCCGCGGGATCTCATTCGAACAACTCGCAGCCCCAACTATGCGGTGACCTGACCCAGAAGACGTTTGCGGCTCTATGATCGCGGAACTTCGGAAAGTAAAATTCTATCAACGCCTCTTTTTGCCTCCACACTGTCTGGCGGCGCTGGCTGCGTGTTGATCTCTGGCTGACCTCGTTATGGATGGCAGGATGAGATGGACAAACCAACAACCACTGGCCAATTAGCCGTAAATCTCCTGCCCAGCCGTCTAACAGTCCAGAGGAAGGCTAACAGTAATAGGCAACTAAGATAATGTATAACAAAACATTATAATTGCAGGTAAAATTCCACAAGACAAAAACAGAGCTACTCGCAACAGGTTCCCTGGACGGGCTCGTGAACATATTCAACGTGATGGAGCAGACAGAAGAGGACGCGCTGACCTACTCGCTCAACGTGGAGAACTCGGTGGAGAAGCTGTCGTGGCTGGACGAGAAGCAGGTGGCCTGCATCACACAGTCCAATGACCTGCAGCTCTGGGATGCCGACAGTGGGGACATTCTCAGGACCTTCGCTAGGGATAAAGTTTCTAGGAGTATTAAGGTAGGCTGCCATTGATGTAATTTGCTTTCTCTCTACTATAGATATCACCATCAGCATATAATGTTCCCACGGTAGGGACTCAGGCGTCCTCTCTGCCTTTAGAGCAAAATTGAGGTCAAGAGTAAACCCATTATTTTCAAATAAAAAAAAAACTGCAGTACACAAACCTTTCCAATCTCACATCTAATCGAGACTGACGCACTGAGTACTGCTAAACCGGACACTATTATTTGCAGAGAAGTAAAGCCGACGACTGCTACTTGGTGGACACGTACACTTCGATAGACGACACGCCCGTGCTACTGGCCGGCTCCTATGAAGGCGATGGGTAAGCTCCTGGCTCCTACTGATCAAATGGATATTATTTAAGTATTCAAATGCGTAGTTCTCGCTACCAGCGTGCGTGTATGACCAGTATAATATACTGCAGCAGCTTGTAGCACAACTACGAACTACGTAGCAGGGTGGCGCAGTGATGTTAGCGAAGGAGGTGGCGGAACGTCAGAGGGAACCTCTCGTCCCAGCCGCAAGGGAGACGCGCGCCTCGAGGAGATGGCATGAGGCAAAGGCCGACGCCCGTCGGGGCTACGGGTTGTTAAAAAGAGATACCGTGGCCTCGACACAAAGAGCTAAAAAGGATCATGGGTGGTTTTTAGTCAGTAGAAGTCTGACACTCCCTACCGCTCCGCCCAGATCGGGAGGAGTCATTAATTTGATGATTTTCACCCAGCGCGCAGGTAACGGGCAGCAGTTTTGCCAGCAACGGTAACGGAAGAGTTTCCATAAAGGTCCTTTGCCTTCAGAGTTGTAAAAATGTCGTATTTTGAATGTTGCAGGCAAGTACTCCGCTCAGTGACGATAGCGGACAAGAAGCTGCAGCCGAGCACGAACTTCGCACACAACACGCAGACCGTGCGCTGTTGCTGGTACGACAAGGATGTAAGTACATGTATACCTACTGCTCTCATCTGCCTAGCCTTTTCCCTTCCATTCTAACCGGATGCAGCCAAATACTAGTATTTTACATGGAGCTACTGCCTATCCGACCTCCACAACCCAGTTAATACTAGGTAATACGTTACTCAGTTACTCTTTGGTGAGACTGGTTGTCAGACTTTCAGGTCACTGACTACCTGTAACGACTGCCAAAGATCTATATATGGCAGCCGGGACCAACAGCTTAACATGGTTTCCGAAGCACGATCCACAGACCAACCTATGCAAGCGCTGCTTAACCTAAGTATCGACCTCAGTGGCAGTTATTATCGAGGCACGAGTTCCTCAGTATAACTACTGCTTTACAATCGTAAAAAAGTTTATTGCCTATTCTAACGTGAATTGGCTTTTTTTAGGATACATTAGAACTTTTTTTTCCGCAATCATCACCGGTTTTTTTTTAATTATGTTAATCTACACTAATTTAATTTAGAGCCGAGATAATATATAATTTAATATAGAGATGTCCTCTTCACTTCAAAAAAATTTAAAATTAAATTTAAACATAAATAAATATGCAAAGTAGCCTGTTTTTGTAACTTACTAGTATTTTTCTCCTATACTATCAAATCATCTTTTATTTGTTAACATAGGTAAAAACAAGTACAGATCTTAATGTTTGACTAACAGAGCGCTATGTTATGCCAGGAGGCGTACAAATATGGTGGGCTAATTTAGCTGAGGATTACAATTATTATTAGGTACTAAAATATTTGAAAGACATCAGTATGATATTAAATTAGAAAAATATTATCAATCATAGGATCTTTTTATTGCCATCAATATATAATTAGCTTCTAAATAAATTGGATCGACTTCTTACAAATTGTATTCGTTTTGTTTTTGGTCTTCGTAAATACGAGTATGAACCTTGTTATGCAAATTAATGCTCGTATTGGCCACACGATAAGAAGTATGACGCGTATTTTTATTTACGAAAGCCATCTAAACTACAGCTTGTGACCATCGCCATTCGCCCTTATGCTTGTCGAGTTCTAGACAACTGGATCTTTACTCTGTACACACTACTAACATAAACAATCAACTTATTTAGTATTTTCGTTGTTTTAGCGCGACATATTGGTGACGACCGGCGAGTCCGGCCTCATCAGCGTGTGGAGCGCGAGCGAGGACGCCGGCGACGGACCCATCTCGAGGAAGATCTCGCAGTCTCTGAACAAGCTGCGCGTCAACAGACACAAACCTTACTGATATACACACAATATTGTACACCTGACAAATAAATCCGTTCATTTTCAGTAAGTTCTATATAGCGCTATTATTTGACCAATATACATCGAACCGATGTAACCTGCTGACCCGCAGGTTTGCACGATGTTAAATAAGTGAAACTTACTGCCGCACTTAGAGAACTTTAATGATTACTTGGGCCATCACTTAGTAAAGGTTTTGACAGTTTTGTCATACAAAAGTACGTCGAATCTAAGTGACGGCCTAAGTAATCATTAAATATCTCTGAGTTCTGCAGTTACACTTATAAAGGCGTTTGGCCAGTCATTCTACTACACGTCCAGCTTGTGGGCTAAACGTACGCAGAGGACCTACGTTTTTCGTGTACAGTACATATTACAAACGATTTTAGGGAGCTGTTAGAGCTATACTGCGGTTCTGTAACATATCGGGCATGTTTGAGGGGGCTTTCTGGTTTTCAAACCCGACGATCACGTATTCTTACGAATGTTCTTTTTAGTTAGGACACAGGATTAGGCTGAATTAGAAGCAGGTGGCATTAAACCTACTATAGAATTCTGTGGCACCCTGATACACCCCTTAGGTCGTCCATGCAGCTGTGCTATCATATTTTAAACAAGCAGTAAAAGGTAAATTAAAATAACACATTTCATCAATAACTTAGCACTTTAATCGAAACCAAAAGATGACTATTGTTAGTAAATAAAAGTAATTCTCTATTTAAAATTATAACTGAACCCCGCCCTAGGGTTATATTAAAAAAATATAATTTAGTTGATTACCCATACAGTCATGACCCTAACTAAGTGCCACACATGCAAAATACATAAGATTTATAACAAACACAACTCATTAAATAGTTTTATGTATTACGTACACATACATTTTATAGTCATTATTTCCAAACATAAAAGTTAGTCAGATAGATTTTCAAAAAGTAATGGACACGTATTTTTTCTTTTTTCACTTAAACAAAAGATGAAGACGATACAGTGCTTCGAAAAGTCGCGTCAAGTCGTGTGACGTCACAAGGTTACAACTTTTTTACCCACAAAGTGACGTCAAAAGCCCCTACTCATGATCTTTGATACGTTTTATTTTCGTATTTTTTTATTAATTTGATAAATTAAAAAACACGTATCCAATATTTTTCGATAATCTAACAGACTAATAAATTGTGAGAGTCAGCTGCATCCGATTCGACTCGAAGTTAACCCCAACATGGATGGGTAAAGGCTAGGTGAATGATGGCCGCGGGTTGTACACTAGTTATCGCGGCCGATTCTTCTAATATCTCGTACAATTAATATCATAGTAATGAACAGACTCATCGCAACTCACTCTCTCCAGATAAACCACACCAAATGTCTTTAGATGCGAGAAGTTTACACTAGTCATTAACATCTAAAAGTCGATACTTACATAACTAACGAGTCAACGAATAAAACCCCAATTAATATAAATTTGTACTCAATTATAATCTCGAAACTCTTGCCTTTTGAATTTGCTTCGTTTTAATTTAAGAAATACCAAATTAAGATAGAAAAGAAATAATAAATATAATCTTATACTTTTAAATGTTTCATTTTCAAATATTTAAAAATGTTATTTATATCATATGTATAAATTTTATTGAATAAAGTAAACAAGAATATAAATAATATTAATTAATATTCTAAAAAGCGAAATGTGTAGGAAGAATGTGATTGATGAGCGATTTGGCAGATCTATCGTAACATTCAATATTTAACGAACTCGGAAACTTCCGAAAAATAAATAATTATGTTACAAGTATATAGTAGTAAAAACTATTCGAGAAATGCGATAATTCGAGTTGTTTGGATGTTCGATTGATCTGCAAAAGCACACAAGATGTGTATGTGGCATGATTGCATTGTTCTTTGGTTTAACGCACAGTGTGAGTGTAAAGCAGTCCAAAAGCTCGGCGCCGGCGCATCACTTCGACGACAGGAACATTATGAGCCTGCGGACGAGACACACGCTTAGACACGGTCAATATTCGCGCAGCAACACACTGCGGGCATTCCACTATGTTCACCTGGGTGATAGTTCTTGATAATTATAACGTTTTCAAAAGAAGCACGCTTGTATGGCGCCGATGGCGTTGTTGTTGGTACCTGAAGTGAATGGCCTTGTTGGACAGCAGGCGGTTGGTGTCGCCGCTGTCGGCCAGCGGCAGCGGCAGCGGCGCGGAGTCGGGCGCGTCCTCGTGGAAGGCGTGCGTGCACACCCGCGGCGCCACGCGGGCCTCCCCGTACGGCCCGCGCAGCACCACCCACTGCAGCGTCATGCCGCCCACCGCCTTGCTCTTCAGGATCAACTGCAGGGCAATCTGACCGCGTTATGATGCTCGACTATCTATATCGTACACGCATGAGTTACGTCGTGGACGTCGCCTCTGTGCTCAGCTGTGTGCTGCACTCCTGGAAGCCCTCGACGATAACACGGCGGCTAATCTGGATCCTCATCTAAAAGTCGAGGGGTGGCCAGTGGCCACTGCTGTGTCCATTGTTGACATGTACCCTTGGTACGAAAGAGGAAGATATACAATTTGGCAGTCTGAGTGCTTGTCACAAACTCATAAGAAGTGAAATAATGACGATTTAGTGAGACAAGTTCGAATGTCGAACATCGCTAGTGTTGACATATAAACTCTATGATGTACAGTAGCTAAACTCTTGGACAAGTTGTGCAAACGCTTGTCGCGGTCAAAGTACCGTACGAGGTGATGTCGACCAACAACATGACCACGAAGGAAAATGTGATCTTGGCTGATTGTCAATCTTGTATGCTTGATCAGCACAAAGATCTAAACCTCCGACTATTACAGTGGTAGCTGCTGCCCTCCTCGTGTTGCAGTGCTGTGTGGTGAACTGGTGACAGTCTGGTGAGTGAGGCTCATACCTGGTAGGTGATCTCCCGCTGCGTGCTCTGTGTGGGGTCACGCTGGTTCTTGTTGACAAAGGCCTTCAGCACCCACTGGTGGCCGAAGGCGGAGAACCTGGACGTCTCGTAGTACAACTTATGGAGGAACTCCTCCGTACGGTAGGGCTTCAACTGGAGGTCTGCGACACATTCTTCGTTAAGGTTGTTAGTGCGCACTGCTCTCAAGCCTCAACATTACATGCGATACAATATGACAGGGATTACGCCTCGTTTGCATGAGGACAGTTTCGCCTATTCTCGCCGAGTAACGAGCGAAAAAATATCCCATGTAAACCATATGGTACCTACCGTATGGGGTCATGGCTTCTAGAAATGTATTCGACTCCTAAGATACTGTCAAATCTTAAGTTTAGTTTGATGGTTCCTACATATTTTGACATTTAGTTTGCTAAAACCACATTAGCTAAGATAAGAACGGATATGCCACTGATCGGAGACATAGATGGCTTCCATGAACAATATGTATGATGCTTATCACGAAGTTTAGGTATTTATCAAACGTTGGTAGTTAGTGCAAATGTTGCCATAGTTCATTCGGAAACACATCTTTAGAATTTAATATTGTTAATCAAAAATTCATGATTGTTGAAAAGTAATGAGATAATTAAGCTGAAACTTTAACATAATATGATAATGAACAAAAACAAATGTATTTTTAATAGGTATATCATTGTTACTAACTCCCTTTAGTGGATGATGTAGCAAGAATTGAGAAAGATCAAAAGCTTTAATAGATGCCTACTATAATACCGAGATTCTCCGTTGTTAGGAAAAAACGTAAAAGCTATATTCTGGTTCTGGGCTGACGATCGTTACGAGTTCGGGTAGTAAGAAGCCCGCACTTCCCCAACGTCTTTGCAATAGGTATCATCATCATCATTTCAGCCAAAAGACGTCCACTGCTGGACATAGGCCTCCCCCAGGTATCGCCACATTGACCGGTCCCGTGCGTGTCGCATCCAGCGGATCCCCGAAACCTTCACAAGGTCATCGGTCCACCTAGTGGGAGGCCTTCCAACGCAACGTCTTCCGGTTCGCGGTCGCCACTCCAGAACTTTCCTTTCCCATCGGGCGGCCATCCGTTCTGCGAGCAACGTGCCCTGCCCAATGTTACTTAAGTTTAGCAATTCTTCGGGCTACGTCGGTAATCTTGCTCATGCGGATGTCCTCATTCCTGATTCAATCACGCAAGGAAACTCCGAGCATAGCCCTTTGGGTGACTTTGAGCTTTCTGATGAGGCCCATTGTGAGCGACCACGTTTTGGTCCCTTATGTAATCACTGGCAACATAGGTATCATGCATGCAGGTATTATCCAGTACCAACAACCAACCCAGAGTTGGTTGCTCATATGAATATGGTTAGATCGTTAGACACAACATAGTTGGGAAAATACTAGGCAGCAGATGATTGTGAACTTAGTGAACCGCAAACACCAACGACTTGTGATTGGAAATTTAGGTCTTCTAGATCAGTGCACATAATCCTCCCCTCGTCTCTACAGTCCTGTAGAGACGAGGGGAGGATTATGTGGATGTAAGGTGTTTGATGGGGTGTGATATAAACTTACCATTAAAGGTAATTTTTTCGTAGGAAAGCAGTTCCAGAATCTGGTTGTAGACGACGGTGGCCTCCCGGTTGCGCTTGTCGCGCTCGGCCAGAATGCTCACCAGCTCGGCCGCCGACTTGTGCGGGTGCGCGCACTGCGCCTCGTGCGCGCAGCCCTCGTGCGCCGGCCCGCGCCAGCCGCAGCCGATGCACGCGAAGCGGCAGCCCGTTATCCTGCACGACACGACACTCGTCACAGGCGCTTATTGTGCACTGTACATACACCGGGCGCGGGCTCTGAGATTAGCATAGCTGCCTAATGGTTGTCGGGGTCCTAGGACTCGACATTCGAAAGTAATGAGAAAATGAATAGCTCCACTCCATGTATGCCATCATGTGTTAAGATAGCAAAGCCACCTGAAAGGACTGGGTTATATACGATATGTTACACAAGACACGTATCAAGCTAAATGCAGGCGATAAGTTCGGTTCGCATTCAGGCGTTACCAAGCGATACAAGTATATTATATGTTAGTGAGAGAGCGGCGCAGTGGACAGACAGTCGGACACACCTGCGCGGCCGGCGGCGCTTGAGCGGAGCCGCGCTGAGCTGCCCCGCGCCGCCCGACAGCACACAGTACACGCTGGACACAATGCGAACTAAACTATCGAGGTAGCGCCTGTCGGGGGACCCATCGACTACGATTTGCGAGAACTTGAACTTCCTGGGGGAAGAAATATGTGGCCTCGTTTAGTAGGTACGCAATACGCTAAGTCCTGTCTATATCTACCTACTGCTTGCTTAGTATTAACGCGCTACTAGCGCTCGGGAGCAGCTACCTTTCATACAACATACCTATTGTCCCATTTTCGTGTCATAACTCAAAAATAGCTTTAATTAACTATAAAAGTAATTATGCGTCAAAACGTAATCAACGTCTGTCCCCAAACGTGTTCCAGCTAAGCTACTAGAACTTTGTAGCGCGATAACGGCAGAAGATTTGTGTGTAATGAGAGCGAGTAGATAGTGAGAGCGTGCGTCACCTGTCGTTGCACGTGTTCTCCTCGTGGTGCTGCAGCGAGTGGCGCGGGAACACGCTGGTGCAGAACTTGCACTCGGACGGCAGCTCCGACACCGTCTTCTCCACGGCGAGGTTGCGCGACGCCGTGGTCTTGGAGATCTCCACGCGGCAGTTGGGGCACGTGGCGGCCTCATCGCGCAGTCGCGCGTCTGCCAGCAGGTGCGTGAAGCACGGCGCACACATTAGGTGCCCATTGCTACACTGCAATATGACAGGGGTATCAGTACCCAGCGGTGGCGGCTGGCACAGTCATTTGTTTGTGTACTATATGTCTACAATGAATGTAAAAGGTGCATGTAATGATCATTGTTATCAATGTTGGAACTGATTATATCTTTTAATATAGGAAGATAGGATTTTAACTATTTGAGAAACGTCTTGCATTTTAATATGTACAAGTATATCAGAGAAATTAAAATGTATGTATTTGTGCTACATGGTCTACCTCTGGCCGTGATTGCGTGTGCCACCTGTAATCAAACTACACAAAGTAAATACTGCTGTAACAGAAAAAAAAAAGTTAAGTATGTATGCGGAACAACTGATTTTAATTTTGTCTTCATGATTCATTTTTCCTTCACCTTATTCAAATTAGTGTTTACTTTTACCAAATTATATTTGCTTTTGAAAAACTGATAAGTATTTTTTTAAAAATTAACTGTTACATTCATTACACAAAAATTTCTGATATAAATCTCTTGCAAAATAAATATGATGGGCTAAGAGCACTGGCAAGAATACTATTTCATAAAATGATACATAATACAGATTTTCATGTTGTAGAAAAATCAAATGATTTCTCAATAAAAATCAATAAGGATGCTTTTGAATTTGGGATGGGGATTGTAAAGGGGATTTCTGAATAAAGAAAGAAGTAAATCTCTCAAACATTTCTTTATTACAATGAAATGTTACAAGAGTGTATACAGCTAAGTTTACTTGCTACACTATGGACCATACACATTAGTTATCCTATACAATATCACAGACACTTAACTCCTAGGAGTACTGACAAACACAATTTGCTCAGATTATGTATAAGTACACAATAATACAATAAGTCATAATAGGTCACACATACATAGACTAATTGAATCATAACATAGATGAACACAATCCATAAGACTACGTAACAACACCCAACAGAGGGCTATCACAGGCATTAGCTGTGCCAACTTTACAATGACAACCAAATGATTCAATACAATACATTGACGCCATACAATCTACTACTCTCAAAATGGTGAGTGTTAAGCGACGTCGTGTAGGCGTCGCCACGACGCGAATGTATGCTGTGAGCTTAAGGCTCAGCTGCTTACGTAACAAGAAAAAGATTGGCAAAACAGCTGATGCGAACATCGACACTACCAGCTGTTTTAAAATACCTGATACACGGCCGCCTGAGGCAGATCCAGGCAAACTGCGCAGCACAGAATGCCCCCCAGCCTGTGCTCGAGCTTGTCGCTCCCCTCTTTGTCAATAATTTTACGTTTTTTAGTCAATGGCTCGTCGACATCTTTCGCGTCAGGGCCGACCGCACCCTCGCTAGACGATGGCAAGGGCTCGCTCCCGGACACCTCGGCCATTCTGCGATGTAAATAACAACAATACTACGACACAAACTGCGCCGCAACTGCGTCAGAATGTCAGATGGACGGAAAATTAAGTGACTCGAAACGAGTATCGACGCTTTTTGTGACAAACAAATGAACAAAGGTTTGTTGTGTTTATATAGATACCCCCCTCCCGCACCCAACACTTTTTAGTGTTGTTCTGTTGACAGAATTACCGATTCATTACATTACGACAACTCAATATATCCAAAATCGGTAATATTGCAATAGGGATGTTTCCTGGCTAGAAAAAATATGATTCTAATTATTAATCCGTTTGTTATATCATCGAAAAATATTGAATACGTATTTTTTGTTTTATCAAATCAATAAAAATTGACGAAGATAAAACGCGTCAAAGATTTGAGTAGGAGTTTGTGACGTCACTCACCGGTAAAAAATGTCCTATTAGTGTCTTAGAAAATGACGTCTCATGAGTTTTCAATGCCTTGTTTGTTTACGTGAAAAAAGAAAAAATACGTGTCCAATATCATTTGGTTATTTATATGACTGACTAATTAGATTGTTTTGTAAACTACCCTATTCACGAGTATTTTGAAAACTGATGAAATTCAAAATTCTTGAAATAGCTTAGACAAAACATACCTTTATATTACAAACAAATCGCTTAATAGATCAATAACTGAGATCAATAAGAGAAATATATTTCCTATAACAATGAGATCTAAAAGATTTTGAATGTCTTTGGAATATGCTAACTTATCGGCTGGCACGTTGTTATCGCTAACCGTAGACTCAATAAACAATATCTGTACTGCCCTCACACTTACTAGTCTCACTACAAATATGAAGGAACGATTTCTTTGGATAGTTCACAAGAATTTATTGGCAGGCGCAACGACAGAATATCGTATCCAAGGGTCGCAAATTGTACCGGTGACTTGTCATCATTTTAACCATCCTGAGTCTGTTGATCCAGTGCTTTACGTCCTCGTTTACTTTACGGTTCCCTTGGATAAGTGACCCGAGGTAGGTACAGAAAATGGTAGCAGCAAGGGCGGATCCAGCTTTGGTGCCAGTGCCAATTCTTTCTTCATTGAAAGCTACATTCACCTCAGGGTGAATGTAGCTTTTTTGTAGTTGTTTGTTGTAGTTTTTTGTAGTTTGTTGTAGCCTAAGTATGTTACCTGAGTAACATAGGCTACTTTTTATCGGGAACTACGCGGGTGAAACCGGGTGAATTTTTTAAATATTCTTTTTATAGATTTTGGGGGGTGGCAAAGATATCGTCATTGGGAGGGAAAGGCATAAAATACTGTTTTACTTGATTTGACAAGAGTGCTTACTCTAATCTTAATAGACACCGACCCTTCACTTCCGAAACCAAGCGCCTAAGACAGAGGTTTGGAAGATGTGACTGATACCTTCTCGACAATGATTAAACGATTATTCGTTCGTCGTAGTTTTCAGCTGCAACCAGTTAGACTGGAAGCTGAATACAACATAGTTGGGATAACGTACGTGGATCTTTTAACGTTGCTTTTTCACTCGACATAACGCAAAATTTCTAACGATAGTATCAAAATCGATTCAGGCGTTTAGAAGTTATGGTGGAATGAATAAACTGACAAATAGACATTTAGACATACACACCATACATGACCCCTAAAAACATTCTTTTTTTGGGGAATTGTGTAAAAATATATAATAAAAACATTTTGTTTCACAATTATAATTATTAGTGATCCACCTAGGTTCTGGATCCGCCCTAGGGTAGCAGGCCCGTTATTCACTACGTTTCGAATTTTCGATTTCGACAAGTCATATGGCCATCACCAACGACAACGTAAGTCCGTCAGCAATTTACATTCTATATCGACTGTGAATTGATAAAACACCTTATTCACAAACACTTCGATTTGATTCGGAAAGTGGTATGACTATATCGCTTACTTTCGTAATGCCACAAGAAGATAGACATACGACTTGTCAAATCGAAGTGTTACACATCTTACTCTCGAGCCCACCAAAAAACCCTCCGTCGACTATAGGGATATGACCTTATCATCATCATCTGTCATGTGCCTTTGACGAACATCATGGGCAAGTCGACTTCTTTTCATCATCACCTCCACTTCTTAGCGTTTTTTTTTTTTTTTCATTAAAAAATAATTTTATTTTTGGGTTGGGTCCAACACTATGCAACATAGGGTTTTTCGGTACGGTACGTAAAATGTCAACTTTGACGTCTACAACTAGAGATGGGTAACTAGCCGAAATTTCAATAGCTTAGCTAGCCGGCTATTTGTGGTGGAATAGCCAGCTAGCTAGCCAGCTATTTGGCTACTTGGCTATTGAACAATAACGACTGGCGGTCTGACGCTCGCTAGCGGCGCAGCGGGACTTACATAAATAACGAATTAACGATCAACTGCCTAGAGATTCGAGTACGATTATCGCCGCGGCAACAAGTCTAGTTAGATATAGAGTCTGGCAAACGAAAGTAGAGACTGAAAAACGCGCGGCAAATTTAAATAATCAATTAAAAAGTCAGCCTAGTAACCCCAAAATTTGTATGAAGTACCTGGAATAACCTACAGTGAAAGTGTCTGCATGACAATGGTAAAAACGGTCATGAAAATTAGACCAAGATTAGTCACCTCAGCAAAAAGTATGAAGGTCATAACTCACCAAAAGCTAAAATTAATTTGTAGGTACCTACATCTATTCAAATGAACTTTTAAAATACGCCGATGTCACATTTTGTTTGCTAAGTAGGTACTCAATGTTTCATCGACAATCCTAAGCCTGAAAAGTATGAAGGGGAGTTCATTTGAATTCAAAGTCATTCAATTAAAAAGGCAAACAATCTTTTATCAATTTATTATCAAATATTTATTTCTATTGTTTTTCTTAACATCTGACTGCAACTAAATATTTTATTTTATTTTATTTATTTTAAGAAAACTATCAGCTAAAACATTTGAGTAGTAGAATTAACAAGTAGAAGAAGGCCAGGCCATATGTAGGTACTACCTTTCTAACTATCGTATTTCGTACACTAAACGAACGAAATGATTAAGTATATTGCCATCTCGCGTCTCACAGCACAGTCACACTACGTCATTACCTACTCAGCGCAGTGAGCAACTGAGCACGCACACAGCTAGTCAGCTAGTCAGCTGGCGGCTACTCCGGCTAGCCGGCTATCGGCTACCGAGTATCGGGACGGCTGCAAAACTTAGTAGATTATTTATACTCTGTGGCGACTGGCGACTATCCGCTGTGCCGTATTCTAGCCAGCCAGTACAGTAGCCATTGTAGCCAATAGCTAGTTATCGTATTGACGGATATCATAGCCGTGGCTATTACATTAATAGCCGCTATTTGGCTAGTTATTCGAATAGCTACCCATCTCTATCTACAACCTACAACGCCAACAACAGCCAATTTCAATATAATATATTCTTTCTTTGGCCAATTTGTCCAACCTATTTTACAAAATATGGTGTGTCCAATTTGTATGGCAACTTTTAACAATTATATCTCGTAAAATAGGAATTTCTGTGACTTGATAATTTTTAAAAAGCTTTCTATTTATGAGTACTATCTACAAAACAAATATGAACTCCCTAATCTTCGGTTCTTAATGGAAATTCTATCCCATAATTATTTATCATCATTACTCATTAGTCCTTTATTCAATTTTCAACATACAATTTACATTTTTAAATATTTCATACGTAACACTATTTAAAAATATAAAAAATAGTCGTCCAACGGTGACGGGAGCAGGGTCCAAGCTGAGGACCCGAGGTGTTCAGGAGGGCTCTCGAGAGAGGAACTTCCTAACAATACGCGCCATGTCCAGGAGTACTGCTTTCTAAACCAAACTCTTGATCCAGCTGCTAAGCGAGAGCCTCCTTAAATGTTCGTCAAGGCTTTTGGCTATTAAGCCATTGGCCAACACAACTATCAGCACAATGACTGCTGCAGTTAAGTCCACATGTGGACAACCCGCAAGCTAGATACTCTTATAGTCTGGGTGGGACAGCTTCATATGGGAAAGGACAGGCTTTTGCTCAGTTGTAGGACACTAGTCAGGCTAAAAAAACACACATGAACTTGTCTAAATTTCTCGTTTTCAGAACAGGAAACATTAATACAACCTTAAATAAAATAATTATGTTTTTACAAGCTATTCTTTTTTTTTGTATTATGTTATTTTGAAACTTTATTGACTAAGTATACCTAAATGCTAAGTATGTAAACCATGGTATTCTTTCACTTTGATATCCACAGCATAAAACAAGTGTAGCATGATTAAAAACACTGTTTCATGTTTATGAATATTCAAAGAATTGTCAAAGTTTTGGTTTCTTTGGCAAAGATCCAAATGCTGAGATAATGGTTCCCTTAGTCCCCGTAACATTGCTAGTGAGTGGTTGCTGAACCAGCCCGGGCTGCTTCATGCTTGGCTTATTGGAGACATTGGGTGCTGCCTGGTCCCACTTAGACTTCCTCTTCTTTTCATCATCACTATCAGATTTCTTTGCTACTCCTGTTAAAAAATCTATTTTTGAAAGTTTCTCTTTCTTTTCTTTCTCTCTTCGATCCATCTCTACTTTCTGTACTCTGGATAATTCATCATAATATGATTCTTTACCCCACTTGAGTGGATCATAGATTTCAGGAGGATAATTTGTATCCAATTCATTAATATCACAGAACTGTATCAGCTTTTCATAAATGCTTGGGTTTCTAAACATCTTCTTATCCTGTATTATCCTGTTCATGTCAAAGCCTTCATTTAACATTCGACTGTAAAATTTAGCTATGCTCTCTTGCAGCTCCTTGGGGCACTTGCCGGGCGGCTCGGAGGGGATGGTGACACCGTCCTCGTTTTCGTCGGGGTCGGAGCGCAGTACGGCCTCGTCCGTGTCGGTCTCCATGGACAGGCGCCGCATGTCGTCCTGGTTCTCTGCAGCGGGCGACAGCGGCTCCTCGTCTGACACCACCGTGTCGTCCACATATGAAACTAATCTTCTCTTTGGACTTACGGGTGCAGAGGCGGATTGATTACTTTCTTCAATCTTCTTTGGGCTAGTAGGAACTGAATGAGTTTCCATGGGTTCCTCCTTTTCTGGTGTCTGATCTTCCATATCTTCTTCGCCCTCGGAATCAGTGTAGGTAGCAGTTAACGAGGCTAAAGCTTGAGAAGCCATTGCTTAACCTTTCACTGAGCAGGTTTATAAAGATAGTATAGTTATCGAAAATACGTTAAACAATATAGATCTAATAGAATTTATCAAAAAGCACAAACAACTCTGCTCAACACTGACATGACAGCAAAGTGACACTGACATGCATGTCCATCCATTGTCCGTACTCCGTAGTCCGTCTGTCAAGTTTGCTTGAAGTTTACAATTTCGTTCAGCAAACCAATGTTTTTCTTTTAAAGTTAATAGACCATTAAAATGTGACGATCATTATCAATGGACCTGTGTGTGAAATAGTAACAGAAACTGCAGAATAAGAGGCATTGTTGTTTCTAAAATATTAATTTTTAATGCAAGCATCTCAATATTCTGGTCAATGGTGGTTTTGGGTCTGGGTATTTGTGTATGTGAATTTAAATTTTTGTGAACGCCCCTACGATACAGGAGAAATTCCTAGTGTGGGGACAAAGTTTTTTTTAAAAAGAAAAGAAAAAAAGAAAGAAAGAATATTAAAAAATCTAAAAAATAAATTAGTAAATTTTATTGTAGCAGTGTTGCATAGCATGGGCACGGGCACTACTTGTCAAATGTCAAACTGATGACTAGGCAGCATGGTCTCAGACCTTAGCCTGTTCCGTCAGGAACTAATTTATATAAGAAAAAAAAATTGTCAAATGTCAATTGGAATTGACATTTAATTAGCGATTGGCAATTTTAGCAAATGATGGGGGAGTTGCGTTGGAGATTGTAAAAATATTGAACTATCGTATTTAAAATAAATAGTGAAATGAAATGAATTCCTAACCCGTTATAATTGTGTTTGACGCAAAAGCCAGTGAAGTGACGACAATGGCGACGATGCCGAGTGACTATACGGAGTTTCCGTCCGAGATCATTCTGAAGCCCCTCGCTCTCATCGGATTATCTGGGCTCGATGCGGTGAACAATGCCATACACAAGGAAATCTGGGATGCATTCTCTAACAACCGCCGTGCAGACCGCACGCCCGTGCGCTTCAAGTTGTTGAACAATACCTTCGAGTTTCCTGTAGTCAAACCTAAGCGGAACTCGTACGAGTGGTATATACCTAAAGGAGTCCTCAAGAAGAACTGGATCCACAAACGAGTATCCCTGATTCCCGCAGTCGTAGTCATATTTTACGATATGGACTGGAATGATCCACAATGGAATGAAAAAATCATCGAGTGTGCGTCCAAAGTGCAATCAATCCGCGCTGCAGTGGAGGGCCACGCGACTCGCGTCGCCGTCGTCGTCATCCAGAGCCGACTGTCCCCGCCCCCCTCTGAGTACATGCTGGGCGCCGAGCGCGCGCAGGCTCTGTGTGCCGCCTGTGAGATACAGTCCAAGTCTCTGTTTGTGCTGCCTCACAGTGATCACCTCATGGGGTACATAGTTCGCCTGGAGAATGCGTTTTATGATATTGCCCAGAACTACTATCACCATGAAACTAAAAACATTAAGCAGCATAGAGATCATCTCAATAAAACCACACATCAGTATTTATTTGTGCGACATCAATTCAAGCTAGGCTATCTTAATGAGTTAAAACAAGATTTGAGTACAGCACATAAACACTACATGCATGCTTACAACAATTTACTTGAGACAAGGATTGTTGACACCAACATCCATGAGGTAAGAACTGTAGCAGGCTACATCAATTACAAACTTTGTAAATTATTGTTTGCTCTCAATTTGCCCAGAGATGCTATTGCGCAACTCAAGTCTCATATTGAAAGATATAAGAATCGTATTGGATCAACTGAACTACTGTTTGAACATTATGCTTGGATTGCAAGACAGTACAGCGCCTTTGGGGAATTGTTTGATGAAGCAATACGTGCAGGACTTCCAGCTATACAGTCCCAACATCCTGGCTTTTACTATCAACATGCAGCTCAGTTCACAGTGAAGAGAAGGCAAGCTATGAGGTCTGTATGCACTGAGGCCACAGCATACCCTCCTGCTCCTGATCCACTGGAAGGTATTGTGGAGTTTTATGGCCAGAGACCATGGAGGCCAGGCCGCCTCAGTGCTGACCCCCATGACCCACAGAAGGAGCAAGCAGCTGTCCTAGCTCTACAGTATAATGAAAGGGTCTTCAACCACTCGGCAATGATCATCAGTTTCTTGGGCTGTGCCATCTCACAATTCAAGACATTCCACTCTCCTAGGATGAGGAAGCAGCTAGTGGTAGAGATGGCTAATGAGTACTTCTATTCAGCTGACTATGGCAAGGCTCTCACATTATTGACACATATGCTGTGGGACTACAGGAGAGAAAAATGGTGGTTCTTAGCTTCTCATGTTCTTAACCGAGCATTACAATGTGCGTACTTGTCTGGAAAAATACAAGACTATCTTCAGTTGTCCATAGAGGCACTGTCTAAGCATATTGAAGTGCCAAACAATGATAAGGATAGAATATTTAGAAACATAATGTCTGTTCTCAACTTGAATATCCCTGCTGCAGAGCCGGACTTGCCTGCCTCCTCTCAGCACAAGGCTCTGGAGCTGTGGCAGGCGGCCATTGAGAAAGAACCCCTCACAGTTCCTGTAGACATGGCCAATATATCTAGTTTTTTAGAAGTAAAGCCTAAATTTAAGCAGCAGAGATATAGAATGGATGAAATAATAGATTTAGAACTGTATGTCAGACTCTTGTACACCACGGTTCTAGAAGCAAAGAATGCCTTTGTAGCCATATCTAGTCACACAGAAACAATTGAAATTCCAATCACAGATGATGGCAACACAACTATTACCTTGCAAGGAGGGAAAGTAAAGAGATTTTTATGTCAATTCAAATCTAATCCACATGATAGTGGTTCAGACCTCCACATTAAAAATGTGTCTTTTGTGCTTGACTCAGACAGAAAACGCAAGATAATTTTGAATTTTAAGGTAGAGGGAAACAAAGCTTCTGAGTCAACTGTCCATCCAGAACTGCTGCACTTCATAAGGAGCCCTAAGGCAGACTATGAATTTGACTGCATTGTGCCTTTGACAGTAGCATCAATCACATCACGAGAGTGTAATGTATCACTACTTGTCACAAACTCAAGTCCAGCACTTCAAGGTGAATGGTTTCCATCAACATTCACTATTACAAATAATGAACACAGTTCTATTTACGATGTTAAAATTACACTAACTCTGTTAAGTTCCCCTGACAATCCTAATCCTGATTCTGTAACAGAATTGAGTCTAAAAGAAGGTGAGCCACAAACGCAACCACTAAACATACAAGTTGGCAGTATTAGCACATCAGGCAGCCATGTTAATACATTTTATTTAAAAACAAACAGAACAGCCACTTCAACTGTACAAATAAAAGTAACTTATGTTATTGATCTACCTGAAATATCTAAATTAGAATGCACTAAAGAGTTTTCTACCAAAATCACTGTAATTAAACCATTTGAGGTTTCTACAAATTTTGTGGCTATGAACTTCAGACCTATTGCAAAGTGTTTTGTAGATGATCCCTTCATAGTTATGCCTCAAATAAAAATTTTGAGTCCATGGGACTTGCTGATAGTGGATACAGAGTTGGAGGTGGTGGAGTGTTTCAAGAATAGTGATGCAGTCAAGCCATCATCTTGTATCAGTAATCTTGAAGTTGCCGAAAAGAATATTGCTTCTGATGCTGTTTGTATACAAGCCAAGTTCAAACCCAAAGATCATCCCACTAGAGTTGGTCTGTATAACATAACATGGCGGCGAAAGACCAGCACCAGCCACTGTGTAATGAGCAGCACTGCACTGTCGGGCCTGCCCATTGATGACTGTCCTATAGCCATTGAAGTCAATTATCCTCAGGTGGTGGAACTGCTTACTTCAGTTCCATTGAAATGCACCTTGCTTGGGAAATGTAGTACCCCAATTAGACTTAGTGTGACAGTCGAGGGCACTGATGCCTACATGTTCTCGGGATACAAGAAACTATCGGTCACTATCCCACCCAAGGGAAAGGTAGAGCTGTGCTACAACATCCATCCTCTTGTGGCAGGCAACACCACTCCTCCAAGGTTAAAAGCTACTATAGTAGGTGATGCAGCGAGTCAAGAAGTAGTGAGTGAAATGTTTGATAAAATCTTCCCCCAGAATATATTTGTTATGCCTAAGTACAATAAATAAAAGTATGAAATGTTATTCCCTCAGTTTTAATAAAAATTGTAAATAGTATTGAACAAAGTGTTAAGATATATTGTAGTTATCTTGTAATTATTTTTAAATAATAAATTCAGTTACTTGTTACTTTTGTGGTTTTTCTTCTGTTGCCTTTTATTATTATTTTATAATCCGGGGATTGCTTGTCAATTACCTCTTCACAGATCAACAGAGCAACTCCTGCTACCCATGTATAGCTATAGTGAGTTTGGTAGTAAACCTTGAGTAGCGTGGTCAACTATACATGCCTAATAACAAGGAGCTTGGAAGACAACCTAGTAAGAGGTTAGGCAGAAGGGTAAAGATCTTATTTTTATAAAGGAAGAAATATTAATAGACTAACACAAAATAAATTAAACAGAAATACTTAAGAAATTATACATATTTATTTCAAATTAATCTTTACGCAATTCAAATTTCTCCTCTTGGATACCACTTGCAGTGATGATCAATATGTAGATGCAGTCACCAGTATATATATCACGCTCAGCAGCACTTATGAACACATCTTTCAGAAGTGCCAAAGCCTTCTCCCTAGGTAAAGGGGCTTCTGTCACATTCTGCATATTCTTGAGTCCTATTTGATTGTCGAGCAGAGGCTGCAGCTGTGCGCCAGCTGAACCACCGGCGCGGTAATTGGAGCGCTCGCAATGGCCGATTGGATCATAACTGTAGACACAACCTTTTCCGTCAGCATCCAACCCCGCCAGAACATTGGACACGTAGTAAGGGAAGAACCGCTTGTAGTACAGCATGGTGGACAGCATCTGAGCGACGGCGGGTGTAGACATGGACTTGTTGTGTTCATGCTCGTACATCTGCATCCTCGCTGACAAGAGCCGCGTCAGAGTGAGCGTGTCGCACCAGCAGCCCGTCGCGCCCAGGACTGTCTTGTCTGCTAACTTGAACAGTTTCTTCTGTTCTCTTGTGTAGATCGAAAAGCCCGTGCTGAGACGAGTATCAGCTCCAATTACTGCGTAATCATCACCGGCAATAGCAACGATGCTGCCTCCATTGTCAGCATACGGCTCGAAGCGAACTTGTTTAGCGCCGGGCACAGCATATTCAGGAAAGTTTTCATTAACACTCAGCATTTTAATTTCTAACAGTGATACTTTCAATACAAATACTATTTGAACAATTTACAATTCAGTGCAACACGAATGACATGCACAAATTCACAATAATTCTTAGTAAAAATTTTCGGTGACAGTTGTTAAGCCTAGAAAAGTGCTATCCTTTTCTGCACTGTGTAAGAAGAGAGAGATGATGTGTGTGAGATAGCTCTTTTTATGTGCTAAACTATGACACAGTATTGGACTGCAACACATTTACTTCAAAAATAAAATGTCACCTCCCTGCGATCGGATAGCTCCATTGAGATAGAAAGAATATGTCTATGGAAAGCTCAATTTTTTTTTTAAATAGAGGTGCCTTTCAGAAGGTGTGCTAAGTACGGTTTTTAACTAAGAGGGGTGACGGTTGTGCCTGAAAAGACTTAATAAGAACCGATTCCATCACTACTATTTTATGTAGTTAGCGTCGCGATCCTCCAACGCAACTACTGGATAAAAATATTCCACATAAATTATACATGAAGCGATTAAAGTTATATTTAGTAGTTTTATTATTGTTATATTTTGTTGCCTTTGCCCAACAGTGCGACAATAGAAATTATTCCTTTTCAGAACTCAGCTGAGCATGTTGAAAACGAAACTCCAGAGCCTGCAACGCTTGTATAGTGTAGCAGCTACTGGATACATCTCATGTATGTAACAACTCCATCAGCAGCGTTAGAGTTTCTCCTCTGGGTCTGGTCATAAAAGAGGAAGCTCGTAACGGCCTCAAGACTAAGATCAAACGGACTATGGAAAGTAAATACAGAAACAACACACTCAAAAGTTTTGCAGGGATTTTCAAGGAAATACCACTCCTTTAGGTGCGTACTTATAGATAAAACTTTATGTCACTATGTGTTCGATAGAAGTTACGACATCCAACTCATTGCGAAAGCAGTAGATAGCTCTGGCATCAATGAAGTTAGGATATATACGGACGGCTCCAAGACCTCACATGGCACTGGAGCCGGCGTCTTCTCGAATGATCTTAACATTTAAATATCAAATACCCTAGATAAATTAAACACAATCTTCCAAGTCGATTGTATCGGTATCACCAGAGCGGCACAAGCAGTTGCAGCCAGAGACGTCAGAGACTTCAAAATAAAGATCATCTCAGACAGTGCATCGGTGCTTCAAGCCATAAAAAACAACACAATTACCTCTGTCCTAATAATAGAATGCCACAATGTACTCCAATCCATTGCAACCACGAATATTGTAACAAAAGGAATTTTACCGGGTCAATGTTCCTTAAACAAACAACTAGCGTGGCCGCACACCGGGCACAAACTCTACGATCCCCATTAACTCTCCCGGATTCCTACATCGGTTGATGGAAATAAGCTTGCCTCCAGTTACACCGGTTGATGTCAATAAGCTTGCTTTACTTTGTTGTTTGATATACTATTAAAAAAGTTTAAATAAAAAAAATGCATTCATTAAATTGTCGTAACCAAAACATAATTTGCAGTAAATCTGTAAAAAAAACCGAAATGTGTGCTGGGTGGTTTTTACTCAGTAGAAGTCTGACACTCCGTTTCGCTCAAGAGCGGGATACCTACGTGTCTTGTGAGAAACTTGCCCGTAAAACTTCAAGTTCGTTTTTCACTTGTCCGTTGAAGTTTAACTTCTACTTTGTGTCCTAGCATACTTGTTTTTTTGATTAAGTGAAAAAAGAAAAAATACGTGGCCATTATTTTTTGAAAATCTATCTGACGGACATATTAGATTTTTTGGTGAAATACCTAATTTTAATATTTTTTAGTATGTACCGTATATACATCCTGTATCTGTAGCCAATAGCCAATGGAATAACATGACGTGTAGTTTTCGTGTCAAACAGAGACATACACTACAAACGTCAAACTTCTGACGTTTAATCATTGGAGAAGTGGTGTTGAACTGTAAAAGCCGCATTAAATCTAAAAGAAACTACAAAATGACCTCCTTAACGTCTGTAATTCCTAAACTGTACCAGGAATACACAAACAAAACACCTAAAAAGTTGAAGATCATCGATGCGTATCTATTATACATATTTCTGACCGCTGTAATTCAGTTTGTGTATTGCTGCCTTGTCGGCACTTTTCCCTTCAATTCATTCTTGAGCGGTTTTATTTCTACTGTCAGCTCTTTCGTCCTTGGAGGTAAGATATTCAGTCCTTAGCGAGTAGTTTCAGCCGGCAGCTCATTTTATGTATGAATATTACAATATTCTGTGTGGGTACAAAATAAATAACTAAATAACCTACAACAATTCTAACAGTATCTATCTTGTTTTCAGTATGCCTGCGCCTACAAGTTAATCCAGAGAATAAGAGCGAGTTCCAAGGTTTGAGTGCGGAGCGAGGCTTTGCGGACTTCATATTTGCTCACCTTGTGTTGCACATTGTTGTCATCAACTTCATAGGATAATTCATTTGTATTTTTTATTCTTAATATATAAGAAAATTTCCAAATAAAACCCTTGAAACTAATTGCTTGTTATATGAGCTCCTTGCTGATAAGAATTTAATTTACTTAAAAATCAAATAATATGTTGGAAGTTAAGTATAATTGTGGCAGACAGAAATCATTCCATTCTACTTACAGAAATATAGAGGCTGGTGCAAGCACACTCTAGTTTGCCACTTTGGCAGCCAGTCCAGGTTTATATGGCTCTTTGGATAGCGAAGTATTTTCTGATAATTTTGACTGCTGTTACTCGGCTACCTAGCTTGTTTTGTGTAGGTTTTCTTTAGCATTTCTATTTTCGATGGCCATTACCTCCCAACAAAGTTCAATTATCTCTCTTCAACTTCAAACTATAATTAATAATTTTTGTATTCATCATCATCAGCCATAAGACGTCCACTGCTGGACAAAAGCCTCCCCCATAAAACGCCATAACGAACGGCAGCCTGCCGTTTGCATCCACCGGTTGCCCGCAACTCTCAATATGTCGTTTGTCCACCTGGTGGGAGGCCTACCAACGCTCAGTCAGTGTCAGACTTCGACTGACTAAGAACCATCCATGTTTCGTTTTAGCCCTTTTGTCGAGGTCGCGCTATCTCTTTCGAACAAACTGCAGCCATCCCTCAGCAACCCTTCCTGTTCTAGAACACTTTAAATATTCAAATATTTAATTATTAGCGCATGTCGCGGGTTCGATTCCCGCACTGAACAAATATTCCTATTGAGGTGATGTATTGCAACGTCGATGACAATTTAAGAGTCAGCATAACATTTTGGCTATGAGTTTGGCACTTTCAGGGGCTACATTAAAAACTCAAACTTACTTAGGCACTTTTGAATGTCAGAAGAACAATTCATAAAACAAAACTACGATTGCAATACGTCATTCCGAAAGCCACCATGCCGAACCACACGCCGCCGAATGCCCGCAACAACGAATGCACGAGACCTCGAATCACGGCACAACGGATGCACGCCGCAACGCGCAACGGCCGTCCCGCGACCCGAAGCCCCGCGCACCCGCCGCCACCCCTGCACCCACAGCACTCGCCGCCGGTAACATCCGGCGCCGCGCATTTCGATGCAGCAACCCCCGGAACGACGCATTGCACTCGAAAGCTACAGTTACAGTCACAAGGCATAACAACTCGTGAAAGTAGTATGACCTACAGATAGTTGTTCCGGGTCTGGGTATTTGTGCATGTGACTTTAAATGTTTGTGAACGCACCCACGATACAGGAGAAATTCCTAGTGTAGGGCAACGTTTAAAAAAAAAGTACTGTAGTTGCCCATTCCCTAGCGTAGATCTCTATGGAGAAGAACGGGCAAGAAAAGAAACTCCATGGACACTCTTTTAAATCAGAATATTGTTGCAAAATCTTGGTACGATATCATTCACGTTGAGATGGTATATTATGTGAGAACTTTGTAGCAAGGCGTGCAAGTTATGAGCGTCCCGGAGTAAAAAGATATAATAAAAAAATCCAAAAAAAATACCATGGCAGCTAAGAGATGACCAGTCTCCACTTACAGCACCCGTTCACGAACATGACGCATGGATCAGCACCATTCAGCTCAACCATTTGCAATTATATAATATTGAGATATTGAATCTATACAATGCAAAGATATTTTACAATCTTCTGCAGCTTCTACATTAACTTCACATGATAACTAATTAAGCTACCCCTATGGTTGTGGAGCAGGCCCAGCATTGAGCCAAGCATTTTTATCATCAATGTAAACTTATAATATGCTTGCCTACACAGTGTGCGTTTTATTAAGGATTTAAATTGCGTCTCATTCAGTTGAAGATTGTGAGGGGGTATTTTATTGTAACATTTTAAATGGTACCCTATGAAAGATGAGTCTACTTTAGCTAGCATGATGTTGAGATCTTACATATATGTGAGAGCGATGTAAAAACGCGGACTCGTCATTGATGATGCCTAGCCCTCCCCAGTCCAGAACCTTGAAGACATCCTCTAGTAGACAGGTAAACAGCTTCGGAGATATGACGTCTCCCTGTCTCACACCTCGCTGCAGAAGGATAGGTTCGGAGGTTTGAAAATTCCGAAGAATCATTCCATAATAATGTTTGCGACTTATTTCTTTTCTTTTTTCGCGGATGCGCTTTTTAGTTTCGCTGTCATACAATAAAATGATATTTAAAGACCCTTGCCCTTCGATTGACATAAGTTTTAAAGTGTACAAGGGTGTCTAAAGGGTTCAGTTTTCTGTTCCATACGTATATATCGTTACGTTGCTAAATAATAACAGCTGCTCGGTCCGATCTTCAGATTAAGCCGCGCTTGCCTAGGTTGGTCCGTGGATGGGTGACCATGGGACTCGAAACCGGCACGGACATTTTAGAGACGGTCGGCCCACTCTTAAGACAGAAAAACTACTAACATGAATTTTGAATCACCGAAGAAATGTTAGGCTGAAATACTATGCAGCGAGTTTGATACAGACTAGTTACGACTGCAGCTTTTAGTTCTGAGCAGTTATTTGAAAACTAAACTAAAAGAGAAAATCTCCACTCTAGCGAAGTTAGCTTTTCAAAAATAAAAGAGCCTTTATGTTAAAAAATTCTCGTAGGGTTCCATGTACGGAACGGCGCGCGGCCCTGTTAGGACATAACGCTGTAGGTAATCTGCAAAACGTCAATTTGAGAAAAGCTACTTTCTTTTTTGTAGTTATCCATCACATAAGCGGAGTATCGCTAGCTAATTCAATTAAGAGTATAACATAACATCACGCCTGTAATCCCCGCAGGGTTAGGCAGAGGTGTACCAAAGAGTACACACACATTTCACCAGTTATTTTTAAGTCCCATGTAGTAACACTTTGCCTGGAATCGAACCCATGATCACCAGTCGCGCTTGTGACTACTAGACCAACTAAAGGTTCCACAAGATTTAAAAAAACCACAAAAGCTTGAACACCGCCTAATTTTTGGTTTTAAAACTTAGTTCCAAACCTAATGCCGAGACCCCTCCCACTTTCCCAAACATAATGCCAGTGACCCCCTTACAATATGTATGGGGGTGGAGTCGAATGTGTTAAACTGGAAGCCGACCCCAATATTATGTTTTTGGTACAATTGTAGGTTGTCGGGAATTCGGGATATCGCAGACATGCGATACTATTAGATCGGCGATAGATGGCGCTGTTCGGGTACTTCACACAGCGACTGAGGTAAGGTTAGGTTAGTCGACAGATAAATAATACACAATCTTTTGTAATATTAATTTATTTTTATTTTGACTAGTCATGAATCAATTTTCATAATTATTTAAAATGTACCAGCAGTAACCTAACGTGGCTATAACAAGAACTAAACAATTATCATTAAATAAGTACTTGTCTCCCCTGTTCCAGTGGCTTCATCGTACGTTCTATATGTTATACTAAACTATTGCTTACTATTGTCTGCTTCTCAGCCAGTTTACTTACTACAGATAATTTTGTCAAGTTAATAATATCACATTTATATAAATTTATCGTTAGGCGGGGAGCCGGTCACACACACATTTATAAAATAAGTACAAAAACTCACAACATAACATGTTTTTGTTGTAACAATTTTTTGTTAGGCAATGATAAAATTTACAAAATACGAAATGTGGGAAAATCTTATAAAACTGTTATTACAATTTGCGAGACAAAAATAATTACATCTAAAACATATAGTTTTAACGTGTTCATAGTGAGCACTAGCCGTTTGCGGGGTACGTAGCACTTGTAACTTGTGTTGCAAGCGGAGCGTTGCGCACTGTTCGCTACGAACACGCTTCCTTCACTAACTCAAGTGAAACAAAAAGTATATATCATAGTAATTGTGTTAAAAAAATATATTTACAATAAAATTAAAGGGAGATCAAACTGGTATAAGTTCGTGTACATTTAATGGTTAACTACAAACTATGGACGATGATATTTTTTTAAATAGAAAAATACACTCTCAAAGATAAAATAGAAAAATAAATCGGCGCGTCAAGCGTCTAATAATAAGGCCCTTCGACGTATCGTCCGCTGCCGCCGGTCGCACAGTTGCACTGAAATGTTTATCGCACGGCCAGCCTCGTCCACGTGAGAGGACATACTAATTTTTACACTAATTAAAATATCACAAAGGATGAAGTATTTACATCGAATCAATATGTATGGCTACTCACTAAAACAAAGAGTCGGGTAGGAGGTCTCAGTGCGGCGGCTGCGTCAGCGGGCGTCGCGCAAGGTAGCGTCTGCGCGCCTCCGCCAGCAGCTCCTCCTTGCGGCGCGCCAGCCACGCCTCGCGCGCCGCCGCGCTGCGCCCGAACGGCTCGCGCCCGAACGGCTCGCGCTCGGCCCGCTCTGCCGCGCTGCGCCCGAACGGCTCGCGCCCGAACGGCTCGCGCTCGGCCCGCTCCGCCGCGCTGCGCCCGAACGGCTCGCGCTCGGCCCGCTCCGCTGGTGCAGCCTGGGCGGCCGTGGCGGCGGGTGCGGTGGCTGCGGGCGAGGGCAGGCGGCCCTCGAGGATGTTGTCGAGCGTGAGGTCAGCGGAGCCGGAGCGCGCCAGGTCGAGTGCGAGCGCGGCGCGCGAGTACTGCGGGAACACGAGCTGCAGCTGCGCGGCGGCCGCGTCCAGCTGCGCGCCCGCCAGCGCGCCCGGCCGCACGCGCGTCACCTCCACCGAGAAGCTCGGCAGCCACGACACGTAGCGCGAGCCTGCCGACACACATCGCACGTCACACAAGTGCCACAACACTCCCAGCCAACCTGAGTAGGTTGGCTGGGAGTGTAGTAAGAATTAGTGCAATGAAGGAAACCTACACTCGGTATTGGATGGATGCCACTGGATACGGCTCCAAGAAAAAGAAGTAAATCGAATGAAACTAACGTGATGGATATTAATTTAATGACAATTTAAGTAAAAGAAAAAGAATTGCAACTATCAGTGGTTGTTGGAGCGTAACTCCCAACAGTGAAATGTTATGTAAGTACTTGTTATGTAGACTTGTAAGGTCTTGTTATGTAAATGAGTAGACAAGTGACTCCCTTGATGGGTTTAAGTATATTTACACTATTAAATATTCAGTTAGAGAAATGCTCACCTAAACAGCAAAGATGTGCATAAATGAGTGCGATGTACATACTACAAAAAGACTGAAAAGCAAAAAACAAGCACATTTTGAATTAAACAAAACTTGGAAGCAGGCGGGGTTCATTTGAATATTAAATTATGAAAGGAAAATAGAATGGACCCCGCTTGCTTCCAAGTTTTGTTTAATTCAAAATGTGCTTGTTTTTTGCTTTTCAGTCGGGTTTTTTAGTTTTTTAACTACTTTTTTTATTTCTAACTTTTTAGTTCTTTATTGTTTGTTCTTTCGTTGGTCGCGTAAAATACTTCGCAGATGATTTAACTTTTGTGTTTGTTTATAGAATTTGTGACTTTGAATTTATTTTAAACATAAAGGTGTTATATATTTTTGTAATCTCCTTTTAAAACCCTTTATTTTGATACCCTACTCGATGGTAATGGATTTTTTTTATTTTTTCAAATCCACGATTTAGCCCCCAAAACCAGCAATTATCTTTATTTTTTAATTTTAATGTAGCCAGTGACACTCGCGCCATCAAGACGAATCTAACGACGTATATTTCATTCAAATCCCTTCATCCGTTTAGGAGTTATGAGGGAACAAAGAAACGGACATACATACTTACATACATACACGCCAAACACATAACCCTCCTTTTGGGCTTCGCCGCAGTCGGTACAGCGTAGCTCGTACAGCGGTCATTACCCATAACTACCATTACATATCGATACCCTCTATAACATGCGACCTAAACTGTAACTGACAATATGTGGGTGTACTATGCATAGATCTCTTCGGGGCATCAAGCGTGTTGTTATGTTATGTTAATCTGTGAACTAAATGTGCGTCATTTATTTAAGACGGTTTTCTGCACCTTCCTAAAAGCATGAGTCATTGTAGAAAAATATAGCAAGAAGTTGCTGTCGATTAGTTTAGTGTTAAATGAGCTAGCGATCCAAGAATGCAATCCGAGTCAACTCACATCTTGTCTCAAAATGATCTCGCAAGTTACACCAAAAGTAGCTTTAGTCAACGACTCGCTCACATGGGCTTCACAAAGTTCATAATTCATTCGTCGGGCTTGGTATAACATTTTATAACAAACTGCCATATTCTTTTCTAGACTTGCCATTTAATGCGTTTAAAGCCAAAGTAAAATCTAATCTTTGTTTAAAAGCTTACTATTCCATTAACGACTACTTAAATGATAAGAACAGTTGGTCGCTGAGTTGAACACAAGACAATGTTTGTTATTTATTTATGTTCTTTCTCCAAGATTAGTTTACTGATATGTTATGTCTTTTTTTATTATTATTATATACTTTTTTACTATTGTACTTGCTTGCCTTACTATTGTATCGAGTCTGGTTCTTCTAACCAACCTAACAGACAGATGTGTGCTGGGGAGTTTGTTCCTCCACTTCTTCTTTCCAGCAAAAACACTAGGAAGTGTCGAAGGGGGGCGTTTTGGGGGACTGTCTCTTGTAAATAAGTAAAGTAAAGTAAATTTTGACGTTCGAAAAGTGCTGATTATCAGCCTAGTTTGCATAAATGAGTTTTGCTTTTGATTTTGATTTTTGGAGGCTGGGTACTATACCGCACGAACCTCAACTACCAAGATACAAAACGTATGTAATGCTCTAACTTGCTAAGTTACAAATCCGATCAAGTGAAAACTAATAAAAGACCAGAAAGGCTGGAGTTACGCGCCAAATGCTACAAACTGCAAGTCCCTTACATCGTATACGGAAGTACGGGTCTCTAAATCATCACCTTTGGTGGGAGTACGCTGTTCTAGTCTAAAAGTTTTTGAAAAGTGTTACAGAGACTTTCTTATCATTTATGCAGTGGCATATGTGCGTGTTGGTGTTGTTGTACTGGGGCTTTCATCTCTAAAATCTACACTATCACCTTGCGCGCAGCCTTTTTCAAACCCCAGTTGTTTCCAAAAGATCTTTTAAATAAACAGCTTTCTAATGATTCAATCTCGAGCCCAATACTTGATACAGTGACGTGGTTGCACGATATATTACGCAATGTAAACATACTACGAGTACAGGGCAAGAGGGAATTGCCGATGTGATAGGTTCAGTCGCAGGTATAGCCGACCTGTGGGGATCCAGTCCCGCCCACGCGCCCGCACCAGCAGGTACACGAGGGCACAGCACAGCGCAGCCAGCAGCAGCGCGTCCACGCCGAGCTGCTGTCTCATCTAACGCATAGCCAGACGCGAGCCCGACCTCCCTCACTTTTGGGATTGCCAACGAAATTGTTTACCATTCACTGCATTGTTTCGATTGAAATTTTGATTGACGGCACCTGTTGCTGTGACTTACGTTACAAGTTTGAATCTATTTGTTTTTTTTTTTAACTTCTGACACTGCTTTTTGTTGCCAAAGAGTTTTGTTAATTTTCCTTCCTGTTAGTTTCACTTTAGAGTGGGTGGGAATCCGTCAGTAAATTCTTGATGATTTTGAAGAATATACGACTTCCTTTCCTTTTAATATTATGTGCATCCTATGACTCAAATTAAACAGCTTTTAGTCGTATTTATTGTCTATCATATTATTATTTGTCATGACGGAAGCCAAGCGTTCGGTACCTATCACTGTGTACTCACCGTCGAAGTGGAACAGATGGTTGGGATGCCTGGCGGCGGTGTGGTCGTGCGGGCGTGCATTGCCCGCGGCTGCCAGTGCGCGCCGGCACGTGGGGCACGAGGTATCCTACAGTACTCACCGTCGAAGTGGAACAGATGGTTGGGATGCCTGGCGGCGGTGTGGTCGTGCGGGCGTGCATTGCCCGCGGCTGCCAGTGCGCGCCGGCACGTGGGGCACGAGGTATCCTACAGTACTCACCGTCGAAGTGGAACAGATGGTTGGGATGCCTGGCGGCGGTGTGGTCGTGCGGGCGTGCATTGCCCGCGGCTGCCAGTGCGCGCCGGCACGTGGGGCACGAGGCGTCTTGCTGCACCCACTGGCACAGGCACGAGCTGGGGGAGGGGAGACAAGATAACGTCACTATCCAATACGAAGTGTTCTTTAAAATAGCGACCCAAATTTCACAAAATTTTGTCATAACGGTCGTTGTCAGGATTTTCAGTGATGCTGGTGACGATTTTGAGGAAACTGTCTAACAAAAATCGAAATGATAATCCAAGATAGCGACGAAATCTAGAGAAATATTGCAGCCGCCCATTTGTTTTTTTTTTTTTACTATAATATCGTTTTCAACGCTCCCGAAACAGACACCCAAACCATGAAAACGACTCATCACACAACAACATTTTAAGAATGATCACATATCACAACACGTAGAGATCGTTTATTTCACTCAATGAGCGTTTTCTGTCTTTGAACGTGACATGTAACTGAAATAACGAATAATAGAAAGAAGAAGACATGCTGAGTACATCCGAATAAATTGGTATGAGGGCAGAACAATGGTGAATGAACTTACAGCAAAACAGTATTTATTTGGCAGTAAAGTGTGTTAATTAGAAATCTTACTTGTGGAACAGATGTGAGCAGGGCAGCTTCCTGGCTTCCTTCATGGGCTCCCAGCAGATGGCGCAGTTGTCCTGGTTCTTCTCCACTTCTTCCTTGCTAGCCATCGGGTAGCTGTGGACATACTTCTTGTTAGTTGTTTCATTATCGCCTATGCTCTTTACCTAACAATAGGCACAGACCTTTTTCCGAATATTCCCATGCAGGCAGGAATATTTAGTGAGCAAACCGGGCTGGTTTGCTCACTAAATATTCCTGCCTGCATGTATTAAAATAAAAATTGGATGACATGATAAATCCACCAACTAGCCCTGAGCCCGCGTGGAGGATCAATGCCCACTCCCTCTCGCAGAGAGGGGGCCAGCGTGGAAGCAGTGGGAATGCTATCAGATGATATACAGTGTGTTTGGTGAATGGTTAACGATACTTGAAGGGCATAATATACATAATATACAGGGTTATTTCTAAAACACCGTTAACCTTGCAAGACTGTATTACTATCATCATAAACAACAACTTTTGTTCTATGACTTTTCACAAAACATAATACATTTACCAAAAACAAAAGTTCAAGATTTCGTTGTCCTATCTAACACATTTCAACTCTGTATTTTGCTGTACCTACCTACGCCTGTCGCGCACTGTCGTAACTCGCTACGCTACGATTACCCCGCCGCCCTTACCCCGCTCCCCTCGCTATTGTACTATCGTTTTCTTTTGTTTCGCAGGCTTGGTAACATTTAGAGCGTACAATTTAAATATTTTTATTTTTGTAAGTAAATCTGATGAATTAAAACGTGATGAATTTTTAAAAGTCATAGAACAAAAGTTGTTGATTATGATGTTAGCAACTTAGTCCTAAGAGGTTAACGGTGTTTTACAAATAACCCTGTATACACATGTCTGTCGACAAATACACGTTTGTTAATACTCCTAACCCAAGATCCAGGGTTTGTTCATGGTTCATGATTTTATTGGAAGAGTAAATGCCGAGGCTATCGAACTACGTTGACGAGGTTAGAGTTGGCTATATTTGTCGATGGAAATGAGTATATAATATGCCCTTAAAGTATCCTGTACATACATATGTATACATTTATTCGAACGTTTTGCATAATACCTACTGGCACTAGAAGATTGCAAGTAATGTTCTAACAAAAAAAGATATAACGATTTGTTGATTATTTTATTTAGCGTAATGCGTCAATGGGTGGCTTGTTTAAAGTTCACGTTTAGCAGCGTATAGTGACCGATAGCGTAGATACGGTGGGCGGTGCTCGGTGTGTGACGACACGTGGCGTGACTGGTGACGTCACTTGTTGTGACGCCTCGTCACACCACGCCAGATACAGTTATTGTACAAGTTGCTTTAATATTTCAACATCTTTTTGCATCTGCCTGGCTTTTTCTCAACTGTGTTGGGGCACTTGGGGCTGGTAATATAAAAAGATAGAGTAATACAAATAGGGACATTGCTTAACGTAATTCTTTTTCAAATGAACAAGTCCGCAATTCCTTAGACGAATGAACTAAAATAACAAGGAAATCATGATAAATAACCGGGACATACTAAAAATAATACAGAAAATGGGTAATCATAGATTACATAAAGCAACCACTTTAGTTGATTTGGAACCTTATAATAACAGAATAATTCCTACACTGACGGCATGCTATCAGTAACAAACCTGCCGTGACGTGGGCCATGTCTCTGACAACCTAATAGCGTAAGTTTTTATGCTATTACATCATAGTCATTTGGAAATCGTTTCATGGTTTGTCTAAACACGATGACACACCTACCGATCATTATCAACATTTTAACTATTTAACACAAATATAAAATTTTAATCCACGTCTTACCACTGTGCTTACATGAACCAGTTTAGTTGACAAAAAAAATGTAATTAGTCCGTCAGATAGATTTTCAATAAATATTGGACTTTTATTTTTTAGGTAACTAAAAATGAAGAATACAGTGCTTCGAAAACTCGTGTGACGTCACATTGCAGTACATCTTTACCGCAAAGTGATGTCACAAGCCCCACTCATGATATTTGACACGTTTTATATTTGCCACTTTTTATTAATTTGATAAAAAACGTAGGAAACATTCCTATTGAGTACTTCCATCATTTTAATCGTCGGTCCCTTGAGTGAGGTGTGCCATTTGCATAAGTTAGTGCAGTCACTGAGTAGCCGTCGCACGTGCAGGGTACGTACTTGCGGCTCATGTGCGTGGCGAGCTCGGTGTAGAGGCGGTGCCGCCGCACGCGCGCCTGCAGCTCGTGCAGCAGGTGCCGCAGCTGCATCAGCAGCACCAGCGACGCCATGGACACCAGCATGTTGCTGTACACCACCATGTGCAGCACGTGCAGCAGCTCCACCACCAGCGACACCGACTGCAGGGACAACACACGTTACTACACCAACCTGTTCCTGATACATGCTACTATTTAGAACAATGTTCAATGCTGTTGTTGTTTCAATGACGTTTTCCTAAGCAAGCAGCGTAATTGCGTAACCCCGTCTGGATTACAATTGGATCTTTTTACTAGTTTCAAGAACAATAACAAATGAATACATAATTCAACCACTCAGTAGGACACCAAGGCCTTTGCGCGGCACGCGAACATAAACGACATCATCCGACGAGCTCTTGCCACCGTCCAGCTGTATTAGAACCCATGGCTTGGTATGCGACGATGCCAAAAGTCCGTATGAAATGGTTTTATTTCCATGGAAGATTGTAGGCTTTTAGTGTGGGACGCATCTCGGGCGTTATTCCATCTTCCGAGCTCATCGTGCTGTTATGCGACTGCCACTGCGGCTACGCAGAACCCCAAGCAGCGTAAATACTGGGTGTAAAGTAACCCTTCACACATACGTCAACCAAGCATTCTGTACATCAAACTAAGTACCCCTACGCAAAATTTTTTGCTGGGAAACGACTTTTTTTTTTGGTCAAAAATCACATTTTACGGTAACACTCAATGTTGCACTCTTGAAACATTGTGCTAGTGGGAGCTTTGAATAGTAAAGGGGCTATGGAAGTAATTTAAGTAAAGTTATAACCTGAAAAACTGGTATTTACAAAAACAACTGTGCAAAATTTGGAACTTTGACCCCCAATATCTCCGTAACTAGGGGGTTCCCAGGTATGGTCTAGAACCAAAAAATGATCGCAGTGGTGGGGAGAACAAGTGCCCTTCGTTTGCGTTAAGGGTACTTTTACACCCTTTAACATTATTGGTTATTATATTTTCAAGCCGCTTGGAGACTTAAAGATAAAATTAGGTCGGTGAGGTCCGAGTGCTCCTAGCCTTTTTAAGGAAATTTAGTTCACCCTTGTCGTGACCCAAGGGCTGGCTGTTGCAGTCTCTCGGGGACATGTTCCATTGTTCCTAAAACGGTTTTCCTATAGCTACAATGGTTACAACCTGTTAATTTGTTACATCTTTACATTTTCGGAATCACTGTTCAGTTGCTGAGTCGATGGCCGCCAGTGGCGAGAGGGTTAGAGGTTAATCGAAACTAATGAGAACTTTATTTACTACTATTTGTACTGTTCCTCGGATGGTAACTGGCGAGCAACTTGAATACCTCGGCAATGTCCAACTAAGGTAGGCTGACACTTTCTGCATTCACAACAATCTATGGCGCTTGGTAACGATGCAATCTTATCTAATACTAATGATGCAATGAACTCTGATGTGATATGATGTTATCATATCATTTGATTGATCGACAGCCAACGATAGCAGGATTACAAACATCTCATCATTCAATGTGACTTCTTTCAAAAACAGTGCAAGTGAGCACTGTGTGTGTGTGTGTGTGTAAATGACTGTGTCGATGACTTCGATCAATCAGTTCACAGTATGGGGCTCAAGTACCGAGCGTTGGCCTATGATAGGCTTTGCAAAAGGTAAAGCATAACTAAACTGAAAATCCATCTCCTTTTCATCATCCATTTCTTTATTTGTCCGGGCTTTGGCCCTCTGTCCTAACTTCAACCGGTCAAGTCAGCCTTAGCTGCCTTCATAAAGTGTATATTTGTAGCAATGGTAGGTACACTAGTATACTCACGTCGAACACGAGATGCGTGTAGTAGGCGACGGGGCCCGCCACGTCGGCCTCGTACAGCTGCAGCACGTACCGCGCCGCCACGTGAAGCACAGATACCAGCACTAGAATGCACTGCAACAACACAACACAATATCTTTACAGCACTTACTAAACAACCGCCAAGGCTGGCTTGTTCATTCATTAGCGGGAAGGAACACTACATCGAAATAAAAGGAAAATATGCGAGGGCACCCTTTGCTCTGGCGGAGGACAGCTTCCGCCTGAGCAAAGGGTACCCTCCCATACTTTCCACTGATCGGGCAAGCATGATTATTGAAAATGATAATGAAAATGAAATCTTTATTTGTAAATTTAAACTACAAACAAAAAAAAGGATAAAATAAAATTTAGGTATTAATTTTTTTATAGTAAACAAAGCGAGTTTATAGTCCTTGGTCTAATAATTTGCCACATAATTACAAAAATTACATAATCCTCAGATCATCTCGACAGATCGCTACTATTGTATATCTAGACTGGTAAGAGGAGCCATTGAGATTACCCAATATATATAAGAAATTCAACCGGGACGATAGGTTTAAACTGCTGAGAGCCTGGAACCCAGTGGTTCAACTGTGTAAAAACCGAAAACGTGTTGAAAATAGTTCGCGAGTGGACACAATGAGTTTCGTGTGTCGGGTACAGAATCGAGTTGTGAGCGACTGTGGTAGCGTTGTGGTAGATGAGCGCAAAAAATGAACAAGAGAGAAAGTCTAACTTATTTCACAGGACCTATGTAGAAGGTACTTATATCATTGTACATATAACGAACATAAGCTTTAAACATGACTCAATCACCAAGTTATTTGCATTTGTATAATAATTGCAGAGCTGCTAAATTACTGGAGTAAGTATTTTTATTGTGTTGACATTTTTTGTATTGTATTGTTTTTTTTGTGTTGTAACTTACAGATATTTATATACAAACATAGTCTACACGTCTACTCTACACTCCATACACCCCACAACGGTCCATCATGGCCCATCACGTAAGCCACGGGTCACAGACTACCACATATTACCTCACAAGCGACCGATACGGAAGCTTCTGCAATGGTATCGAACTCTACTGACCTATGTTACTCATTCAAGGTTCTGTTACCTCACATTCTGTTGGCCACATTCTGAACACATGACGTTACAAATGGACTCAATTAAATGATTCCTTTATTCGAGAAATATCTTAACCTTGCACTTTGGCGAATGACGGTCGTCATGCATACTACATAATTATTCAAGCTTAGATTTGAACAATGGAAATTAAAATTAATTTCGCTTTGACACTAGGCATTGATCTGTTTATATGTTCAGCATTAAAATAACATAACGTGCTGAAGTATTTTGATAAAAAAGTTCCCAAATAGCCCTCTAGAACAAAAAAAATATAGCAGTGATGGGGATAACAAGTGCCCTTCGTTTGTGTTAAGGGTACTTTTACACCCTTTATATATGGAGAAGGAAGGTTTGACCTGCTGTTTGAAAATCCAGGGTAAAAAAAAATTAGGAAATTGGTGACTTACTTCAGCAGCCATGAAGGCGAAGGTGTCCCGTCCAGCAGGCAACCCCCACGCAGCCGCAGCACCCATCAGCGCGGTTGCGGCCGCCAGGATCCCGCCCAGCAGGCTCGCCAGCCGCACGTGAGCCCAGCCGCCCGTGTTCGGCGACGAGGATAACTGGAGACACAAAGTATCAGGTCAGGATTGCTCATTATGGCTGTTTCGCTTCACAATGGCTTCACGAGCTTTACGACACCTTTCTGGGCGTCGGATAACTGCTTTCATTTGTACCTCTTTGACTTTCGTCACATTATAACGGAGATCCGGCAGATCTAATGCACTAAAATATAGCGACTAATCTTTCAACAGAAAAACCATAATACTCTCTTATTTTGGCTGAATGAAGTTCCGTATTAGTAGAAATTTGTCTGTGACTCAGTGGAAACTACAGTTTATTATAATCGGAATTTTCCTATGCTATCTAATTACAAAAGAAAATTAGTGCATCAGTTATTTATCAATATTTTCGGGTAATAGTGTGCAACGAGACCAACAACTGAGTGATTGTAGCGTGGGCCGTTGTTATTAGGTAACGCATAGATATCACTGTGCAGCTATGTTCGTATCGCTACCTGTTGCATTCAGCGATAACACCACGCACTGATATGTCACGAACTTACCTGCAACTATCGAATTCACACGTCTCAACCAATTAAAATAAACACAAGTCTGGTACTGGGTAGGAAAGGACTTTAAAGGAGCAACATAAAGTTCAAAAGGACCTATAATAATTTTCAAATCAAATCAAATCCAAATCAATTATTAGGCCAGTTACAGGCTCATTTGAATAGTCAAATTCTCGTACCTAGTAATCTGTCCCTGATAAATTAATGTACATCGTGTGAATGTGTGTCTATGTTCCCTTCATCATCAGATTATGTGGTAAACTCAGCCATTAATTAATACAACTTACAAGTTAATCTCTTGCGATTTAAGTTGACCTTATCTCAAGGTTTGTTAATTAGCACATTATGTCACAGACAGACATGAATACATGATGTGACGTATGTACAGCCGCATCAGTCAACACAGTGCTTTTAGCAGTTTTTTTTTTGTTATTGGAGGGGATGGGAAGTCATCAAATAACCCCTCCCGCTCTTGGGCAGAGCGAAAGGGAGTGTCAGAGTTCTACTGACTAAAAACTAAATATGACGGCACGGTAGGCGCAATGGCTCAAGCAATGGACTGCTGCGCTGCGTGCCGCGGGTTCGATCCCGCACTCTCAGTTAGTTGTATCGGGTCTGTGTATTTGTGTATGCAAGTTTAAATGTTTGTGAACGCACCGATTACGATACAGGAGAAATACCCAGTGTAGGGCAACGTTTAAAAAAAACACCCATGTTCCTTTTAAGCCTTTTATGTCGAGGCCGCGGTATCTCTTACAACAACCCGCAGCCACTAGCAGATCAACCTCAAACAAGCATTTGACAGAGTTCAGATAATGTGTATAATAGTAAAGGACTCTTTAATAAACGGCCTAGATATTTTATTGAACCAGAGGTTGTCTGGGCTCATTTGGCGTGGGTTTTAATAGTGTAAGGAATAGTTTAGTACATGCCAGATGCTCAAGGCAATGAACAATGAAGATATTATGTTAGCAGTTGTTTGTTATATCGAGCAGATTCACACACGGCTAGCTCGCGCATTTTTGTATGCTATGCGTATGCTCTTATCTGCTCCGCGGAGATAATTAATTTTCATCACTTCCGTCTGCATTTAGTTTGTATACGGGATGCTGAAATTAAGTTTTATAATTTAGAGGTCGAATTGAACTAGACAAGTACAACAGCGTCATGAATTCAATGTTAGTTGCTTGCGGAGGAAATGAACAACAACTATTACACGATTTTTGGCATAGTATAAAATAAATTTCCTAATGCTAACTGCGCACAATTAAGGAAATAAAACACCAAGGGTATTTATTTATAAATCGTGTAGTTCAGGGGTGTCTCATGCTAATGAAATGTAAGTAAACACGTGAGTGGACCTGTGTGTTGTGTATCGTGTAGCGAGCCCCCTACAAGGTTGCTTACAGCTTGTTTTGCATATGAATGCATGGCACTGATCTGTGCATGTGCGGTACAGAGGTTGTTGCGATTTCTTATTCATGGCGGTTTCGTCGAAAACATTTATTTGGTTTTTTACCCTACTGCCAAAGGATGGTTATGAATTGCCATACCATCGCGCGTTTCTTGTACTTATGTATGTTTTAAGTAATTAGATTATATACCCTGCGTCAATAGGAGATTTGGTAAGTCACTGTTTGAACAACCGAACAGACAAACATGTGACGTATTGAACTGTTGCTTTACGTTCCAATTCGTGACTTTGTATCTTAGTTCTTCATAAAACATCTTAAACGAAAAAAAGGCAAATAATATGTAAAACCTGCGGTTTCATTCTATAGACAGGTATTTAGCAGGCTATTGCTAAATTACACATTTAGTACCCAAAGGACCAACCTGTTTATTATGATAATCAACAAATCACAGACACGATCCATGATGGTAGCATACAATTTAAGTATGTCGTTTATTTAATATTCATTAATTTGACATTTAAAATAAGACATAGCCAAAAACAATCATGAACCTGTGTGTGTTCGTGATGGGTGGGAAGCAAGGCAAGCGCGGCTTTTTTGAAGATCGACCTGAAAGGCTGTTATAAATAATAACAGTCGCTCGGGTCGATTCACGAAAGGATCAGCAGTTTTTTTTTTTAAATACAATGGATGGAGAAAAGAACACAAAGAAGTAACGGATTGTAAAATCCCTTATACAATCCGTTCCTTCATGATGTTTAAGAAGAGGGAGTGAATGACAAGGAAACAAAACTTGCGCCGACTTCAAAAAGTTGAATTGGACAAAGGCAAAAAGAGAAAGTAACCAATAAAATCATTCTGCATCCATGGAAGCTTTTGGCTTATCCTTTAAACATGGAACCTACATGTGCATCATGTGATGAGAACCAAGTGATCGCGTCCATATCGTATTAGCAGATGATTGGATTTGAAAAATCTAGCATTAACTGGGTTGTGGAGGTCAGATAGGCAATCGCTCCATGTAAAATACTGGCTTCAGCTGCATCGGGTTAGACTGGAAGCCGACCCCAGTTGAACATAGTTGGGAAAAGGCTAGGCAGATGATGATGATAGATGATTGATTTTTCACTAATTCGTATTCTACATTAAGAAGTAGGTACTTCATATTTCAAATAACAAAGATATCAAATTAAAAAGTATTCAGGACTTCCTGCTTAGCTTGATATTCATATCGGGTTCAGATCGCACAAGGTTTACATATATTTCAGCCAGGAAAGGATACCGTACTAATGACACTGAATCAAGCATCGCTAATTTTAATTATGTTTAAGTACTTACTGCCGCACTCAGAGATATTTAATGCGTACTTAAGCCGTCCCTTAGTAAAGGTTTGACATATTTTTGTATAAGAAAACTGTCAAACCATTACTAAGTGATGGCCTAAGTAATCATTAAAGCTCTCCGAGTGCGGCAGTTAGCTTCCACATATTAATTTACATTAAACCGATCTCTGTTTTTTTAACCGTACGTTTAAACTTAACGGCTACCAATATCTAACAATTTTTATTTTTTGGAGGGTGGAAATCATCAAATAACTCCTCCCGCCCAGGGAGTGTCAGACTTCTACTGACTAAAAACCACTCATGTTCCTTCTTAGCCCTTTGTGTCGAGGGCGACGGCGCGGTATCTCTTTCCAACAACCCGCAGTCCCGACGCGCGACGGGAGCAAGTTTGAACTTGACCTGTGGAATTTCCACAACAGCGACAACCTCCGTTGTAATAATATCAAAGATTTTGCTAAGGTAAACAATGGTGGAAACAATCGGTGTGACTGACATGACAAGAGTGTCTCACTCTCAAAGTCTCAACACAATACCGCATAGCACAGGTCAGACAATGCGTCGCCCTTTAGCTTGAGATATGTGCAGGTCATTGTTTGCTCTACGACAGTTTTTATCTCGAGGGCCAGCTCACGACGACTGAATGACTAATTATTGTCATTCATCATCATCATCATCATTTCAGCCCGGAATCACCCACTGTTGGGTATAGGCCTCCCCTTTTTTCTGACACTCCTTTCTGATCTGTGAGTCCCTCATCCATCCGTTTCCCGCGCTCCTGACCTTATTGTCTTTAACCACTTCAATTACAGACCTACAATTAAATCTGTGTTTTTTCAACATCTTTTTTTTTTATTTAAATTCGAATTATTTAAGCTAGATGCACACCATATTTGTACGCCTCCTGGCATAACATAGCGCTCTGTACACCAAACTCAAGATCTGTATTTCTTAACCTGTGTTAACAAATAAAAGTGATTTGATTTGATTTTTACATATCTACACCTGAGATTCTCAACGATCTAAAATAGGTGTAACCCTCACGGTTCTTCAAAATAACGTTAACGTCGATATATTTTAATACTACAAAACAAAAACTGAAACTGTCAAAGAATAATAGAGGTCGGTAAACACTTTAATTATTGGGGGCGAGGGGCCGAGAGTGGACTAAACGGGTAAGTATTTCACTCTTTATGCTAAAAAAATAACATAGGAAAATTAACTGTACTACTATGCAAATACATTAGAGACTATTTGTTAAACGTGGGCTTGCTTATTATCACAGTCAAAGTAGGTCAAAATGTAAAAGAACACAACATCCATGAGTTTACGAGCACTAAGCCAATAGAATTTAAATATGACGCCCCCGCCTCCTCTTCCAAAGGCTAATCAAATCTCTACGCAAATTTACTGTCAAACGCTCTGAAGTAGATGGCATGAGAAACCAGACAGCCTTTGATGATCATATTACTCACTCCCACTGCAATAAACCGGAATATTGTCTATAGAGTAACAAGTAGTGGTAGTTCAGAGACTACCACCAGCAGCCTACCAGTAGCAAAGGTTTAAGCCCAAGCATTGTGTTTTGGTCCACAATCTACAATAGACGCTCATGAGAAAATAACATTGATGGGAATATTCCATTATGTGAGAAGCGTATTTATTTATGATACTGCTTGTCTATTAATACACTATTTTATTCACAGTATATTGTGTACGACACAACTGAATGAACATAATAAAATAATTGAGTGTGTGTGTCCTCTGATCCGAATCGTGTTGACCGGCTATCGACACTAATATTTTCATCATCAGTGTATTAATACATTAAACTTGTTGTTTGGTGATGTCGTGCGTTCAAATTAACAAACAATGTAACACGTATATCTTCGACAACACCTTCACGTCTATTTTTACCGACCGGACCGTTCGAAAAACCTCGATTTACTTGTTGAGTAGATACCTACTTATTGATTATTTTTAACGTGCCAGTTATTTATAGAAGCTCGACTGAACAAGGAATTACCAAAATCTTACAAACGAGTTTTGAACTGAGAGAGGTGCAACTGCACACGTTATTTTACGTCATATCAGCTAAATGGAGATCGAATCCAAAGAGGTGCAAGAGGAAACTGCTAGCATATCAACATACTAAATATGGCACCATTATAATCGATTAGTCACCTTTATAGTCTCCAATACAAACATACAAAACCCGTACCACAGGACCAAAAAGAATCCCGTAGCTCGGTAGCTTAGTGTTTAGTATAAAGAACTCGGTACTCACATATTCGTACCTATCCTTGCACAACTGCCCCAGCAGGTGCAGGAAGCCGACGAGCGTGAACCAGGAGCACCACAGCAGCACCTCATCCATGTACTGGACGTTGATGACGCCGAACACGAAGATGAACTTGTAGAACACATAGTTCCAGAACTTGTCTTTGACGCGCTGTGCCTCGGCGACCCGCAGTTGGCCGAAGACGAGGCGTTGAACGCCGAAGCCGAATACCGCCAGCGAACAGTAAGCTATGTTGATCAGGGTCTGTAACAATTACAATAAGACGTTAGCGATAAGATATTTGAGCACACGGAAAAGCACACAAATAAAAGCTTAATAGGTACACTTTGCTGAAAATCTACCGTAACGTGAATTAGTGCATTTTTCTATTCTAAGGTATAAAATAGTCCTGTCGGGGCTGCGGGTAGTCCTCTGGTTATCGCGGCCTCGACATAGAGGGCGAAGAAGGAACATGGGTGGTTTTTAGTCAGTAGAAGTCTGACACTCCCTTTCGCTCTGCCCAAGAGCGGGAGGGGTTATTCAATGATTTTACACCCACCAAAAAAAAAAAAAAAAAAAAAAGGTATAAAGTAGTTCTGTGGAGCAGGCCGACCTAAAAAGTGTTTCAGACCCCTTTGGTAAGTCGACTCTTTGTAACCGAACAAAGTGCTCTTTGAAGCCGAGAATGCTCGCGAAACAAAAGGGTGCATGCTGCAGCCTGTAGGTCAGAAAATATGGAATGAAGCTATAACGTAGAATGTTTCCTTCACAATTTTTTTATTAGATTTTTCTCTGTTATATTAGACGAATTAATTGAATGATTAAAATGTTATTTCAAAAAGTTACTGGAAATTAGCAGTATTTCTGCAGCAGCGTATAACAAATTTGAAATAGCAAGGAAAATTAGGTATTTGTTGAATAATCGATTAAACAGGTAAATTAAATAGTCGTAGGTGCAACGTTATCTGAAATAGAAAAATGTGCGTCTTAACAAGTTAATAAAACCGAAAACAATACAACTAAGGTTGTACATGCGAACGGCTTATTGCAATTCGTCGATTACGATTGTTAAACTGGTCTATCATTGATGTCAGAATGGTCTATCATTGATCTCATAATTGTTGATTTTGACAACACCAAACTTGTCAAAATCAACAATTATCAAATCAGTGATAGATCATTCTGACACTATTGAATAGCAGACTCGGAGCCCTGGTATCGTACGCTTAGGCTGACAAAACGGAAGATTTTTAACGAGAGAGCTCTGAATTGTTGGAGGGTAAAACCGGTTCGGGAATCATAATATTATTCCCAATAGTCTCAATTGTGACTGACTCTGTAAGACAAAAAGCTAACTTAAGAGAAACTAAGCCACGCTAACTCATTACCCGCACCACTAACCTTGCAACTAAAACAGCTGTTGAGACCCTGGCCTTCTGTCTACAGTACGTCTATGGCGGTCGTTAGCAAATAATAACTTCACTAATCATCACCACAGTCTGTATACAAACAAAATCAAACCGGAATTGTTTGAGTATTATCATTATGATACTAAACCACAAACTCGGTGGGTGATTGCGCTTTATTTTTATCGTTTTATTTTCAGCAATGGCGTACAATTTGACGGCAACTGTCCTTAACCAGAGGTATACAGTATACCATAATATTATTTAATAAGCTTCCGAAAGAACAAAGTGAACATTAATCAGAAATAACAGTATTACAAAACTATTATTTATTGTACATCTTTAGTGAAACTCTCGGTGTTCTGCTAGGTGGCAGATCCGCTGAAAATGTTTATATTATGCTTGAACCTGGCTTCTTCCTACCCACACACCTATGCAGCACAGACATGGTCCCTAACCAAGCATCAAAAGTCCGCACTCAGAGTCTGTCAGCGAGTAACGGAGCGTAGTATCCTTGGAGTTAAGCTCACTGATCACATAAGAAACTCGATATTGCGTTCCGAAACTCAAATTGCCGATATAAGTCACACGGCTGCCAAGCTCAAATGGAACTGGACTGGCCATATCTGCCGCATGCCGGAGGCGCTGTGGGCCAAAGCAACCACGCAATGGGTTCCAAACAACAGCAAACGACAGCAGGCAGGCCCAGAAGGAGATGGCGGGACGAACTGGATTCGTTTTGCAGGGATTGGCAAACCGGAGCACTGGATAGGGTTAAGTGGAAAAAGTTAAGGGAGGCCTTTGCCCTGCAGTGGTACACAAATGGCTGATAATAATAATATGCTTGAACTCTTGGTGCTTAAGAGTTTTTGGTTCTAATCTCCTCATCTGTCACAACTTCGATAAAGGCCAACTGAAATGCAGATTTAGAAAGTATATTTGAAAAACCAACACTCCATTAATAATGGTACTAAATCGTTCTTGAGAGGTCTGTTAACATCCAAACCTCAGAAATTCGGTTGCGGTGCGTCAGACACGAACAATGTGTTTCCAAATGTTTTTAATCGAATGGAGTATACATGGTGTAAATCAACCCTTCACACATACGTCAACCAAGCATTCTGTACATCAAACTAAGTACCCCTTCGCAAAAATTTTTGCTGGGAAACGACTTCTTTTTTTGGGGTCAAAAATTTCATTTTACGGTAAAACTCAATGTAGCACTCTTAAAACATTGTGCTAGTGGATGCTTTGAATAGGAAAAGGGTCATGGAGGTTATTTAAGTAAAGTTACAACCTGAAAAACTAGTATTTACAAAAACAGCTGTGCAAAATTTGGAACTATGACCCCCAATATCTCCGTAACTAGGGGGTTCACAGGTATGGTCTAGAACAAAAAAATGATCGCAGAAGTAGGGAAGGACAAGTGCTCTTCGTTTGCGTTAAGGGTACTTTTACACCCTTTATTATTATCTAGAAGGTACTACGAATACAGGCCGGTAGATAAAGGAAGATGAATGTATCAATAACAAGGCGTTAACAAGTTTGTGGTGGCTGACCTTTACCTGCTTGTCTTATGCCCGGTTCCTATAAACAAGAAACGAGTCGTTTTGCTTACGGATAGTAGTATTTTCAACGAGACGTAGGCCAAAACCGTTCCTATAAAAAACGTTTCGTAAGTTAAGTTACCGATAGATCAGTACCTACGGATGGGAGGGTTACGAATAACGAACTGTAAGCTAAATGTATGCAGATGTGGGGCGATGGTGTTCCTATAACAAAATAGTAACGTCAACGAGCTGTCAAAGTTACGAGTCGTTTACAATTTGTTTACCGCCCGATTTTGGTCGGTTATTTGCAAAAGTTTTACTTATTTTGCGTTGTTGCTGTTTTAAAAACATATTTCTTGGTGTTTATCGCACAACTTAGCAATTTAGTGTAATTTTTAATGCTTCATAAGCTTCACTACAAGTAAAATCAAAATTAAAGTAAATGAGAAGCTCATTTTTTATTAAATTTTTGGAAGATCTATTTCTGTTGGCCTGCCACTTTGCATTAATGACAGAAAAAAATAAAGATGTACCAGTGATGAAAACAGTATTTTTATACTGTTTTGTTGTCTGACAGTAAAAAGTATAATGTTGTGAAAAACAGTACCTATAATACCGTTTTTAACAGTTTAGTTGGGAACCCTAGGGGTAACGTCCATTGTAGAGAGTAATTAAGTACTTAAGTAAAAAAGTAAGAATTTCCTATAGCAACGGATATATTATGTTTTACGACAAAACCTTAGAATACCATTATCAAAACAATGCTCTGTGCCATAAAATTTAATTCACAATAGTGCAATATTATACAAATAGAAAACTTAAACTTAGAATGCGTGTCAAGTCAGAGCCTTCAGAGGTCAGACGCTCTCCATCGCGTTTTATTCACTTCAGTAGCCAGAACAGAATAACATTTTTTTTTTTTAAATTAAATAATGAGATTTCTTCAACACCAATATAATAAAATAAACATAAAAGTTAAGTTTACTGTATAAAAGTATAAATATGTTGTATTTTGTGTAATATGCACATGGATTTACTCTAGTTCTAAACATTCCTAATTTGTAATAACGAAACGCAAGGAGGGTCGAACATGTGTTGACCGAGGGCTTTGGTAAGTGGGTAACCAACACCCGTTCGTCGCAGGTAGAAGTGGCAAAAACTTTTAGGAACGCCTTTTAACGTCCGTTACTCGTTACTCAAAAACGAATGGTATCTTTTGCACAATAACGAATCGTTGTTTATAGGAACCGGGCATTAGTAGCACAATGCTATACTTGTATCTTGATATTCTTGATCACTTTACATATTAATTGTGGCCAGTTTCAAGTTTTAGTAGGCTTTTAAGGACAGTGACTGTTAGTCACTCGGATTTCCAAAAGACAGTACTTTAAAGGGCCATTGTCAGACAGTAATTTTAATACGACTCTCAAAGCAAATGCAAAGTCAATGGTAGGTGTAGGTGATTTTGTCTCTCTTTACGTTTAGGACCCTTTTCGTTCAATGTATCGACTCCCTGTTTGCTGTTTTGTGTTTACATTTTTGTAGATAGCAAAGCGCCAAGACGACCTACATATAAAGATATACCTACAGGTATATAAAGCGAGCCTCTTTGAAAATGATATGTATTCAAGTAGTGTGAAGATCACAAAGAAGGTCAGGTTGCAATTAACGATAAAATGTCAATGTTTTCCTTAACTCAGGTAACAAAACTAGCAACAAACCTCAGCGTCCTCAAAAATGCAGCATCTGCTAAACCTTTTTGAGATGATGTTATTGCGTTCTCCAAATATTGATCCTTAACTTTTATTGTTTGAATGTTGTTTTTAAAAGCTATTCTAATGGATAACAGATGAATTTGTCCTGCATTGATGCATTACACAAGAGCTGAGAAAATTCGCACAAGCACATTAATGTTTCAACCCAAAAGAAAAATCTTACTGGGTACTTTTGGCGACTTTAGGATGAAGATGACTTATATAATTTGAACATGGTTCACGCTCTAAATGACGGAATTTAGGGCGTGAATTCTATTGATTTCTCAGGGTAATAGCAGCAGCACCGAGGACTGGCTCCAAGATCTGTATAGACTGCCGGAATTTATTAGAAAACACATCTCACGCATTACAAACAATCCCACTAGCTTATCTAATCACTTTCTTTTCTGCTTCGTGAATTAGGGATCATTGGACTTAACATTGATGTACAATGTATTTGTAGGTGTTTTTAGGTCTAAATTAACATAGTAACGTTGCTGTATGAACTAACCGCAGCTTGCTAATGAGCGCGGTCATCGACTCCTCGAACTGTGCAGTACACACGTGAAGCGAGGCCCGCGAACGATGAGTCAACGGTATGGAGCTGTTAGATCGAGGCTTGGGAACATTGGCAAGTAGGCAAGACGTGTTCTCATCACACCACGCTGTGGTTGACGTTGACGTGGCTCTCCACTACTGGTGTCGAGTTGCGTGGGAATAATACTAATACTATGTTATTTATACCTATAATATCGTTCCTAACCGTTGTATTTTCCCAGGGTATTAAGCTGTTACTTGCATTTGTATATCCCTTGGGTTATTTACATTTGATTTCTTTACTTGCTAGTCTTTAGTTAGTGTCGAGTTTACACTAAAAGTGCCAATGCAAACAATTATTTCCTTGCATCATTCATTTGCTGTACAAAATTGAAAAACTCTACAAAGTCAAATAAGTCTGTAAAGTTTATAAACACTCTATTAACATAATAAGGTCTAGCGATAAGGTCATAACGCTGATCTTCATACAAGTCAATTTCTATAAATGGTGCACATACGTGGACGTTAGCACTGGTACAGCACTCAATTCGCAATAATAAACTAATTTGCAGCAGACGGTAGCCTTGCTGCTTGAAACAAGGTGAGGACTTGACGTTTATACTATTTTCGTTGTTGTTATATTTTAATAAAGACTGGACGATGATAGCAATAACCGTGACAAGGCCTCCAATGAAGTAATGTCATTTTGAAAGAAAGTATAGAAGATTATGACACCTAGTGGCATGACACGTCGACGGCAACTTTGTGTTCTTCTTTAGACATAGTGGAGTATATGAATAGGCAATCAATTCATTCGATTAATAAGTCAATTACCCCAAATTGAAAGGGGCGTAGTCTGGTAGGTAGGTACATAAACACATCACTCTAATACATATTATAAAGGCAAAAGTTTGTGAGTGTGTATGTTTGTTACTTCTTCGCGCAAAAACTACTGAACGGATTGGGATAAACTTTGGTACACAGATAGTTTATAACCTGGATTAACACATAGGATAGTTTTTATCCCGATTTTATCTTCCCGTGGGATAATTTTCGAGTTGTAGCGGGTGAAGCCGCTGGCAACAGCTAGTTTATAATAAAAATAGACTAACTGCCGCACTCAGAGAGCTTTAATAATTACTTAGGCCATTACTTAGTAATGGTTTTGACAGTTTTGTCATACAAAAATATGTCAAACCTTTACTAAGTGACGGCTTAAGTAATCATTAAATATCTCTGACTACGGCAGTTAGTACATTATTCCGGTAGTAGAACTGGCTAGTTCTGGTGCTAAGAACCTCTTATTAAAATGGGAATATGTATCGTAATTTCCGTCCGCCTCTCTAAGCATTTGCAGTTTTCTGTACGAACTGGAGAGAGGAAACACTAACTGCCGCACTCAGAGAGCTTTAATGATCACTTAGGCCATCACTTAGTAAATGTTTTGACAGTTTTGTCATACAAAAGTATGTCAAATCTTTACTGAGTGACGGCTTAAGTAATCATTAAATCTCTCTGATTACCGCAGTAAGATAAAGAAAGGCTAAATTAAGTCTTTCAATTGCCTTTAATACTTTCTAAGCAATTACTGTTACGTAAGTACCATACGAATATTACTAATAACTATGTAATCACAATCACAAGAACGTGATTGCAATGAATAGACGAAAAGCAAAATTGTTATTTCTACAAATATCTGTTTTATTACTACACTAGCTGATCCGCGCAACTGCGTCTGCGTCACAATAATTTATAGCTTACAACCTTCCTCGATAGATCGACTATTCAACATAGTATATTTTTTCATTTCTTTTCTAATGTGGAAAGAATTTTCAAAGTCGTCAGAGTAATTTTTGAGTTGAATCGTAACAAACAAAAAATCTAATCTTTCCTCTCTATATTATTATTTTAGATTACCTATATTATTCATTAGAGAATTACTATAGGTACATATCATCATCATCATCATAATCAGCGTTATATTGGTCCCACTGTAGGGACTCAGGCCTCCTCTCTAGGAGAGGGGTGGGCTATTATCCACCACGCGGGCCCAGTGCGGATTGGTAGATGTCACATATCTTCGCCTGCCTGGGTCCGAACCCACAACCAACTGTTCGTAAGTCGGGGCCGCCACCACTGGGCCACCACTGCTCACAAAACAATAATACTTTGTAAATATTATGGTGCAATAAATATTTTGAATTTGAAGTTCCCGGAGGCCAGAATCTCCACGTATCTACAATTGGGACGCGAGGGCCGGCGCGGCGGCGCGGGCGCAGCGGACCGCGTAATTATTTTGTCGCGCGGACATTTTTACATTGCGATATCTTCTAAGATATTTGTTTAAACTATATAGAGAAAAAAGCACAAATATTCTATATTAAATTTCCGTTCTAACAAACCCATTTATTTAGATATAGATTAATACCATATGGGTTAAATAAGCTTCGCAAAAAATAACTCTATTGAACCTAACATTTCAATGGTAAAAAATGGTTACAGTGAGTTAATCATAATAGATAGATATATTATGCTGTCGCGGACTTTTTTGTAGAACTTTTAAAGAGGAACATTTCTTTTATACATCATATTTGCATAACTTAAACCATTTTCGCAGCGCACGCAACGGAACCTCTCATTATGGAATATCGTTTCCCGTTTGTGCAACATTTTTCATTTATGCTCCACTCCTTTTGGTCCTAGCGTGATGCTTTGCGCCTAAAGCCTTCCTCGATAAATGGACTATCCAACACAAAAATAATTTTTAAATTCCAACCAGTAGATCCTTAGATCTTAGCGTTCAAACAAACAAACTCTTATAATATTAGTATAGGTTATGGACGTAATTACAAATCTAACAAAAATAAGCAGTTTTTTGGTACCTACGTTATGCGGCCAAATGAAACTAAACCAACACCACCAACGAACCATACAGACCACCAACCATACAACCATATAGATTACTCCTTGATCTTCAATAATTACTCCTTTTTATTCGAAAGTAATGGTTAATAATATTGTAAAAAAATATTTTCGGTGCCTCTCCGCACAAAATTAGCGATATCGTGTTGACTTTAGGTACATTATTCCCTCTCTTTGTGAAATAAATTTATTTATTTCAAAATATTTTATGGAAGCAGACATGTTCAACTCAAATACTTACTATAAAAACTATCATAATATTACAAGAAGAGCCAGAAAAAAAATAACAATCAAACACAATTTTTCGGCAAATTTAACTTGAAGTGCTTGGCTTAAGGTTCAATTTAGTGTTCTCTTAATTTGCGCTCGGCCGCCCTCGTGGGTGGACCCTGTGTCGTGTTTTAGCTGGATCTCGTTTTAAAAAAGATAGCTCTACGAACACAAAATATTTGTAGTAGTAAGACTCAAAAATTTAAATTGAATCGTGAGAATCCGTAAACGCGTCCTTAAATATACAGCAGCTCAAGTACAAGCATGGATATGGTATTAAAATATATTTAGGAGCGTATTAGCAGTCCATGTTTAACAAAGCGTCCACATAATTTGTAGCCTCGACATCCGTACAAAAGGACCGTGAATTTTTAATAACGTAAAGTGTGTCAAAAATCTATCACATTTAACATAAAATATAGCTCATTCATCTGTCAGTATTGCCGTTTAATAATTATGTATAACAAATGGTAGTGAGTGACGGCAAAACGAGCAAAAATAATTTTCACTTCCGAGGATATTATACGAAAGTATCTGTCCGTAGAAACGCGAGGCGACTGTGAAGAGAGCGATGACGTCACAGTTCAACAACGTTAGTTTCACTTCCACACAAGTGTATGTTCCAACGAAGATGATTACCGAGATTAAAGTTTAGCACATGAGTCAGGAAACAGCAATGAGAAGCTATAATTATGTTAATAGTCCGGCGCTAGGTCATCGGCAAGGTAATGCTGAACTGTGCAAGGTGGACTTGTAGTCTAAACAATGACGCTTGCACCAGATACTAATATCCTTTCCGAGAGATCTTTGACACACATTTGCACAGACTCTTCAAAGTTTTATTGCTACTCATACCTACTGATATAATTAATCAAATTTCAGTATCTAGGTCGTTAGGATAATGTTTTTGTTTTTCAACTATAACACACTTTTTTATCGCCTGTTGATATTTTTGGCATTTACCTAAATGTTATCTTATCATTTCTGTTTACAACCTGATGAGCAGTCGAAACTCTTTGTTGTATCATTTCATTACAAGCAAAGGACATTCACCTAAAATGATTCTGCTCTGACGGTGACTCGTAACTTACGAGAACGAGAACGTAAGGAAAAGTAACTATTTCCTTACGTTTTGGATATTCCTTATGACTCGTAACGTCGGCGCGTCGCGCGTCGTTAGGAATATCCTAACATTGCTCTTGCGTCAAATTAAATCTTAATTTTCACCATTCGATAAGTTACCTTTATTGTCATTAGTGTGAGTTCAAGGGATCTAGTATTGCAATCAATCAGCTGAGTGCAATCCTTTCGATCTTCTATTACTATAAAGTAAAATCTTTCATGAGATTACTACTAAGCCGTAGAACCTCATAATATTTGGACCCTGACCCTGCGTGATGATCATAATTTAGAACGTAGCTACATTATGTTAAACAGTTATGTTTTACTAACGGATTTTACTGAATAGATAGTTTTAATGTCTCTCAAGTCGTGTACGGTCATTGTTCCAATTTTTTACTCTAAGTAAACATAATTTGATTTGTACATTCTCCGCGTGTCTTTCAGTAAGCACTTCTAATCTTCTACTCTGTCTTTATTGTTTTCATATAAAAGTGGAAAATATTCTTTATTGCACTAGGTGCGCACGCATGCCATGGTACAGATCGTGATGTGGTCTTGAAGCTATATAATGTCGACTCGAAAATTCTCGGTATTCTTGCCGTGTTGGCTCTATTTGTTTTCTGCTCGAAAGAACTGATATTATCATGGTGGTTTGCCGACTGAGATTGGCATGGTGAGCGTCAGCACTACCTGAAGTCATCATCTTTATAGGATTCTCTTCAGACTGACAAAGAAGGATTTCACTAACATCATTAACCTCTGGCCTGCACTTATCTTTATCTTGTGTGGCGTCTTATTATTTAGGTCTAGACAATTATATTTGTTATTGTTTATAGAGAGTAATAGAGAGTACATGAGTGCGTTGCGTATATAGTGGTGACGTTTGCCGACCTCTAAACAAACAAGTTGATAGCTTTGGCACAGCTCGCCGAAACATTGCTGGCGTATTTTTGTAAACAACGCATTTATACACTATGCCCCGAAAATCAGACGATTTTCTAGTGGCGCGATGTTATTACAGTTTATGATAGTGAAGAATGTTGTAAACACACGTAAGATAACGGAATTAGAGTATTTTGATTCAAAGCCGTTTTTTATCAAATACTCATTCCCTAACAGATTATATTTAAATTTGGATTTTACAACCTCAATGCTAAGCTAAGCAAATATTTTTCGTCAAAACCGTGGATCACTTAATTCTCGACCTCAATCGAGCGTATCTTTGTTATAACTTTAGATCTTAGAAACTTGAAATCTGGCAATTTGAATATCGGGGTAAACAAGAAAATTAAAAATCATTGATTTAGCTCGGTTTAGTGTTCAGTTTTTTGCAAACAGATTCTTTGGCTAACCTTGTCGGCCATCAGTTCATTGTGAAGACAATCATTGCGAGCCTCGCTGTTTGAACACCTGTTGATAAACGTGGCTAAGCGTCATGCTCGTAATCGGGCTCCGGGGAATTTCCGAGTAGAAGTAATAATTGAGGTCCTTTCTATCTTATCAACCGCAGAATGTATGTTTTCATCTTCAGCCACATTTGTCATGGCATCGTTTAAATCCGATTTGGGCGAGATACCATTTGTGACACGATACCGGTTCATCGCAAGCACATCGACATCAATTCTTCAGCACGTTGGGTGTAAACGTGATCCACGTAATCAGTCAGTCGCCAGACAATACAACCACTCGCTACGATACGGAGAACATCTAAAGAATATAGTATTGATTTGATTCTGAAGCAACATCCATAACAGCTTTTAGTTCATGTTGCCAGTTTATCTTCTCGTTATCCTTACTCTACGTAGGTATAAGGGAAATAATGTTGTAGTAAATCGACAATTGGTATGCGTAGAAGTGGTGATATGAGTAATATAAAATAACTCCGTGTTCAATCAAAAATATAAAACTGGTTATTGACTTAGTAAATTGGTACTTTATCATTGGGTTCGTATTTCGAACTGTATAAGGAACACAATACTTGGTGCCAGAATGCCGCTACACTTAAAGCTTATAGCTACATAAAGCCGGATATGTCTTTCGCATGACAGATGAGAAATGTGCTTAAAGGACCACAGACTGGGTCCCATTAAACGCCAGACGGCATCACAGCAGACCCTCTCAGTGAACCCCACAAAAACTGAACTTGTCATGTTTACCCAAAAACGAACGCTAGGCCCTCATCGCCTACCTAAGCTATTCGATACTGAGCTCCAGGTAACCAACGAGGTCAAATACCTGGGAGTTATCCTGGACAGTAAGTTAAATTGGAGCAGTCATCTTGACAACAAGCTTAACAGGGCCTGCATCACCTTTTGGCAATGCAGGCCTATCCCCTAAAATTATACTTTGGCTTTACTGCGCGGTAATCCGACCCATGATCACCTACGGGGCAGTGGTCTGGTGGCCCCGAACCAAATTAATCACAGCGATAAGCAAGCTGCAACGTATGCAAAGGCTCGCCTGCATGGCGATCACAGGCTGCATGAGGACAACTCCGACCGCAGCTCTCGAAGCGATACTGGGGCTTCCGCCGCTCCACCTGTTCATTCAGCAGGAAGCAACGATGACGGCGTTGCGCCTCAATACGCTACAACTCTGGGGTAAGAAGTGCACACAGCATACTGCGGCACTAGAGGGAATCCAAAGTGAGTTCCCCCTGGTGAAAGCTGTTAACGATCGAGTACCCAAACAGTACGTATTCGATAAGAAATACAAAATCCAACTCCATGAGGACCACCGCTGAGAGGGACTTAACCCTGCAGAATTAAGGATCTTCACGGACGGATCCAAAACAGGTACTGGTACTGGAGCCGGGGTCTTCTCGGAGGACCTCAACATCCACATAGCCGTACCTTTGGGGGCCCACAACACTGTCTTTCAGGCAGAATGCATGGGCATCTCCCTGGCGGCATCTGCCATCTTGGCTCGGGAGGTAAAGGATCACTCCATCCGCATACTCTCAGACAGCATGGCAGTGCTGCTGGCATTAAGGAGCCACACGGTGAATTCCGGGCTAATACACGAGTGCCACCAACGCCTGAACCAGGTTGGTAACCTCAATAATACAACCATTCAATGGATCAAAGGACATAGCGACTCCCGAGGCAACGATGCAGCGGACGAGCTCGCTCGAAGGGGCTCGAGCATGGCGGCGGTGGGCCCAGAACCCATCGTGCCGCTACCTTTCGGCTATCTTCGCACGCTGGTAAGGAAACGTACCAAAGAACTTCACGCCAAGCTGTGGCTAGACCACGGCGAGTGTAGGCAGGCCAAGAAGGCGCTTCCCGCCATCGACGCTCGCCTCACCAAACAAGCGCTCCGGCTAACTAAACTGCAGCTACCGGCTACGCACAGTGACGGCTGCCATCACGGGACACGGTACTTTTAACAAGCACCTCTTTGTTATAGGAGTCACAGATAGTCCTCTGTGTCGAGCCTGCATGGAGGAAGAAGAAACAGCAGCCCACGTGCTCCTGCACTGTCCGGGGGTTGCTCCATACAGGGCCAAATACTTCGGTGACCCAGGTACTCTCCGCGAGATTGCCAGTAACACCAAGGGGTTGCTGGCTTTTCTCGGGGAGCTGGGGTGGATCGAGTGATATTCCCACTCGCACGCAAAATACGCGCATTGAGCGTGGAGTTGCGGACACCAGCCCGTTATACTTATACTTATACTTATCACAGCAGACCAAGGCGAAGTGGTGGGACGAACTTGACTCCTACCAGCAGGACTGGTCGGTAATACCACAAGACAGCGTGGAGAAGAGTGAGGCCTTTGCCCTTCTGTGGGACGACAAGGATGTCAATAGGACGGCCAGATTTTATCTTCCGAATCAATTTTATATCGGTTGAATAATGCAAAATCTGAGTCTCAGGCTTGGTTATACTTTACTTATTTTCGACCCAGGAAGGACATTTTTTATTGAGTACTAATCACAACAATCATACTTCATAGTGAGATAGCATCATCATCATATTTTAATATTTCAGGAAAACAACATCGATGTTATCGAGGGGAGATTTAGCACCACTTTTCAAGCGTCACAGCGCAATGTTTATTCAATGGTTCCGGCATCAACGTTATTATTATTAAGTCGCCGATAACAAGATTTATGGCTTTATAATAATACCTAACATTATGGTGCGATGGACTTCAGCTCTATTTTTTCTAAGCGGATTTAGTTTGAACAGTACAAAAGTCAACTCGTTGCTAATCTATTCGCAATATCTGTATTTTTGCATACACAATTATCTTTTTTTTTGGTGGGTGTAAAATCATCGAATAACCCCTCCCGCTCTTGGGCAGAGCGAAAGGGAGTGTCAGACTTCTACTGACTAAAAACCACCCATGTTCCTTCTTCGCCCTCTATGTCGAGGCCGCGATAACCGTTGGACTACCCGCGGCCCACAACGTAATTACCTCTCTATTTGTTTTTAATTACGTTTTTACAACACATTCAGTGCAGGTTACTGGAACAAATAGTACGATATCTGACTAGTAATACGGTCGGAAGGACCAAAGAGCTGTTTGAGGATTTACGCACTTAGCGCATTTGAAAGGAAATCAACAGAAGCAAAGACAGCTTGCTACCCCATTTTAAAGACGATTAGTCTATGGAAGTACTACATCTTGTGATGACGCATAGATCTCATAGAAAATCTCTGTAAGTCAAAGCACTACTTAACGTATAGTACGGTATAATGTTACTGTTAGGATTCCTCGCACATGCCTACAGTTGTCAATAGAGGAAGTAGAACGAGGTGAAGGTGACTAAATATTTTATTATTGCCTATAATCGAACAGCCTGCCGCATGGCAGGTTGCCGTGGACGTCTTCTGACTGATGATGAATCAAAAGGATCGATAACAATTATTATGGCAATAACATTGTAGGGCTTGTTGTTTACTATGAAATAGAACAATACTATGTTAACGAAAGATAAAAAAACCCTGCTATTAAAACTTCTTATTTTTATATTACGCTCACTTGTTGATCAAAAAATACGAAAATAAACTATTAAAAACGAGATAAGTATAATTTATAAATGTATGTATGTATAAACAAGACTGTTGAGATACGGAAGGGTCCGCAAATGACGATGACCGAGGAACATAAATAGCTGCGGGCCGAAGATGTGACCTTTAGGAACGCTCTCGTTTTTTTAGCACACACCGATATTTTCTGCTATTTACAGTTTACACACAAGTTTTATCACATTCTGAATGTCAGTAACCTGTTGGAGAAGTCTAAGCCTTCCTGTTCCTTGTTTTTTAATTAACTCACGTAGTTATGTGATGATTTATGAACTTATGATTCGTATTTTTATTATATCGAAATTAATATACCTATTTGAGTGAATTGTGCAAAATAAACACAACTCATTTACAAATATATTTGTGAACGTGTGAGCTGATAATTTTAATCAAAAGATTGTACTAGGTTAGGTTCTAAAACTACTGAGCCCCCTTCCTTGTTGCCCTAGCCAAGTCGAGTAGGATGATTGTGTGGTGTACTCTCAGACCAAATAAAAAGTATACTTCATTCAACTCACTACCGCCACTTTCAGATAGCCGTTATTGTTTTGACGGCAGCGTCCAAGCATAACAAAACAGAATTACCGAGTCTTATAAACGGGAGGCATTGGGAAGCTAGTGTAACGATAAATAATTTAGTCCCCTGAATGTCACACGAGTTTACTTTTGTCTAACTTAATCCCTCAGTAGCGTTCAAGTTCAAACAAGACGAAGACAATGCTCCCTCATCCTTGAGTTGTTTTTGTGTCGAACACTCGCGATCACGACACCGAACATGGAGTGCATCAATATTTTAAACTTGTTTATTTATAGCGAAAGCTTCATTATTTTTAGTGTTTTAAGAAGCAGTATAAGGCTGTTTGGTGCAGAACCTGAATATTAACTTTCACCGTAAAGCCGAGAACATTTGACTTGACAAACAAGTCTCAGGCTTTGAAAGTTCAGCGCGCTAGCGGACTCGCGCCGCGGTGCGAAATAACGACTCTTGAGAAATGCTTGCAATATTTTTTCAATACAATTATTACACAATGCAATACAACGTCCTGGATTCTCGGCAAGAGATCCCTCAATAGGATGAAACGGAGAACCATGTGGACAGACTCACAGAAGTGACATACAATTTATCTGAAACAGATGTCAAAGATAAGCCTAGATGAAGAAGGGTGTTACTTTTAACATCTGGGACTATCAACTGGGAAATGAAATGAAATGTTGTTTGCTACAACTGTAGTAGTACATTGTAGATGGTTCAAGTTTTTTAACAGTTGATCAATTCGCTTAAACTAGCATGTAAAATTATAGAATACTTTAATAAGAAAAGATACAAGATCAATGAGGCAGGTAGATATGTTCAGCAGGTCGGCGGCTCGAGAAAGTCTAGTCTATTTTTTTTAAACCAACCGGCTTGGCTCCGCCCACTGGTACGATCTATACGTATAAACAAATAACAACAATCTATAAACATTACGTAACGGTAAATTTCTAGTAAGCCCAGACGACGAGTGTTTTCTACAACATAATATGTATTGATGAGCCAAATATATTCAAAAGGATGTATTACGCACATTTAAAAGAAAAACTTTCTTTATCCCAGTCACTCGTCAAAGCTATTATGTAAGTGATAAAAATATGTGTAGTACAGCAAAGAGATATGTAGTCGCTGTTTTTATAAATTCGATCTTGAGTGGATTAGACTCGAGTGTGACTGCTAGTCAGTCAGTATTTTCAGCTCTTGAAAGAGCAGACCACACAAAACCAAACCAAACCACAAACCAAATGTAAGTGTTATGAACGCTCCATAGTGATCGGAGGCTAATGACTCCGAGAGAAACCCTGATAGTGACACAAACATTGTTCAGTTAACGACGAGCTGCCCTCCTATTCACCAAAATATTAACACAGGCTTATGACGCGGCGAGACCGGCCGATGTCTCGAGTTGATGAACTCAACGAAAACATTCAAACGACGAATTCATTAAACTGTATTTCTAATTTTCTATATGCCGCTTAGAGCATTTATGATTATAGCGTGATGATAGGCTCTAGGTAATTACATCACGTTTTCCAATTATTTTTTAACTTTACAATGTGGTGCTTTATGACGTTGCCCAGCAGAATAGTGCTTCAAGTACAGACTTGTGTGGACTGATAAAAAATCTGGAGAATGTCTGATACTTTCATCATCATTAGCCTATAATTTTCCCACTGCAGGGACTCAGGCCTCTAGGACCACCACGCACCACGCAGGGTCAGTGTGGGTTGGTAGATGTCACATGTCTTCGAATTCTTAGGTTATAAGAATGCCGGTTTCCTCACGATGTTTTCCTTCACCGTTTTGAGAGCAGCGGTGATGAAATAAATTACACAAAGTATTGCGCCTGCGTGGGTTCGAAACCAAGACTTACTGTTCGTAAGCCGGGGCCACCACCACTGGGCCTCCCCTGCTGTTACTTTACTAGACAACGAAAGGAAAAGGTTTTGCAATTATACGTACGATTATACGCACTGAGACCATTGGTACCATACAAGGAAGGAAACCTCTTGGCTGTGAGGCAGGTAGATATGTTCAGCAGGTCGGCGGCTCGAGAAAGTCTAGTCTATTTTTTTTAAACCAACCGGCTTGGCTCCGCCCACTGGTACGATCTATACGTATAAACAAATAACAACAATCTATAAACATTACGTAACGGTAAATTTCTAGTAAGCCCAGACGACGAGTGTTTTCTACAACATAATATGTATTGATGAGCCAAATATATTCAAAAGGATGTATTACGCACATTTAAAAGAAAAACTTTCTTTATCCCAGTCACTCGTCAAAGCTATTATGTAAGTGATAAAAATATGTGTAGTACAGCAAAGAGATATGTAGTCGCTGTTTTTATAAATTCGATCTTGAGTGGATTAGACTCGAGTGTGACTGCTAGTCAGTCAGTATTTTCAGCTCTTGAAAGAGCAGACCACACAAAACCAAACCAAACCACAAACCAAATGTAAGTGTTATGAACGCTCCATAGTGATCGGAGGCTAATGACTCCGAGAGAAACCCTGATAGTGACACAAACATTGTTCAGTTAACGACGAGCTGCCCTCCTATTCACCAAAATATTAACACAGGCTTATGACGCGGCGAGACCGGCCGATGTCTCGAGTTGATGAACTCAACGAAAACATTCAAACGACGAATTCATTAAACTGTATTTCTAATTTTCTATATGCCGCTTAGAGCATTTATGATTATAGCGTGATGATAGGCTCTAGGTAATTACATCACGTTTTCCAATTATTTTTTAACTTTACAATGTGGTGCTTTATGACGTTGCCCAGCAGAATAGTGCTTCAAGTACAGACTTGTGTGGACTGATAAAAAATCTGGAGAATGTCTGATACTTTCATCATCATTAGCCTATAATTTTCCCACTGCAGGGACTCAGGCCTCTAGGACCACCACGCACCACGCAGGGTCAGTGTGGGTTGGTAGATGTCACATGTCTTCGAATTCTTAGGTTATAAGAATGCCGGTTTCCTCACGATGTTTTCCTTCACCGTTTTGAGAGCAGCGGTGATGAAATAAATTACACAAAGTATTGCGCCTGCGTGGGTTCGAAACCAAGACTTACTGTTCGTAAGCCGGGGCCACCACCACTGGGCCTCCCCTGCTGTTACTTTACTAGACAACGAAAGGAAAAGGTTTTGCAATTATACGTACGATTATACGCACTGAGACCATTGGTACCATACAAGGAAGGAAACCTCTTGGCTGTGAGGCTATGTGTGTGTGGGAAGCATCATCAGAGGGACTATAACGGCGAAACGATCTGAGCAAGTGTCTGAATAAATTACTGGATGACGGGAACTTCTCTGATACACTAAAAATAGCAAAAGTAACACCAATCTATAAATCAGGCCCTACCACAGATGCAGGAAATTATCGACCTATCTCAGTGTTGCCTGTAATGTCAAAAATATTAGAAAAAATTATTCACAAGCGATTAGAAAAGTATCTTAATTCTATTAACTTCATCACCGATCGACAATATGGATTTAGACCCAGAAGTAATACTACTACAGCCACTATTGATCTCATCACTAAAATTAAACAAAACATAGATAGAAAAAACATAGCCCTGGGTATTTTTATTGATTTAAAAAAGGCTTTTGATACAGTTAGCCACAAACTACTCCTAAAAAAACTGGAATCAATAAAAATCACGGGAAAAGCTCTAAAAATGCTCGAGTCTTACTTAAAAAATCGTTCGCAAGTGGTCAAACTTGGTAATCACCAAAGTGATGCACTACCTATTACATGTGGCGTCCCACAGGGATCTATCTTGGGACCCTTACTTTTTTTAATATATATAAATAATATAAGCGAAATTAAACTACATGGTCACCTTACCTTATACGCCGACGACACTTGTTTATTTTACTTCGGATCTTCCATCCATCACATTATCTCACAAGCACAAGAAGATTTAAATACCCTATTCGCATGGTTTCAGTTCAATCTCCTAACAATAAATATCTCTAAAACAAGTTTTATAATATTTAAGGCTAAAAATAAATCTATTCCACCCTATGACCCTCTAACAATTAATGATATCCCGCTACAGCAAAAACCATGTGAAAAATACCTCGGTCTAAGAATGGACAGCTCACTAACGTGGAATGCTCACATAGATCACATAAAGAGTAAACTTTCGGCACTCTCCGGGTCATTGCGTAACATTGTTCGTTGTATTCCACCAAAACTGCGGTATACTATTTACAACTCCCTAGTAAAGCCACATCTACTTAACTTAATCGAAATTTGGGGCAGTGCTGCTAAAACAAAATTATCTGAACTTCAAATTACCCAAAATAAAATCATAAAAATACTATTTAACTACCCATATCTAACATCTACCAGCAAAATTTATCAAGACACAAAAATAATGAACATAAAACAACTTTACATTTACAACACATGCATTTTCATCAGAAATATTCTTAACAAAAGCGTTCACTCAAACTTAACACTCACTCAATATAAACAAGTTAGTCAACGCAGTACACGGCGAGCAAGCTTGCTAGTTTTACCGAAAACAAGAACTAACTATGGCAAAAAAATGCTAACTTTTGAAGGAGCACAGCTTTATAACAAATTACCGTCCTGTCTAAGAAATGTACACTCTTTCAATGCATTCAAAACTCAACTTAGCCAGCACATAATTGCGGATCGATCACTTCTGGAGAAATGAATGCATTGGAAGGGTAACTATTAAGTTGTAATACTGATGACGAACTTATTGTAATCTATATTTTTAGTATTGTTCTCAAGTAAGTGACTAATGTTTTTATTGAGAATAAAGTTTCTTTAAACCGAAATCGTGAATACTGAAGCCAATATGTACATAGGGTGTTTGTACCTCTGCTAAGACTTGAACCAACAATCCCCGGCTTGGAGAGCAATGATTTATCTGTATGTGACGGCTTACAATGTGCAATGTTGCAATTCCCTAAAGTCTATTTCATTAAATGATGTTGTTTCCCGATTTTAGAGCTTTGGTCTAACTTATTATTACGTGTTTGCTTAGAGGAGGGCTTTTCTTAATATAGACACTTTGTCCCGATAGTCTTCTACTAAGGCAGTCAGTAGATGTTAATTTTACGGTTAATTGTGGACAAACTAGCTCTGAGCATTTCGTCTAATATAACGTAGCGAACATTGTAATTTCATGAAACATTACTAACAAACAAAAATAAATACGTATTTAATGTTTTCGCAGCTTAGTAAATATTCAGTATGCAAAAGTAAAAAAAAATAACACTAAGAGAGCAAAACACGAGTTACATGGTAAGGTTATTTGTTTGGCTCTAGATAGCAACGATAAAGCAAATAGTTCATGTTTCATGCCTCTGAGCTAAGCACTGCAAATCTCGATGTAGAGGTTGAATGAAACACAACATTGCACAACACACAGTAGCATGTAGCGTGTGTGTAGCTCTTACATTGTTTATGCTAATGTCTGGAGTTTGATGAAGATACAAGCTTAATAATTGCTGAAAATACTGAAAATGTTCTGTGCGTTCAAAAATGATTACTTTAATACTCTTGTTATCCACTTTGAGAAAAAGACTGAATATGCACTTTTCGCTAGCTTTTACCTACAGCTGCTGTACCCTAACACTGCGGCATGATGCTTTGCCAGTACAGTCTCGACTTCCAGTAGAAGGCTTTAAATGGTAAACTAGCTCCAAACTCAAGACTGCACCGCTCTTGCTGCTATGTGCCAAACTGTTGGACTACTTTGTTGACTAGGCATTTGGCTATTATGGATACTGTGTTATGTATTAATTTTCATCTTATTTAATAAAGAGTCAAGTGAGAAATGATAATAAAGCCAGCAAAAAAACGCTGTTATAAAATTGTATTTGTCAGAACTTGTATGATCATGGTTTGTTTCTAATACAATTCGTATTTCTTGCTAAAGCCTTTGGTAGTTATTTCATTAAATCAACAATGATTGTGTTATCATTGAATGATATAATGGTTAGCAGTAAAGATAACATTTTATTAGATTTTCAGAATATAATAATTTTCGGAATTCATGTTAGTACTTTGAGTAACTCTTATTTATTTATTTAATAAAAACTTCATGCACAAGAGTGGTACATAGGCGGACGTAATGCCACTAGGCATTCTCTACCAGTCAACCTTAGAGTCAAATAATAAGTGGCGCTGGTAAATAGGACAGCACTGTGTTAGAGTACAAAATAAATATAATAAGGAGAAAACCATTTTGTTATATAAATAGATATACATAACATACTAATATATATTATTATAGATACAGATAGAATATAATAAACTCATGAAAGTACCCCTGCAATTGTAGAAATATTATCTGTTTAAATTGTTGGTGTAATGGTTGCAGTACGGGTGAGTCTGGCCTGGGTATTCCCTTAGAAATATTTCAGTAGCAGCCAAGTTTGAAGTTGTGCCTGATTGATGGCAATAGGTTCAGCCCTATAATGTTGGACAGTGGACAAAAACATAATAACTGGCAGAATCTGGGTGAGCTCTAAGGAACACTCATTCAAAGTAACCCAGTACAGTCAATAAACATACCATGCATTATTCTCTGAATGTTAATTAGAATTAGTATTTAAACTTAACATTTTTGTAATCTATGCACATATTAGTTAATTATTTATGTGCTCAAGACAAGATACTTTATTCCAAAACCAATAAATCAGTTGGATAAGATAAGTGTTTATTAATTCTGATCCAACTTGGCAATATTCTTGATTGCTTTGTTAATTAATGATCAATTAAGCTACTGGCCTACTGGTGTGTGAATATCATACAATTTCTTGTGTCTAAAATTATGCATCTAGGCATCTATTATACTATGGGACATGTTTTATATTAAAAAATGTCAAACAAGAAAACCAGTTGAAAACCAGCGTCGGGCACTAGTTGCACGGCACTTTGCTGAACTGGTCCTATTTGGTGCAGCTGTGAGATACACACTCTTTTTCGTGTTTAGTTCTTAGGTTTTTTTTATTATTATTATTTACTTGGTGTGTGCACTTGTGGCATGTACCAAATAAATTTGTTTTCTTTCTTTATTTCTAATCCCTGTTATTTGTTATTGTGAAAATAGAGGTTTGTTAAGAACCAGATGTGGGCAACAAGTACCTACATCAACTGACTGTCTAAAAAGTCCTCCATAAAATATACCTACTGTTACGATAGTATATCATACATTGTAAGTAGGCTGCAATGCTGAAACATATTTAATTCATACCAACTAGAGTTTGGGCAACATTTGCTTCCTTATTTTAGTACCTATCAGGTTATCAAAAACAATAACACGATAAGAATCGCTACGAAAATGGATTTTTATGTTGTTTATCAAAACAATATTGATAAGAGATTATTTTTCTCTGAGTTTGAAAACACTGAAAATCAACATCAAGTGGCTGATTGTAGCAAAGAACTACTACTGCCATTTGTGTGTGTAGGGGAACGCAGAGCAGTACTCACCCACATGCAGAGCGGCTCCTGCATCATGAACTGCATGACATCCACGAACTGATCGCTCACATTCCTGGTGCCGTTGGGCACCGGTGCCGGCAGCAAGCGCTCCCCCTCGCCCGGCTCCATGGCGTCCTGCCGGGCCAGTGTCGCATTCCCGCGCCAGTTCGGATCACTAGTCACACTCAGCGCGTAATATACAGCGATCGAAAGCAGCGAAACACTTCCCGCGGTGTAAACCTTGAGATTCGGCAAGGGCAACCTATCTACGAGAGTCACAGGCATGACGGACGCACAAATGTACTCTAGCGCGGCAAAAAAACACCTATACTATACCACAATTTAGAACTTAATGACATTAGATTGTTTTTTATCGCAGTTTTATCAAAATAGTAAGACACGACAGTATACACGACTCGTCAAGCGCACTACGGCAGCTCAACTGGGTTGCCATTTTAGTGCAATGTCATTTACCCGAGTTTAGTGAAAAATACTATTGTGAGTTAGCTTTAAAATATTTTAGCTCGACTTCTTGTTTATTTTTTTAGCTTTCCGTTCCTCTCTCACACACACACATAGTAGAAGTGAAACTTCAACCAACAAGTGGAAAAACGAATCGCAATAAAATTTTCAAAATTTTTTTTGTTTTACGGGCAGGTTTTCAAAATTGACAAGAGTAGGTACATTAACAATCTGCCCGTAAAACTTCCCCTTCCCCCCTTCTATTAGGAAGTTTCACTTCAAAGATGATACCTACGGAAATCATATCTTGTTCATCGGCCCCTGTTGCCACCTGTCTATTATGTGACAAAATATGTTATCTCAGGATGCGTGCGTATTATATTGAAATTAATATCATAATTTTGTTAGGTCTACTATAGTCCTTTGGTGGAGATGTAAAAAATCAACGATTTAAGTCACCCCGACGTATAAGGTTGATCAAAAGATGTACCTACCTAAAGGTTTTTATGCCATATATTTTGTCACTAGCTATAACCTAAATTCTAACAGGATATATATGTAGACATACTCCCGTTGAATTAGAATCATGGCATTTGTCAAAACGCAAGGTAGTATCACAACAGTACACAAGTAACGTAAAATATCTAAAAATTGTGCAAATCTTTTAATATTGTAGGTACTTTTCATTTTGAATACATGTTCTTCTTCTTCATAAGAGAAACTATTTTTCGACTACAAATCTGTTTGTTTTTAGGATCAAATATTTTCAAATTCAACAGACTATGTGACCCTCGCTTGGCGGTTTTTTTCAACTTCGATACCTTTTTAGTTCGTTTCTTGAAGAAATATAGGCAAATGAAATTTTCAACAGATAAGATTATATGTTTATATTTAGAATTTAGATTCAATTTTTAGTAGATTTACAAGAGAAGCACTAAATTGGTGACCCCGACGTGATGCGGACGGGGTACTTGGTGATGGCATGCTTTTGGAAAATATTTTATATTAATTAAATATATACAGTGTGTCCGGACATGGACTAGCGATATTCTAAATACTTAAATATAAGCTATTTTAAAGTACAATTACACTATAGGCTTAGGTCCAATATACTTCCCCGCTATGTGGCAGCCATTTTGTTTTTTTTGTTGAAGTATGCTCTATGCGAGTACAAAAAAAATCATATATCTCAAAGTTTTAGTCATACTGAGATAAAAATAGGCTTATTCGAAAGGCAATAATATTGTCTACCGTCTGCACTACAAAGCAATATGTTCACAATTCCATAACTTTTGAAAAAAAATGTGAAAGTCGAAAAAAAAAACAAAAAATTATGCAATTCAACCAATAATGGTTAATTACTACAAAAACAACCCCGAGAGCTTTTTTATTTTTTATACTAGATCGACAGTTTTTGAGCTAAGCTACAATACAACATAAAATTCACAACTGTATGTCTAATACTTTAAGAGTTATTGTTGTATGAACATAGCGTATGCGCAAGCACAAAAGGCCTTTGTCGGAACCCTAAACAGGAAATCATTAAAAAAACATAACATTCATATTGAATTTTATTTAATGTTTTTTCCAATATTCTCGGGGTTGTTTTTGTAGTAATTAACCATTATTGGTTGAATTGCATAATTTTTTGTTTTTTTTTTTTCGACTTTCACATTTTTTTTCAAAAGTTATGGAATTGTGAACACATTGCTTTGTAATGCAGACGGTAGACAATATTATTGCCTTCCGAATAAGCCTATTTTTATCTCAGTATGACTAAAACTTTGAGATATATGATTTTTTTTGTACTCGCATAGAGCATATTTCAACAAAAAAAACAAAATGGCTGCCACATAGCGGGGAAGTGTATTGGACCCAAGCCTATAGTGTAATAGTACTTTAAAATAGCTTATATTTAAGTATTTAGAATATCGCTAGTCCATGTCCGGACACACTGTATAGAAGAACATAAAGAGCTAAGAAGGAACAAGGGTAGATTCTAGTCAGTACAAATCTGGCGATCCCTACCACTCCACCTAGAGCGGGTGCGGGAGGGGTTATTTGATAATTTATCCACCCGCAAAAAAATAATAAAGAATGCCTGGGATAATTTTATACGATAAGTGGTATCACTTTTAGTAAAGTCGTTCAGAAATGAGACTTTGGAGATATTTAACCTATTTGGGGTGGATTTTGCAGGATGGCAACTTGTTTCTTTTTTGGTTGACTAAACCGATTTGTAACGATGTTATCGCTTCATTCTAGTACTTTATTCTATAAACGTTGTTTGTTTACTTTTAAAGTCGCAACATTGCCATTAAAATTGTATTTATTTCCGCACGTAAAAGTGTACGTCAAACTGACATAATCAGCTGATTGTAAGTACGAACACCAAAGTGGTATTTGGTGCATTCTTGATATTCTTTCTCTACTTTTCGTTTATAGTAAGACAAGGATATTCGATAGAATTCCTTGTATGAAGGCGGTGATTTTCATTTCCATTTCGAAATTCGAATCAACTTGGTTTCATTGATCCCATTGATGTATTTATATTTCGGTCTATAGTTGTAGTTTATAGTGAAAATAAAGATGTCTGAAAGGGACTACGCACCGTTGAGCATAGCCTGCGTTCGCGGGTTGTGCGATAAGATATATGACAAAAGGAAGTTTGCTGGCGTCGAGATTGAGAAGTGAGTGCCATTTCCTTACAATCAAACCGCCCATTTTTGGATACACATTCTCTGCTGAATGAAAGCGCCAGGTCTTGTTCTTGGTCAAACAGTGATACCATAGTGCACCGATGGTAGTCTCACTCAATAATTTCAATAATTATGACAAAACATTTTATTATTCCTCAGTCCCACTGCTGAGCAAAGGCTTACCCCAATTTCTTCCAAGATTAGAAGAAAATCCGCCCCTAAGAGGACCCACTGACCATTGTTACCCTTTTTTTTTCTATTCTATTCATATTAAAGTGCCAAGAGTCCAAAATAAATTGTGTAAAAGCAGGCATTATCGTTAGTGTACTAAATACTTTAATGGCAGGATGGTAAAAGACTTCAGCGATGCGAAGAACACTAGTCAAATCAAGAGGCTGATCCGCGTCCTCGGCCAGGATCTGATGTCCTCCACCAACCCTAATGTGAAGAATGGAGCACTCATGGGCCTGTCCTCTGTGGCCGTGGGCTTGGGGAAGGTTAGTGTTGAAGGAAAATGTTATCTTGCTTGCTTGATTATTATCAACCATGTCATGCAATCTGCTTCATTGAGTGTCAGTCATAGTCATAGTTTTTGTCATTTATTTCATAACAAAATACATTGTGTAGAAAAAAAATAAAAATAATATTAGATTAGTAATAAAAAAATAAAAAAAAAACTCATTTCAAACAATTGTACCTAAGATTATAGTGGCAACTTATATGAAAAAAAAATAACAATAATAATTTAAGAAGTTGAAAATAAGAATAAAAATAATAATTAATATTAATTTAATAATATCGCGTATATTTTATAGGTAAGTACATTTGTCATCATTTGTCGAAAAACTGTTCTATGCTGTAGCCCTTCCTCAATAAATATCTCCTTTATTTGTTTTTAAATAAATTTGCACTGGTCATGCTTATAAATTCTATTGGCAACTTGTTGTATAACCATACAGATTGGTATCTGAGACTATGTTGAACCACTTTCAGTTTTGGTTGAATTGTGTAGTAGGGTAAGTCCCTCCCACGAGTACTATCCCTAGCCAGTCTTTGCTCTTCACTTTCGTATTTGTGCAAATTCTTAACAAAGTTGGTTAGCAACACAAGAATGTAGAGACATGGCTTGCACGATTCTATCTGCTTCATGCAAAGCATTATCCTTAAAGCTCTCTTCTGAATAACAAATGCTGACTGGATATTGTATTTGTAGCTGTTCCCCCAAAACTGTATACTGTATCTGAGCCTAGAATCAACCAAAGTGATATACACCCTCCTAAGTTGAGGTAAAGTTAGTACTTCCCTCAGGGTTCTGATTGCATAACATGCCGAGCTAACAAGACTTATAGACAATAACTCTACCTTCCAATTTAATAATGCGTCAATATGAATACCTAGGAATTTGACATTATCAACTACTTCGACTTTGTTACCACAAGATATCACCTCAATAGCGTCATTTCGCACTGTCGTGTCGGCTTGAATAATACACACTTTGTTGTATTTACATTAACTTTTAAATTATTTGTGCCAAACCAATTTTCAAAAGCCTATAACACAGTATTAATTTTAGATTTTAATTATTACTGTATAATAATATTGTACGTCGTGTGCAGACACTATGGCATTTGTGTCATCAGCAAAATTATTAGTTTTATGTCATTAAAATGTCTTTGATTATACTCAATCAAGTCATTTATGAATATTATAAAGAAAATCGGACCTAAATTTACAGTTTTTTTCCTCACCATCTACCACCGATTTTTCCGAGCACTCTGTATACTGACGCCTGTTATGCAAATAAGAGCTGAAAAACTTGAATACAGTCTCCCTTAAACCATAGTGTTCCAATTTGGCTAAGAGAATGTCTCATGTCTACTGTTTCGAAGGCAGAACTGAGGTCAATAAAAATACCGGCCACTTTGTGCTTGCAATTTACGTTGCAGTTGATATTGTTGATTTTTTCAATTGTTTAATAGTTCACTGTTTAATGAAAGTCTTGAGAACACAATTTACCTTTTTAATGGGGGTACTAAGAGTCTGACACACTTCTGTTAGGCATGTTAAGTTTAACATGGGGACAGATTTAGCCCAGCTTTTTCCCGCGGCTTCGCCCGCGTGGATGTCGGAAAATATCCCACGAGAACGTACTACCGTGATTAAAAGTACCCCATTTGTTAATCTAGGTAAACAATGAGAAAATCCTCTTTATTTTCAGAATCAGAAAAAGATAGTTACGTAAATAATCCCCGTTAACCCCCTAATCCCCTTAATAATTAACTTATTACATAGGCAAGTATTTGTGTCAAGTTTCAAATAAGATTTTCAATTAAAAACTGTATTGACTGTTTTCAGCCCCACAGGGGTGTTAAAAAAATCATTTGGGATGCTTCCATAACTTGACTCATACACCAAATTTTGAGTTAATCAAGCCCCGCGATAAAATCCTCCCCGGTAAAAATTACTTACCCTTTTTAACCCGTTAAGGGTCGATTTTAGAAAAACCCTGATACACGTTATTGTTTATTTTTGTTCTCAAGCACAAATACTGAGTTGAGTTAATCGAACCGCGCGTTAAAATTCTTCCATACAAACTTTGACACCCCCCAATCCCCCCTTAGGGGATAGTTTAGAAAAAACAAAGTGTCAAACTTTATAATTTACTTTATTATTTATTTGTGCCAAATTTCAAGTTTATTAACTTAAGGAATAAGATTTTTCATACAAACTTTCATCCCCTATTTTGCCTTAGGGGTTTAATTTCAAAAAGTTTCTTATTCCTTGTCTACATTATAAAGGGAATCTCTGTGCAAAATTTCGGCTTTCTAGGTCCGGGCTGGGGTTTGCGCTGGGCGTTGATGAGTCAGTCAGTCAGTCAGTCAGGACTTCTCTTTTTATTTAAGTATAGATTTACATTTTTATCTGCGTCACTCCTCCCATGGGATAGAAATATACAAAAAAAAAGTTTGTGTGCTTCTACTCATACAATCATGAGTAAATTTTAGTTACAATATAGGGGCCGGGCAATTTATCTCATGCAAAATGTAGAAAATTTTCAAAACCTATCATAGTTTCTCATCACTTATCTTTTACAACTGAATGATTGCTCCATTGCAGGGCTGCATCGACTACCTGCCGGAGCTGGTGCACCCCATCGTGGCGTGCTTCAGCGAGGGCGAGTCGCGCGTGCGCTACCAGGCGGCCGAGGCGCTGTTCAACGTGCTGAAGATAGCGCGCGGGGACGCGTTGCCGCACTTCCCGCTCGTGTTCGACGCCCTGGCGCGCCTGGCCGCAGACCCCGAGCAGCAGGTCAAGCAGGGCGCCGAGCTACTCGACAGACTCGTCAAGGTAACTAGGTCTCCATCCTGCCGGGGTTGCGTAACTTGTTCGAAACAGTTACCGCGACACTGGAATGCAAAAGGAGGCAGAACACGGAAAGGTGTTAGTCAGTAATTTAAAATTATAGTCTTTTTTGTGGGGGATGGGAAATCATCACATAGCCTCCCGCTCTTGGGCAGAGCGGAAGGGATGGTATCTCTTTCGACCAACCCGCAGCCCCGACGGGATCAGTACGAGTCTGACACTTCTACTCCGTCAGGGGCAGGAGGAGTCATTTGATGATTTCTCATCCTTAAAAAAAGGTCTCCAACATACCAGGCGACTTTTTACTATTATAAAAATTAAATATCTGTGGTTTTAAGATCAACATTTTGCTGTTTCGATCATGTTGTAAGCATCGTCATACTTTTCCTTGTACAAAAGGTGTGCATCAATGAATTCGCTATCCGGGAGATGCTGGCTTCATTTTAATAGATTTTTTAAGTAGAATACCGGCCTGAACTTGTTGTCTTATAAGAACGGATAGAATGTAACACAGCAGGCATAGCCACATTCAAAATTAATAACATTAACAAACATGTGTAGATGTAGATCTTAACTTTTTATTTGGTCAACTGAACAAACACTTACTGTAATCCAAACATATTGAACTCTATAAAATAAAGAAATTCATAATGGCAACTCATTATTCTCTTGTCCGTAAGCAAGGGGGGTGGGGGTTAGGGGTCAGCCCAGCATATTGTCTCCACGAGGAGGTACTTATCTATTACGCGTCATATCAGCAGTCACCTCTTTTCTCTCAATATGTCCATCCATCGTTTGGTCTCCCGCTACTTGTATTCCCATCCGCAGACATATTCAAAACTTTCCGCATGACATTTTTCTCATTCCTCCGCATCATATGACCATACCATGACGGCCGATTACCAGACAACTATACATATAGTCACCGCCGGCGCCGCTTTTTTACTCTATCATTCATTATTTGATCTAATTGCGTTACACGCTTTTCCCTTATAAGCATTCTCATATCAGCCACATCACCACATGCAATTCATATCTTTTGTGGGCACACATTCTACTCCATACAATAGAATAGATCCAAACTTTGTTTTATAAATAGTCCCCTTCAATTTATAAGAGTCTGCCATCGATGAGCTATTTCCGAATGGATTATGTTTGGACTAGTTCCACCGACCGCCTCGCCTCCAGACCAGATGCATAGGTACCTCCTCGCGTCACACAATAATGGAGTAGGTATTGAACAAAATACGTAAATTTCTGGACTACATTATTTCACGTTTGTTTTGTTTGTTGCGGAGATTACGATGATTAGTATTTTCCTCAATTACATTTAGTTCTCGATTATTTTCCAATCCAACATGTCGAAATAGTGGTAGATATTTTTATTCCACGTGTTTACTTAACTTTATTATTACAACAATCGAACTTGTACCTAATCGTGTTAACCGTGACGTGTGCGAAGATAAAAACATGTTTAAACTGCAGTAAACGACGCACACGTATTTAGTCAACACTTATTAGGTATTCTTTAATTTTAAATAAACAGTTCAGTCTCATGTTATACAAAGCAATAAGTATTTCTAAACATCTAGGTTGCATTCATCCTGTGGGGGGGGGGGGGAGTATCTACGTCCTAGAGTGGAGTAAGTTATTTCACAAATTTACGTTCAACCAAGAATTGAATGATAAGAAAGATCAAGTAAGTACCTAGTACGAGTACCCGGTATTGTTGCTTACGGATATACCTATTTTTATTATTGAAATGAAACAAAAAATATTGATTTATCGTGTAGTGCTGTGCGAAATATATTTCAACTTTTTTATTTCTAGATATTTTATCACATTATCTGTCTGTTTGGAGTAAAAACCGGAAGACGTTGCGTTGGAAGGCCTCCTACTAGGTGAACCGATGACCAGCAGGGCTAGTGCGTATCATTTAAATGACAGTGGCTATCAATCAGCTGTCAAATGGTTCTATTTTGTACTATACCATAACCAATTTGACAGTTAATCCATGGACAATATGATAGCCACTGACATTTAAAAGATACGCAATAGCCCTGCTGGTGGAGGTTGCGGCGATCCGCTGCGACACGCACGGTGCCGGTCATGTGGCGACACTTTGGGGAGGCCTATGTCCTGCACTGAATGATGATCTGTCAACGTCTGTTGTTCGCAGCCCGCTGTTTGGCTGTGAATGAACCTAACATCGATATGGTCGTTGTTTCCAGGACATAGTGACGGAGAGCCAGACGTTCGACCTGGCGGCGTTCATCCCGATGCTGCGCGAGCGCATCTACACGCGCAACGCGTTCGCGCGCCAGTTCATCGTGTCCTGGGTGTCGGTGCTGGACGCCGTGCCTGACATCGACCTCATCGTGCACCTGCCAGAGCTGCTCGACGGACTCTTCAAAATGCTGGATGATGCCAACTCCGAGATTAGAAGGATGTAAGGCAGCTCTTCTAAAATCTAGATTTTGAAACGAAAACAATTTTTTTATGGGTTCAAAACGACACGCTAGAAATGGTTAACTTCTTAACGATGTACAGCCTTGAGAACATTGTTATGCAGCCTTTTTTTCTGTTTTTGGCGGGTGGGAAATCATCATATAACCCCTTCCGCTCTTAGGCAGAGCGAAAGGGAGTGTCAGACTTCGACTGACTAAAAAGCACCCATGTTCTTTCTTAGCCCTTTATGTCGAGGCCGCGGTATATCTTACAACATCCCGCAGCCCGCAACAGCCCGCAGCCCAAAACATCCCGCAACCCTTGTTATGCAGCCTAACACACTGTCCATTGTCACTTTGCTTTGTATTAACGAACAGTTTCAGTTCATCAATCGTTATGTGCTAGCCCATAATATTCATGACTTTAAATTCCAGGTCCACTGAAAAATTACTTAATTAATTTATACATATAATTCCAGGTGCGACGTTCAACTGAACGAGTTCTTGAGGAGTATAAAGAAGGACCCGTCGCGGGTGGACTTTCAGGCCATGATTAACATTCTGATCACACACGCGCAGTCGCCGGAGGAGATGTTGCAGGTCAGTCACGTGGCTATACACGAAAGCAGGCAGGATTGAATCGCATAATAGTCCTCCTAATTGAATTACGGTTATAGAGGCCAGTCTCAGATGGGGTCCCCAACAAAGGCACAAACTCCAAATATGATGCATGTAAATAGGTATCATCGAAATATGCAAAATAGTGCCTAAATATGTATATAAATAAAAAAAATAAATAAAAAAAAAAACAAAAAAAAATAAAAATGTATGTAAATATGTATGTGTGTATGTATGTATTTACAAAAAAAAAATGTATATAAGTAGTTTATCAGCCATCTCGTTACCATAACACAAGCATTAGGTTGCTTAGCTTGGGACTAGATGGCGTTGTGTGAAATGTCCAAGGATATTTATTTATTTTAAATATACATCATAACAAAAAATAAAACCGACCTCAGCAAAAAATAAAAAACAAAAAATACAAAAATTTATTTCTGAAGGCGGTGGCAAAAAAAAATCAAACAAACAAAACTCACCAACTTCAGAAAAAAATTTTTGTTCTAAAGTTTATTTTTCACTTTTTTGTGTTTTATTTTTTGTCGAAGTCGGTTTTAATTTTTGTTAAAAAAAATTATTCACAACGTACCGGTACGTTGTGAATAATTTTTACACCAGTTCATAACATAACATCACGCCGGCGTGATGTTATGTTATGAACTGGTGTAAACAATAGACAGACATGGGATTTCAACAATCCCAATCCATTTGCTATCATTTAGACACCAATACGACTTCGTAAAGTTTTGTATTTATTAGTAGAATAACAAAACATCACGTCTGTAATCCTCGAAGTTTGCGAGGTCGTATTGATGTCGGTTACATAAGAACCATTCTACCATCAGATCAGCTTGTTAGAGAGAAAATACAAAAATCGCTGAACTTTTTTCTGAGTTCTCTCGATTTCGCCAAGATTCCATCATCTGATTCTGGGTGACTGCGAGACCAATAGGAAAGCACAGGCTTTCGAATGAAAGAAGAATTTTCCAAATCGGTCTGAAACGATGGAGACGAAAAGATCGTTAATGTAGACAAAATAGTTTCTTTTAGTTTTGTTGATTTTTCAAAAACCGTTTGACCGATTTCCATAAAAAAAGTATGGGACCATTTGGGACAAAAACCCTTTTCAACAAAAAAATATTTTTTCAAATCGGTTAGCTAGTGACGGGAGTTATGCCCGAACAAACATAAAAAAAAAATATAAACATCCGAATTGATAACCTCCTTCTTTTTTTAGAAGTCTGATACAGATAGAAATGAATAGAATAGAATATATTTTTCATTTCTCTCCTGCATAATGCTCATACCAAGACAATCGACTAGGAGGTATTAAACATTTTTTCAGACGCTGTGGCGCCCCTTTCAGACTTCCTCTTGTACATTTCTTTGAACTACCTACGAATACTAGTATTTAATTATTATACGCCCCGTAAAAATGTTATAGTCTAGTTTAGATCGTGTGTAGAACGGAGTTTTCGCTTCTGTACCAAGTGATATATGCTTTTAGTACTACTCCTTTGCAGCAATAGGGGATCGGACAAAAAAATAATAATTAGGTCGTCAGATAGATTTCCAAAAAATATTGAACACGTATTTTTTCTTTTTTCACATAAACAAAAAATGAAGAAGATACAGTGCTTCGAAAACTCGTGAACTCCTCGAAAACGTCACATGTTAGTACAATTTTTGCCTACAAATGACGTCACAACCCCCAACTCATGATCTTTGACGCGTTTTATCTTCGTCAATTTTTATTCATTTGATAAAAGAAAAAACACGTATCCAATATTTTTCGATAATGTAACTGACGGACTAATTAGAATAATATTTTTTTGAGCCAGTCCGATCCCCTATTGTTATGAGTTTTGTAATGTATGTAGTAATTCGCTCACAGTTGACGGCAATAACGTGGATCAAGGAGTTCGTGGAGCTGGCGGGTGTGAGCATGTTGCCGTACGCGTCGGGTGTGCTATGTGCCGTGTTGCCGTGTCTGGCCTACTCCGACGAGCCACGGAAGAGTATCCTTTCTGATGAGCCTCTGTACCGCCACTGTATCCTACACTTATGGAAGCTTATGTTCTCTGTCGCCATTTAATCGGACGTTTCTCATTTTACATGCACTACAGGAGCCGTACGGGCCGCACTCATCATCATCAGCCACTTTTATTGCCGACGTCGGCGCCCTGGTGAAACCCTCTATAGCATTATTTACTGAAAAGCGGATCGTTGAATGCGGACTAAATTGTGTGACGTTGCTTACTATTTCATATAAATAGCGATGAGTGCGGCTCGTCTAGGTGCACGTCCACCTTAAACTCCTTTTTAAGGTTCCGTAGTCAACATGGAACCCTTATAGTTTCGCCATGTCCGTCTGTCTGTCAGTCTGCCCGTCCGTTCGCACTAGATCTCTAACTGCGGTACTCAGAGGTATTTAATGATTACTTAGATTTGACATACTTTTGTATGACAAAACTGACAAAACGATGGCCAAGTGACGGCTTAAGTAATCATTAAATATCTCTGAGTACCGCAGTTAGTTCTAGAAAACTGTAATTTGGCATGAATATACAAATGAATCAGACTACGTCCTTAAACTGCGACCAGCCATCGAGAGACGGGAATGTGTGGGAGCGCAGGTCTTGAATTTTTACAGAATAAATCATCGTTCGGAGGCAGGTAGGCAAAACTAAACTGATTAACCAATCAGTTTAGGAAGTTCACATATTTTGATGGGCGACTACGGAACCCTACATTGTGCGTGATCCGACATGCACTTGGCCGGTTTTTTCAAAATACATTAGTATAAACATAAATTGCTAACACAGTTTAGACCAGCTCAAAAACGGCACCACGCACCATTGTTTCTTCATTTCCCCCTAATGGATAATTGTTAAATAAATAATTAATTTCATAAAACACGACTCATTAAACGAATACCTTAAATAAAATATAACCGCATGTTGCATCCAAGAACATCCTTAGCAAGTATCTAGGCATACGCGAGACGGCAGCTACCGTGAACTTCCAACTCACGAAGTTGGTGACGTCAGAGCAGTCCCCCTCCCCCTCCCCGCCGCGGCCCGAGCCGGAGGGTGAGGGTGAGGGCGTGTCGGGCGGGGAGGGGGAGGGCGCGGAGGGCAGGCTGGACCTGGACGCCGTGGTGGGCATCCTGACGCAGATGCTGCACCACAGCTCCGTGCACACCAAGGTGGCCGCGCTGGACTGGATCCTGCATCTCTACAATAAGCTGCCACATGAGGTAAGGCCATACGAGTACTTGTCAAAATGTTCCGCCACTTCTTCCCAACTGCAGCACTCTAGGAAGTGGTGCAGGGTGCACGTTTTGGTGTCTTCTTATGGGCCAGTTGTACCGCTCACACGCGCGATGTACCGTGTGCACCGTGTAATCGCGCAGGCAAGCCTGTGGTGAAGCCTGTGCGTGTGGTAAGCCCATTAGAGTTGACGCACAGTTGTGAGCACTGAACGAGCAGCATTGCCTCATCCCGAAGTGTTCGGGGTTCTTTCTACGGTTCTTTTCCTCGTCTTCGCTGGAAACAGAAGTAACCACTCACCGGTCTCAGGTGACCTGAGGGTATTAGTGCTAAGATACTCGTACTACTAGCAATTCCAAAACGGGTGATATTCGCATTAGTGCGAAACAAAAAAATGCTACATACATAAAATTAATAATAATTTGTAAAACTGAAGTAGGTTTTTATGGGCACATGGTTCCACAAGGCGTTTTTAAGAAATAAAAAAGTTTTGTGTTTCATGTCTATTCCCTATTGGTGTCTTCCCCATAGTTGGCCATCCTTATGGCTGCGAAACTTGGCGTCACCTCGCTTGTCTTCACGTTCACCCGGCCGAATGTGAATGGTCGTACGGTTATATGCTTACGATGAAGGCCAGTTTGGCGACGAGACTCCTTGCATGACTTTTATCTAACTTAGGTAATAGGGTAGAAAACAAAAAAATCTATTTAGTTCGTCAGGTCGATTTCCAAAAATTATTGGACATATTATATTTTATATTTTTTCACGTCAACGAAAAATGAAGACGATACAGTGCTTCGAAAAGTCGAAAGTCGAATGTCGTGTGACGTGTTTTTTTATCTAACAGATGGACTGAACAGAATCATATGTTTTTGACGTGCCTATCGGTAGTATTATTTGTAAACCGATGCTGGTTGTTGTGTCAGATGTTCAAGCAGACAGACAAGCTGTTCGTGAGCGTAGTGGGCAGCCTGACGGACGGCTCGGATGACGTGGTGCGGCGCTCGCTGGCCGTGCTGGCCGAGATCTGCGAGTGCGAGCCGCACAGCCCCGCAGCCCCCGGTCAGTATAGCGACCATTATTGCGGTATTCTACGCCATTATTGGGGATACAAATGTATTTTTATTAAAAATTACTTTATCCTAGAGCTAGAGAATGAAGAATTACTTGTAACTGAACGGACTCACATTTGCCACCATCATTTTCATGCATACTTTAGCCAGGCCTCGAACATTTGACGATGACGCGCCAGCCGCGTCATGGGCCTGCGTGAAGGATGACGCACCTAGCGCGTCACTGGCCCCCTGTGATGTTTTATGCGTATCTCTCCGTAATCTTGCGTAGATCTGCTAAAAGAAAAAGTTCTTTGTGTGCTTCGATTCCTATTCGTTGATATTCAAACGAAATATGGCATCACACGGTAGGATTTACTTATTTATTTCATTAAAATGTTACAGGGGTCGTAAAGATTTTTGTAAATTTACTTGTAGTACCTAGGTCATTTGTTTGTATTAATAAACGTATTATTTGTAGATGTAGAAGGAGACAAAGTTTTTCCTGAATGTAGTCGGGCATTATTCACTGAGCAAGATAACAATACAGAATATTCGGAATATTTTTTTTCCTGGAAGTAGTCAATCGATTTTGCATATTTCAAAAAAGCGTAAATTGGGGCACATTTTACCACTTTGAAAGTGTCAAAAAATGGTACAAAAAATGGTTTTAGGAACCTCCATTTCATTTTTAAATTACTTTCTATAAACACCCCGCACGTACACGTGTGCCTTTTTTTTGGTTTCAAATCCATGTATAAAAAGCCTCTTAATCTTTTTGTATAAAAATCGGAAAGCGGTTCACAGAATACATCTACCTACCTACTAAGACAACTGTGTAGTCCTAATAGTTTCGGAACAAAAGTGGCTGTGGCATATAGACAGACAGACTGATATGGCTTTTGTTGCCATTCAGCTATGGAACCCTAATAAAAGTAATTATATTTATATAATATTACGCCAAAATACAGGCAATCGTTTCCACGTCGGTGTTCGTTCCACCCCGTATATGTTTACAAACTGTTTCCAAAGGTTTGCTATCCCTGACTTAAAAATATATATTCGAAATAAATGACACACGGTAGTATCGACTTCAATGTTTAATTGAGGATAAATTGTAGTTCTCTAAATTTCAATCTTTTAAAATCTGTTTTTAAGTAATTTCGATGAGACGCTTCGATATTTGCTAATAAATCGAATCGGAATCGAAGCGGCTAAAAAAAAAGTTTTCCTTTAACTTTCTACGATAGTTCAGTCCGTGAATGTCGCGGCCATTTATGGCATGCCATGTAACGCCATTTACCTCAATCTGCCTTGCTTACATCAAATGTTTTGCTCTTAAAACAATAATGTTTGTATTACTTACATAATCATACTCCCTATTATAACACAGCTCTGTTAAAATATTGTAAATGTATGGTAATTTCTAGTTTCGTGTCCAATTGCAGGGGATCTGGAGTCCAGTCGGTATTACTACAAGTTCCTGCGAGCTCTGCTGCGGCTACTGGCGGCTGATGATAATCTCTTAGAAGATAGAGGCGCATTTATTATTAGGTAAGTTTCTCATGACAACAGAGAGACATCGCGCACCAAATCAATCCTAGAATTTCTTGGCCGAAATTGGCGGATCTTCCAATTCTTAACTTCATTCGTATATGTACGTTGCCTCCTACACCAGCCATCCTTATCAAAGTCATAGTTACTTTGCTTTGCTTTGCTTTAATCAATGCTAAAGATATCACATGTCACCGTAATCAATGTTAAAGATGTCTATATTGAAAAGTGGGCGTTTATGTCAATTTATAAACAAACTGGGTGTAATACTTAAAGTACAACCAAAGGGACCTTCGGGACCTTCATATCTAGTGACAAGACTAGGTTCGATGAAGTGAATGAATTCGAAAAAAATGAAGGTGAATTCAGTTGTGGCCAGTAACGTGTGGCGGTTGTTCGCAGACAGCTGTGCGTGCTGCTGAACGCGGAGCACTTGTACTGCGCGCTGGCCGGCATCCTGCTGGCCGAGCGCGACCTGCGCTTCGTGGGCACCATGGTGGACGTACTCAACACCATGTTGCTCACTGCGGCCGAGCTGTTCGACCTGCGCACGCAGCTGCGCAACTTCCGCGACCCAGTCAGTGCCGCCATCTTATCTAATGTTAATTAACAACCTCAGCGTCATTCCATCTCGTAAACTGACTTATTGCCAATGACGCACCCGGCGCGTCACATCGAAATTACTTAAAAACAGATCTAAAAAGTTTGAAACAGGTAGTTCTCTTTGAACTACCACTTTTTATACTAAATTTAACGTTGAAGAGCCCTCTTTGGCCATTTATTTAGAACTAGCTTTTGCCCGCATCTTCCCCGCGTGGAGTTTTTTTTCATAAAAAGTATCCTATGGTACTTCTAATACCTCCAAGAAAAGTAGTTAACAACATCCTTAGTTAGTTAACGATAATAACATATTTTTAAATCCTTGTGACCCCACTGAAATCTTCAGCATATGCCTCATATAGTCAATTTATCTTTAGACCAAGGATGTTTTCCAGATAAACTTAAAATGTCTGTAATAAAACCACTACATAAAAAAGGCACTAAAACAGACAAAAGAATTACGGATGGTAAATATTATTATTGCTCAGATTCCGATTCTTTCAAAGGTGATTGAAAGAATTCTGTATAAGAGAACTATCTCTTTCTTGGATAATTATAATATGCTTGCCAAAGAACAATACGGGTTTAGGAAAAACAAGTCCACATCACTTGCACCTTTTAATTTAGTTAAATCGGTTTTAAACAACATACATTCGAAAACAACAACCTCAGCTTAGTTAATAATTTAATAAAATTATAACATGGTTGGATTTAAACGCCACACAAACAAACACGTCCAAGGCTTGGGGCTTGGCTAAAGTATGCATGCAAACAATGGTGGCAATGAGTCGGTTAAACACCATGACTAGTGTACGTGGTAGTGTAATGTCTATGGAGGGGAATGTCTTCATTCGTGCACGTGCAGGCGGTGCACCGGCTGTTCGCCGTGCTGTACCCGTGCTGGTGCCACAGCCCCGTGTCGCTGCTGTCGCTGTGTCTGCTCACACACAACTACCAGCACTGCAACCGGCTCATCTCTTCCTTGTATCCTTTGCAACGTTACTAACAGATGTTCATATCTTCGAAACTCGTTCATTATCTATTAATTAAAGAATAATGTATCATGATTTTCTTAGAACTGTTTCAGAACGCGTACGCGTATTGACTTACGCACACCATTTTGCGCTTAAAAAACCGAACGCGCATCCATACACTTATCCTAGCGCATCCATACTCCTACCGATGGGTATAGTCAATACTAGTATAGATCCCAAATAAGAAACATTGATTTATACGAGATTTGAAGCACGTAAGTGACAGACGGTACGCCCAGTCGCGCCGGCAAAACGCTAATCTGAAGTATGTGTTCCCACCGGTGCGGGGGCCAGTTCACAATCTTTGTTTGCCAGAGGAATAACAACCTAACTGATTTTCTATGAAGCCGAGATACTCAGTACACAATAATACATTCTGGTTGTTACGAAACCGATTCACGTCCCCCATACTAGTTATAAACTACGTAACGATGGGAGTTAGAATGTTGGGCCGTGGGAATACCGATCGATTCTAAAACCACAATCTCGACTTTTTATTTTATGTTCAATTTTTTGTTTAATTTTATAAATCCTTAAGTTACAAACAGCGGTGATTTAGAGATCACGGTGGATTTCCTGACTGAAGTGGATAAGTTAGTGCAGCTCATCGAATCCCCTATATTTGCATGTGAGTACCATCCGCTTCCAAGGCTCGATGACCACGCCAGTGTTCGGCCCTGCAGTCTACGGACCTAGCAGATCCACCAGGGTATCAGTCATTAATCCTTAGCTTGCAATAGCTGAGAGTTATAATCAGATTCTTCGACCCGATTGCGGACAATGAGTGTGATATAAAACAACCGGTCTAACCATTGTTTTACAGATCTTTATTTATTGTACTATTTATGTACACACAGAAGATAACACGAGAACATATCAAAAACAATATTTGAGTACAAAAGTACTGCTGCAGTTACTTGTACTGAAATATCGTATTAATATTGTATAAACAAGCAGTACTAGTGCTTGTTTCTTAAGACATAACTGCCAGCAGACCTGCAAAAGGAGAAATAAAAAGAAATGTAGACGATAGTGTGTGACGAGCGGAATAATGAGTTTATGTGCCTTAACTAACTTAAATAAATATGGGTGTATACTTATATAATGGTAATATATGTAAACATAAAAAATATATTATATGTAGGTTTATTAAATAACTCCTAAGAAAAATCTTTCCCTTGCGTCATCGGTGTTTTACTCAAAACATTACAATGTCGTCAACTATTACATTTATTTATTGTCTTGTGTGATAAGTACTTACATATTTGTTGAACAGCTTTAAATAATGTTGTATTTTACATCGTTGGACGTGACGAGGTATTTCTCGCCTATGGTCAACGTTCAACACAGCAGTTCAGATGCTGTTTTGGACATTGGTGTCAGGCGCGGATGCCGTATCTACTACCTTCTAGCAGATCTTCAGCTTAACTTGCGGAAACTGCATTCATTGGTAGCCAGCGAACACCTGCCGAGTTGCGGCAAACAAAATAGCAAGATAATAATTTAAACCTTGCTATAACTTATGTGAAGTGAAGGTGAAGGAAAACATCGTGAGGAAGACGGCATGTCTTAGAACCAAAAAAATCGAAGGCATGTGAAATCTACCAATCCGCACTGGGTCCGCAGGGTGGACCCATCCCATCCTTCTCCTAGAGCTGAATCCCTGCAGTGAGAACATTATAGGCTGATGATATTGATAAGTTACGTTTTGAAACGGCGCGTCAAAGATGGATGACAGCACCGTCCCAGTGCACGGTCACTAAGGCCGGGCTGACGGACTGCTGAGTGGTGGGCTGTGTTGCAGACCTGCGGCTGGAGATGCTGGGCGGGCAGCGCAGCGCCCCCCTGCGCGGCGCCATGCTGGGCCTGCTGATGCTGTTGCCGCAGAGCGACGCCTTCCTCGCGCTGCGCAACCGACTCACTGCGGCGCGCGTCTACCTCGACCAGTGAGTTACGTGGCAGTGCCTATTGGCCTTGTTCTATTCTGTCTCCTGCTGATATGGAGGGAAGTAGAAATTATGTTTTTCCTACTCCTCCGCTATTCCTTTCATTAATTTCGCTGCGGGATCCAAGACAGTTAAGGCGTTTCTGGAGGACTTCGACGAGCTTCATGTCTCGGCGCTTTCTTGTGGTTGCAGTTTTGATTCTGGCTTACAGGAATTACAGTGGTTTGGGAATAGTGGGGCGGGCTTTTAGAAAAATAAAAAAAAAACTAAATGTGTGCACAAGTGGAAAAACGAATCGCAAAAAAAAATAACTTAAAGTCATACGGGCAAATTGTTAATGTACCTACTTGTCTTTGAAAACCTGCCCGTATTTTCGTGACATTTTGTCTTTGATAACTTCTTTAGCCGACACGATATCAATGTCCAGTTTTCACGTCTTCATTACAATTCCGCAGTAAAGGTATAAAGGGTGTAAAAGTACCCTTAACACAAACGAAGGGCACTTGCTCTCCCACCACTGCGATCTTTTTCTGGTTCTAGACCATACCTGGGAACCCCCTAATTACGGAGATATTGGGGGTCAAAGTTCCAAATTTTGCACAGCTGTTTTTGTAAATACCAGTTTTTTAGGTTGTAACTTTACTTAAATTACTTCCATAGCCCCTTTACTATTCAAAGCACCCACTAGCACAATGTTTCAAGAGTGCAACATTGAGTTTTACCGTAAAATGAGATTTTTTACCCCAAAAAAAAAGTCATTTCCCAGCAAAAATTTTTGCGTAGGGGTACTTAGTTTGATATACAGAATGCTTGGTTGACATATGTGTGAAGGGTTACTTTATACCCTGTATACAAAAATTCAGTCCACTAGCAATTTTTCCGCAGATAAAACCTAAAATTACTGGACTACCAATAGTTCCTGAGATATCTCCTCCCAAGCGGCCGTAGCACTTTTGTGTGACACACCCGTGACACTATTGCCACAAAAAAATCCAATTCCCCCGTTTATAAAGAAGTTTTACTTAAAAAATGACCGCTGTCTGTCCCAGGGTGCCCGCCGGTGTGGAGGACGTGTGCTGGCTGGGCCCGGCCGAGAGCATCGAACCCGCGATAGACTTCGACAAGCTGTTCAAGGAGTTCCTGCGAGTGCAGGCAACGCACCGCGAGTTCAAGATGCTGGACCGGAGTCGCGGGAAACTGCTCGACTAGCATCACTCACTGACTGACACCTGATGTACATAAGCACGTTCAGAACGAATCGGTTTAAATAAATTGCGCGCCCTTACAATACACGTTTTGAATGTTATCTGAACACAATACGCACAACACAAGCGGGTTGCCACCTCTCAGTGCTGGGCCGATGATGACACAATTTAGATTGCCATCGACACACTAGGAAAGAGACCTTATGAATGCGAACTTCACATATAAAATATATATATATATGGAGAAGCTTAAAAATTAAAAAGAACTAGAGCTCGAGCTACTGCTCTTTATTTTTAAAATATTATTATAAAATACTTAAGGATTGACTCCCCCCCTAAACCCTTTCTATCCTCGACTCCGTGTAGCAGCTAGCATCCGTTTCCGACAGCTGTACTTCAATACCATGAACACTCAAGTATATGTCTGCAGGAGAATAGTGTAGCGCAGTTATATTCAGAATTAGTTACGAAGGCGAGCGAACAAGAGACCAAGAAAAGACTGAACAATAGGATAATATGAGCGTTCGCAACTCTGGTCATAAATGTTTGAGGGTGAACATTCAGCGGAGCACACGGTGGAGCACACCGCTGTACCGTGCCCACCCTGCCTGCCCACCCTGCCTGCCCACCCTGCCTGCCCACCTCGCCGGCCCAACCCGCGGTCCCGGCGAGAGGGCATGGGACGTCTAGCCTCCGCAGTGCGAGGCAGTGATGCTAGCGAAGGAGGTGGCGGAACGTGAGAAGGAGATAATCTTTCGTCCCAGCCGCTGCGGGAGACGCTCCGGGCGTCGAGGGCCACGTGCTGGCTTCCGGCCACTGTAGGCCTGTGGATTTCCCACCCGCCAAATAAAAAGGGGGGACATTCAGCAGTCACACAGCCACAGCACATGAGACACGAATGGCATGATGTTCTGAACATAAATATGTTACACAATGAGCCTGCAGTTCTCTGCTTCGCTTACAGTCGAACCGACTTGTGCATACGATGACGTGGCCATTTGATAGGTCGATCAGTTATACAGGGTGACTGGATCTGGACCCACCATAGACATAGCATATCTCCTAAACTATAAATCTTTATCTGGAGGATTTAAAGTAAGGCCTAATATTTAGCAAACGACCTCCTTTATTTGCGAATATGCTTTAGCGGGTCCAGGTGCAGTTACTCTGTATAAGAGTTAACGTTACGAAGACAGATCCCTTGCTTTTGCGTCATATCCGAATTATAGTGTTGATAAAAATAATTGTTTTTATTACATTAATTTGTCAAGGTTATTGTATTCAATTATGTTTTTTATAAAATTATGTGTTAAGATGTAAGAGTTAAGAGGCCTATCACAAAATAGGAGTTGAACAGCGGTACTGAGATCAAGTAGTTACTCCTATCTGCCAGTAACAGTCCCGTCAAAATCAGTCCGGAGGTTATCCGGAACAAACAAAAATAGAATAAATGTGTTAATGTCATAGGTGCTGTATAATACAGTGTGACTGCATCTGGCCCCGCAAATTCGCAAATAGAGATCATTTAATAATTATTGAACCTCTTAGTTACCCTACATAGTTTTATAATATGGGAGATAAGTAAATTTTTATACTTTAATATGATTTTTCCAAATATTTGACCTGAACTATTCATAACTTTTTTTTGCATTTATTTACTAGTTTTCTTTTTATTTTCTGGTAGTCATAAACATTGGTGATTAAAATAAGTCGGAACTACCCTCAAACTAGGGTAAAAAATAACTGTTTCTCCAACTAAAAGTTGTCGAAGTCTTAAGTTTCTCCGATGAAGAACGCCGAAGTTGACGTTTTAACGCAAAAATCACGCTCGAAATGTATTAGGCTACTTAACAAATTCAATCTAGTATTTTATTATATATTTAAGCATATTGTGATGATTTATAATGAGGAGATGTACTAAAATACCTACCTATACCTAGGTCATTCACCTGTTGTTCTAAGAAATTTTAACTAGAACTTACAGAACTTTCACAATTTAGTTTATTATATGTACATTCCGTAATTTATTTATATCATAAAATAAAACCAAATGATCTAAAAATATATGTATATATGTAGTTTTATTTTTATTATAATAGTAACAATGATTGTCTACAGTAATTATTGCTATCTACAAATTGTAAAGTTATAATCAACATTCATTTTACTAGTTATGATAATACTTAACATATATCAATTGCACCTAATCTTAATAATATATTTCTGAATTAACTATTCGTCCATAGTATAAAAGCCAGACCTCACCAGCCTCACAAATGTGAAACAATTCCTGTATGTAGTGTCAACAAAGTCATTATTTATTAGGAGATACAATCAATAAAATCTTGAACACAGCCAACAGTTATATTTGGAAATGGGTACCAATAATTATACAAAGAGAGCACTCATCATAAACACTAATATTCCCTAAAACTAATTTTGTTAAAATATAATCTATTAGGAATGCTGTGTTGTGTGCAGTCTTTATAAACCAAAACAAAGTTTTTATGTTATACAGGGTGTTTGGTAGGGAGCTGTACATACGCCTAGGGTAGAAACTAGGGATAGTCTGCTACCTACCCCCGCCCATTATATTGACCTTGGCCTCAAGGTTTTTTTTTAATTTATTATTATTTTTTATTTGATTTTTTGACTAAAACTACCTGTAGCTCAAAATCTATCCATGGGACCGGTCGGCTAATGGTCTTGTTTTAATCGTTAGAGTCTTAGGGTCCTGCAAAAAATTATTTTACACCAGAAAATTGTGGAGAAGAAAAGTTATGGGGCCTGAAGTACCGTAGTAAGGTAAAGAAATAATTTTAAATTAAAAAAAAACCTTGAGGCCAAGGTCAATATAATGGGCGGGGGTAGGTAGCAGACTATCCCTAGTTTCTACCCTAGGCGTATGTACAGCTCCCTTCCAAACACCCTGTATGACAATATAAAAGAAAATTATTCTGAGATCGGAAAGAGTTATCAGTTATCAGTGCAAATCACTGCCCTCTGTAGGCGTTTATCAAATATGAAATGTGAATTATAATTAGTGAAAATTTGTAGAAATGAAGAACCTGTGGTGCTCAGTTTACATGTAAAGATATGTGTCATTTACTAAGCCACACAAGGGCTGTGCAAGGAAAGGTAGACAGCGGATATTGACTTATTACTGGAAGGTTCATCAAGTATAACATAAGTTTGGCGGTAATTGTTGCTCGATGAATAACGTTTAATACAGAATGTAGCACTGCTATGGAACGATATTTACAATGAACTGTTCGGTTACTTCTGATATGTCTGGCATTAAACTTACTAGCACTGTATCGAAATGTAGTCTGAATCGCACGTTACCCGATGGCGCACGAGTGCTTCCCGCTGCGCGCATGTGCGTCTTCCGTATCGTCGTGCGCGTGCAGCTCGCTGTCGCACGCGTCCGACGAGTAGATGACGCGTGGTGTGCGCGCCCGACGCGAACGCGCACTCGTCCACACTCGACAGCGAGTCGCTGTCGCGTACGGACAGCGCGCCCGACGTGCTCGCCGTAGAGTGCGACGTGCTGGCGTGCGCGTGCGACGTGCAGGCGTGCGCGTGCGACGTGCTGACGTGCGAGTGCGACGTGCTGACGTGCGAGTGCGACGTGCTGGCGTGCTCGTACGACGCGCCGGAGCCGCACTCGGGCTCGCGCTAGGGCGCCAGCGAGTGCGTAAGGTTGTTGAGTTTGCTGAGCAGCGCGGAGTTGCCCTTGAGTGCGCTGGCGAGCTCGTCGTGCGCGGCCAGCAGCGCGCGCACGCCGGGCGCGCCGGGCCCGTGTCCAGCGTGCACGCCGGGCCCGGGGCCGTGCCCGGCACGCACGCCCACATCGCGCGTCCTGTCCGCGCCGTGCTCCGCCTTGGGAGCGCTCAGCTGCAACACAAAACATTTATTGACAGCATAAGTATATATTAGCGAGTGTCGCTTCGCTCGGTGGGCAGGCGGTACAGACCATAGTTTGCGCTATCCCTAGTTTCTACCCTAGGCGTATGTACAGCTCCCTTCCAAACACCCTGTATGACAATATAAAAGAAAATTATTCTGAGATCGGAAAGAGTTATCAGTTATCAGTGCAAATCACTGCCCTCTGTAGGCGTTTATCAAATATGAAATGTGAATTATAATTAGTGAAAATTTGTAGAAATGAAGAACCTGTGGTGCTCAGTTTACATGTAAAGATATGTGTCATTTACTAAGCCACACAAGGGCTGTGCAAGGAAAGGTAGACAGCGGATATTGACTTATTACTGGAAGGTTCATCAAGTATAACATAAGTTTGGCGGTAATTGTTGCTCGATGAATAACGTTTAATACAGAATGTAGCACTGCTATGGAACGATATTTACAATGAACTGTTCGGTTACTTCTGATATGTCTGGCATTAAACTTACTAGCACTGTATCGAAATGTAGTCTGAATCGCACGTTACCCGATGGCGCACGAGTGCTTCCCGCTGCGCGCATGTGCGTCTTCCGTATCGTCGTGCGCGTGCAGCTCGCTGTCGCACGCGTCCGACGAGTAGATGACGGTGTGCGCGCCCGACGCGAACGCGCACTCGTCCACACTCGACAGCGAGTCGCTGTCGCGTACGGACAGCGCGCCCGACGTGCTCGCCGTAGAGTGCGACGTGCTGGCGTGCGCGTGCGACGTGCAGGCGTGCGCGTGCGACGTGCTGACGTGCGAGTGCGACGTGCTGACGTGCGAGTGCGACGTGCTGGCGTGCTCGTACGACGCGCCGGAGCCGCACTCGGGCTCGCGCTAGGGCGCCAGCGAGTGCGTAAGGTTGTTGAGTTTGCTGAGCAGCGCGGAGTTGCCCTTGAGTGCGCTGGCGAGCTCGTCGTGCGCGGCCAGCAGCGCGCGCACGCCGGGCGCGCCGGGCCCGTGTCCAGCGTGCACGCCGGGCCCGGGGCCGTGCCCGGCACGCACGCCCACATCGCGCGTCCTGTCCGCGCCGTGCTCCGCCTTGGGAGCGCTCAGCTGCAACACAAAACATTTATTGACAGCATAAGTATATATTAGCGAGTGTCGCTTCGCTCGGTGGGCAGGCGGTACAGACCATAGTTTGCGCATCGTTGATCTGGTCGCGGATGGTGTGCTCGGCGTCCTGTATCCGCGCCGCCAGAGTCAGCAGCTTCAGCTCCGCACTGGAAACATCCTTGTCCAGGATCTGCGTCTGAAGGTACACCGTCTGCGCCACCTTGTACCTGATTGTAACGTTCATATTATTATGGTTACTCGTATGGATGGTAGACACTCGACAGATATGATGTAGCACGTGGCGCTGCAGGTCAGTGTGCACCACGGAGCAAATACAAAGAGGAGATGGCCTAAGCAACTGTGCACTGTGATTCTCAACTAGGTCCTGACGTCATCATGTGGGCGTGGCCTTAGTCAGTGTATTGTTGGCGTTCGTCCTGTGCACAACGTTGTGAACGTTCCCATTTTACAGCAATGTTCGCGCTATACGAAAAAAAAAATGAAGTGTTGTGTTTTGTCTTGTAAAAATTACTGGGATAGACGTTCTGATGCTATGGATGGCATCACATTTCATTTGTAAGTAATTTTATGCGTAATTTATTTAAATAGTTAATCTTATTGAATGGTCTTATCTCGTCAAGCTCAATAACTTACAAAAGTCAGAAGGCCTCCATCTTGGGAACAAGTTAAAAGAGAAACACATAAATTTTCAGCGACAAAAAATGAAAGTAAAATTAGCCAGTCAACTTTTCAGTAATAGTGTAGCAGATGCACTCCAAGTTTGTGAAAAATATAATGTTGAATTCAAAAATGTGGCGGCTACAATTACTTTTATCCGTTTAATAAACAACATCTTTGACATTCTCAACTCACAAAACATGCGTCAGTTTGAGTACAAAAAAACCCTTATTTGAAAATAATATTTTGAAAACAAGGGAGTATTTAGAATATGCTAAAAATTACATAATGTTTATAGTAGCTCCTGATGAAGAGAAGCTTGTTATCACCACGAATCGTAAAACTGGTTTTATGGGCCTTTTAACATGCATTAATAGTACACTTTTCTTGTATAACCGCCTAGTTGAAAAAGAAAAGGTCCTTAAATATTTAACTATGTACAAATTTTCGCAGGATCATTTGGAACAATTTTTTGGGGTATTAAGAGCTCATGGAAGGGCCAATAATAATCCAACATCACGTCAGTTTAAATCAGCTTATAAAAAAACCCTGATAAATACAGAACTGAAAGAGGGTTTTAGAGGAAATTGTATTCCTTTAGAGGATATTTCCATTTTAAAAGAATCCTCTGTAAACAAAATAAATATTACTACAGAACGTTATCGAATTTTGCAAAATGACTTGATCGAGGCATCATTGGATGAAGAACCCATGCCTGATGATTTGTTGTTAGAATTTGATGAGCAGTTAAATACAACGATAGGTGATTATTTGCGTCGTCAAATAATTGCATATATTTCTGGGTTTGTTGTCAATTATTTACATTCCAAAATCAAATGTGAGAGCTGCCTTCATGAATTATATGCTGATAATTACGATGATGATGACCTTTATTTGATAAAAACTAAAAATAAAGGTGGTCTTACTTTCCCGTCTAAAGACGTCATAAATATATACCGAACCGAATGCAGCATCCGTTGTGTTAAATCGTAATCTTTGAATTCTCCTAATTTCCGTAAACATAAAATTATAACGAATACACTAAAATCCCTTATTGGAGAAAATTATTTCGAAAAATCGGTGAATCATATGTTCGATCAATCACCGACTGATAATCATATTATTCTTCTGACTAAAGCTATAGCTGAAAAATATATAGATATTCGTTTTAAGTATTTTGCAACCGTAGAAAACGATAGAGCATCGAATCGACAACAACTAACCAAAGCAGTTATTTTTGCAGGAAATTGAATTTTGCAAATACATTTTTTTCGTTATAATTTTTGTGTATTATTTATTCCGCCGCTGAAATTTGTTTTACCTACTTGGCCATATCAATAAACGGGAGGTGTGTTTTTTTTTCAAAACATACTGGTTTTGTAAAACATCTTGATAAGTTTTTTTAACAAAATAAGTCATTTAAATACACCGTTACATTTTGATCGTTTTAATCCCTTGAACGGGTGGTTTAACTTACAAAATACTATTCATCAACAGCTTGCACAGCATTCTATCTCTTAAAATAAAAAAAATTGGAAGTGATAACGTAATATTCGCAAAATGCATGAAACCAGTAGTAGCACACGAGTTAGTTACCTACGCGTACGCCGCGTCGTCGTCAGTGCGTACCTAACTACATACCTTCGAGCTTAGGTTAATGAACCCGATCAGCTTAGGTTATTGAGTCGCTCATCTGGTGTTCACGTAAACAAATGAAATGATTCCAAATTTTCCTTCATACCTTTACGGGCTTAGGACCGTCATAATTGCTTTGTGCCTAGGTGTCGGAACATACCTAATAAAATTAAAAGAATTACATATGCTAAAAGCGGTAGGTACATGTAAAAATAAGTTCTAACAGGCGCAGAGTTATGGCGTATCTAAAAATGTGGAATCAAAATTACTTACAACGATTAAAAAGAAGAGTTCTGTTACAAAACTAATAATTAATCACTTCTGCACTTCACGATAGCGTAATAATTGTTCAAAATGCAAACCATTCCTTTCGATACATAATCTTGCACGTTTAATTAAATTGTTTTTTAATTTCAATAATGTGTCTCTGTCACTTTTTAAAACATCGAACGCGTCCACTATCGCACTTTTTATTTGTTCACGAGTTTGATTTTGGTTTCTGTACACCAATCGTTTCACCTCACTCCACAAATAAAAATCCAGCGGGGTAAGGTCCGGGCTCCTTGCTGGCCAAGCAACTGGACCACCCCGTCCAATCCAGTGATCTCCAAACACGGAATTTAGGTGATTACGTACATTACGCTCGTAATGTGCTGGACATCCGTCATGTTTCACACCGTCTTAGAGAAACTAAATTATTTAAATGACATGGTCTTGTGCTGCCCTTAGCGCGCGGGGTGCGCGGGGCGCGCGCCTTTTGCATTGCCAATCAAATAAGGTTTGGGGGCGGGGTTTGCTCTAGCATTGGCTAATTTTTGTGAGTCCACGTTGACTGCGCTTACGCGTCATTGTTGTTAGTATCGAATAGTGCCTACTAATGGTTCGCATTGTTTTTTCACTAATGCGAGAATTAATTCGAGTTTAAAAGAAAAAAACCTCTTTTATTTTATTTTGTCTTTACAAATCGATAGTACTTCATGCACCTGATTGACCCTCCACGGGATTAAAACGATCAAAATGTAACGGTGTATACAACATTATTCTTGATTTACACTAAACCTGAAAAGGGGTCATTGTACTCATCATTTTGAACAACTTTTTCTATGGGACCAACCTTGAAATAGCGAAAAAAAAAAATTTCAAGGTTGGTCCCATAGAAAAAGTTGTTCAAAATGATGAGTACAAATACAAATTTCGGGTTTAGTGTAAACAAAAAATAATGTTGTATATGAGAAAATCTAATAATCTTCATTCATCAGAAACCTTTTTTTTTCATAATAAAATCATCAAGATGGTTCGCAAAATTAATTTAAAAACAGTAGTCCCCGGTACGAAAATTCTGAGTACGACCCTGTTGCATCCTGCACTTAGTGACATCTAGTGTGAGATAGTTACGTAACTACAAAACAAAATCAACAGAACGAGCGAATAGTTTTGCTATTGACCAGTAGATGGAAAATAGAGAAGTGGGCGGGATCTAGCACCCCCTCACCCCGTAAAGTGTCACGCGTTGTTTCCTAAGGAAATTTAGTTACGCCATCTCCTCTTTGTATTTGCTCCGTGGTGTGCACTCACCAGTCGGCGATAGCGTCGGCCCGTGCGCGCGCGAGAGGCGCCGCCTTCTGCAGCAGCTGGCGCGCTCGGCGACCTGTCTCCGCCACAGTGATGCGCTCCAGCACGTGGAACTGCTCGTCGTTGTACGTCAGCGAGCGCGTGGCGCGGTCGCGCACCAGGTGCTGCCACGAGTCGCGCAGCCTGCAAGTGCGACGTACGCCCAACTAACTATTATCTAAAATGCGGTTACAATGCTAGACCGAATTATAATAGAATAGAATAGAAATAGAGAGCCTTCGACGTCGGAAGGTCATCGGAAACATCAGGTGCAGTGCTAAACGGGACCCGTTCGTGTCGTGGTCGCAAGCGCAACCGCCGAGTTTGGTGTGCGGGGTTCGATTGCCAGTCAGAGTTAAATGTTAGTGAGTTTTGCCATAAGGAAAATAAATGATTAAACAAGGTGTCAGAAGTGCACCGACCTCTCGACGAGCGTCTTGGCCTTGATGTGCAGGCGCAGGTCGCTGGGGCAGGGCGCGTGGTGCGCGGCGGAGTCGAACTCGGCCCGCAGCGCCGGGGCTGCGTGCCGCGCCACCAGCGCCCCGGCTGCCGTGCGCAGCGACCCCGCCTCGCCCGCCACCAGCCCCGCCATGGCCGCCCAGCTCTCCGCGCCCAGCCCGCCCTAAGTACAACACGCACCGTATACAACGTCTGCCACCCGCGCCAGGCGCGCCCAGCTAGTAACTAACCTGCGCGCTGCTCGCTCTTAGCGCGGCGCTGTGAGCTGCCAGGTCGAGTGCGCGCGCGGCCGTGTGCGTGAGGTGCGCGTGCGCGTGCAGCGCGTCTGCGCGTGCCGCCACCCGCGCCAGGCGCGCGCCCAGCAGGGCTCCCCAGCGCGACACGCAGGCACCGCACAGGACGGACGCGGCGCACACGGCCTCCACGCGGCGTCTGATCACGTGGCCCACGCTGCACGCCGTCTGACGCAACAACACAACACTTTCATCACCACACGTCGTAGCAGTAAGGGTGGATCCCACCCTTCGCGTCATGAAACTCAAAAAGAGTTGGCAGCACATCTAGCAACCGGGGCTGTGGTACTGTACGAAAGAGATACCGCAGCCCCGAAACACAATGGGCTTTGAAGGAACATAGGTGGTTTTTTGTCAGTATAAGTCTGACAGTGCCTTCCGCTCCGGCCAGAGCCGGCTCGTCCACCAAGGCGACAGTAGGTTGACAGCGGTTTGAAGCATTTTGGACTGCTTATAAAAAAAAGAATATGTAGATTCGGGGTGTGGATGTGTGGCGGGTTTGCACTCACCTTGGCCTGGCTGGCGTCGTTCTCCACGGACACGATGTTTGGGAACACAGGGAACTTGGGGATGTCCGGCTCGGGGGCCATGCTCACGTTGTTGTTGTTCTTGTTGAACAGCATCAGTGGCTCCTCCGCCGTCGTCTCCGGGTACTCCGCGCCTGTTCACATGTTCACAACTTCGTTAGCATTACGGGTGTATACCGCGGCTGTTCCCAACTATGTTGGGGTCGTCCTCAAGTCTAACCGCACGCAGCTGAATACCAGAATTTTACATGGCACGACTGCCTATCTACTCAAGTCTCCACAGCTCAATAATTGCATAATATAATTGGTCGACTGGTTGTGTTAGTTTTCGCATTTAACATTGTTTCGGCGGTCACTCGCAGTCCAAGAGCCATAGAGATAGCTGGCGCGTTTCTCTCAGGCTCCTGACATTTACGGTATCTCGGCTCGGAAATAGATCGTAGTGGTAGTAAGCACAGAAATATCTGGAACTACCGCATTCTCGTTTAAACTTAACGGGAATATTTGTTAAATAATGGTTAGACTGTCTTGTATGGATCAAAGTGTTGGACAACAAAAGAGCTGACTGAAAGGCATTTTTATGTGGCTGAGGTGAGAATGCTAAAAGGGATGTATTGCATTACGCGAATGAATAAAATATTACATGAGTACTTAAGAGGAAGTCCAAGAGTGGCGCCGGTGAATGAAAAGTTGTGTTAAATGGTTGGCTTGGTGATGTGTTGCGGAGGAGTGAGGAAAATTTTCGGTATAACAGTAGAGAAAACCTAAGAAACGATGGATGGACTGTGTGGAGGATATAATGGCACAAAAGGAAGTGTCTCATGAGATGACGATTAATAGAGAAGTATGAAAGAAACAGATATGCTGCGTGGTGCACCGGCCCCGAGTAAAGTGCACAAATACAGGACAATGATTATTTGAGTGTAGCCATGAAAGTAACACGCTGCGTACCCAGCGTGCTCTCGTCGATGACGGTGAGCATGAGCTTGTCCTTGTGGAGCAGTATCTGCGACTCTGCCACCACGCTGGTTTGCTCGCAGATGTACGTCTGCAGGTGCTCGTACTTCTCGTCCGGCTTCAGGAACACCTGACATAATAACGCGCACACGCATGAGGAAACGCCATTATGAACAACTTTAAGTTGAAGTTGTAAACGTCATAGAGTTGTAAATCATGATTTTGCGCAACTTCTCTTTTCTTTGTCCTGGCCTGTCCCACTGCTGGGAATTGGCTTCCCCCATGGCTTTCCAAGCTTTTTTACAATTTGGCTCATCGGTCCGATCCAAAATCATCACGCCAGCGTGTCTTGCCTGCCTCGGTTACGTCGGCCGTCTACAGGCAACCACTGTGTGACTATCTTCGCTCATCTGTCCAGCTTCATTAAAAAAGCACCTTAACGGCATTGGAGAAACATGTGTATACTTATTATATTAATATATTAAAAAGGAAGAAAGCTGTTGCCGCGACGGCGCGCGGCGTTCGTGTAATCGTAGCACTACCACATACATTGATGGCTTCAATAGAGACATTAGCTCGCGTATATGAATAACATTATTGTAATGACTTGATGCCTTTTTTTTTGGCGGGGTGATAGTTCTGCTCTTGGGCAGAGCGAAAGGGAGTGTCAGACTTCTACTGACTGAAAACTACCCATGTTCCTTCTTAGCCCTATATGTCGAGGCCACGGTATCTCTTACAACATCCCGCAGCCCCGACGGGATCACTTGATGCCTTTGGTCCTAATTAAGAGGGGCTCCCCTACTACGATGGTACGGAATCATGTGCAAGTCCGACAAAACTATTGTTTTGGAAAGAATTAAAGCGATGTCGGAAAATCGAAACTCTGAATGTCCTTCTGACTGAACCATTTAATAAAATTGTTAAGCAGTTATTGAAAGGCTAATCAAGCTACTTGGCTGCGACATTAATATTTCACAGTAAAATTACGACTAAACACTAATCAGTGTTAGGACAATGGTGACTGTTGGTTGGTATTGTTTCCCGGGCGAATCCGCGCCGCACGCCGCAGTGACGGCGTGACGAGTGTTGCGCAACCAACAGCACACTTCAATCCACGCCACCTACTTCCGACAGCGCGTAGATCATGTGCTAAACTAAGTTTTAAGTAATGGTCGCACATAAAGTACTAATGTTGTGTAGCAGCTTGTACAATAATGACTCCAATGAAATATTTCGCCTAAATAACCGTGTCGGCCATGACTTTTTTCTTCTTTTTTTTTTAAAAAAAACGTTGCCCCACACTAGGAATTTCTCCTGTATCGTGGGTGCGTTCACAAACATTTAAACTCACATACACAAATACACCCAGACCCGAAACACATATCTGTAGGCATTACAAATATTTGTTCCTAGCGGGAATCGAACCCACTACACTTTGGCAATAAACTAAATACAAGTAAAAGTCTCAACTAAGTATGGTTGATTGCTACACTTTACATGGGTAATGAATGTTCTCTTACTCTACCCAAAGGGAAATATTTATAGTAGGTAATTATGTAGATAGTTTATTTCTCACCTTTATGCTAGCTGCTTTGTTAACATGAAATACGTGTACAGCAGTTGTGGATGTGGCAACTTGCACCTCAGAGAAGAACCTATCAAAAGTCCATATCCTATGAGGGTCCACCTCTAGCAGGCCTGCCAGGAGTGGTGTGACTAGCTTACGTAAGCCCACACTGAGCTGACAGTGGGATGGTAGATCACGAGCCCAGTCTATCGGTCCATTCTCTGTTGTTTGTGTTCCCTGAGAAAATATATGATTTTTAATTAAAGCATGAGTAGTGAACATATTAGTTTAACAATGTAGTACATACTGACGCAGGGTGGACAGAACTTATGATAGGCAGCCTGTTTCACCATAGTGTGCTAGTTTTCATATTTGAATAATAAAGTTAGTGAATATTTTGTCAACACTGAAGTCAATATTGACGACAATAAAAACTGTCTTGCATGATAATGAGATGATAAAGTATTGTTGGGCCATTCCTGGGTCAGTAGGTCTTCTTAGGGGCGGTGCTGAGTAGTAGTAGTACTTTAGCTTTTAATGGTTAATTATTGTTTGTAATTTGTCTTACAGCAATGACTCCGGATGCCTTCTTTGTAGTGATATAGAACATGGTCTCTTTATTCCTCCTTCCCCCATATGGTCTGAATGGCAGCTGTCCTGTAGCTACATGGTACAGTGTGACACCTATGGACCACAAGTCCACTGTGGCCCCAAAGCTCTTCCCAACAGGCTTGCGTAACACTGCTCGCTCATACATATCAGGATGCAGGTACTCCTCAGTGCCATACAAAGACACAAATTGTTCCTCTTCTTGCAATTCTCTTGCAGCTCCAAAATCCGTGAGTTTATATGTGGTAGTTCCATCCTCATTTATATATTTCATAATGTTGCCAGGCTTCAGATCTCGATGTACTAAGTTATTATCACGCAAGTGCTTCATGCCAGCCGTTAAGTGCTCTAACACTAATAGAAACTCGAATTCTTGAAGGCCGTACGTATTCTCAGGGTCGTCGAGTATATTGAACAAGCTGCCGCCGGTGCACAGTTCCATGACGATGACTTTCCCGCGCCCCTCCTGCTCCTCCTCGATGGCGAGCAGTTTCACGATGTTCTCGTGCTTTACTTTCTTGAGTACTTCGAACTCTCTCATCTGTACGTCGTGCGGCCGCATGTGACTCAGCTGGTTAAACGTCTTCACGGCGACGGGCTCTCCGTTGTTCTTGTTAACACCCTGGAACACCGCGCCTGTAGCACCTTTGCCCAGGACACTAGTCGTGCACCACACATAGTTCTCGGAGCCCCGGAGGAAGGACATTTTCGAAAGTTATTTCTTGTGTAATACAGTTACCTATGTTTCACGAACAGTTACAATATCAAACTAATTGTACCGTTTTTTCCACAACACAACAAATAATTAAGCACCTTATCTTACAGATATTATTTAAACTTTTCTCTTGCCTCTAATAATTAAATTAACGCACTTCACGTTCACTTTTGATTTCTTTGCAATCAACAAAATTGTGACATAAACAAACATGACAATGACATAAACCTGTTGTCATTTTTGACAGATGGAGGCAGGTGGCAAGCTAACAAGAAACTTATACAGTAACTGGAATGTGCACGTGCAAGCTAAAAGACTTTCTAATAGGGTGTCCAATATTTTTGTTGCACTTATATTTGGGAAAGTTATTACTGTGTTCTATATAACTTCCTAGCAACCACCCTACCACCGCACTTTGCATTGGTTGGTGTAAAAAAACTTGACGATTAAGAAATAACACCCTACACATACTGTTGATCAAAACACTATACTTTTAGGTGCCTATAATATTATTAAACCTTTGACTGTTACCGGAAATGTAGTGGATGCAGTGGTGACATATCGCCATAACCTTTAGTTTTCTAAGAGTGTCCTAGATCAATCCCATTGATTAATCTAAGATATTGTGAAGAATATGCCCTTGATTTCCTTCAGGGGGTCTGCCTGTAGGTTACACGTGCATGACGGCAACGAAGGTTACTACTACATACATACAAGCATGAGATGGTGAAGAGACACACTAGCTGTCAGTCAAAAAGACTTTATAAGACCGAACCTCCGAATGTACAGGTCACTGCCCTGGCTGGAGTTCTTAATTTCAAGGCATTCACAGGAAAGTCCGGTTAGGCAGTAGCCATCCTCTCTGGGATGAAGTGAAACCATTCACAAAAAGCAGATCACTCTCACCTTAGCCGGTAGTGTGGTCGATAGCCCTGCAGTAACCACTGTTGTCATACATAAGCTTGATTTGCAAAGCTATTCACAAATGTCAATTTTTTTTTGGCATTACGCGAGCGACCGAGGTAAAATTGTAAAGTCATCATCATCTCTTGTTTCATTATGTTGAACATATTTTTACTGTAGGAGATTTCCTCAAAAAATTGCCATAGGACGCCATTTTTCCAAGATGTGTCGCGAGCGGCAAGTATACTAGGTGGCTAAGTTGAAATTCGAAAAGAATAGTTAAATCAAAATCTACAAAAATTTACAATTTTCAAAACTTCCGGAAAACTTTCCAGGTAAAACTACCAAATTACTTACTTTACTAATAAATAAGTGATAATCTTAATTGGGATTCAAAAAGCGTATACGTTTTAGTTTTCCTTGACCTTCAGAACTTTGTGATTGAATTTTATCTTTGCTCTGAATTATTCTACAAAGAGTTGGACAAACACATTCATTTCGACACAAACTTCATTGCGTGTCTTCCCAGTTTCATAAACGGATATTAACTTCAGTTTTTCACGTAGGTACTGATAATGATTTGAGCCTTCGTTTCAGCATTTTTCAAATAAAAACCTACGATAGTAAAGCAAAACTAAAACTGAAGGTCATTGAGGCTCAAACAAAATTAATTAAGAGCGGAATTTGCGGGTAGAATAAGTAAGTAAACGAACAAACCGATGTTATAATATCTCAGTCATAGAGGTTAATGCATATAAAATTCAGTTAGAGGTAACAATGACGATACAATCGAAAGAACGAATCCCAGTTACAGAGGTTTGCTTCATCCCAATAACAGAGGTAATTCAAAGTATTGGGACCTCAGCATCATAGACTAATTGCTCAGCATGAGTTCCAGTTATGGAGGTTTCTTAATAAGTTTGTTTTTCATAGTGTTTGCATGAATGACAAAGACATATTTGCGCTTTTTTTAATGTGCTCTATCTCAAAAACTGCTAACTATATCTCGTTCAAACTAATTTTGTTGTAAGTTTTCATTGCGATCTACAGCATATATTTTTATCACATTTTGCACTCTCTTAGTTTAAAAGTGACATGGTAGTGGTAGTGGAGTTTTTTAATTTTTATTATTAATTATTATATTAATTATTGATGTGGTCTGTAGTCATTAACTTGCACCTTACTATTGTATCGAGTCTGGTTCTTACCATTTTGTAAGGTACTTCGCATTTTGGGGGACTGTCTCTTGTAGAAAAGTAAAGTAAAGTAAATTTTGACGTTGTAAAAGTGCTGATTATCAGCCTAGTTTGAATAAATAAATTTTGATTTTGAGTTGGAACCTAGTACATTAGAATCTTAATTATCCGAACGTCAATTATGCGGATACTAGCTAGCTGTAGCCAGCGGCTTCGCAAAGCAGTTGATGGAGAAGTACCAAGAATATAACCGACCCCTTCTCGTAGTCGACGAAAGCTATATGCATGGCTTTCGTCGACAGCGGCGGCGGCGGTTAGCTTTCGACAGTGTCGGGCATTGGGCCGTGTTCCACGCTCTCCATCGCTGCCATATCGACTCCCGCTACGTGGATGTGCTGCGGGAACTGTACACCTCGGCCACTCTACAGGTTCGCATGCTTATCCTATCTAAATCCGTACAGATCAAGCGGGGAGTGCGACAGGGCGACACCATTTCACCAAAACTTTTGACAGCAGTTCTTGAAGACATTTTGAAATGCCTAAATTGGGACAGTTGTGGTGTTAACATAAATGGTGCTTACCTGTCGCATTTAAGATTTGCAGACGACCTCGTTCTCTTCGCTAAAAACTTCGAGGATCTTCAGAATATGCTTCAAGACCTATACGATGCTTCTTTCAAAGTAGGACTCAGGATGAAAATGACCAAGACGAAGATTATGGCAAATATCAACAGAGTTGGAGATAGTTGATCAGTATGTCTATCTCGGCCATATTCTTTCCTTTGGAAAAGAACATCAACAAAAGGAGATATCCCGAAGAATACAGCCAAAGTTCCGCTAGGTCTGAAGTCCCGCCTTTATAACCAGTGCGTTCTGCCCACAATGACGTACGGTGCCGAAACATGGACGCTCACGCAGGAGACTGTGTACAGAAAAAACCGGCCCATGGCTTGCACCATGGCCGGGCGCGAGAGGTCGCCGCCGCCGATCGCCGCTACGAGAACACGGCGGGGCTCCGCCCAAGCGGGGCACACCTCCACCGTGTGCTCCACCGTGTCCTCCGGCCGATCCTCACAATGGTGGCATCCGGGCGTTTCCTCCCGCCTGATTCGGTGCAGGTACCTCCCGAAACAACCGTGTCTGGTGAGGACCTGCGTCAGACGGAAGGAGAGGGCGCCGTGGCGCCTCTCTAGCCACTCCTCAAAGAGGGGTCTTACCTCCATTAACTGGGATCCCGACGGCAGCACATTCCCGCGTCCAAGAAAGCACATTGCAATACCTATCGGTGGAAGATTATTTAGTTCAAACGTGTTTCGCCGAACTATGAATTCGACAAATCTTGGTCTCGGCCAACCATTCATTTTTTGTAGCTTTATTCGGCGAAACGTACTTTCGCTGAGTAATGATTCGGCAAATTGGTTTTTCGTATTACCGTTCATCGGCGAACCATGCTTTCTGTGGACAATTAGATCGCTCACGTGTAATTCTGTTTACCGTACGGGGACTCGTAATATCAAGGTAGTACGTGTCACCAAAACCAAAGGTATGAACAACCTTTCAGCTCAATCGTCAATCGGATGAGGGGAACAGGGGGGGGGGGGGGTTGATAGATGTCACACACGTCTTCGAATTTTTTCCTAGGGGGCTCCGTAGCGAGCGTTGATCGGCCCCCTCTTGGACGCACACCATGCACTATAGGTAAAGACGCCTCTGCACACGGGCGGCAGGCGCTACATGGGCTAGAGACGCCTCTGTTTATAAAACTAGTTAAATAGAATCGTGCGTACTTGTAGCGCAAATCATCTTGTCAGATGCTGTTATTAGAACACTGTTCTTGGTCAAAGCGTCTAATAGATTCCTATAAGACGTTTAGTCTTATGAGTCGATTACTATAGGACAATTTTGCTATGATGTAGGTAGGTACACAGGTCCTGCATGGCCCACCCTCCGGTACAAGAAGCTCTTGCACGCGCAACAGAGTCCAGAGACTACGACCTGTCGTCTGTATCCTTTCAGGCTATGTGAGAAACGCGTACCAATATAATTATTATCTGCTGCAATGCATCTCTCTACAGGCGCTTAAACACACCCGTGCGTGGGTAAGCGGCGGCTCGGGATCGCGATTGACGGCGTACTGACTGACTGAGCGCGCAGCGACAAGATCATTTTCATTTTTTCATTGTTTTTGTTTTCATTTGTTCGAGCATGCCTCGCGAGGCTGCGCGCTCGTTGTTAGGTTTACTACGACACAATACCTCTCACAAGTCACAGATACATGACGGCAGCTCCAGTTGGGTCTCACCTCTGTCGCTGGTCAGCTTCTGCTGGTCCTCCCCGAGGTAACAATCGAGGGTTCCCTCTCGTGGTCATCAATACGTATTGTATGGAATCAGTACACTGTGTAATGCAGCTAACTCAAAAAATACTCGAGAGCAAAATTACACTTTAATGGGGCCACCGCGCGGGCTTCCTTTGCGAAGTGAAAAAATAATGGTCTGGAATATATTAATAACCTCCTCCTGGTTTGGAAGTTGGTTTTTAAAGGAAAAACTGACATCATGAAATCTTTTATTGGTTCAACCTGCCGCCATAATTTTGTTCGTATTATCCCCTACCGGTTTTGTTTAGCATAAAACAGGAACACCTCCTCTAGGGTTGTTTCCGAGACAGAGTAGTCCTCAATGAGCGTTGAGAATTCCTCGCGAAGAGATTCTAACGCGTTGAAGAGGTCGCTGAGTTTCATCATTTCGTTTATGTGGTAGTTCAGCATTGTCTGTGGACAAATTCAAGGGATATTAAGTGGATTTATGGTCATTTCAACTATGTTGTTGTTTAAGATTAATTGTGCATCATCAGTGAGACAAGTTGTTTATTTACTAAATAATTTGTCATACCAAGTGTTCATCCCTTAATACACAGACGAAATTGCTATGTAGCTTGCTTTTAAATTCTTTTAATGTCTCAACAGCGCCCTCACCTGAAATAATAAGACGATGTTTTCAGTTTGAGAAAATCGATGGATTTTAAGAATACCGTATGTTTTAAAAAAACCGACCAAGTACATGTCGGACCACCCACACACAATGTAGAGTTCCGTAGTTGCCCATTAAAATATGCGGACTTACTAAACCGATTAACCTCCCTCCCTGCCTGCCTGCCTGCCTGCCTCCGAACGAAGGTTTTTTATTGTAATAATAAAACAAATTTATATTTGCAGTTTTAAAATCTGTGCTCCATACATTATGTTCAGGAAAATATGTTTAGTAGGCAAGTACATTTTTATTAGTTTGTCGACTATTACCTACTCGTAAACTTGTTCTGTGGGTAATACGCACATCTTTAGGTCACTTAGATTCAAAGATGCATTTCAATAAACATAGGCTAGATCAGCGGAATTACAAAACAAGCTGGCCGCCATTCGCGGGTTGTTGGCTTAGGATTATTTATTGTATTGGTCGATAAAAATCAGTATCTAATATGTCCTTGAAGTATCAGTAACAGTTACCAAACACACTGTATACCGTGAAGACCGCACAACGTATTTTTTTATATGACATGGGATTACTCTTGACCGCAATCTTGCCCTAAGGGCAGAGATGAGCCGCGGGAGGCGCTCCGGGCGTCGGGGGTCCCGCGATGACCTCCGGCCACCGTAGACGCGGGCCTGTGGACGGTGAGTGATGGGCTAACTCGCCGTCCGTCCGTCTCACGACGAAAACAGGCCGTGTCGACGGCGCGTTCGTGTTCCACGCGCGCCTCAAAGAGATGTCAGCAACATGGGAGGGGCCCGAAAGGGCCGACGCCTGTCGGGGCTGCGGGTAGTCCTCTGGTTATCGCGGCCTCGACATAGAGGGCGAAGAAGGAACATGGGTGGTTTTTAGTCAGTAGAAGTCTGACACTCCCTTTCGCTCTGCCCAAGAGCGGGAGGGGTTATTCGATGATTTTACACCCACCAAAAAAAAAAAAAAAAAAGGGCAGAGATGAGGTCGACGATGGAACGAACTTACCCCGAAGAAGCCTATTTACTCGCGACTTAAATAGATCGGGGTTTTATGAAGTCGGAAAAACCGACGCAGGCAGGGAGTTCCACTCCTTGGCTGTGCGTGCAATAAAAGATTTAGCAAAGCTCTTCGTACGAATGTGTGGAACATCGACAAGGTATGGGTGATAACCTGTAGTACGTAGATGTAGGTAAAAAGCTGTTTGCGCGAGGTTGACAGGAAATTTTTACCGAACGTGAGGTGAGTGGAGTGACAGATAAGGTTGCAAATATAAGATTTTAAACTGACATGGTCAAACACTATCGTAAACACTATAAGAACGAAATACGAGGGCGGGTCAATAAGTCCGTGACTTTTTGAATTTCTGACCTCTTTACTGAAACAGCAACACTGCTCCTGTCAACAGGCATCTGTCAGTTGACTCCTGTCAAAATTTAAACTTGCTGCGTCAGTTAGTTTGTGTTTGACAGCTATTTTTATCAGACTACCTACTCACTAATTTGAGGAGAAAATGGAAAAAAGTGAATTTCGTGTGCTTATTAAGCATTATTTCTTGCGAAAAAAAAACCATTACCGAGACCAAGGCTAAGCTTGATAAATACTATGGGGACTCTGCACCATCGATTTCAATGGTAAAAAAGTGGTTTACTGAATTTCGTTGTGGCCGTACAAGCACTGAAGATGCCGAACGTCCTGGACGCCCAGTTGAGGTCTCTACATCCGAAACAATTGAAAAAATTCATGATATGGTGTTGGCCGACCGAAGATTGAAAGTGCGAGAGATTGTGGAAGCCGTAGGGATCTCGCATGGCTCAGTGGTTTTAATTTTAAATGATCACTTGGGCATGAGAAAGCTTTCTGCAAGATGGGTGCCGCGTTAGCTCATTGTCGACCACAAACGCAATACACGTAACAACTTCACAGGAAGGTTTGGCGTTGTTTAATCGCAATATGGAGGAGTTTTTGCGCCGTTTTGTAACCGTGGACGAAACATGGATCCATCACAACACACCAGAGACCAAACAACAGTCAAAACAGTGGGTTTCTAAGGGTGAATCGGCGCCAAAGAAGGCCAAGGTGGGTTTGTCAGCCAATAAAGTTATGGCGACTGTTTTTTGGGATGCACGCGGGATAATCCACATTGACTACCTTCAAAAGGGAAGAACAATCAATGGGGAATATTATGTCAACTTATTGGACCGATTCAATGACGATTTGAAAAAAACCGACCTCATTTGGCCAAGAAAAAACTTCTTTTCCACCAAGACAATGCAAGGGTGCACACATGTGCAGTTGCCATGGCAAAAATCCATGAATTGGGCTATGAATTGCTCCCTCATCCGCCCTATTCTCCAGATTTGGCTCCGAGCGACTACTTCTTGTTCCCAAACCTGAAGAAATGGCTTGGTGGAAAAAGATTTGACTCCAATGATGAAGTCATCTCGCAAACAAAGGCCTATTTTGAGGACCTCGACAAATCCTTTTTTTTGGAAGGGATAAAAAAATTGGAGAAGCGTTGGACAAAGTGTATAGAGCTCAAGGGAGACTACGTTGAAAAATAAAATTATTTTTTTATCAAAAAATCTGTGTTTTATTCCAAAAGTCACGGACTTATTGACCCGCCCTCGTACGTTTACCATGTTGATTTACGGAATATTAACGCTGTTACTAGCGCCATGATCACGGACATTCACGGATAAATTGAAGTTATCGGGTGGATATGAATGTGATGTATAAAGGGTGTAAAAGTACCCTTAACGAAAACGAAGGGCACTTGTTCACCCCACCACTGCGATCATTTTTTCATTCTAGACCATGCCTGGAAACCCCCTAGTTACCGAGATATTGGGGGTCAAAGTTCCAAATTTAGCATAGCTGTTTTTGTAAATACTAGTTTTTCAGGTTATAACTTTACTTATATTAGCTCCATGACCCGTTTACTATTCAAAGCATCCACTAGCACAATGTTTGAGGAGTGCTACATTGAGTTTTACCGTAAAATGCAATTTTTGACCCCCAAAAAAAAAGTCGTTTCCCAGCAAAAAAAATGAGTAGGGGTACATAATTTGATGTACAGAATACTTGGTTGCGTATGTGTGAATGGTTAATTTACACCCTGTATAATGGGAGTGTGTACCGGCAGGAATACCGGCCTGTGCAACCACGTGCGCCACTTTGATCACGACGACGACGCCGCCGCCCGCGCCGCGCCGTTTCCAATATCCCGGTGCTGTGTCGTCTGTGTGTGTGTGTGTGTGTTTGTACGTACCGGTCATCGTCGCGATCGCCAGCTTGAACACGACAGAGAATCCAAGCGCGTGCTCATTGCGCAGCGCCGTCGGTGTGCCCAGCGCGACGATGCGCCCGCGTGCTATAATGGCTATGCGGTTGCATAGGGCTTCCATCTCGTCCATACTAGTTTGTAAAAAAAAAAATAGTGTATCGGGAACAGGGTCCAAGCTACCGGAGGTCTGGGCTCCAGAGAGAGGAACCTCCCAACAATACGAGCTGTGTCCAGAAGAACTGCTCTCTGAATCAAGAAGAAAGTCGAGATGATCCATTTCATTGGATTTTTAGACCTAATGATGTTTTGATTTTTGATCGAGGGTTAACCAAGTACCTTTAAGGTGGAAGCTCACATCTGGCCCGCGAAATTCTAATTTTCTTACGTTTTTGGCAATTTGCAGGCCAGTGCTTGGTTGTATGTTTATGAAAATTTGATTTGCAACTGTAAGACGTATGAAGTTACCGAATTATAACCATCAAAATTACTAACTACTAAAGAACGACGACTAAATTACTAAAGAATGACTTTTACATGCAAAAATCAATCTTGACATGAAAATGAACTTGGAGGGTTGTATTGATAATTTTGATGGTTATAATTCGGTAACTTCATACGTCTTACAGTCGCAAATCAAATTTTCATAAACATACAACCAAGCACTGGCCTGCAAATTGCCAAAAACGTAAGAAAATTAGAATTTCGCGGGCCAGATGTGAGCTTCCACCTTAAGATATTACAACTAAAAGTGGAACAATAAAAAAACTTTTTAGCAAAAAGTAAAACCAACTTCAAAAACAAAACAGCGAAGTCAACCAAACAAAAGTGACCGACTTCAGAAGCTGATTTGTCTTTTTTAACTTTTTTGTGTTTTCGAGTCGGTATTTTTTTGATAGATACAAACAAAACGCAACACACAAGTTCACACAACCCACACACACACCACAGAGTCCAGAGAATAGTAATAGAAACGAAAATGATTTAATTATTTGGTAAATATAAACTGGGTATCATATTTTAGGTTACTTTCACAAGCTTGTATTCACTTTCACCTGTCACAGTGTCTGTTGGTCAATTTTTATTTGGGATAAAAGTTATTGGTCGAATCGTTCTGTTGGTTAGGTAAGTATTCACTGACGTATAGTTCTGTATGTCTGTATACCCAGCAGAACCCTATGTTCAATCGGATTGAAAGCATCTAGTAGTACTGCGGCGTACCTGTGCGAGCTGATGATGATAGACCGCTGTCGCCGCAGAGCTCTTCGCAGGGCGATCCACAGCTGGCGGCGCGCGGCGGGGTCCACGCCCGCGCTGGGCTCGTCCAACAGCGACAGCTCAGCGTCGCTGCACAGCGCGGCGGCCGCACCCATGCGTCGCAAGCACCCGCCGCTGTAGCTGGACACTATCTTACGGGCGTGTTTTTCTAAACCTAACGGAGAAGCCAATCCATGTAAAATCTTGCAGCAGACCGTTTAAAAACGACGTTGGGCTGCGAAAGTAAACTAGCTCATTGAAAACCCTTTATTTTAACAGTACTTCTTTTAAAATCATATTCTTTAAAAGTATGCCTTCTAAACTTCCCATAGTTTTATCGGATCAATTTGGTTAATTGGTCGCCGTTCAAAGTTATAAATACGATCAACTCACCAACAATTTGTATCCAGTTTCTGACTTCCTTTTTCACGTTCTTACGATTGTACCCTCGCAGCGTGAGTATCACTTCCAGGTTGTCCATACCGGTCAGGAACATGTCCAGCCCGAAGAATTGAGGGCAGTAGCCCAGGGTTGAGAGATACTGTCAAGGGTGGGACAACAAAAAAAATAAAGGAACTATCACTTTGAAACCGGCAAATTGGAAAATAAACAAATAAGTATGTTTTACAAACTGCACCGTAAGAAAATTAAATGAAAGGAATTGTTGTGAGGGTCATAAATATTTGTTCTCTCAACAGGACATTACCTGCGTGTCATATAATGTGAGGTGGTGACCGTTCGCGTAGAGTTTTCCTCTGGTGGCGGCCACTTCGGCAGTTATCATTTTGAACAGAGTGGACTTGCCCGCGCCGTTGACGCCCAGGAGACCAAAACACTCGCCTTACAATATAATACAAATCATAATAATGTTTTTATTTTATTTTACTTTACTGGGACATAAAACAGTTACACATTACATTCAAGTATTACAGATTAGCTTATGAACTAGGTAAACGTGTTACCCACAAACAATGGTATAGCTAATATTTAGTTTAATGCGTGCGGAGTAAGAAGTACTCGTACTTATTACTCATAACTTATTAGGTTCATAACGCAAAATAATTAACAACAAACAACTATAATCGGTTAACATTACTTTTTTCTTTGTTTAAAAACGTTGCCCCACATAGGAATTTCTCCTGTATCGTGGGTGCGTTTATAAACATTTAAACTCACATACACAAATACACCCAGACCCGAAACAAATATCTGTAGGCATTATAAATATTTGTTCCGTGCGGGAATCGAACCCACTACACTCAGCGCAACAGTCCAATCGCTCAGCCACTGCGCCCACCGTGCACAAAACATATAAAGACCCAAAATATTCAATAGCCATCTTTTTACGCGACTACGGCGAAGCCAAAAGCAAGGGTAATGATTTTGGCAGTAGGCAACAATTTCCTTCAAGCAGTACTTTCCCTGATGGTGCACCTTCCATGAAGACTTTCTCGGAACCGCATTTCAACACTCCTTGTTCAATGTCGATCTCACAACGATAGCAACTTTTCTTTCGATTTCCATGTTCGTTTGGTCTCTGAATGATATTAACTGTCCCAGCTATGTGTGGCTTTTCACGTATTCAATGCTTTCGCCGTCTACTGCTATGGCTATTTCTTCCCTGTTTGTCTTTATGTTTGTTTTAGATTTATTTATGCTAAGGCCTACTATTTTACTAGCATCTGTTAACTGTTATGTCGCAGTGTACTAGCGCTGTCAGTGATTAGTACTAAATCATCTGCGAATCTTAAATGGTCGAGTTATTCCCCGTTATTATTTATGTCTACATTTTCCCAGCCTATGTTCCTAAATAAACTTTCTAGGAGAAAGGGTTTTGGGGACACCGGGTCTCCTTGTCGTACGCCTTTCGATATAGGGAACTCTTCACCGGATGTTTCAAATTGTAGTCATCAACAGCCTATTTATGTTGCCACTGCTGGGATACAGGCCTCCTCTCTTTGAGAGGCAATGGGCTATAGCCCATAGAAGGGCAAGCCATAGGGCGGATTGGTAGATGTTATATGTCTTCGAATTTTTTGGTTCTAAACATACCGGTTTCCTCACGATGTTTTCCTTCACCGTTCTGAGTGCAGCGGTGATGAAATAAATTACTCAAAGTAATGTGCCTGCCTGGGTTCGAACCCACGACCTACTGTTCGTAAGACGGGGCCGCCACCACTGGGCCACCGCTGCTCATGATTTGTGTATTATTTCTTGGGAATTCCTTGTCGAGTTAAAGCTTTCCGATTTATTGTTGTTCATCCATTATCCCTGGTAGTCTATTTAAATTAAATTTTGAAAACATTTTATAAAAACACTACCTAAATTAAGGGATCAAAAAAGAAATCCAAATTGGTAAATTTCAACAGTAACTTCGGGAGTAATGGTAAGTCGGGGCCGCCACCACTGCTCACAAAACAATATACAATAACACCTTGTAAATATTATGGTGCAGTAAATATTTTGAATTTGAATTACCCGAAGGCTGGCGAGGGCCTAATTATTTTGTCGCGCGGACATTTTATCATTGCGATATCTTCTAAGATATTTGTTTAAACTACACTTCTCATCAAAAAAATCGAAACACCTCGCAGTTTATGATTTGATAAGGATTATCAGAAAAATGTGTATATTTAGGAATAAATGTAAAATGTCATTTAATAGTGAGTAGTATGAGGTTTTTAAATCCTAATGTTAATGTTCTAAATTCAAATGAAGTCTTCATAGGTTTCGTATTTTGTATAATGAGTAATTTTTACCCTGTATGGAATATGAAGGAAATAGGTAAAACAACACGCGTAAATGAAAAAAAAATGTAAGAAACGTTTATTTAATAACTTGTATTCCCTCCGCGAGCTCTTATTACTGCTTCCATACGGTTCCTCATCGATCGGATGAGAGTCACGATCACATGTTGTGGTATATTATCCCATTCCTCTTGGATTGCATTTTGCAGCTGGCTAAGTGTTTCTGGGGCTGGATCTCTTGCTCGAATTCGTCTCTTTAATTCATCCCATAGATGTTCAATGGGATTCATGTCCGGGCTTCTTGCTGGCCATACCATAATGGAGATACCGACTTCGGTAAGATAATCTCGTACGACGCCCGCGGTGTGAGCTCTAGCATTGTCGTGCATGAATATGAAGTCGTTGCCAATAAAATGTGCATAGGGCATCACATGAGGTTCAAGACACTGTTCGATGTACCGATGAGAGTTTAGTGCAGGCAGCCGTGGCCCAGACACAAAGGCAAGTTCTGTCTTACCGTCGGCGCTGATTCCTCCCCAAACCGTCCACGAACCGCCACCATAGCTGACCTTTTCTTCAATGCAGCATTGTGCAAAGCGTTCTCCATCTCTTCTGTAGACCTTGTTCCTTCCGTCGTTACCATACAGCATAATTTTACACTCATCAGAAAACAGTACTTTGCTCCACTGAAGGTATGACCAAGTTAGGTGCTCGCGTGCAAAGTTAAGGCGCGCTCTTCGATGGTCTGTAGTTAATTTCGGCCCATTCGCTGGCTTATGCGGTGCCAATCCGCGTTCCTTCAACCTTCTTCTTATTGTAGAGTCACTTACAGCTACTCTTCGTACAACGCGAAGCTGCTGCTGCAGTTGAAAAGCGTTAAGGCGTCGATTTCGTAAAGAAGTTGTTACAATAAATCGATCATCTCGCTCAGAAGTGACCCGATTCCTGCCAGATCCTGAACGGCGCGTGAACGAACCAGTCTCCCGATAGCGTTTGTAGACTCTATGAACAGATGATAAGCTTAGATGCAATCTTGCAGCCACAACACGCTGACTAAGTCCAGAATCCAGCAATGCCACCACTTGGGCGGCTTCTGCGGGCGAAGTATCCATATGTTTTAGAAAAAAAAGTTTTTTCAGACGTCCCAAAGTCACAGTAAATGAAATAAGAAACAAAAAGTTTAAAGACAAGCGCTAATTTTTAGTTTTTAAACGAGAAACGTACTCCAACCCTAAATACACATTTGTCTCAAAACAGTGATTAATTTCATTTATAGGATAAACAAATGAAATTCTAATTTCGAATTTTGATTTTTTTCTTCTTACTGTAATGACCAAACTGCCAGTTACACAATAATGTTTTTTTTTCATGGAATTAATTCTCTTTTGTAAAAAATTAGGACAAAAACAATAAAAACGAAAGTGTTTCGATTTTTTTGATGAGAAGTGTATATTGAGTAAAAGAAACAAATATTCTATATTAAATTTTAGTTCTAACAAATACATTTATTTAGATATAGATTAATACCATTTGGGTTAAATAAGCTTCGCAAAAAATAACTCTATTGAACCTAACATTTAAATGGTAAAAAATGGTTACAGTGAGTTAATTTTAATAGATAGATATATGCTGTCGCGGACTTTTTTGTAGAACTTTTAAAGAAGAACATTTCTTTGATACATCATATCTGCATAACTTAAACCATTTTCGCAGCGCACGCATCGGAAGCTCTCAATAAGGAATACTGTTTCCCGTTTATGCAACATTTTTTATTTATGCTCCTCTCCTTTTGGTCCTAGCGTAATGTTATATAGCCTAACCTTCCTCAATAAATGGACTATCCAACACAAAAATAATTTTTCAATTCCAACCAGTAGATCCTGAGATCTTAGCGTTCAAACAAACAAACAAACTCTTCAGCTTTATAATATTAGTATAGATGTGACTTTGAATTTATTTTAAATATATAAGTGTCATATATTTTTGTAATCTCCTTTTAAAACCCTTCATTTTGATACCCTACTCGATGGTAATGGTTTTTTTTTTTTTTTTAAATCCACGATATGGCCCCTAAAACCAGCAATTTTTCTTTGTTTTTTAATTTTAAAATAGTCAGTGACACTGGCGCCATCAAGACGAATCTAATGACGTATATTTCATTCAAATCCCTTCATCCGTATAGGAGTTTTGAGGGAACAAAGAAACGGACAAACATACATACACGTCAAACACATAACCCTCCTTTTGGGCTTCGCCGCAGTCGGGTAAAAAGAAGGAAATCGTAGCTAGTAGAAGTCGCTAGTAGTCTTTAATTTTTTTTTGCGTCAGCGGTTTTTGAGTAATCTTAGAAAAATCAGCAACAAAAAAAACTTTTTTGTTTTTATCCGACTGCGGCGAAGCCCAAAAGGACCTTGAAACGTTCACTTCTCGCCGAGATATCGTTCTTCAAATAGAAAAGGATCCTTTTGTCTTTGATATCGTTATCTCAGCAACCAATTAAGCTTCTCTTGAAGTTACGGCCTGTTGAAAATTACCCAAAAATTTGGAATTTTGTTTTGATTCCTTATCTTATCCCTTTGGTGTATTTGAGAACAAACTAATCGGTAAATAAAATAACAATCTTATACCGAATAATTGTGCTCTTTGGGTGTATATAATTATTATTGTGGTGTTTGTGTATGTGAGTTTAAATGTTTTAAACCCACGATACAGGAGAAATTCCTAGTGTGGAGCAAAGTTTAGAAGCAAGAAGAAAAAAACTTACCTTTCTTGACAGAGAAGCTGATACCCTGACAGGCTCTGATAGCCGGACTGCAGAATGGCGCGTAGATCTTATGTAAATCATTCGCTAGCAAGGCGTCTGAGAACTCGTATTCCTGTACAGCTGGAAATAAACATAACATAATATCACAGCAGCAACAACAGCAACAACAGCTGAAAGCTACGAGAACACCGAAAATATATTTGAAAACTTTGAAAGTAATAATTAAGTTGAATTATAAGCATTTCTGTAAACTGGTTGTAAACACCTTTTCATTACTCATACTCTGAAAGTAGGTCATCACATGCCTGCGGAGCGGCTTGAAAGTACTACTTTTCAGCCCTAGGGAGAATCGCTTTCAACTGACAGCTGTCAAATTATGAAAAAAAAACTTGGTCTATTTTCACATTTTTATTGAACCATGTTCCAACTTTTTAAACAGCCACTCAATAACAGCGGCATTTAAAATTAAAATATCATAAAGTTCATTAAGAACAAAATTATATTATGACTGTAATATACACTCGAGAGCAATGAATCCGGGTCACTTAAAGAATGTTAAAAATCTCGGAAACTAAAAATGATAGGTTAATGCAATAAATTGTATTTAATAGACAATGTAATACTCCTTAAATGAAAGTAAAAAAAATATGAGTCACCATACATTTTATTAACACAAAATTACATAAAGAAAAAAACTGCTGATCTCTCCTTAAAACAAAAATAGGAAACATGAAATTTTTTTTTTTAATGTTTAAACATTTATTTAGATATAGATAACAATTGTTTTGAGATATAAGTAAGACCATACTAAATATATAAACTAAACTAACCTAAAAACAAACTAACTATAAAAGGGCATCGAAAAACTCCTCCTCAACGCTGTCAGCAGGTAAAGTGCCCAAGAGACTGGCAGCGTTGCCGCGTTGTATGGCAACACTTAGCCTCTGGCCAAAGAAAAAGCCAGCCCTTGGGTCAGAGGAAGCGTCAACAAGGCGTTTGGAAATATCCTTAAAAAGACTGTGGGCACTAGGACCCCACGGCCCTAGAGTTTCAACCCCAAACGGCTCGAAAATATAGTTTCCACAAAGGTTACTATATTTACGCCGCTTGAGGTTCTCTGCAGCCGCAGCGGCAGCACCAGTACAACACGAAGAGCTTGGAAGATGTGATGGCGCAAGAGTATCGACGCAAGTTGCGTCCCACACTAAAGGCCTACCCATCTTCCAAGGAAACAAGGACATGCCGTCCGGTCTTTTGCCATCGTCGCGTGCCAAGCCATTTGGCTCTAAAACAGCAGGGACGCCGACGGTAACAAGAGCACGTCGGATGATATCGTTTATGTTCGCATGTCGCGCAAAACGGCCCGCACTTCGGCTGCAGGACAGGCCATGGTGTCCGAGGTTGCTGACAGCTTCACCACATTGACAGCGATGAGGAGAGCAGCAAACGGCACCAAGACGTAATGCAGCAGCGAGGCGAAAGGTTGTGTCGTCAAATAAAGTGCCAATGCTTGACGATGGCAGTGCGTGAAGCCAAAGACCCGACTCCCATTCACCCACAGCCAGCAGGCGCGCACGCTCAGCAGTAGTAGCAGACGTGTTCAGTAGATTATTCTGAACTACTCTGCAGAGCGGCTCGTCCCACCGTCTCTGGGAAAATGGATGGTCGGGTTCTTCTGTATTCGGGCAAGCGACTTTCCAAGCAACTATAGCCTCGGAGAAACACGGCACATCAAAACCAACCAGTGTGGAAGTCAGGATATTCCTGATTAATTTCTCCGTGCCGTGAACCGAGGATATAAATGCCGGTAAACTGATACTAGAAATTTTGCGGACGCCGAGTCCTCCCATACGAATGGGAAGAGTTGCTTGTTCCCAAGCTCGGTCGTCTAAAGCCACATTTAAAATGGATGACAAAGTGTGTCTGATAATTTGGTCCATTTTGTCCAAAAGATGTGTGTGCTTCCATAGAGGGGAAGCACGAAGGAAATAAGTTAATTTAGGGCCGAAACAGCAGTATCGAATAATGGTGATGGCCGAATGCATGTTAATTTGAAGCAATCTTTCCGAAATATCGTTAAAATTTTGAATTTTCTCCTCGATAAAATCAGGAAAAGAATTTTCATGGACAGGAGACCCAAGGAGACGAAGAGAGTTTTTTTCAATAATTTTGATGTCTGGAGCTATTGTGTTAAATTTTGAAAGAGTCAGTCGTCTGTTGGTATCGTCAGCTACATATAGTTCACATTTCGAAAGATTTAAGTCTAGGCCAATGGAATGAAGTTCGTTTTTTAAGAAATTTAGATCATCTAAAACAGTGTCTACGTCGCCTCCCAAAGTTCCATCGTCAAGGTACCAAACGTTAAATTTGGAATTTAGCTGTCGAACAATTGGGTGAATAGCTAAGCTGAAAATCACTGGCCCGAGGGGGTCACCTTGTTGACAGCCAACAGCAGATTCCAAAAGATTGTCCTGATAAAGTAATTTGGAAGGGTGTCTGTAACATTGCCAAAGAAAACTATAAATTTGAGGTAATTCCTTTTTAGTTTCCATCAACAAGGTTTTTGAATTTTTTTTGAAAATAATATTTTTGAACTTTATTACGATTTTCTTGAATTTTAATACTTCGTATTGCCTCCTCGTGCGTCATCGCGATAGATAATTTAGTTTAAAAGTTACACCGTTTTGTTTACACTGGGGTCACAGTAGCAGACAAAATTTTTAAAAATTCCATATAAAATATTAAAAAATATTTAGATTTTTTTAAATAATTTTTCCGTCGATAAAATTAAGCATAGATTCCCCCATTTCGATATGTGCACATTATAAAGAATCACACTGTATGAGAATTGGTCCAAATGCTGCCCCGGAATGGGAGTATCTGCCCTGGGTTTCTGGTACTAATCTATGTCATTATACCAAATACTTTTAGAATCCATCCCTGGGTCCTATATTTTTAATGTTTTTATTTTCATGATATTAATTTTTAAAACAGAGCAGTGGTGGTGGCTCAGGGTAGCGGCCCCGACTTACGAACAGTGAGTCGTGGGTTCGAACCGCAGTCAGGCGCATTACTTTGTGTAATTTATTTCATCACCACTGCTCTCAAAACGGTGAAGAAAACATCGTGAGGAAACCGGCATGTCTTAGAGCCAAAAATTCGAGGACATGTGACATCTACCAATCCGCACTGGGCCCGCGTGGTAGATTGTAGCCCATACCTCTACTAAAGAGGAGGCCTGAGTTCCTGCAGTGGGAACATTATAGGCAGATGATGAATGATGAATTTTTAAACATGGTATTTTGGCGCACTTTTAAGATTTTAACACCTTTAAGGACCACATCTTGACCCTTTGTATAAATGGACAGTTTTAGTACTTATTCCGTATTGGAAGTGATAGGAAGGATAACAAAAAAAAAGTAGTTAAAAACTAAAAAACCCGACCAAAACCAAAAAAACTGAAAAGCAAAAAATTCGAAGTAGGCGGGGGCCATTTTATTTTCATTTCATTTTCATTTCAAATGAACCCCGCCTGCTTCCAAGTTTTGTTTAATTTAAAATGTGCTTGTTTTTTGCTTTTCAGTTTTTTCAGTCGGGTTTTTTAGTTGTTTAACTACTTTTTTTGTTTCCAACTTTTTAGTTCTTTTGTGTTTGTTCTTTCGTTGGTCGCGTAAAATTCTTCGCACATGATTTAACTTTTGCGTTTGTTTTTAGGATTTGTGAATTTGAAATTATTTAAAACATATAAGTGTCATATATTTTTGTAATCTCCTTTTAAAACCCTTCATTTTAATACCCCGCACCGTCCGGAGAGATGGTTTGGTTATATGGGGCTTGCAAAAACACTGCTGTGAGCCTACTGTCGCCTTGGCGGATGGGCCACGAGAACTGCTACGCATAGCGTTCGCGGCCCATAGAGCGCAGCTTGTCTCCGTGCTCCAAACTCCTTTGGCGATGTCCGGGCCTGTGCAATGTGACGACAGATACCCCGATTCACCTCCTAGGGCGGCGGCATCAGGTCGCCAAGGCACCATCTCCGCCGCCCTGTCTTTCTGCGACAGATCGCGTCAGCGAAAGAGCCTTCCTCCCTGACGCGCTCCACTGCCTTCATATGTGACATGACATCCTCGGAAGAGGACACCACAGCCTCCTAAGCCTTAATATTGTCGACCATGACCTTGGCCACGCAGAGCAATGTGAAGGATGTGAAGCGTCGTATCCTCGCTGCAGCCGCACTGGTGACACACGGGAGTCACCTCTAGGGCATAGAATTATCCGCTCATTTTAGTATTCGGATAATTTGGATACTTGGATAACTTTATCCGGATAAATCCGGATAATACGGACAATTTGGAAAGTAGTGATTAAATAAATATTCAACCACAATATCATTAATCATTTAAATTCAGTAATCAGTCAAACGAACCATGGCAAAAATAAAAAAAAAAAACCAAACCTAATAACTAACAAAACAAGTCATAAAATTGAACACAAACAGTAACTTCTTGTAACAATTTTTGTACTTACATTAGTAAAAAATCTTTAAATCAGAACTATGAAATAATAAATATCAGTCGTCATTGAGATCAAATCTATAATTCTCTGTGAAATCTGTATCCTTTTTCTCTCTGTATCCTCTTTCTTTCTTCATTTGAATATTAAATTATGAAATGAAAATAGAATGGACCCCGCCTGCTTCCAAGTTTTGTTTAATTTAAAATGTGCTTGTTTTTTGCTTTTCAGCTTTTTCAGTCGGGTTTTTTAGTTTTTAACTACTTTTTTTATTTGACAAGAGCCTGGTCTATCTTGCAATTAGATTTTATATGAAAAATAAAATTTAACCACATTATCATCAGTCTAACGAACCATGGCAAAAATAAAATAATCAAACCCAAACCTAAGCCTGAATTGGCCATCGCATCGCATTCGCCAATGTTAAGCAGACCATTGTAATAGCTGGCCATCACATTGGCCATCGTATTGGCCAATGTGATACAGTGGCCAAGTCAATCCATTTATTTAAAACATTAAAGGTTTTCGAGTAGGGATTGAATAATATTAACTGCCTTGGTATTACATGGATCTCACTACTTTTTACGGTAAACGAACTGAGTTGCGCGGTTTGGCTTTTGTTATAAGTTTTGTTTTTGGTAGAATCTCATTTCTTTTTGTAGCGTCTCTCATTCTATCTATTTCGTTTAATTAATCAACAATACATAGGTTAATCGAACTTGGAGCAGTCTTATTCATCGATTTGAAGTACTACTAAAGTACCTACTCGACAAGCTGAATCAAACGAGTAAAAACTCGACAAGGTCAAGTCGTTTTATAACGGAATTCCTATGGCCACCTTCAAGCTCCATCAACAGACCATGGAAACCATCTAAAGACAAAGTACTTGTCAAGACGAATCAAACGAGTCAAAACTCGATGGGTTATGTCGTCCTATAAAGGAGTTCCTATGGCCACCTTCCAGCTCAATCATCAGATCCTGGTTACCAACTAAAGACAGAGTACTCATCACGACAAATCAAATGAGCTCAAATTCGATGGGGTTATGTGGTTTTATAACGACTATGCACATTCTAAAATGGAGTTCCTATGGCCACCTTCCAGCTCCATCATCAGAACTATTCAGAACCCTGAACATCATCTAAAGACAAACTATTCGACAAAATAAATCAAACGAGTCCAAACTCGATAGTGTTTTGTCGTTTTATAACGGAATTCCTATGGCCAAAAAAACCCTGACTCATTTGATTCGTCTTGACGAGTACGTCAAGACGAATCAAATGAGTCTAAATTCCACGGGGTTATGACATTCTAAAATGGAGTTCCTATGGCCAACTTCCAGCTCCGTCATCAGATCAGTCCCATGTCATCATTTGCATTTAAAGGCGATATTGCAAAATTTTAGATCAATCGAAAACTAGGAAGTGTGTTAAATTTAACTAGTAAATTCATTCTTTGAAAATGTAACTTTATGCAGTTGGTTTATCTAGAAAACTAGAATGAAATTGCATATTTTTTTTCCATGATTTATACACTAAACACTAATTGTATTCTAAATTTGAAGCTTCTGTGTATGCTAGAAGTGCCTTAGACTTTTGATGATCGGTCAATCAGTCAGTGATTGACAAAACTAAGGAATTTTGATTCGTTATAATTCTTAAACTACTGGTTCAAAAAGAATGGAATTTGAAATATACCGTGTTTAATTCAGGCTTCTAGTTTTATCCACAACGAAGTTATAGGAGGTCGAAAATGGCCTGGACTGGTTCGAGAAAAGGATGGTTCGGCCGTGCCGCTATTGCTCGACTTGGCGGGGGCACTTCCGTGCCCCCAGATCGAAGTGCTGTCACCTCCCATCTAGCCACTTAGTGCACGTATTGTCCAAAGCATGGCCACGCACTGACAACACTTGCACTAGACGGAAGGTCAACGTCAGGTGTCAGCTCCGTAGCCACTCCTCCAGGAAAGGCTGGATAGCCCCACGGTCCAGTGATTTGCACTGGGCATCTCCAGCCTTACCCACTTATCTCGCAGGGTATGGGTTTGGGTGGCTCTACGCTACCTCGTGACCAACTCAGGCGGCGAACGCCTGCAGCTCTCCACCTGCATGTGTGCGCCACGCCGGTAGACTTCGGCGAGCACTGGCGCTTTCGAATCCCACGGGGGTGTGTCCAATAGAGTGCATGCCATTACCGTAGGTACGGTACGGTATCTGCGTATGACCCCCTTAAATCTTACCTAACCGCCTTAAATCTCTGCGGCCTCAGCAATAGAGCCTTGTTCTGGGCAGACAGGGACTGCGCCCACAGCGGGGCGCCTCTTTAGAGCGCCATCGAGTGAACCACCCACGTGGTAGCCGTCGGTAGACCACGTTCGGCTCGCCCAGTTTCGGCAAAAAACCGGCTGAGGGCAGCCGCCGCACTATGGGAAAGCCCCATACAAGGCCGTCTCAAAACCGTTTCACGTGAAAGTCGTTGTTATGGAGTAAAACTAATTAATTAATTTAGTCTTATTTTCTATATTTCTTTAATTATTTTTTGCTAACCATAATGTATATAAAAAGGCATCAAAGCTAACTCATGTTCAATGATGTGATCTTGGCACAATACATTACTACAATTCAACGCCACATTACTCGAAAGTTTTTGATATAAATGTATAAGTATTATACATTTTTGAAATGCTTATAATCTCCTCATAACGTTTCTTAAATAATATTATGTAGAATAAATAAATAAATTAAAATTAACCAATGTAGTTTAAGATGGTATAATTTTCGGGTTACTTTTTTTTTAACGAGACTTACCCGTTTGCCGCTGTTTGCCGATGTCGAGATATTTGTTGTATTACGATCTTTATACATTAGTTTACACAAGGAGAAAAAAAAAAGTTGCGCATACTTGCGCCTTTTCTGACACGGTGCCAAAACATATCGCGAGATAAAAATTTTATTTTTTTCCAATATCTTTTTACTTCTCACATAATCATCTGTTATCTTTTAAGGTCAAATTGATAAAATGGTCATTACAGTAATGAGTATTATTAATAGTTATTTGTGGTTTTGATATAGTTTTGACCACCATATTTGATAAAATATGGTCACTTTATCTATTAGGGTCAAATTAAAAACAGGTTGGTTATGGGAAGAGTGCAAATATTAGTTTCTTATCTTTTTGCACATAGCACTAATTCATTGGCCTATAAAAGAAAGGCGAACCCTGAAACATCCACAGTTGTTCGTCAGAAATTCAGTTGCCTTAAAAAAGCAGTTAATACCTATTTTCAAATATTCACAGAAGTTATCTGATTTGAAAATAATGGGTGAATTTGTTTGTAGTAAACGAGAGTTGTGCAATTTGTTGATAAATGGGAATAATATAGAAGACTACTTGCAAGAAAATTTCAATTTGACACCAGAGGATATGGCTACTGTGGTCTCCTACATTCAAAGAAACTTGGTATCTAAATGTAACGAACGCTGGAGAAATGCATCCCGAAAAAGAAAACGCTTTGAAAGTAAGAACGTCGACTGGTTAAATGGTGAATTTCGTGTTCCACTGGAGTGTCGAGTCACAGTAAATGACCCTAATACGTCTGGAAGCAGTGCAGGTGGCAGACCATCGAAACCATACGAAGCATCTTCAGAAAAAACAAAGAAACGAAAAAACATGCAATTAATACAAGAGTACGGATTGGACTGTGTGCTCAATGCATATACTCAGGAGTTGCGGTCTATGGGTGAGACGGAGGAGGCCACAATTGTTAATATTATACGAACTGCGTCAAAAAATGATAAGAAAAAGTTTCTTAAATTCATAACTGAGAACCCTGAAGACGTTACACCTTTTACAAAGGAAGAAGCACTACGGACATTTATTGACTTAGACCTTAACAAAGAACAGTATGGAAAACTTCGAATTTGTTTGGCGGACAAAAACTGCTCAGTGTTTCCTTCTTATCCAACTTTAGCCGAAGCGAAGAAGATGTGTTACCCACCAGATTCGAGCATAACCATTACTAACATAAGTGCAAAAGTCAATCTGCAGGACTTCTTGGATCATACTGTGGCACGTATATTACTAATTGGTTCAGTTTACAAAAACGGTTTAAGACAGTTGAAACTATTCTGCAAATGGGGTTGTGATGGGTCATCAGGGCAAAGTGAATACAAGCAAGTTTTGACCGAAGAAAGCGATTTCACATCAGATGCGAACCTTTTTATTGCTTCACTTGTACCCATTAAACTTATAGATGATACAACTAATATTGTTATTTGGAAAAATGAAACTTGCTCATCCGTAAGATATTGCAGACCTATATTGATAGAATTTGCCAAAGAAACTCCTGAAAAAACCGCTTCTGTTGTGGCTGATATCAAAAATCAAATTAAAAACCTGTCTCCTTCCGTGATAAATAAGAACGGTGAAGTAATTGAAATTACTCATAACCTATTTTTAACCATGATTGATGGTAAAGTAGCACAAGTTTTAACTGAAACTCCTTCGAGCGCTTCTTGTACAATTTGTGGTGCTACTCCTCGGCAAATGAATAACTTAGAGGCAGTTAGGACACGAGATGTGAATGAAAGTTCATTTCAATATGGACTGTCAACACTACACGCTTGGATTAGAAGTATGGAGATGATTTTACACATTTCCTATAACTTGTCTTTCCAAAAGTGGTCAGCCACTACACCAGAAAATAAAAAAAACAAAGACGAAAAGAAAAAACTGGTACAAAAGCGGTTTAGGGAGGAAATGGGACTGCATATCGATAAACCTCGACAAGGCACTGGAAATAGTAATGACGGAAACACAGCTCGGACATTTTTTCAGAATTACTCTTGCTCTGCAGACATTACAGGTGTAGACGTAGAACTTATAAAACGAATGTGTATTATACTACAAACTATGTCATCTGGAATGGCTATTGATTCAAAAAAGTTCGGTGAATACGCATATAGTACCGCCCAACTGTACGTAAATATTTATAATTGGTATTATATGCCTTCCTCCGTACATAAAATACTTATTCACGGAGAAAAAATCATTGAGTACCTACTATGCTATTTTACCTATCGGACAATTGTCCGAAGACGCTCAAGAATCCCGCAACAAGGATTACAAAAAGTTTAGACTTCATCATTCTAGAAAGTGTTCAAGAGCGGCTACCAATACAGACGTGTTCCATACCTTATTGTACACTTCTGATCCATAAATATCAAGTTTGAGAAATACCTCAGAAACAATATCGAAAGAACTTTTCGATGAAGCCAAGTCCCTTCTTGCTGTCAACGAAAATCTGTAGGAGCTTGTTGAATTTTGTACATTATTTTTTTCTCGTTAGACACTGTTTATACAATGATATTTAATTCTATTTTATGTAAGTAAATTAAAAAAAAAAGTATTTTTTCTTATAAATGCATGTATTTTTTTAAGTTTTATTTTTTAATTAAATGAATAAACATAATTTTCAAAATTATTATTTTTTCTTTTAAGCCTTATACTTTCACGTATATGTGTGCAAAATTACAGATCATTTAGTTTTGAAATAACTGAGATACGGAGTTTTGAGACGAAACATACGCGATTTTCCCATAGTGCGCCGTGGCGATCAGATTCGGCGCAAGCTGAGCAAAGTGCACCTCCGGTCCAAAACCAGGCCCAAGTATTTCAGGGTTGCCCGTACCGGTATCATTACCAGGGCCTCTGACTTCTCGAAGACCACCTTAAGGCCCAGTACCTCGATTGCGAATTGTCGAAGCGAGACAACAAACAGCCAGGGCTTTGTTTAAAAAAGATAAAAATCCATCAAGTTCGACATATAATATGTCAAGAAATGAGTAGCACACAGTTGTCTTTAGTTGAGGTCTTATAAAAGGGTAATAATCTTAAAATACCGATAGAAAAACATGTTTTAAAAATATTATCATCATTAAAATAAATCTGTAAAAATAATAGAAACCACAGGATGAATTTAAATAAAATATTTAGTAGAATGACATAGATTAGTGCCACTAGGAACCGAACACGAATCACGGAACAACGAATGCACGCCGCAACGCGCAACCGCCGTCCCGCGACCCGGAGCCCCGCGCATCCGCCACCACGGCACGCACCGCCGCGCGCCGGCACCCACAGACTCGCCGCCGAAAACACAATAAAATAAGGTAGTTATATCGGATAGTCGATTTTTCGAGAAAGGTTATTAGCTTTATTTATGTGACCCAGACGAAGTTGCGTGGGTCAGCTAGTAAAAAATAAACATGTACCATGGTAACTAAGAGATGACCAGTCTCTACTGACAGCACCCGTTCACGAACATGACGCATGGATCAGCACCATTCACCTCAACCATTTTGAAGGGAGCTAAATGATCCGACACACGCGCCACCATCAGCGAGACATTTGAGTGAGCATGACATTCAGCCACTAGGGCAAAGTCACTAAAAAAAAAAAACTAAATGTAAAAATTGGCTTTATAGTAGGTACATAGTACTCACACATGTGCTATGCAATTATATGATATTAAAATATCGAATTTAAATAACGCAAATATATTTTTATAAGTCAAGTCTACTGTCCCCTAAAGGTTGTTTGTCCCATTAAAAAATAAAAAACTTTTAAGCCAACGCAATCATATGGTACTTTGGCTAAGGAAAATGGGTAGGTAAATTGATCAAGGTAAAGCTAGACTTTATGCCGAGAAATGGAAATGAGATCATTGTTCCTTCTCAGAAATGTTAGTTCTTCACTGGATCTATAGGATGAAAGGATAAAATAGCGGGTATAAAAGTACCCTTAACGCAAACGAAAAGCACTTATTCTCCCCACCACTGCGATCATTTTTGTGTTCTAGACCATACCTGGAAACCCCCTAGTTACGGAGATACTGGAGGGTCAACGTTCCAATTTATTCACAGCTGTTTTTTGTAAATACCAGTTTTTCAGGAAAAAACTTTACTTAAATTACCTCCATGACCCATTTACAATTCAAAGCATCCACTAGCACAATGTTTTAAGAGTGCTACATTGAGGTTTAGCGTAAAATGTGATGTTTGACACCAAAAAATTTTTTTTCCCGGCAAAATTTTTTCATACGGGTAGTTAGTTTGATGTACAGAATGCTTGATTGACGGCTGTGTGATGGGTTAATTTACACCCTGTATAGGTGCTCGAAGCAAAAATATAGAGTGTGTGTTGGTGCCAGCTGACTTTCATCGTTTCACAAATAATCACAAATCAGGGGCCTACAAGCTGGGCAGATGAAGAATAATTATAATACTGTTGTTTTTGGGTGGAAAATCATCAAGTGACTCCTCCCGCTCTGGGCAGAGCGGTAGGGAGTGTCCGACTTCTACTGACTAAAAACCACCCATGTTCCTTCTTAGCCCTTTCGTGTTTCGCGGTTTCTATTTCGTCAACCCGCAGCCCCAACGGGAAGAATATAATACTCACGTTGTGATTGCGACACACCAGACCTCGACTGGGATCGTTCCACCGACCGCTCAGGACTTGGAGGAACACCCCTTTTACGGCCTGGCCACCGGACATTCGCCAAAGCGAATATTCGCGCGGTGCGAACGGCGAGGCGTCTAACGACTGAAACAAACGCATAGAAATGTACTTATCAAGCCACGCAGAGCGGCGAACGGCGAAATGTAACGCACGAACGGCTCGGCCGACTGATGGCGGGCGGCGCGGCCGTCGAGGGAAACAAATACATGAATCAGCACGGCGCGCGGCGGCGCGCGGCGCAAGCCACGAGCGTCGAGCGGCAGTCGCGGCGACTAGGGCAGTGATCAAACGAGTTTAGTTGTTTTCGCTGCGAATAATGAACACCGAGATTTTGTAGGTAGCAATTTATTAGTAGAAAACCCGTTCTCTGTATTGAATCCTTTAATTAGCAGGAAATAGTTAAGTAATATTTTGTTGTAAAAAGTAATGAACCTATTAATTTAATAACGCCTTTACATTAATATTGGTACTGTTTTATTGTTAAATAATTAATAGAATCAATAATGAGACATTTTAGTATTGATTGTTGGTTTTACTAATTAATAGTAATTAATTACTTTACTGAGTATGCTACACTCACTAGACATGCGTGCGACGAAAAGTTGGACGCTGGTTATCTCGCGTTTAGCAAATAAATGCAATATTATGTAAATGAAAGTGGTTTGAGAATTGTAACATAATTTAAATCAGTGTTTAAGGAGTTTCTTTGCCTATTCTTCTCCTAAAAGACGAACCATGCATGTGAATGGGCGGCTCAAACCGGAAAGTTTATTATCATCATCATTCATCATTTCAGCCAAAAGACGTCCACTGCTGGACATATTATACAGGCCTCCCCCAGGTGTCGCCACATTGACCGCAACCTTAACCAGGTCATCGGTGCACCTAGTGGGAGGCCTTCCAACGCAACGTCTTCCGATTCGCGGTCGCCACTTCTGAACTTTTCGGCCCCATCGGGCATCCGTTCTGCGAGCAATGCCCTGCCCATTGCCACTTAAGTCTGGCAGGAAAGTTCATAAGTGCCCGTAAATGGACTATTGTAAATAAAGGTTTGGTGTTTGAGTCAAGTATTGTGTGTGATTTCAACTACCCATTTACCCATCTACCACGAAGAGGAATCTAAGGCGAACACAATATAGCGGAGCCCATTGCAACGTTTCAAAGATAGTTAAACTACACACATCAAAAGTGTCTAGGGATCAACATATATTTTTGCAATAACTTTTCTCCTGATTGATATTAATTAAAATTTTCTTTAAGGATTCATCAAATAAAGTGTTTTCGTTTGTCACAGTAACGATAAACCAAGTCACCTTTGCATTAATAAAGAAATTTGCCATTTTCCTAATAAAGGGATTTTACATTTTACATTTGAACCACTAACATTAAAGTTCGAAAAAAAGACTGAAATAACAGTTTTCTTTAAAATTTTATTGGGTAACTTCAACAATTAATAATCCGTGTTTCTACCGCGAACACTAACAACACAAGAACATCGGTTTGGCATACTCAAAATGAGTTCATCCAAATCACGCTGTGGAATGGCCGCCCATGTTCGTTGCAACAACAAAAAAAGGTCTTCTTGCGACTGGATACCCTCCATATTCGGCAGAGCTCTTCTCTGTAGCATATCCCATGCATGCTCAATCGGGTTCAAGTCTGGCGACTGAGCAGGCCAGGGCAGGACATTGATGTTAGCTGCGGCGAGAGTCTGTCTTACAACTCTTGCGGTGTGCGGTCGTGCATTATCATGCATTAACTGAAATAAGGGACCGATTTGCACTTGTAGAGGAACGATGACGTCTGATACAATCGTCTCAGCATAAATTTGAGCGTTGAGGTTGCCTCTGATCCAAATCAACTCAGTTCTTCCGCCGATCCAAATACCCGCCCATACCATGATGGTTCCACCACTATAAGGATGGACTTCCTGGCAGGATTTTAATCGCTGTTGGCGTCCAGGGGTTCTCCAGTGTCGTATACGTCTTGTATCCGGTCTCATACCAAAACGAGACTTATCAGAAAAGCACACGAAACGCCATTGTTCTTCTGCCCAATTTCTGTGTTCAAGAGCCCATTGATATCGAATTCTACGATTGTGCATTGCTATAGGTGGTACCCGTAGCGGTCTTCGGGAATGAAGGTTCACTTCATGCAAGCGGTTTCTGACTGTTTGGTCGCTAATTAAGTTCCCTGAAGAGTGATGAAGCCTCACGGCTAACATCATGGCGGTTATTGTTGGAGCTCTTCGAGTTAAGATTTGAATGTATCGGTCTTGTCTCCGTGTGGTGCAGCGATACCGTCCTCCATGGCGCTCAGCCACGGTACCAGTGCTTCGGTAACGTGTCCAAAGTCGACTGATAACACTCTGACTTGTATTCAGAGCTAAAGCCACAGTACGTTGCCGGGAACCAGCTTCTATCATTCCCACGGCTCTGAGCATTTCTTCCCTGCTTAAATGACGTCGCCGCTCCATAATAACGTTGGTTATAATCAGTAGTAGGGAAACAGTAGCACTAATAATGTCTTCAATGCGTTGTATGTTTTTATAGGGAAAATATTGACAGCTGATTTTAATCTTTTACTCGAATTTGATTCACAGTTCCTGATTCAAATTATGAAATGCACCAAAAAGGATCCATATAAATTTATAAAATCATAAATTTATTACAAAGCCACATCTCAATCTCAAGAAATCCGCATAAAAATGCTTGATCCCTAGACACTTTTGATGTGTGTATATGCAACCATAAGGTTACACAGGTGTTATCACCTCTTAAAATAACGAACAAGAAAGAGCGTCGACTGATTTTTCTACTAACACCCACCCGTAATAACTTCAGTATATCTGCAATCATGGTGCTGCTTGCAGTGTATGAATATTAGGATTTTGTATTTAAATGTTACAAAATAAGTAAGTATAACATTGTTTTATTACCAGACTGCGGCGAAGCCCAAAAGGAGGGTTATGTGTTTGGCGTGTATGTATGTCTGTTTCTTTGATCCCTCATAACTCCTAAACGGATGAAGAGATTTGAATAAAATATACGTCGCTAGATTCGTCTTGATGGCGCGAGTGTCACTGGTTACATTAAAATAAAAAAAGACAAAGAAAAATTGCGGATTTTTGAGGCCATATCGCGGATTTGAAAAAGAAAAATCCGTTACCATCATTGGCCAATGTGATGGCCAGCTATTACAATAGCCTGTTTAACATTAAAAGAACTGAGTTGCGCGGCTTGGCTTTATATGGGATTACAAAATTATTTATGCAGATGGTGTATCTAGAAAACTAGACTGAAATTTCACTTTTTTTTTTAGTTTTTCCATGACTTATACACTAAACACTAATTGTATTCTAAATTTGAAGCTTCTATGTCTGCTAGAAGTGCCTTACTTAGACTTTTGATGATCGGTCAGTAAGTAACCTAGTAGTAAACTAAGGAACTTTGATTAGTTATAATTAAAATTAAAATATACCGTGTTTATACAATGCCTAATTGGTTACTAAAAAAAAGTAGTTGAAAACTTAAAAAACTCGACTGAAAAGACTGAAAATCAAAAACCAAGCACATTTTAAATTAAACAAAACTTGGAAGCAGGCGGGTCCATTCTATTTCATTTCATAATTTAATATTCAAATGAACCCCGCCTGCTTCCAAGTTTTGTTTAATTTAAAATGTGCTTGTTTTTTGTTTTTCAGTCTTTTCAGTCGGGTTTTTAACTACTTTTTTTATTTCTAACTTTTTAATAATAATAATAATAGGTTCAGGTCTAGGCTATCGGTTGAGGAGAGGTGGTCAGGTTATATCTCACCTTCTTTACATGGATGATCTTAAACTCTTTGCCCCCAACAATTTGCAACTGATGAAGCTACTGAAGGTAACAGAAACTTTCAGTAGTGGCATCAGAATGGAATTTGGAATGGACAAATGTGCAGTCATGCATGTGAAGCGAGGGGAGATTATGGAATCCGTGGGAACTCAACTCTCGGATTCCCTACAACTTAGATCACTCTCGTCAACAGAAACTTACAAGTATTTGGGTATGTCGGAAGCATTAGGTATCAATATTGCCGACATGAAACAATCGTTGAAGGAACGTTTCTTTGGCCGCCTGAACAAGGTGCTGAGCAGTCTTTTGTCAGGTGGAAACAAGGTGCGCGCCTTCAACAGTTGGGTCATGCCGGTTTTGATGCATTCTTTCGGCATACTCAAATGGACTCAGACAGAACTTGATGCCCTAGATAGGAGGGTCCGCTCGCTATTGACTGCAAATCGGATGCATCACCCACGTTCGTCGGTGATGAGATTGTATATCCCACGGAAGTGTGGGGGTCGTGGTTTCTTAAATGCTAAGACCCTACACAACCGTGAGGTAAGCAGTCTCAGGGAATACTTCCTAGAAGCCGACGTGGGGATGCACCGAGATGTGGTCTCAGTGGACAAGGGCCTTACCCCGCTCTCCTTGGCTAACGAGAACTGGCGCAAACCTAAAGTATTAGACACTGATGACCGCAAGGAGGTATGGCAGAGCAAGGAGCTGCACGGACGCTTTTACCGGGCCCTACATGGGCCCGATGTAGACTTCTTAACGTCTGTATCCTGGCTGCGTTTCGGTGACCTTTTCGGGGAAACCGAAGGTTTTGTCTGTGCAATAATGGACGAAGTTATGATGACGAAAACTACCGGAAATACATTGTGAAGGATGGCACGGTTGACATATGTCGGGCATGGCACCGTCCTGGAGAATCGATCCGACACATTATTTCTGGGTGTTCTCGTCTGGCTAATGGAGAATACTTGCATAGACACAACCTCGTTGCCAGGATTATCCACCAGCAACTTGCTTTGAAATACAACCTTGTGGAAACAGAAGTGCCATACTATAAGTATGCGCCCGACCCAGTTCTCGAAAATGGTAATATTTCGTTGTATTGGGATCGACCTATCATCACTGACAGGCCCATTGTTGCCAATAAGCCTGACATTGTGGTGATGGATCGATCGGAGCGTCGCGCAATGATTGTTGATATCACGGTTCCGCATGACGAGAACCTCGTGAAAGCAGAGAAAGATAAACAATACAAGTATCTAGATCTGGCTCGCGAGGTTGTCGACATGTGGCACGTGAATACAGCAGTCATTGTGCCGATAGTCGTGTCTGCCAATGGTCTAATATAGCCAAGAGCCTCGACGAACATCTAAGGAGGCTCTCGCTTGGTAGCTGGATCAAGGGCTTGATTCAGAAGGCAGTACTTCTGGACACGGCGCCTATTGTCAGGAGGTTCCTCTCTCAAGAGCCCTGACTACCGGTAGCTCGGACCCTGTTCCCAATGCCGGTGGGCTACTATTTTTTATATTTTTAAATGTTTTTTATATGCTTTTTTGTAATAAATATTTAAAAATGTATTGAATATGTTAGAAAGTGAATAAAGGAAATAATAATAATAATACTTTTTAGTTATTTAGTGTTTGTTTTTTCGTTGGTCGCGTAAAATACTTCGCAGATAATTTAACTTTTGTGTTTGTTTATAGAATATGTGACTTTGAATTCATATATTTTTGTAATCTCCTTTTAAAACCCTTCATTTTGATACCCTACGTGATGGTAATGGATTTTTTTTATTTTTTCAAATCCATGATTTGGTCCCCAAAACCAGCAATTATCTTTGTTTTTTTTTATTTTAATGTAGCCAGTGACACTTGCGCCATCAAGACTAATCTAACGACGTATATTTTATTCAAATCCCTTCATCCGTTTAGGAGTTATGAGGGAACAAAGAAACGGACACACATACATAATTACATACATACACGCCAAACACATAACCCTCCTTTTGGGGCTTCTAGTTTTATTCACAATGAAGTTATAGGAGGTCGAAAATGGCCTGAAGTGTTTCGAGAAAAGGATGGTATGGCCGTGCCGCTTTATTACTCGTCTTGGCGGGAGCACTGCCGTGCCCCCAGATTAGAATGTGAATATTTAATAATAAAAAAAAAGAATTTAACTTTTGATGTATTTTTTATGCTTTGCAATAAACGTTTTTAACAACATAAACGTACCTATTACATTTTTTCTTTCTATACTTATTGATATTTTTTTATTTATTATAATATTTTAAAAGTAACACTCGTAATGTCGTTTTTCGGACAGACATCTCGTCGGGCACTTGATGCTTCGGACATAATATGAAAATCGGAAAACAAACAAATCGCATTTTTGAATTTCGGTAAGATAAGCTCCGTGATTTTGTTTAATAGAGATTATAATTTTTAGGTATTATGACTTTCGGAATTTTGAACATCGGAATATTGAAATTGGGAATAAAATATTTAGGAGTATTTGGGTGTTCCCATTACGAAGTATTTATGGCAAAGTTTTTTTAAGAAAAATGCTGCATTTAAAGAGCGTCGTTGCATATCGCTTGTCCGGAAGAATACAGTATCATGTCAAAATTTGGCACTAACTGACTTAATAATACAGTTCGTAGAACGTACTTTTTTTAGTCGAACTGTATTATTAAGTCAGTTAGTGCCAAATTTTGACATGATACTGTATTCTTCCGGACAAACGATATGTGCCAGTCTTTTTTTAATGGCCGAGATGTTATATGTGTAAGTGTACTTACGTAAAGGGAAAGTGTTTTTAACGTATTCCTCTTCGGCGAGCACTGCCGGACTCGGCATCGGACCTTCTGATGGGACGTACTTCCGGTTTCTAATTTTATCCCATACCCCGTTAAACAAGCCACGCTCCATTAGTATTACTAGCGTCTAAAGAAAGAAAGAACGAAAAAATGTAAAATCTGTGTTCGATATTCTAGCAGGAAAGTGGTTCCTAGAGTGAGGAGTGGAATAATTAAATAAGAGCGGTATAATTAATGCGTAATTTGCAGTGAATGTGCACCACGTAAGTTGAAAAACGTTGTTTCTGCCGGATAATTCCGCAAAAATGTGCGCCGAAAATACAATTTGTGTGTGATCGGTTTTTCAGATGGATTTTGCATTTCCTGCTCGAATTACGTTTTGCAGAGTCATATTCTAGAACCATTTTATGTGTGCCTGTAAATTAAACATACACGAGTTGCTTTTTTTCAAATAATTTTCAGTTTTTTATTTTTTTATTCATCTTAAAACGAGGAGAGTTTGAGTAAGCTTTGGGTGAATTTTTTCATCTTATTATTGACTTAATATCGAAAAATCAGCCATATTTTCAATCCAAAATTCACCTGCCAAAAGCCCACCGATTTTGCTTTTTTTTGGCCTTTTATTCCGTTAAAATCTCCACTTTCTGATGATGTAAAAAAAAATACATTGCAATGGTAAATTTTCTTAGCAAATGCAAAATCGGCTGCTACGAAATAACAGGTAGTAAGGGCCAGACAAGTAATTATAAACCTGGTCTAATATTCTCATTACCCGATTACGGCGAAGCCAAAAGGAAGGGTAATGATTTTGGCAGTCTATGTAGGTATGTATGTATGTATGTATGTTTGTATGTTCCACCGTAGCGCCTAGAATACTTAACGTATTTTAATAAATGAGGTGTCAATAGATTCGTAAGAATAGCCCGGGTGATATAGGCTATATAAATTGTAACAATTCTTTTTATGATGGAATTTATGTTATGATCTTAACGTGTTTGGTATCAAATGAGAGGTCTTGGCGAGCACATTACAAATATGTATGATATATTAAAGATTTAGTCAACATACACGTTTAAAATGCGTCAAAGAGCTCTTGCTGTCTAGTCTGCTATTTACTCGTACTATTTAAATAGCAAACCAACATTCAGTAGAATTTTACACCATGAAAGTAATATAATGACAGATTTATTAAATAAAATTCAAATAAAAATATAAGTTTAATAACTAAAACCCGACTACAAACGTACTTCTGGACGCTTATAGGTAATACTAATCAATGAAAATTCTAAAATGTACATCTATGCGTTATTGAATAGTTTTGGTTTTTTTATTTATTTTAAATTTTGCCCCACACTAGGAATTTCTCCTGTATCGAGGTTGCGTTTACAAACATTGAAACTCACATACATAAACACACCCAGACCCGAAACAACTTCCTGTAGGCCATACAAATATATGTTCCGTGCGGAGATCAAAGCCGCGACAGCCAGCACAGCAAACAATCGCTCAGCCACTGCGCCAACCGTGCCGTCAATTGTTCATTGCCAATTAAGTCCGGCAATTCTTCGGGGTACGTCACGTCAGAAACCTTGGTTCTCATGCGGATGTCTTCATTTCTGAGTCAATCATAGCCCTCTCCATGGCCCTTTGGGTGAGTTTAAGCCTCCTTTTACTGTTTTTACACGACTACGGCGAAGCCAAAAGGAAGGGTAATGATCTTGGCAGTCTATGTATGTATGCATGTTTGTATGTTCCACGTAATATACGTTCAGTAGTCTAGGCGCTACGGTGGAATGGATGTGGATCTTCCTCCTTGGTCTGATCTATGTGATAATTTATAGAGGACAGTCGTAGTCGCATGCCACCTTGCTAATGGTAACGAGCAGCTGACTTCTGTATCAATGAGAACGCCATGAAGAAGCATTCGGTATCAGTGGCATGCGACTACGACTGTCTTCTATAATTTATCAAATTATCTACTTTCTAGACGATTTTTCTTGTTTAAGACTTTTAAGACCGCGGTTTTATTAGTGTGCGTTTTTATTTGTAGTCGGGTTTTAGTTTTTAAACTTATTTTTTTAGAACATTTATTAAAAGAAATTACAGTACAGAGGTGTTGCTTTATTCTAAACTCGCCGAACTTTTACGTATATGATTGCGAAGGCGCTCTTTGGCAAAACAATGAACGATCTTACTTACATAACTAATGGGTACTGATATTATTTATTTAATTCCTTGACAACAAAATCCACCGACATTAACACAACATACTACGATTCCAGAATGTTAGTAAACATTCTGCTGAGGCCCATTATGAGCGACCACGTTACGGTCCCGTATGTAATCACTGGCAACACTCCCTGGTCATAGACTTTCGCCTTAAGACACTGCGGTAAGTTGGACAAGAAGATACTACTCAGCTTCCCAAACGCTGCCCAGCCGAGTTAGCTTCGACGATTGACCTCTTTCTTAAAGTTAGACCTACCTAATTGGACCATTCGTCCTACGTAGACGTAATCCTCTACAACTTCGAAAGTAAAGTTTCCGATCTTGTTTATAGGAGTGGCTGTTACATGGGCATTCAACATGACCTTGGTTTGGTCCATGTTCATTTTAAGACCCACTCTTTCGGAAGCTCTACTGAGGTCATCGAGCATTGCACTGACGTCCTCCATGATCTCAGCCATGACCACTATATCATCAGCAAAATGAAGGTGTGTGATGTACTCGCCATTGACCGTCATTGACGTTGATGCCTAGTCATCTCCAGTCCAGAACCTTGAAGACATCCTCCAGTACAGCGGTGAACAGCTTCGGAGACATAACGTTTCCCAGTCTCACACCTCACTGCAGAAGGGTCTAATGTCTGGTCCTGAAGTCGGACTGACATAGATGCGTTTTTGTACAAATACTTCGACACCTCGATGTACCGGTAGTCGATTTGGCACCTTTGGAGAGACTGCAGTACCGACCCAAGTCCGATCGAATCGAAGGCTTTCTCGTAGTTCACAAACGCTAAACAGAGAGGCTGATTATACTCTTCGGTATTCTGTATAACCTGCCGCAGCGTATGTATGTAGTATACGGTGCTAAAGCCTTTTCGGAATATGGCTTGTTCGGGAGGCTGACAATCGGCAAATCTGCGCGCGAGATGATTCGTAATTTGACGCTTGAAAACCACTAATAGATATTGCTTAGAAGTAAGATATGTGTATCTAAAATGTGTGTGCTTACCATTAAAAACATTATCTGCACTGTAAGGATGACCATGCCTTCTCCGGGTTGTTTAGAAATATCGCAGAAATAACACCGCGGGTCTTCTCCAGCTTAAACGAAATATACAGGGGTAAAAAGATGGTCACTTGTTGGTCCATACCTGAGAACTACCCTTAATTGTTGTAGGCAACCCATTAAAGCCGTGTTTGGAACGCGTAACATTGCTCGCTACCGTAAGGGGTGCATGATTTTGCACACCCAAAGCAAGTCGTTGCCCAGCAATATCTTTTGATCTATGTCTGAGGTTTGAGTAAAAGACAAATATGTAGAAAGAAGACATGCTGCGCCGACCACAAACAAATTGGGCAAGATAATGATGATGATGATCGGAATGCATATATACTCGTATATGACGGCCGTGTGATGGATACTTTTCACCCTCTACAATTTGATTTGTTTGACACCTATTAACACCCAAAATTGTAACCATCATCAATCATCATCAACAGCCTATTAATGTTCCCACTGCTGGAACACAGGCCTCCTCTCTTTGAGAGGGATGGGCTATAATCTACCACGCGGGCTCAGTGCGGATTGGTAGATGTCACATGTCATCGACTTGTTTGGTTCTAATACATGCCGGTTTCCTCACGCTGTTTTCCTTCACCGTTTTGAGAGCAGTGGTTATGAAATAAATTACACAAAGTAATTTGCCTGCCTGTGTTCGAACCCACGACCTACTGTTCGTGAGTCGGGTCCGCCACCAATGGGCCATCGCTGCTCTCTAAAAATTGTAATATCTCATGTAAAAACAGAGAGAGAGAGATTTATTGAGTGACTAGTGAATGAATGAATTACGGCCTATTCTTCACCACAAAGAACATAACTGAATTCCAGTAGAGTACACTATAATATGATTTATCGAGATCAAATATCGTAATTTCACAAACGTGACGGGTCATCATCATCATCATTATCAGCCATAAGACGTCCAGTGCTAGACAAAGGCCTCCACCATAGAACGCCATAGCTGATGGCAACCTGCCGATTGCATCAACTGGTTACCCGCGACTTTACGATGAATAAAACAAGGTCTTTGGCCCAGTGAGCTCGCAGATCGATTTGGTGTGGTTCTACGTTGAGACATCTTAGCTATGCATGATGTGCAGAAGTAGCTGAACGCCACATTTATCCGAATGGAAGACCGCTCCGTTCACTAAGAGTTGTGGGCGGGGCAATATAAATTTAACTTTTTTTATAGGCCCCTCCTTCTTTTTTTATATCACTTTCCGGTTCTGTGCGTCTTACTTACTCAGATTAACTTTTATATACACTTCTGGACACATCTATTGGCCCACCTTGTATTTTCAGTTTCGTTTGGTCCTAGCTAAAATTTTATATTAGGTCGAGCAAAAAGTTTTTATGCAGTTTTGAACCTGGCACATTCACAATTTCATTCAATAGTCTTTTTTTGAATTTCGAACACAGAATTTAAAGAAACAAAAGACAATTTGGAGCCTGTTTGTTGATATCAAACAATCGAATACTAAGAAAACTTGGTTTTATTGGTTTACTTGGATTTAATTCTTGAAAAAGTGATTGATATCTTTGGTTTTGCAACAAACATTACTTATTCTTAACATTAAGGTGAGGTTCTATCAATAATCTATGGATACTTCACCTGAAGTCGCCGCCCAAGCTGTGGCACTTATTCAGGCCGGACACAGCCAAAGAAACGTGAGTGCTCAACTTAATTTAAGTCGATCTGCGGTCCGAAATGTTTATCGGAGGTACCTAGAGACTGGCGGCTTTGTTCGTCGCCAAGGAAGGCCACGATCTCGGGTCACAACTGAAAGGCAGGATCGATTCATCGTGACGACCAGCTTGAGAAATCGTCACCTTACCTCCATTGAGATACAAAACCAACTACGCGACTTCCACGGAGTATCTGTGAGCGCTCGAACTGTTCGGAGAAGGTTAAAAGAACGCGATATGGTACCACACAAGCCAGCTAATGGGCCCAAACTAACGCGAGCCCACCGAACAGCGCGCCTTCATTTCGCACGCAGTCATTTAAATTGGACACAGCAAGATTGGAGCCGTGTAATCTTTTCTGATGAGTCTAAAATTGTGTTACATGGCAATGATGGAAGAAAGAAGGTCTACCGACGTAAGGGAGAGCGTTTCGCACAATGCTGCTTTGAAGAGAGGGTTGCTTATGGCGGTGGCTCATGGACTGTCTGGGGCGGTATATCCGCGAGCGGCAAAACTCAACTTGAGGTTGTTACAGGACCACGGCTGCCAACATTAAATGCTGAAAGGTACATTCGTGAGTGCTTAGAACCTCACGTGATACCATACGCGGACTATGTGGGCCCAAATTTCCTTTTTATGCATGATAATGCAAGAGCCCATGCGGCCGGCATCATCAGGGAATATCTTCGGGATGTGAACATCACAGTTATGGACTGGCCAGCCAGAAGCTCAGACATCAACCCCATTGAGCACATGTGGGACGAGCTAAAAAGACGTGTTAGGGCTAGTCAGCCAGTTGCCCAGACGATGCAGGAGTTGAAAACTGCCATAGAAGAGGAATGGGAGATGATCCCTCAAAATTTCATAGAGCGGTTGATAAACTCTATGCCTAATCGTATGAGAGTTGTGGTAGATGCCCATGGAGGCAACACGCGTTATTAAATTAAACCATGTTTTTTATTCAAAAATCAATTGCCTTTAACAAGGCGCATATCCGACTTGTTAGGCGTAGCTCCATGTCGTATGGTATTCTGAATTCAAATTTAAAACAATACGATCGAAAACGATGGTAAAATGTATCAGGTTTAAAACTGCATCAACAGTTTTATTCAATCTAGCAATCATATTTCGGTAGGGGCCATCGAAACCTAAACTCTAAGGTGGGCCAATAGATGTGTCCAGAAGTGTAGTACAAAAGGCACACATTTTGTTAGCTTATTAACCATGTTACAATTTTAGGTTTCTTACGCTGGATTTTTGGTTCGAAACCACTCATATTTGTGAATCGACAATATTGAGACATGTAAGCGGCAAATGATAAAAAGCAACAGAGCTTACCGCAACACTTTCTCGATAACAGGATACTGTCGAAAATTTGACGTGGACAGACTTTCTTAAAGATCTTGCAAGTCGCATTCTCGTGGGCTGCTATAAAGCAACCTATGACCGTGAAGACCAACGTAAACGGGGGGCAGAGGTACTTCATAGGAACAAATAGAAGGTAAGTCATCAGCGACGTTTTTCTTGAATCAAGTTCCATTACGAGATCATGAATATACTGCACGGTGGGTAAAATCAAACCTGCAGAAACTAAGGCTTTAGTTATTTCAACTTAAGGTACAGCAGTGGTAAATAATTATAGTCCGGTCAATATACTAGAGACATTCACCCTTACATAAATTCCTAAGAAGCTAAGCATGAACGTTAGGGATACAATTGTTCCCGTCGAGGCTGCGGGTTGTTCGAAAGACATACCGCGGCCTCGGCACAAGGGCTAAGAAGGAACATGGGTGGTATTTAGTCAGTATAAGTATTTGATGATTTCTCACCTGCCAAAAGAAAGCAAGGGAAAAATAAGGGAATACTATTGTAATGAAATTGTGAAAAGTTCCCACCGATCCCATGAGTGCAATACGAGTAGAGGAAGACCAAACTATGGATGGACTGTGTGAAGGATGATATGGCTAGATAGGAGGTGACTGCTGACATGACGAGAAATAGAGAAGTATGGAAGACGAATGCGTTGACGTGTTGCGCCGATCACAAATTATGAAAGATGAAGTATTTATTTATCAGTACTGATACAAAACAAAGAATACATCCAATTACCAATAGTCTTGTATAAATACCACTACATTACATGCATACATGAAATAACTAGAGAAATAAACATTGTTGATTAAGATTTTGACGACAAGATACAGTCAGTGCCCAGCACTAACTCTTCTCACACCACTTGCCATCTCTTCTTTATACGAGAGGTCAGGTAATACTGGGCACTGACTGCAATCCTTCATACTTTTTGATAAGTCTGATAACGTTGGTGCTTCATCTAGAATAATCTAGAATCTACAGTGTAGCTACACTAATAAGGTTGAAATAGGCTAGGCAGTTTAGCAGATCAGCATCGATGATGTAATTTTATGTGTAATACTGACCGAATATTACCATACAGGAGAGCAGGATAAGGATCGTGGTGCTTGACTTAAACAAATGGCTAATCAAGAATCCACCCGCCATGAATGCCATGCTGCCCAGTAGCAAGACCGTCGTATTCGCGACTGGTAAGATACAATGAAACCGTGACTCATGTCTGACTTGAATATACAGATTAGTTACGTCGACAAATTGAGCAATAAAAATCTGATGCAGTCCGAGCGTACGTTTCAACGATTTAGCAACCGTGTACACAATGGGTCGTGCTCACGGCCACAAATCGCATCACGTTGATGTAGAAAGACTGCGAGTGTATGATGTATCCACCATCCTGTACGGATCGGACAGATTTTTTAAACATATATTGATGATTTTTACATTTTCGCGAGTATCGCAAAGCTTTAAAACTATGTGCCGGGGTACAGCCAGTCTCACCTAAGAAGTTCGATTGGTCTATAGTAGTGTCTTTGTCCAGGGCTAGTGCGGCCACTGCAGTGGGCACCAGGATCGTTAGAAAGCATACGATTGCATTGAACAGCAGCGTGGTCAGCCAATGGAGCGAGGCCGGGCAGCCAGACATCACGTGGATGTGCCGCGTGCCTGTTAGCCGCTCGCTGCATGGTAGGGACATACTGCTGATGTTTGCGGAGAGCATTGCTGTGGACAAACATAAAAGTCTTGAAACAATTGCAATCAAGCAAAGACGATACTTAAAATAAATAAATAGTAGGTACACAAAATAAAAATTCAAAACAAGGAGGCACTTGCAGGGCACAGCTAGTATGATATACAGTATGTAAGCCTAACATACTGTGTATTCAGGGAAGTTATTCAGTATTCGATTCTCGTCAAGAATATGTTAAAAAAAAATTATAACCTTAATTTATGACGTTTTTGTGCAATGACCACGCAGGCTCTCCGGAAACGGATTATCCCTAAAAGTCATTGACCCGCGCATATTTTCCGTGATAGCGCAAGTTGCGGGACTTTTACGAAATATTTGGTACCTATGGTTCGGTCTGTTATTTATCAGTGTTTATTTTTGGAACGAAGTTCCTTATCGCGCGTTGTGAAAGGGGGCTAGACGGAAAAAATTCTTACGAAAAGTTGTCACGACACTTTTTGCTATAGTAAGCTATTGTAAGCTGTGCGGCGTCGCATGTTTCTCTGTCTGTCTCTCTCTCTCTTATAGAAAGCAAGCCAGATATTTTATATTTTAAATTTATATAAAAAATAATAATTAAAATAATATAATTAATATATATATATATAGGTATATATATATATAAATATATATATTATATATATTATTATTATTAATTCTTTTGGTCATTCTTGTGCTGTTTGCGATAGACTTTAACTTCGTTCCATCCGGGTGTCCCTTGACACCTCTCAAGTTTTTTTTTATTAGTACTCGTATCATGAAGGCTTGCCCTATTGCGGGTTTCAATATGTTCCTCGTTTAAACTAACATCAGCTTTTATAGCTTGTCATCTTTAGCAGGTTTGATTTATGATTCGTCGAAATCGAACTTGAGACTCCTTCGAGTATTTTTCACCATACCTTATAGTCTATGGATATCCACACCCACTTAAATTCACCCTGTAAATTAGCACTGACTTGCGTCTCAGCAAGATGTCTCATTCCATAGCGAATTCTATGTTTCCCCCTCCCCTAAATAGCTTTTTTTTTTGAGACCAAATAACCTAGAAAAGGCGTATTTATTACTTACAGAATACAATCATTACGGCCCACATGACGCCCGCTAGTTTGCTCTTGGGCATCTGTGACTTTTTCTTCTCCTCGTCTTCAGATTCCAGGGGGTCGTTAATAGTTGTAATGGTGTTGCCATTGGAGCCCGGTATGTAGTGTGACGCCAACAAGTTGGATAGCAAGTTGACGGCGACCGGTGCCGTGTGGCGGACTAATGTCGTGTATAGGACCTGAAAAATATGCATAGTCAAAGTCAAGTCAAAATTATTTATTTGCAACAAATGTGGTACAAAAGATGGTAAAATAATAATTATGTAGTGCAATGACACATTTCACCATTAAGTTGGCATGCAAACATAAGTACCGCTATTAGTCAAAGAACGGCTAATTCAATAATTAATAATCGCATAGTCAAAAAATCGTTTGATAGTTTAATAGTGATGAATTGTTTTAACGACTGCTTCAAGAATTTACTATTTTTATTAAAAGCCTTTATATAAAAACGAAGTCGGTGACATCAATTATTATAAAATAATTTATGTGCACACAAAATATTTAACAGGACATCTAATTACAATAGAAGAGAGCGAAGGTACTGTTTCTGACTTTGTTTGTTCATTGAGTTTTCGCCCGACTTTTGAAAGTTATTTTTTTTTCCATTAGTACGAGTATCCTACGTTAATTCTTCTCAAGAATTTAAAATTGTTACTAGGAGATCATGACTGTCATCAACATACGACGACGAGAAGAGATTCATAAAGTACAGAGAGCATGCCGCCAAGAGGTTTGTTGATGCTGCCACGTGCGACAGAACTCTGGCTTTGCTTCTCCCTTTAGAAAAGGAAGGTAGCAACGACGAAAATGAGGAAAGTATCGCAAAATGCGAATCTGTATTGCCAGATGAGACGCAACCCTAATCTTTCACGCAGGTCTACTGTAAGTCGGTAGATGTCATATAATAATATAATCTTTACAAAATGAAAGAGAACATTTTTTTACACTGTGGGTTAAAGGGATCCCTTAGCTAAACTTAATATTTTAGTATTAAATAAAAAAAAAAGTAAAAGTAAAAGTATTAAACAAGAATAATCGTCTAGTAAGTAGATCATTTGATAATTATTATTGAGGACAGCCGTAGTCGCATGCCACTAATACCTGATGCGCTCTCATGGCGTTCTCATTGATACAGAAGTCAGCTGCTAGTTGCCATTAGCAAGGTGGCATGCGACTACGACTGTCCTCTATAATTTATCAAATTATCTACTTACTAGACGATTATTCTTGTTTAATACTTTTAAGACCGCGGTTTTATTAGTCTGCGTTTTTATTCGTAGTCGGGTTTTAGTTTTTAATTTTTAAACATTTTTTTTATTTTAAATTTATTTTTGTGTGTTATTCAATAAATACGTAATAATATGTTACTTTCATAATGTAATATTCTACTTAATGTTGGCTTGACATATTACGAGTAGGTAAATAACTCAGACTAGACAGCGAGAACTGTTTGACCGCAATCTAAACGTATGTTGACATAAAGTATAATATAATTTACATATTTGTAATGTACTCGCCAAGACCTTTTATTTGATACCAAACATGTTATGATTATCTCAATTTAATTTTTTTCGAGCTTAGAATTTGACATTTAAATTCCGTCATAAAAAGAATTGTTAAAATTTATATAGCCTATGTCACCCGGGCTATTCTTACAAATTTATTGACACCTTATTTATTATAATACCTTCAGTAGTCTAGGCGCTACGGTGGAACTTACATACATATATAAACTGCCAAAATCATTACCCTTCCTTTTGGCTTCGCCGTAGTCGGGTAATAAGGAAGATAGAGAACTAACTTCTGAATTTCGATCTTCCAAATGGTTGATCTCGCCGTCATAGAGATCATTGTTGCCTTACCTTAGCATTCTGATGGTCAACGATCACTCCTACTAAGTAGTGTCTATGAATATTATTCTGTTTGTCTCTAAGTGCCACTGTAAAAAAAACATACTTAAAAACAGCAAAGAGATATTTATTTATCTTTTACATCTACCATAACTAATAACAAAGAAAGCAAGGAATAAGATAAGACTCTCGCTATAAGATTGAGCGTGCGGACTTGCGAAGTGTATTGCAGCAAAGGCGCCTCTTTTAAAGCGTTGGTCAGAGTGTGCGCCATGCGGTTCCACTAGATAGCCGATTTATAAACAAGATTTTGTTTTTATCTGTTTGACACCGGATTCACACGTCATTACATCATATAATATTCCCAAAATTCCAACTCAATCAACATTTACACTCGATCAACACCTGAGATGGTAGCGCCCCAAAAGGTGGTAGCCGTAAGGCAGGTCCGGGGGCACCGCACGATTTCCGGCGAGGCGGCGAGCCTCCTTGCAAAGATTGCCGCTATGGGATCTGGACGTAACAGTCATCGCGCGTCTGCATGAATAGCACGCCGAGGCGCTGCACCTGGTTGTAACTCCGCTCTCGCGGCAAATCGCCGCTCATTGGACAGACCTCCGGTACGATCTGATGGAGACACGGAGAGAGCGACTGTCGCAACCCCTTGCAGGGCACGCCGTGATAGTGGTGGTGAGTCCCCCTCATTGAGGAGTGGCTGGAGAGGTGACACGGCGCCCTCACCTTCCGCCTGACGCAGGTCCTCACCGAACAGGGTTGTTTTGGGAGGTATCTGCATCGAATCGAGCGGGAGGAAACGCTCGGATGCTAACATTGTGAGGATCGGCCAGAGAACACGATGGAGCACATCGTGGAGTTCTGCTCCACTTGAGAGGAACTCCGCCGTGTTCTCGTAGCGGCGATTGGCGGTGGCGACCTCTCACATGCGGCCCTGGTCCAAGCCATGGTCTGGGGCAAGAGAGAATGGGACGCCACCGTCACCTCCTTCTACGAAGCAGTGATTTTAGCGAAGGAGGTGGCGGAACATGAGCGGGAGAGAACCTCTCGTCCCAGCCACCGCGGGACACGTTTCGGGCGTCGGGGACCACGTGAGGGCTTCCGGCCAGGTGAGTAATGGGCCAGCTCACCGTCCGTCCGTCTCATGATGACGACAGGCCGTGTCGACGGTGCATTCGTCTTCTACGCGCACCTTAAAGATATGCCAGAAACATTGTAGGGACCGCAAGGGCCGACGCCCATCGTGGCTACGGATTGTTCGTAAGAGATACCGCGGCCTCGACACAAAGGGCTCAGAAGGAACATAGGTAGTTTGTCAGAAGAAAGCTGTCGTTAGGCAATTAGATCAAGGGTTTGATACAAAAAGCGGTACACCTAGACACAGCTCATATTGTTAGGAGGTTCCTTGCTGTGTGGCCCTTTCTTTTTTTTTGGAGGTTGTGGAAAATCATCAAATGAAGGAGTCATTGATGATTTCCCACAACCTCCAAAAAAAAAAGCCGGTGCAGAAGGAGTCATTTGATGATTTTTTTAACTTTCATCCATCGCTATTAACCACACTTCTTTGCGGATGAGAAATCATTAAATGACTCCTCTCGCTCTGGGTGGAGCAGTGAGGAGTGTCAGACTTCTACTGACTAAATACCACCCATGTTCCTTTTAGCCCTTTGTGTCCAAGGTCGCGGTATCTCTTCCGAAAAACCCGCAGCCCCAACGGGCGTCGGCCCTGCCCTTGCCTTGTCAGCAATATTGAAGGGCCCCTTTAATGTTGCTGACATCTCTTTGAGGCGCGCGTAGAGCACGAACGCGCCGTTGACACAGCCTGTCGTCGTCATAAGACGGAAGGACGGTGAGCTAGCCCATTACTCACCGTCGACAGGCCCGCTTTTACGGTGGCCGGAAGCTATCTCGTGGCCCGCAACGCCTGGAGCATCTCCCGCGGCGGCTGGAACGAGAGGTTCTCTCCCTCTCACGTTCCGCCACCTCCTTCGCTAGCATCACTGCTTCGCAGAAGGAGGCGACGGAGAGCCATTCCGTCTCGCCCCAAATTCCCTCTCACCCCGGTTCTCTGGAGCCCTGGGTTATTATTTTTTATATTTTCATATGATTTTTTTGATACTTATTAAAAAAAATATGTAAAAATATGTAATAGTACAATGACATCTTCAAAACGAAATTTTGAAGATGTCATTGTACTATTACATATTTATATAGCTGGGCAATCACGTGTGATACGGCTAAAAAAACGTCTCCGCGGGGGTTAGCCGTCTGTCGAATAAAACGTATTGTCGTAAGAAGATATTTTTTTTAATTTCCCCATAAAACCTGTTTTCGAGGGAACAAAATTAGTGTTTATCACCTAACTCTTCCTACAAGGTTGGGCCAATGTGGATGAAATTATTATGTATATTTCAATTGATTTCAGGATAGTTAAAAAACACAATTGGACCCGGCAGATGGCGCTACTGTCGGTATATAGCTGATCTTCTCCTAAACGATAGAGACGATTTTATTGATATTTTTGCGCATCTTCGAGTAGGTCAAGGTTTGTTAAATTCACAAATCAACCCCGTAGGTGTTACTGATCATCTTCTAAACGGCAGGACCTCCTGGTAGTTTGTGAAGTTAATTCCAATAACTATAGGTACTGCTATAAATATACATGCTTTAGCCCATAAAGTTGGTGCACAGAACAGCTGGGACACTGGGACACAGTGCTGATGAAGTAATTGAAAAAGTTATGCACCTGGCTGTATTCAATCCTACGACCTACACGAAGTACCTTAGATATGGTCGTTGATCGGCTTGATACCACTGGACCGTCACTGCTCACATCCAAGTTATAAGGGTAAAGAATATGATAACATTCGTTATTACTTGTTATTCGTATCGATACAATATTCATCTTACAGTAACTAACCAATATCATTAGTATCCTCAAAGGCGACCTTGGGGTACCGACTCCGGAGTTTGTCGACATCGTGATTAGACATGTTTGATCCTTCCACGTGGTACATGACACGGCTACCCGCGCGGTCGCGGTACATGTCCAGGTTTAGACGCAGTGACAGCTGCTGGGGCTCCCTCTCATTCTCGTTGTTGAATTGAAATGTGGAAAGGAATATAACTATAGTTGGTAAAAGGAATTGCTGCGGACAAAAAGTGTATATAAGAACTTAATATTTATTATAAGCATGACGAGAAGCTCGTGGAAACAGAGAAAGATAAATAGTTCAAGTATTTACACGTAGATATGGCTCGGTGGGTTGTCAACATGTGGGACGTGAGGACAGCAGTCATTGTGCTGATAGTCGTGTCTGCCAATGCCCTAAAATAGCCTCGACCAACATCTGAGGAGGCTCTTGCTTGGCAGCTGGATCAAGGGCTTAATTGATTCATTCAGAAATATGCTGTTTTCATTTAGAAATAGCCGTAAACATGTGTATATAGAAGGTTTTTTGTACTCTACCACAGTGCTGTCCTATTTGACCCAAAGGTGACTGGTAGAGAATGCCTTGTGGCATTAAGTCAGCCTATGTACGAATAGCACTCTTGTAAATTAAGTTTAAATACATAAAAAAGTACAAGTATAAGTAAAATATTCAAAAGTAGTCAGGTAATAACATAATACCATAATAACAAACTACATCTATACTAATATTATAAAGCTGAAGAGTTTGTTTGTTTGTTTGAACGCGCTAAACTCAGGAAGTACTGGTTGAAATTGAAAAAATATTTATGTGTTGGATAGTCTATTTATCGAGGAAGGTTAAACACTATATTTTGTGACACAGACGAAGTTGCGTGGGTCAGCTAGTCTATACTTACTAATGTTGGCTCGTTATTTACATAATACGAGTAAAAAGCACAGACTAGAGCACAGACTAGACCGTGAGAACTGTTTGACCCCAATCTAAACGTATATGTTGACTAAAAGTATAATATAATACCTATACATACTTATTTGTAATGTGCTCGCCAAGACCTTTCATTTGATATCAAACATGTTATGATTATCTCAATTAATTTTTTTTCAATGTTAGACCATTTAATTTCCGTTATATTTTTTTTTATAAAATTTGTAATATAGCCTATATCACCCGGGCTATTCTTACGAATCTATTGACACCTTATTTATTAAAATCCGTTCAGTAGATTAGGGGTTATGGTGGAACATACATACATACATAGGCTGCCAAAATCATACCCTTCCTTTTGGCTTCGCCGTAGTCGGGTAAAAAAGCTGGCCAAGTATAATAATATAATATTCCACAACTATCACACAACGCCATCTAGTCCCAAGCTAAGCAGAGCTTGTGTTATGGGTACTAGACAACTGATAAACATACTTATATATTTCTAAATACATACATACTTATTATAGATAAATTACAACCAGACACAGAACAAATGATCGTGCTCATCACACAAACATTTGTCCTGGGTGGGAATCGAACCCACGACCTCCGGCATAGCAGTTAGGGTCACTAACCACTAGAGTCGAAGTGCGAGTCGGACCCGCACATGAAGGGTCCGTACCATGGGCCGCGGGTTATACACTAGTTATCGTGGCCTCGACATAGAGGACGAAGAAGGAACATGGGTGGTTTTTAGTCAGTAGAAGTCTGACACTCCCTTTCGCTCTGCCTAAGAGCGGGAGGGGTTATTCGATGATTTTCTACCCGCCAAAAAAAAAAAGGGTCCGTACCATCGTAGTAAGGAAGCCCTCTTTAATTTGTATTATATTTTGCTATAGCGGCAACAGAAAATTAAATACACATTTTGTGATAAGTTAGTTTTTCCAAGTGTTTGTATGAATGTCAAAAAAGCACTATGTGTTTGTTTATTTACTTACTATTAAAAAGAAGGACATTCTACTTTGTAAAATATATTGAACTTGTCTCTTCATCAGTACATAACATTGCCGCATATACAAGTACACGCCAGTTATCTTTTTTCGCCGTATCGCTGGAACAAGGAGAATACAAAGTAGTCAGTGGGTTGTGGAGGCCAGACAGGCAGTTCGCTCCATGTTTTACATCTACGTCTGGTATTCAGATGCACCTGGTTAGACTGGCAACCGAAAGAAGACAAGATGAACAAGAACAGTACAAAGTTTATCCATAGACATTTGTCGTCACGTGTATAATGTTGTCTAGAAAGATGAAGGAAGTACCCACCTCGCTCCGGAGACATAGTAGTGTCCTCTTGATGCTCAGGTAATGTTGTGTCGATGTCTTTGCATAACCTTTGGACGAAATACAATGTTATCAAAATTTGATTTTTGATTACTTAGGCCATCACTTAATAAAAGTTTTCACAGTTTTGTCATACAAAATTATGTCAGCTAGTATTATGTGCAGTTAGTATTATAGTATCTTCCATTTTAAGGAAGCAATTTCCATAAAATGGAAGATACTAGAAATAGCAACAATTTTGACCCCCGATAATTTCGGGCCCAAACAGGTTTGTTTTTGAGATATGGGCATTTCTCATTTTTGGAAAAAAAATTGTGCATGTCCTTTTAAAAATATACATTTTAATGACGTTTGGATAACCTTTTTAAGACACGGTTGGCGCAGTGGCGGAGCGATTCGACTGCTGCGCTGCGTGTCGCGGGTTCGATCCCCGCACGTAGTAAATAATAGGTCTTTACCTATGAAATTGCCGTTTAGTATGAAAAAATTTAAACGAATTTTTTTCATGTATGTTTTATTTGTATTAATCGAAGTAATCACCCATGCAATCAATGCATCTTTGCCAACGCAGTGGCAGTTTATCGATGCCCTTCTTATAGAAATCAGCTGGTCGGGAGGCAACAAATTCTTCAAAGGCATTTTGTACTGCCTCTCGGGTATTGAATTTTTTTCCCGCCAAGAAGTTATCCAAATTCTGGAGAAAGTAGTAGTCTGTAGGCGCAAGGTCTGGTGAGTAGGGCAGATGACGGAGAGCTTCCAACCCCAGTTCTTGCAACTTGGAGACCGTCTGCTGTGCAGTATGAGGTCGCGCGTTGTCGTGCAGGAGCAGCGGAGACGAGCGATTGACTAATGCTGGTTGGAGATGTGCCAGCTTCTCCATCATTGTGTTCAGTTCTTCACAGTACACATCTGCAGTAATGCTCATCCCGTTTGGTAAGAAGCTGTTATGAATCACACTTTTCTAGAGGTAAGTTTTCGTTTAGGGCATTGTTTAAGTACTGAACCAGGATCCAAATAACTTGCTGAGCGCTTGCGGTTATCAAACAGAATCCATTTTTCATCGCAGGTAACAATGCGGTTCAAAATTCCTTCATTTGTGTGTCTGTTGAGCAGTGCAAGGCACGTCTCGACGCGTACTTCGCGCTGGCGATCATTGAGTTCGTGGGGCACCCATTTGTCAAGCTTTTTTACCTTGCCAATTTGACGCAAATGGACCAATATTGTTTTGACGCTAACGTCGAAAGCTGCTGCTAATTCAGCCGTAGATTGTGTATCATCAGCTTCCACAATCGCCTTTAATTCGTAATTGTCGACCAAAGTCTTCGGACGACCGCGAGGTTCATTTTTCAGGTCGAAATTTCCAGAACGGAAGCGAGCAAACCAATAACAGGTGGTGCGTTGGTTTGTAGTGTTAGCTCCGTAAACGTCGTTGATGTTGCGTGCCGCTTGTGCCGCGTTGCTGCCACGACGGTACTCATATTCCATAATTACTCGAATTTTTAACGTATCCATGATGACGAAAAAGATTGAAATGCGATGAAAATGTAACACTAATCAATAAACAAATGACTACTTTTGGAAAAAAAAACCATGTTTTTAAAATAAAATAAATTTGAAATTAGAATTCTTAGCCAAACAAAAATTATTTTGATTTGAAATGGCCAGTACTGCAGAACGGCAATTTCATAGGTACAACTAATATTTGTATTGCCTACAGATAGTTGTTTCGGGTCTGTGTATTTGTGTATGTGAGCTCAAATGTTTGTGAACCCACCCACAATACAGGAGAAATTCGTACGGAACGTTTTCTTCAAAACAGAAAAGATAAAGAAACAAAAGATGAAAGTGTTTGGGTTTAGCTCCTTCGGCACAAATATGTTAATGTTTCTAATTATTTTTTTACAAATATTTTTTTGACGTGGTAACGTCTTATAAATGATGAACGGCCGTGCCAGTTACACTCATGAAAAAGAAGCATGACTCTTTATCAAAAAAGTTTTTTTCAGTTTCAGTTCCATTACGACCACCCTTAGTCTTTTTTTTATTTTTGTATAAAATCGTAAAGCGGTTCACAGAATACATCTATGTGCCAAGTTGCTACTGTGTAGTCTTAGTTTCAGAATAAAGTGGCAGTGATAATATACGGACGGATGCAGACAGACATGACGAATCTATAAGGTATATTTTTTGGCATTCGGCTACGGAACCCTAAAAAGGGGTCATCTGCTATAATAATAATATTTTCTTTCTATCCTTTCATCAGACTCATAACCACTTCTCATACCCAGTTCGGTTTATCTCCATAGGAAACAACCAACCCGAACCGTGCACCTTTTCTGGACGTTTCATAGATATACACCTCCATGGGCACTTATGAAACGTCTAAAACACTCACAGCATGAACATATCTTCAAGTGTAGCCACGCCGAGTCCCATAGAGTCGATCGCCAGCTCAGCTCGCTGGGACTCGAGCGCTGCGAACATCGCGGGGAACTGGCTGGTGTACGTGATGGGGATATTGTACACCAGCGAGTTGATGGTGCGCTCCTTCACTGACGCGTCGGGCACGTGTGACGTCACCACTTGAGTTATCGCATTCTCTTGCGGGGTACCCGTTGTTACAAATGATAGGCGGTAGCCGATACCTGAAATAAAGAAAGAATTTATTTATATCGAATTATGTCGCAAAATGAAAACAGAGGCACAATAAATTAGAGCTGTTATTGATTATTGTTAATTTAGAATAACGTCATCTATCATCGTTTCCCTGAAACTTCAAGCAGTGTGCTTGGGTGAGGTCGATACAGAGCGTGGCAGGCCTGGTTTAACAGCTGTCAGTTGACAGATGTCAGTTGTCAGTGGTTGATTGTGGTTGACATTGGACGCATTTGACTTGAGGGACGTTAAATTACCTTTATTACAACTACCTTCGTTAAATATTATAGTTCAGGTCACTGGAACAACTTGTGACCCACGGATGCCCCTCAATTTAAAGGGGAAAATATACAAGTCCGTGGTTAGACCTGTCGGCTGTCGTACTGTATGGATCGGAATGCTGAGCTATGAAAAAGATGGATGAAAAAAGGTTGCATGTTGCTGAGATGAGAATATTGAGCTGGATGTGTCGTGTGACAAGAATGGATAAGGTATGGAACGAGAGTATTAAAGGAAGTTTAAAAGTTGCGCACGTTACAGAAAACCAGAAAGGTAATCGAATGTCGTGCAATGGACATGTTATGAGGAGGGCAAATCGCAGGTCACTAAAAATAGTGATTGATATAAATTATCAACATTTATATCAATCACCATTTTTAGGATGGAGAGAGGAAGGCAAGAAAAGATAGATGGATTGTGTGAGGAATGATATGAAGAGAAAGGAGTAAATGCCGCCGTGACGTCTGACAGGGAAGAATGGAAGAAGAAAATATGCTGCGCCGACCCCAAATATAATAGGATAAAGGCAGCAGCATGTCAATGATGATAATAGTTCAGAAATGTTTGTTTTGTACCACAATAATGCGCCTTCGCACAAGGCCATCATTGTGAACGAATTTTTGAGCAAAAACTCAATAAATATCGAATCGAAGAAATCACCTTATTACCAGATATGGCTCAGGCCAACTTCTTTCTTTTTCCTAAATTCAAATTACTTCTTCGTTTAAACGCCGCTTATCTAACGCTCAAATAATATTCTTTACTAGCTTTTGCCCGCGGCTTCGCCCGCGTGGATGTCGGAAAATATTGCACACGGGAACGTAGGTACTACCGTGAAGTACCCCATTTGTTAATCTAGGTAAACAATGAGAAAATCCTCTTTCTCTATCCTGTGAGAATTAGAAAAAAATTGTTACGTAAATAATCCCCGTTAATCCCCCCCCAAACTTTATTACATAGGCAAGTGTTTGTGTCAAGTTAGGAGGAAGGAATAAGATCGCTATAAAATCCTGCCCTGTAAAAATGACTATCCTTTTCAACCCGTTAGGGGTCGATTTTCGAAAAACCCAGATACATGCTAATCTTTATTTTTGTTCTCAAGCATAAATACTGAGTTTCGCGTTAATCGAACCGCGCGTTAAAATTCTTCCGTACAAACTTTGACTCCCCCAATCCCCCCGTAGGGGGTAGTTTAGGAAAAATAAAAGAGACAAACTTTATTATTTACTTTATAATTTATTTGTGCCAAGTTTCAAGTATATTAAGTAACTCACGGAATAAGATTTTTCATACAAAATTTCATCCCCTATTTAACTCCTTATTCCTTGTCTGCATTATAAAGGGAACCTCTGTGCAAAATATCAGCTTTCTAAGTCCAAGGGTTGGGGCAGGGTGTTGATGAGTCAGTCAGTCAGGAGTTCTCTTTTTATTTATGTAAACTTACCGTTTGACTATCCGGCAAAGCTCTAGGAAGCTTTGCCGGATAGTCAAACGGTAAATTTACACAGCACAACACTGCGATACTCAAAGCAAACAGAGTTTTGATCGACTTTGGCGTAGTTTTTTCGGTAATGGAAAACAGTTGTGCCAATCTAACAACAACAAAAAAATTAATTTGGTACCATATACAAATTATCGGGGGCCAAACCTGGATGAGGCTGGCACAGGACCGTGGAGATTGGCACAACAAAAGAAAGGCCTCTACCCAGTAGTATAGTGGGTGAGTTCGAGCTGTGGATGATGATGATGATGATGATGATACAAATCATCCATTCCCGACACATTTTTGAATGAATGTATCTCGTACTACTCACCGACTGCCTTCTTGAGGAACATGGTGGTACCGTAGGCGTTCAGCTCGCCACCTTTAATCGTCGCCACGCGGTCGCTCAGGGCGTCCGCTTCTTCCATGTAGTGGGTCGTTAGAAGAACTGTTCGACTCCCTCGTAAAGACTGTAAAGGAAAATATGATACCAATCATTTTCGCAAATGATAAGACATTCTTTAAGGTACTGACTTCATCTGACTGTGAATTTGAACAATCTGCACATCACATTTTATAGGAGTGTAGTCTTTGGCAGAATGAACGTAATATTATGTTAAATAGTGTACAGGTCACATCCGGAGTTATTTACTATACGGACCTTGTAGAAACTAGAACAAATTTTCGTGCGTTCAAGCATTTTTGTCATACCTATTATTGGAATCAAATAATATACAGGGTGGAATTTTGTAATGCCACCTGGAGGGAAAGTACTCTTAATACTGCAGATAGAAAATTTTACTCAAAGGAAACATTCCTTTATTTTTTAATAGAAAGCAAACTGCATTCAAAGATTTTCGAAAATTATCTTCTCCCACACCCAGGAATCGAACCGGCTAAAATCTGAAAAAATTATACGCTGTACTTTTATTGCATCGATCGTTGGTGTCAATTATAAGGATGAAATCTCTCTTACAAACCTGATAAATTAAATGAAAGGAAAACTAGGAAATCTTAAATTAATTTAATTATTTACAAAAAATGGTAAACTAACTAATTAGTTGCTCGAAATGGGGTCCATTCTTTTGGATACACATATTTATCCTTTCATTTCCCTCCAGGTGGCATTACAAAATTCTACCCTGTATAACAACTCACAACTTAGGACCCAGTAATAATAATGACAATAATATCCGTGGTGCTACGCAACTGGGCCTATCCCAGTTGTATACGTCCCTGCGTGCCTATTGGCCTTGTCCTGTTCTGTCTCCTGCCGATATGGAGGGAAGTGAAAATTTCCTCCAATATGTTTTTCCTACTTCTCCGCTGATCTTTTCTGATTAATTTCGTTGCGGGATCCAAGACAGTTAAATCGTTTCTCTGGGACTTCTTTGTCTCGGCGTTTTTCTCTTGGTCGCCACTGTTGATTCTGGCTTACAGGAGTTACAGTGGTTTGGGAATAGTGTGGCGGGCTTGTCCCATTAAAAAAAAGCTCTTGACTTGTTTTAGAGTAGGTAGTTAACATACGGATCCAAACAACAAAAACGTGTAGGTAAGTACATTTAGTCACAAACAATTCTTCAAATTCCGATTCATGTAGGTATTAGTGGCAATTATCGGTTTGAAAGAGTTTAGTATTTCTACGATGTCTTTGAACAGGAGATCATGACCTTTATTGGAACTTAAAAGCTTTTAACAATTAGTTTCCTACGACCTATCGTCAATCTCCTCATACTTATTTAGTGATGGCGTCCAATACTAACCAGCAGCAACTCCCACAGTTCCCTGCGAGTCTCCACGTCAAGCCCTGACGTGGGTTCATCAAGCACCAAGACGTCAGCCCCGCCAGCTAGGGCACACCCTAATTGAACTCTCCTTTGCATTCCACCTGACAACTCTGTTATCATTGAGTTAAGTTTATGAGTTAAACCGAGTTTTTTAGCTAGTTCCTTGGTTGCAACGTTTATTTTCTTCAAAGCACTCGGGCTAAGGAACCCTCGGGATCTGAGCTGGGGAAGAACAACAATCAGATTAAAAAAGTATTCTTACAGTTTGTTGCATGTTCTACAGTCTCTTCACAGTTATTATCTCTTGTCACTTGGGTTGTAACTTATATTCTTGTTTTTGAATTTTTATTTGTTATTATTAAAATTCCCATTGACAAGCTGAGAAGAAGAATTAGGGACACTTTTAGGAACAGCGAGCGATAATTTTGAGATTAAAACCAGAATTCCAATTGTATTCATACTACATCTGCTTGATAGGGTTTAAACAATTTAAACCCTTTTGGTTGGTTTGCTCACCAACGAAAACAACGCAATGAATGTTGATGAACTACAAATTGAAAGATACTGTGTGTTTCACAATTATCCCGTCATAAAAGGATATTGATTGGTAATTAGGTCCATTCCTCGGAATGGGTGATGGTACAGATTGTACCACTTTGGAAGTGTATCTTTCAAACAATTGAATTAATTTGAGAAAAAATGGGTTTAGAAACCTCAATGTCATTTTCAGAGACAATTAAAGACACGCTTAAATTAAAGACACGCTACACGAATAGGTTTGATGAAAAAAGTTTTTTTAGCTTCAGTTCCATGTATGGAGAGACCCCCACACAGAATACATCGAGCTACCAAGTCTCAACCGAGTAGTCTTAATAGTTTCGGAATAAAGTGGCTGTGACAAACAGACGGACGGACAGACAGACATGACGAATCTATAAGGGTTTCCTTTTTTTGCCATTCGGCTACGGAACCCTAAAAAGACATAAGTCACATTCGATTCGGTTTCGATCCGATTGTTTGTGAATAGATACGCCGTTTTTTAAAAGGACCTACCAATGCAAAGAACGTGAAATGTTGTTTTACAGACAGGTCCTCGAAGAACATGTTTTGTTGTGGACACAGGCCTACGTGCTTACACACTTCTTGTTTCTGTGTTACCGTATCCTTTCCCATCACGTATACGTTCCCATGTGTGGCGCTCGTCAATCCTGTGGACCGAGACATTGTCAAGGGGTTCATTTTACACTTCTGTATTGTTGTATGTCTTTGTTTTTATTTCTTTATTTATAATGTATGCATGTTAAGTAGCATTAGTCATTGATAACAAAATTAGGTTATCCTTTTACTCGATCTTCCCACAGAACTACAAACATTCTAACATTATCGTCTTTCATTCATCAGCAAACAAGTGCAACGTAAGGTTGGTCTCCACGGTTTGAAAGCTCTTTGCTCTCTGATTGTGCACCGACCAAGTGGTCCAAATTCTGTACAAAGTAGAAGCATTATGTAAAATATTTTTAAAGAGCGTTTTGCCTCCCGCCCACCTGACTGCTTCAAGAATGACATTGAAAAACTAACACTGCGTCGCGCGTCGGTAGAGATGCATCGATAGCACATGAGTGCAGATAATTATTGTTGAATAATAGAAAAATACTCAACTTTTTTGTATAGTTGGTAAACGGCAGTTGTTTAGGTAAAGACCTAAATATTATGTCAACATCTGACTTTCCTTTTTTGTATCTTCACCGTAAATGGGTAAATGTCAGTTACCTGTAATGATGTTCAAAAGGGTAGTCTTGCCAGCTCCGTTGTGTCCCAATAGCACTGTGATGTCTCCTTTATAGACGTTCAGGTAGACTTGCTTCAACGCTCGACGTTTAGGGTATTTCTGCCACAAACATTTTAATTCATAATCGTCCTATAAATGTTCATACTGCTGGGACACAGGACTCCTCTCTATAAAATCACAAAGTGGCACCACACAGGAATGCCAGTTTATGGCAAACCCTGGAAGCGCCCACCCACAGTGTGTAGTCGTATCCAGTGCCGCCATAACGACGAAGTCCCAGCGGCCCACGAACATGCCCAGAAGGCTGTTCGAGCTGACCCGCATACGCTTCATAAGAGACGCACAACGCTTCCGCATATGGCATGAAAACCATCCAAGCTTTTTGCCGCAAACATACCTGAAGCGCTGCAGTGTCGCGGCGGCCCGAACAGTACCCTGAACGCTTTATTAAACTGTACACGCAGAGTACTGTATGTAGGTACGCTCTGTGTACTTAGTCCAAGTGCGTAGTATAACGTCACTTTGACTTACTTGATACACCGTGCAAACCTGCGGTGCTGCAGACCAGCATGTTATAGCGCACAGAGAGCACCCTGCGCTCCAAATCAATCTCATTATATTTGCGACCTAGATGCGCAAACACTGTTTGAGCGATATACCGACAACTGGTATCTTTTGCAAGGCATCAAGATTAAGGGCCACAAACACCGGTAAAACCTCAGGGTCAGTCTTCTTCAGCATGCAGATGATGCCATCTATTTCACGGAGTTTCTTCCCGTCTCTCTTTCCATCTCTTTTCCTTAGCTTCTTACGCTTCTCTGTAGGTAACTGTAGGTAGATTTTTAGCACAATCAGTGCTAAAAATCTTCTGTGCGAATCGTCGTCGTCAGAAAATGCACTCACACAAATATGAAAAATGCTCTCTTCGTTCATCACATCGATTTTATATTGCAACTCGAACGTTTTAACAATTTAGAGGCCATGCAGCCGTGGTTGGTCTCACACGTCCGCGACACGGGTGACAATGTAGTTTTTGATGGTATCCTCTTCAAATTTCTAAGAATGTCGTTGCTAAGGAAATGTTTCATATAAAATTTGGTTCTTGTATTGTAGTTTCAAATACTATTTATTTGAATGAAACATATTTTACAGAAACACAATTCAAAGAATTCCACAATCTAATTTTTTATTTATTATTCTTGGTAAAAAGTTTTATGTTAAATAAACAGTATTTAACAGCCGTACTCCGAGATATTTAATGATTACTTAAGCCGTCACTTAGTAAAGGTTTGTGTGACAAAACTGTCAAAACCATTACTAAGTGATGTCTTAAATAATCATTATAGCTCTCTGAGTGCAGCAGTAAGACTAAAGAATATTTGATTTGTTTTTCTATGAAATGAAAATTCTAAACTGTAATTTTATTTGAAACAAAAATTTATGATTTAAGCTTCTTCAAAGTAAGTATTCTGCGTATTAACTATTCTATGAAATGATAATATGAGAAAAAAATTATGTGAATCTAAATTTTATGAAAACATTCGATATAAAACAACGCACAACCAGTTTTTGATATATATAAAAAGATATCAACAGATTTCAAACAAGGCGGATGCTTGGACCTCGCCATTAGTATCACAGTTGCCTTCCCCAGATAGTTTTGAGTGTCGACCACCACCTAAAAGGCCACGATTGGGTCTAAAGGCACATAAAAATTACATTTTTTTGTAAGTATTTGGGCCTTAATCCACATACCATTATTTCAGGGAACTACATATATAATTTAGAAGGAGAGTATCGGAGGTCCAGGTGATGACATAGCCACGAGAGGATGGGCTATAATCCATCATGGGTTAATAGTCTATTCTTTCTCATTAAGAGGAGGCCTGTGTCCCAGCAATGATAATCATAAAGGCTGATTATGCTGCTACTATTAATTGATGTATGTATTTGTTGAAAACCTTAGACACATTGACGACCTTGATTCCAATGACCAAATCTTCGGGCACAGGTTCGAAGTACCGTGGTTCGACGAATGAAATTTCAGTGTAATAAAGAGGATCAGTCTCCTCTCTTTCTCCGCCCTTGTTTTTCCTCCAGTACTCGCGCTAATAGAATAAAATATTATGTATCATAAATATAATTAAAGCACCTTTTGCATTCTTTGAAATGGGCTATACTATCCCTAATTTGCAACTTTGATAGTTTGGGGATCACAACTTACAATCAACGTTATTTTAAAGTCAACCTGCTTCAAATGTAACGATTTTAAACAAAACAAAATTACAGCTATTAGTCCAGTCATTTGATAGTTTTACCTGGAAAGTTTGTCGGGAGATTTGAAAACAGAAATATGAAGGAGATAAATGTATGTTTTTAATATATTAATATAAAATCTAGTTAAATGGTATTCTAATACCATGCATTTTTATTGTTGGAGATGAGAATCAAGGATAGTTTGTGGTAAAGTCTCATAAAGTACCAGGAGGCCAAAAACAATTATAGGATGAGGTATTGTAAATATTAATCTCATAATCATATCTTTATTATTATACATTTCTAATGTCGGTCGGTTAAAATGTCGTGGAGTAGGTATTTTGGAATAACAAATAAAAATACATTAGTATTTATATTTGCGCGCAATTTTCTTTTCACGTCATATTGTTAAAACCTTAGGTTAAAAATAAAAACAAGAAACTTGTAAACAAGTGAAAAACCTAAAATGAGTGAATCGGGTGACGAGGAATTTTATTTGGCGCCAACAGAATAGACTGAAACTGTTAAAAATGCGCAAATGAGCTTTCTCCCTCAACAATCACGCGAGAAGTGTTTGAAACAGTACGATATGTTTAACACGAGGCGACTAGATAAAGGAGCCAAAACTTTATCAGAAACCGTTTTGCTGGCATATTTTATTGAATTATCCGAGACGAAGAAATCAAGCATTCTATGGAGTACATATTCAATGCTAAAAGCAACAATAAAGATGAAAAAAGACAAACATATCGACACCTATCCTCAATTAGTGGCAGTTTTAAAAAGAGCGTCATCTGGTCATCAATCAAAAAAGTCGAAGGTTTTCACAGCATTTATCATAGTATGGTAGTTAAAACCTAAACTGAAATAAAAGTATCTTGTGATTGTAAATGTTTTTTTTTGCATTTAGTCATTTCCTCGCTGAGGTGGGATGAATAGTTACGTGTTGCACTCGAGTACAAAGATTTTTCACCTCGTGCTCTTTTGATTCCTTCGCTAGCGCTCAGGATTATAATTTTTGAATCACTCGCTACGCTCGTGATTCAATTTAAGAATCCTTCGCTTGCTCGGTCATCAAAATAGAGCACGCCGTTAAAAAGCAACTTTGCACTCTTGTATAACAAATAACTATTGTTAGACTCAAATCTGGCTACTAAACTACCTAAACGGTTCTGTTTGGGCGTGTGAAAAACTTCATGGTAGTAGCATATATACCGAAAATAACAGGAAAATTATCACAGCTAAGTAGGCTTTACAAGTTAACGAGTAATGTCGACCAACCTATAAACTGTACATCATCATCAGCCATGTTCCCACTGCAGGAACTCAGGTCTCCTTTCTAGGAGAGGGATGGGCTATAATCCACCTCGCGGGCCCAGTGTGGGTTGGTAGATGTCACATGTATTCGATTTTTTCGGTTCTCAGACATGCCGGTTTCCTCACGATGTTTTCCTTCACCATTTTGAGAGCACCGGTAATGAAATAAATTACACAAAGTCATGCGCCTACCTGGGTTTGAACCGTCGACTTACTTAAGTCGGGGCCATAAAATGAAGTTGCATAAAATATCCCACTGAAAACAAAACTTGTAAAAAAAGCCAAGTCGCGCAACTCAGTTCTTTTACCGTAAAAAGTAGTGAGATCCATGTAATACCAAGTCAGTTAATATATTCAGTCTCTACTTAAAAATCTTTGATGTTTTAAATAAACATATTGACTTGGTACTTGCGTGGTCCAAGTGCATGTCACCTGGCCGGTTTTATAGAAGAAGAACGACCACGCTCCTTTTTCACACCCTTCTGGAGTTCTCCTGGAGAACAGGACCGAGTTGAAAAGCTTGCAAAACTCTCTTATTATAATATATATGCTTTCAGAAGCTTAGTCTTTGTCTTTTCATAAACTATTTCGAGATTCCAGTCTTTTCAGTTGCTTCCCGTCTAACCGGATGCAGCTGTATTTACAAACTAGTATTTTACATGGAGCGACTGCCTATCTGACCTCCACAATCCAATTAGTACTGGGTAATACGATACTTTCTGGTAAGACTGGTCGTCAGACTTTCAAGATAATGACTACAGCCACGAGCTCCTCTTGTTATTCACCATCAGATCAAAAGTCCATGAAAGTTTTCTTTGAGAAGTTGTGTTCAAGCCTAGACAATTATTATTGTCACGTATATTTTTTATCAAGAGCATTATTAGTTTACGCTGATTCGGTTCACAAATTATTTTATTACTGCACGGCAACAATACAACTAACTGCGGTACTCAGAAATATTTAATGATTACTTAAGCCGTCACTTAGTTTATATTTGACATAATTTTGTATGATAAAACTGTCAAAACCGGTACTAAGTGATGGCCTATGTAATGATTAAAGCTCTCTGAGTGCGGCAGAAAGTGTATCAGTAGCTTAGTACTGACACACTCACTAGAGACATACGCCCCAGTGCTGCTAGTGCACCGGTATAGCGGTCCTATTTGAGATTAAGTGAGCGATAAAAATAATAAGTAAGTACCTTACTCCCCTAGAGAGGAGGCCTGAGTCCCTGCAGTGGGAATATTGTAGGCTGATGATGAAGTACCTCACTTTACTGTAGTTTAACACAATTCTCAAAAGACCCACCAGTTTTCGAATTGAATGAAAACGGCTTATTGAGTAAGTAAAACGCATTTTGATTATAAAGCTTTAAATACACACATCAAAAGTGTCTAGGGATCAACATATATTTTTGCAATAACTTTTCTCCTGATTGATATTAATTAAAATTTTCTTTAAGGATTCATCAAATAAAGTGTTTTCGTTTGTCACAGTAACGATAAACCAAGTCACCTTTGCATTAATAAAGAAATTTGCCATTTTCCTAATAAAGGGATTTTTGACATTTGAACCACTAACATTAAAGTTCGAAAAAAAGACTGAAATAACAGTTTTCTTTAAAATTTTATTGGGTAACTTAAACAATTAATAATCCGTGTTTCTACCGCGAACACTAACAACACAAGAACATCGGTTTGGCATACTCAAAATGAGTTCATCCAAATCACGCTGTGGAATGGCCGCCCATGTTCGTTGCAACAACAAAAAAAGGTCTTCTTGCGACTGGATACCCTCCATATTCGGCAGAGCTCTTCTCTGTAGCATATCCCATGCATGCTCAATCGGGTTCAAGTCTGGCGACTGAGCAGGCCAGGGCAGGACATTGATGTTAGCTGCGGCGAGAGTCTGTCTTACAACTCTTGCGGTGTGCGGTCGTGCATTATCATGCATTAACTGAAATAAGGGACCGATTTGCACTTGTAGAGGAACGATGACGTCTGATACAATCGTCTCAGCATAAATTTGAGCGTTGAGGTTGCCTCTGATCCAAATCAACTCAGTTCTTCCGCCGATCCAAATACCCGCCCATACCATGATGGTTCCACCACTATAAGGATGGACTTCCTGGCAGGATTTTAATCGCTGTTGGCGTCCAGGGGTTCTCCAGTGTCGTATACGTCTTGTATCCGGTCTCATACCAAAACGAGACTCATCAGAAAAGCACACGAAACGCCATTGTTCTTCTGCCCAATTTCTGTGTTCAAGAGCCCATTGATATCGAATCCTACGATTGTGCATTGCTATAGGTGGTACCCGTAGCGGTCTTCGGGAATGAAGGTTCACTTCATGCAAGCGGTTTCTGACTGTTTGGTCGCTAATTAAGTTCCCTGAAGAGTGATGAAGCCTCACGGCTAACATCATGGCGGTTATTGTTGGAGCTCTTCGAGTTAAGATTTGAATGTATCGGTCTTGTCTCCGTGTGGTGCAGCGATACCGTCCTCCATGGCGCTCAGCCACGGTACCAGTGCTTCGGTAACGTGTCCAAAGTCGACTGATAACACTCTGACTTGTATTCAGAGCTAAAGCCACAGTACGTTGCCGGGAACCAGCTTCTATCATTCCAACGGCTCTGAGCATTTCTTCCCTGCTTAAATGACGTCGCCGCTCCATAATAACGTTGGTTTTAATCAGTAGTAGGGAAACAGTAGCACTAATAATGTCTTCAATGCGTTGTATGTTTTTATAGGGAAAATATTGACAGCTGATTTTCATCTTTTACTCGAATTTGATTCACAGTTCCTGATTCAAATTATGAAATGCACCAAAAAGGATCCATATAAATTTATAAAATCATAAATTTATTACAAAGCCACATCTCAATCTCAAGAAATCCGCATAAAAATGCTTGATCCCTAGACACTTTTGATGTGTGTATTAAGAAATGTTGAAGTTTGTGCTGTGTTTATGTTTATGATAATATTTAAATATTTATTATGTATAAAGGGAGTAAAAGTACTCGTATTACTTGTTGTATACATGTTCGATACTTGACAATAAATATGAATACACATGGCACGGTTGCATGGCAGGGCATGGTTTTTCAAATGTTGAAATAAAAAATACAATATGGCCTCCTTTTTTTCTACGCGCGCCTCAAAAGAGATATCAGCAACACTGAAGGTGCTCAAGGGCCGACGCCTGCCTGGACTGCGGGTTGTTTAGAAGAGATACCGCGGCACCGCAACACAAGGGGCTAATGGGCCTACCACACGCTCATGCTTCACCACAGTTACGGCCTGCGCAAGCTTCTCGCCCGAACAGGCCTCGGATCATTCTTGTCGAAATCGTCGACGTGTAAACAATGTTTCCTAGGGAAGAACTATTTCTTTAATCCTTTGATTTGATTTTCCAAATTGATTTATACAAGATGAAGAAGTAACAAACATACACACTCACACACAAACTTACGCCTTTATAATATTAGTGTGATTTTTAGTCACCGTCTAAATTCTGATATCTTTGGCGAAAATCATTGAATACGTGTTTTTTCTTTTAGCATCACTCAATACAAAAATGTTGGGATATCACATCACAAAGTTTTAACGTTTCACAGAGAGCAGATAATTCTTATGAGAAAATGATTTTATGGAAATCATCTTGTATAGACTTAAAATTCAGTCAAAAAGTTGCGATCATACATACGTAAGTCTGCCATTATTAAATGACGGACGACCACGTACGACAAAACGTATCTCATCGAACGACGACTAGCCTGGACTGCGGTGTGAACACTGAACGCCTAACCATAAGCACAGACAAGTACGCGCAGGCCGGGCTTGCCAGCGCAGGTAAAATTTCTAGCAAGTCAAATAATGCGCAGGCCGCGCCGCCGCGCCGTGGGGTTTGCGCTTGATACAGTTTTACCAACCACACGCATAGTGATCCGTGTACAAGCCAGTTTGCGCAGGCAAGACTGCGGTGAAGCATGAGCATGTGGTATGGGCCTACCACACGCTCAAGCTTCACCACACTTTTGCCTGCGCGATTACACGGTGTATCGCACGAGTGGTTGGTAAAGCTGTATTACCATTACCAACCACAGGCGCGATGTACGTGTGCAGGTGCACCGTGTAATCGCGCAGGCAAAAGTGTGGTGAAGCTTGAGCGTGTGGTAGGCCCATAAGAAGGAACATGGATGGTTTTTAGTCACTCGAAATCTGGCACTCCTTTCCACTCCGCCCAGAGCGGAAGGAATCATTAATTGCTGATTTCCCACTCACCAAAGAAAAACGGGCGTAATGCTTATCATACCTTGAAACAAAAGTTCCAGGGTAACGCGTGTCCGAATTTGCCTGGCATCACGAGTGACAGGTACCAGGTCATGGTGTAACAGAAGGTGGTTTGTAGCAACAAGCAGATATAACTCATGAGGATGGACACAGTTTGAGGGGTGTTACTTTTGGCCATGTTGCTGAAATTGGCGCCGCTGTCTGTTGTAAGAAAAACATAAATATGTGATATCAAGCAATTTAAAGGTGTTATGCAGAAATGTACAAAAGCGTACGTATATTTCGCCAGTCAAGTTTAAGTTCTCTTTAACATAGGTACATAATAGGCAATCGTATTACCATTTCGGCACAAATCCGAACTTATGCAAAACCTGTTCTATTTTTGTATTTAGTCGGAAAGTAATATATTTAAACAAGCCTTATTTTTATTACTTAATTGCTGGTGAAAAAGATCAAGTAAAAGCAATGTTAATACATACCTACACATACTGTTGGTTTATATGTATATATAATCTACTTGGAAGCCCGAATAAAATATCGTAACCATTAAAATTGAGTTCTAGTTTCATATAGTGCCGAGTACACATTGGTGAAATGTCACGTAACTCAATTGTAAAATGAGCCGCCTAGAAAATATGCAATGATGAAACATGTGATGAAACACAGTAACTTGGCTCAAATGTTTCAACGTGTGTTACGTTTCAACAATCTGTGCCCGGCATAATAATCCTTAATAAACTCTTACGCTTTAACTCTTGTGCTTCTATTTCATTCCAGAAATTAAACATAGGAATGTGCGGTAGGAAGCTGAACACCACTGCCGACTCATCTTGAAAGAGCACTGCTGGTATATACAGCAAAATGTAAAGCGTCATTGATATGCTTCCCAGATATTTAGCTGTAAGGAGGAAACAGTTCATGAAATAAGATTAAATAGGAATCTAATTATGATCTAATTTTGAGTAAGTGCCAGGATGGGACCAGTATCTACTTAACTCCACGGGAATGTTTTTCCAATCAACACAGGTTACAGGTTATGGTTCCTTTCATCTAAATTCGTTGAGAGATGGGATTTCGGCCCCCACTTTCAGGGGCTAGTGCACAAGTTGAAAACGCGGCGAGCGCGCTGTCAAAGCTGCATCCCAATCTGTGGGGCCCGAGCTGCCGAGCACCACATGTAGAAGGTTGTACGAAGGGATCGTGCGATCGATGGCCCTCTAAGGGGCCCCGAAATGGGCGACGGATATGGGATGCAGTGGTGTCCTTCTGCAAACCGGTCATGTCGCAGAAATAAGCTGCGGACAGGGAAAGGGAGCTGACGACCTCTCGCCCATCAGCAGACGCAACGGGCTTCGGCGGAGGGCGGACAACCCCCTTTTCCAGCCCCCATTATTAATACGGCGACATCCGTCGCCACCCACTCAGAGTGGACCTGAAACGGCGCGGGCGGCGCGTAGTGTTCCACGCAAGCTTCTCTAAGACCGTAACAGGGGGAGTTGTACACCTCATCCCCCCGGGACGAGGTGCTCCGGATGTCACATTCGTTCCCGCCTCCCCGACGCAAGTGTGCGAGGGAACACCGGTGTGGTTTTAGTGAGTACGAGTCTGACAGACCCCTTCGCTTTCCCCAGGGCGGAGGACATCCATAAGGATTTTCACATCGAGAACAAAAAAAAGGTGAAACTGTACTGAGGTAAAAGTGTGACTAAGCGCGCGAGCCGAGCGAGCCGCGCTACTTCCAAGTTGGTCGTAGAAATGTTTTCACCATTGTCTATAATTATCCGTTTAAAATAAGATTTTGCAGATTTGTTTTTGTCACTAACTTTTGTAGCACAACATATAAATACATAACGATATTTAGGTCATTAGAAACTTTGTACTTCGATATTACCTAAGCCTTTCGATGTCACGTTTGTAAGTCTCCCCTCAGTAGTTTCTTCTAACTACTAGTGGCCAACATTATACTATGTGATGACAACCTTAACTAAATTTTGATGATCAATTAATATGGGATGTGTTACATTTTAAAAAGAACTGAGTAAAAAAAATAGAAGCTAATAAAATATATTTTTTTGATGTTTATGTTTTAGAAGTTTACTTCTTGAATGCATGCTAGATGCTAAACAATAACGACCATGCTGAGTTGCATTTAGAAGATAACTAGTGGCTAAGTTAGTATCGTTCAGGCGCTCGTTATTGTTATTAATTTAGAAGGCGATGGAGATTTCTAGAGGTGAATAATGCTACTCAAAAGAAGTCTGTTTAATTAGAACCCTTTAAATATAAGTATAAATGCCACATTTTCAGTTCGATCTCGGTCTGGCTCAAAAGCCTGGCTTTGAGCCAGACCGAGATTGCTATTGTGAAAAAGGAACTAAGAAACAATGTAACATTGAGCTCATTCAAATACAAATATAGTATTGCTGATCCTGGTTAAACAAAAAAAAAACTTACTCCCTTTCAACATATAACTGCAGAGAATACCCATGGAGACGACAAAGTTGAAGTACAGGAACAGCAGCAGGGCTATGAGGATCCCCGATGATTCCTCAATAAAAGGGTTGCTGGTAGATTTCAGGATATAGGTGGGGACGATGGCAAAGACCAGCCCCACTGGTAACATGTTCAGAACATGGGAAAGCCTCAGGGTGGTGAGGTTCACCCCTACCATCCGGACCAGCTCCTGTGAACGGAGAATTGTTTTTGCATTGTGTAAATATTAAAATACGGGGATAAATATGACCACCAAAAACAACTCTGTGATCAAACACATCTGTTACCTAAAATATAATAGAGATAACCAAAGGAGGTGAAGGTTGCGGGGTACCGCTGGATGCGAGACGCACGGGACCGGTCAATGTGGCGACACATAGGGGAGGTCTATGTCCGGCAGTAGACGTCTATCGGCTGAAATGATGATGAACCAAAGGAGATGGCTAAATGAAGTATGGACGACTCCCTTTTTTTTTTTTTTTTTGGTGGGTGTAAAATCATCGAATAACCCCTCCCGCTCTTGGGCAGAGCGAAAGGGAGTGTCAGACTTCTACTGACTAAAAACCACCCATGTTCCTTCTTCGCCCTCTATGTCGAGGCCGCGATAACCGTTGGACTACCCGCGGCCCCGACAGGCGTCGGCCCTTTCGGGCCCCTCCCATGTTGCTGACATCTCTTTGAGGCGCGCGTGGAACACGAACGCGCCGTCGACACGGCCTGTTTTCGTCGTGAGACGGACGGACGGCGAGTTAGCCCATCACTCACCGTCCACAGGCCCGCGTCTACGGTGGCCGGAGGTCATCGCGGGACCCCCGACGCCCGGAGCGCCTCCCGCGGCGGCTGGGACGAGAGGTTCTCTCCCTCTCGCGTTCCGCCACCTCCTTCGCCAGCATCACTGCTTCGCAGAAGGAGGCGACGGCGTCCCATTCCTCCTCGCCCCGGACCATGGCTTGCACCAGGGCCGGGCGCGAGAGGTCGCCGCCGCCGATCGCCGCTACGAGAACACGGCGGGGCTCCGCCCAAGCGGGGCACACCTCCACTGTGTGCTCCACCGTGTCCTCCGGCCGATCCTCGCAATGGTGGCATCCGGGCGTTTCCTCCCGCCTGATTCGGTGCAGGTACCTCCCGAAACAACCGTGTCCGGTGAGGACCTGCGTCAGACGGAAGGTGAGGGCGCCGTGGCGCCTCTCAAGCCACTCCTCAAAGAGGGGACTTACCGCCACTATCGTGGCGTGCCCTGCACGGGGTTGCGACAGTCGCTGTCTCCATGCCGCCATGAGATCGCACCGGAGGTCTGTCCGCCGCGCAGCAATTTGCCGCGGCAGCGGAGTGACCCCCCGGCGCAGCGCCTCCGCGCGCCATTGATGCAGGCGCGCGAGGACTGCCGCCTCCAGATCCCACGGCGGCAATCCGGCAAGGAGGTTCGCCGCTTCGCGGGAGATCGTGCGGTACCCCCGTACCGTACTTACGGCCATGACCTTTTGGGGCACGTTCAGGTAGTGGGCGGCCCGCTTCCTCAAAGCAGGCGCCCACACCGGCGCCCCGTAAAGGGCCATGGACCGCACGATCCCCGCATGGACGACTCCCTCAGGAATGTATTTACATGGTACCTACTTCCCTAGCAAATCTAGCAATGTGCGATGCTGGATAGCTGAATATAAGCATTTCATATTAAACTACCGTTCAGAAACCTGTCATACCTTTACACTACTGAAAATAAAATCATGTGACTCCTACGTCATAGGTATAAGAAACAGTAACATAATTATTACGTACAGTCAGCATCAGAAGTAAACTCTTTTGCAAAAAAAACGGGCACTTTAGATTTTTTTCTCTACTTCAATGAAGAAGAACAAGAAATAGGTTTTATTAATTTGACGATGTATTGGCATGTTATTTGAGGCATCCTGGCATGATTATTTACGTTCCAAATTTATAATTTGAAATTAATAAAAGAAAAATAATGATTATTGTGGATTATTCTAAAATTGCTTTATTGCTAATGCTTTTTTTTTTTTTTTGCTATGCTTTTCTTTGCTCTACTTTTTGCTGGCCTGTTGGTCTAGTGGTTAGTGACCCTAACTGCTATGCCGGAGGTCGTGGGTTCGATTCCCACCCAGGACAAATGTTTGTGTGATGAGCACGATCATTTGTTCTGTGTCTGGTTGTAATTTATCTATAATATGTATGTATTTAGAAATATATAAGTATGTTTATCAGTTGTCTAGTACCCATAACACAAGCTCTGCTTAGCTTGGGACTAGATGGCGTTGTGTGATAGTTGTGGAATATTATTATTATTATTAATGGCGCGAATTGCTGAAACGATTTTTAACTGATTGCGATATTTTAAAACTTTTTGGATATTTTCTGCAAATTAAACAATTTAATCTTTCTTTTTACATTAAATACCACTTTTTGATATGAGTGATAAAGCGATAAGGGCCGGTAAAATTATAGCCATACTTGAAGAAGGTTGTTCGCAACTTTACGTGTCTCAGCGGCTAAATGTGAGTCGTTCAACTGCCCAGAGGACTTGGCAACGGTATCAAGAAACCGGTTCGGTCAAAAGAAGACCCGGTTCGGGAAGAAAACGATGCACAGAACCAAGAGATGACCGCTTTTTGGTGAGTCAGGCGTTGCGGAATCGTAAGGCGTCAAGTGTGGACCTGAAGAAAAGCCTTGAAGAAGTAAGAGGAGTAGAAGTTAGCTTGTGCACGGTCAGGAGGAGGCTTTTGGCTGCCAATATCAGGAGTTACCGCCCAGCTCGGGGCCCTAAATTACTCCGTGAGCACCGTGTTGCTCGACTTCAGTTTGCTCGGAACTGTGCTTCATGGACTCTGGAGGACTGGAATAAAGTAGGTATTGTTTTCTGATGAAGCTAGAATCTCTTTGTGTGGAGAGGACCGACGCCGGCGAGTGCTACGAAGACCACGGGAACGCTATGCGGAAGTGTGTTTCGAAGAAATCACTCCTTACGGCGGAGGGTCCGTTATGTTTTGGGCAGCAATTAATTCGACGGAGCGTACGGAGTTAGTTTTCATATTAGAAAATGGAACATTAAATGCACACCGGTACATAATCGAAGTCCTAATTCCATATGCACAACCCACATTGACTGCACTTGGAGAAGATTCCATTTTTATGGACGACAATGCTCGCCCGCACCGTTCTGGCGACGTGGAAGCGTACATGCAAGAAGTTGGGATCCGTCGTTTAGATTGGCCAGCTCGAAGTCCTGACCTCAATCCATGTCTGAGATGTTCTAAAGAAACGGGTAAGATCAGAGCAACCTGCTCCACAAAACATCAGGGAGCTAAAAAGAGTCATTGCAGAAGAGTGGGAACGTATTCCTCAAAACGTTATTAAAACATCGTGGAAAGCATGCCCAGAAGGATTCAAGCTGTGATTTTGGCAAGAGGAGGTCACACTCGTTATTAGGTTTTTTCATTTGTAACTTTATTTAATTTAAAAAAGAAAAAAAAAAACTTGTCTTTATTGCTGACCACTTCTTATTGTTTGGGCGTGTACATCGGTTTTAAAGAATCCATCGTTTTTTTTTCTTTTAATTGCCCGAATACACTTCACGCGCATTAATTTACACGATTATAAGTATACAGACTACGTCAAAGAAATAAATTTCATTTAATTAACTCAAATCGACCTTAGAACGTAAATTTCCTTAGGTGCCCGTTTTTTTTTGCAAAAGAGTGTAGATTAACACTACACAAACTTACTAAGCAGGTTTTTTAATTAAAATTTGTAAGAAATTAATCGTTACTAACAAGTCATTGAAAAGTAAGGAATATTTTAAAGAAAAATCATCTGAACCATTAAAAATAATAGCTGGAATCCTGTACATCAAATAATAAAAGATCCGAAATGTTAAGCTACTTCTGATGCTGACCGTACCATTGATCATTTGCATGAAAATTTAAATTAAGTAGGTACCTACGTAAAAAAAACTCATATGAGTTTCCGTTGTTTCTATTAGTTGTATGCCGAAATACTTTTGTGCTAATAGTCATTATGGCTATTATCATTACGCGAATTAAATTAATGCCAAATGTTTGTCTTCCACATATTTATGCCAGCATAAACTGAATGCCAAAAAATATATAGCAAAGTATTATTATGGCAAAACAAATAGGGTAGTCATAGGCTGTCACAGAAATTTAACAAAAAATTTGGACACATAATTTTTATTTTTTCACGTAAACAAAAAATGAAGACAATTCGATATTTATACTTTGATACAGATTACGTATATGTGACGTCACAGTTTGGCCCATTTTACAAGAAAGTAACGTCAGAAGCCCCCACTCATGATCTTTGACACGTTTTATTTTTGTAATTTTTTATTAATTTGATAAAACTAAAAAGACGTTTCCAATATTTTTCGATAATCTAACAGACGACACGAACTAAACAGAATCGAATCGAATATAATGCAAAATATGTAAGGACAAATAATATTATGCAAGAAGAAAGGATCTATTCCCCAAAATGGCAGCGTTGGGTCAAGGATTGCAACCCCACAAAATTGTATTTAACTTTACTGGGTGAGTTTAAAGTTAAAGTCAAGTTAATAATAATAATAATAATAATAATATTCCACAACTATCACACAACGCCATCTAGTCCCAAGCTAAGCAGAGCTTGTGTTATGGGTACTAGACAACTGATAAACATACTTATATATTTCTAAATACATACATATTATAGATAAATTACACCCAGACACAGAACAAATGATCGTGCTCATCACACAAACATTTGTCCTGGGTGGGAATCGAACCCACGACCTCCGGCATAGCAGTTAGAGTCACTAACCACTAGACCAACAGGCCAGTCAAGGTCAGTCAAGTTATAAAAATAAAATTGCGTCCTCTAATAAATGCACCTTTTTTTTTTTATTGGTGGGTGGAAAATCATCGAATAACCCCTCCCGCCTTTGGGCAGAGCGAAAGGGAGTGTCAGACTTCTACTGACTAAAAACCACCCATGTTCCTTCTTAGCCCTCTATGTCGAGGCCGCGATACCTAGTGTACAACCCGCGGCCCGTACAACTCGCGGCCCAATAAATGCACCCTAAGCCCAAAATAATGTAACATTTCAATGGACTAAATCTACAATTATTATCATATCAATAAACTTGCCTGTATACCAGAGGTCCTCTCCTGAGCCAAACGAGTCAAGACATTCGAGAAGGTAGTTATCAATGAGAGCCAGGTTATTTGAGGTGCCATTAGCACGACATTTGCGATGAATTCATCTCTGGTCTTGAAGTAATAATCCTGATCTTCGTCAAGGAATTCTTCGAGGGACACGACCTGCAGGCATAGGATTCCTTGAATAAACTACACATCTGTTGTTAAAAAAGACTGCAAGGCCGATTGAACTAATTACTCGTGGGGTCGTGGGCTGTGTATCTTGTTAAACTTCAGTGAAACAGGCACAGGAGAGTTTACCAAACCTGTTAATAACTATGGAAGGATCTATCATACACAGTCAGTTAAATGGGTTTGAACTTTTTTGTATGGAAGCTGGCATATTATCATCCCACCAACATTAAGATTTATTTTTGGAAATCGCGGCTCACTATGAAATTGGTATGTACGGGACTACGGGTAGAGGACACCTAGACGAAAAAAAAGAAGGTAAACATCAACATAATACTCATTTGTCGATCTTTACCTTCAAATACCTCAGTAACGTGACACTTTGGGGTACCGTGTTACTGGACCTTTTTTGTTCGTCTATAAATCTTCTAGCCATACATACCACTTTCATCATGGTACAAAATGGCGGGCAGGTTGATATGCCACATCGGTTTTATCCCCTTTTTTGTCCACGTGCATTTTAAAAATATAATATAGGTAGTAAACAGCTTAAGTTACTCGGTAAAGGTGTACCTTTACCGAGTAACATAAGCTGTTTACTATATTATATTTTTCTATTTTTTTTTATTTTTTTTTATTATATTTTTTCTCGGCCGACTTTTAAAATTCTTCCAACGCTAGAAAGCTACAGCTTTCTAACGTTGGAAGAATTTTAAAAGTCGGCCGAGTAGTTTTAACCTACTTCCAAAAAGGAGAAAGTTCTCTATTCGTGTACAGTATGTATTTTTATGTATGGCCGCGCATATACCCGTCAATTGTCGACTGATTTTTAAAGTTATTATTGTATTTGAAAGGGTATATACTTCCGAGGTGGTCCCATTTCCATCAAGTCAAGATCTAATGATGGGATCCCTGAGAAATCGAGGAAAACCTTCAAAATTTACATGCACACATTACGTTTTCCAAATATTTCCTGAAGCTGCTTAAGTATTTGCGTCTGATAATCATAATCGCATGTGGCTGCGTTGATGATGGAAGGCACAACTCCTCAATGGTTAGGAGTTGAAAGAAAATTAAAAAAATACTTATTAAATGGACTGATAGTTGAATTCTTTCTGGCTATTGGGTTGACCTTATGATACGAGTAGACGGTAAATCTAACTAAACGGCTTTAAAAAAAAATTTTAATGTGTGCTGGGACACATAGTAGAAGTGAAATTTCAACGGACAAGTGGAAAAACAAATCGCAACGGACAAGTGGAAAAAAGAATCTCAATAAAATTTTAACTTGAAGTTTCAAAGCGCAGATTTTCAAAGAACAATGGGAAAATTTGTATGGACCCCAAAAACCTCCTTCCTTCCTTTTGTCTCCACCCTTGTACAACTTTCTCCTATATAATTAAATGAGCGTTAAAAAATAGATCATTTTATTGTATGGCAGTAAAATTTACTGCCATTAATGTGTGAATGATTACGGAAAAATTCACCGACAAAGATAGAAAATATTTTTTTCATGAATCCTGCTTTTATGGTGTCTATTGATAGGTCTCATAAAATTACAATGATGTTTTATAAACCATTTCTTCTTAAAGTCAATCGTTTAAAGATACACACTTCCAAAGTGGTAAAATCTGGCCCACCCCCATCTAATTTTCAAACTAAGAGACTGACAAATCTAAAAAAAAAGTATAGGCTGTAGAACGCAATGAACACTTTCAATCAAAATTGGTTTAAATGATAATATAGATTGCAGTCTTTGAGATAAAGCACATTTAAAAAACCGCAAATATAACTTTGTCATTCATACAATCACTATAAAAAAACACATATGTGTTTCTGTTGCCGCTATAACAAAAAATAATGACGATGGTATGGAATCCTTTATGTGCGAGTTCGACTCGCACTTGACCAGCTGTCGCACCTGCGTGAGCAGGGTGAGGCAGCGCGGCACAGTGCAGGCTCCGCATTTGTCCTCCGAATGCTGAAGCCATTGAAGCGCAGCTATATGAGGTACAGAGCGGCGAAGACCACCCTCCAATGGCTCGTCTCCGCAGACGAGCCGCATATGGCCCACGCCAAGGATGCGGTACGCGAGGAGGTACTGGAGACTCTCAACCAAGATACGTGGGGGCTCCTAAGAAGATGGTGCAGGATCCCCGCTGACGAGGAGTCTACTGCCCGAGCTCGTGGAGAACGTGGTGTCCGCTCTGTTTCTTCCACGAGGGGAGCATCCTCCCACGCCAATGGCTCCGCCACCGGTGCAAGAAGCGGACCACTCTAGAGACGATGATGACATTCCGGAGGTGACTGGAGTAGCCTTACTGAGAGTGGCAGTACGAAGGCTTAAGGTAAAATAAAATTGTATTATCTTAATAATTATAAGGAAGAGCGGAGTCTCCTACTACAGGCATTTTTTGCTTAAAAGGAGACTCCAATCAACAATTAATGTAAGAACTATTGTTTTACGGAAATAAATATTTTTGTATTTTGTATTTGTATTAAGGTCAAAAATACCCTCCGGGCAGGCCATCACCCGATGGATGGCCTGGCAAACCTGGGTCCTGGCCTCGGAGGCTCTTGGGCCCCGACTGGAGGGGTTCTTAAGCGCATGCTTGGAAAGAGGCCAGTTCCCGCTTAGTTGGAAGACGGGAAAGCTGGTTCTCATTCAGAAGTCGTGGCGCCCTGCGGACTCTCCGTCCGCATACTGGCCCCTTGTGCTACTTGACGAGATGGGCAAGCTCTTTGAAAGAGTGATTGCAAACCGCCTCGCCGAACACCTTGAGGGGATGGGTTCTTGGGGGTGGGAGGCGCTCGACAGTGGACGCAATCATGCGCCTTCGACACGGCCTGTCGTCGTCTAAGACGCACGGACGGTGAGTTAGCCCATCACTCACCGTCCACAGGCCCGCGTCTACGGTGGCCGGAAGCCATCACGTAGCCCCCGATGCCCGGAGCCGGAGCGTCTCCCGCGGCGGCTGGGACGCTCTCCCTCTCACGTTCCATCACCTCCTTTCACTGCTTCGCATAAAACAGTGCTTCGCATAAAGGAGGCGACGGCGTCCCATTCCTCCTCGCCCCGGACCATGGCTTGCACCAGCGCCGGACGCGACAGGTCGTCTCCGCCGATCGCCGCTACTAGGACACGGCGAGGCTCCGTCCACGCGGGGCAGACCTCCACGGTGTGCTCCACCGCGTCCTCCGGCCGATCCTCACAATGGTGACATCCAGGCGCGTCCTCACGTCTGATTCGGTGCAGGCTCCCAAAACCTCCGTGTCCGGTGATGACCTGCGTCGGACGGAAGGTGAGGGCACCGTGGCGCCTCTCAAGCCACTCCTCAAAGAGAGGACTTACCGCCATTATCGCCCTTACTAGTCTTACCTTAGGTAAGACTCGTTTCAGACCAGTTTTATTAGTCTCACCTTTGCTAAGAATGTTTGCGTACAAATCTTACTGTTCTTACCTTGGTAAGAGTGGAAGCCGACCCCAACATAGTTGGAATAATTTAAGGCTAGGTAGATGATGATGATGATGGAAAAAGTTAAAGCATAGAATATCTTAAGTTAAATAAACTAAGGACGTATTATTAATACAAGTAACATGACATTTTTTTTCATAGTTTTGTTTTTATTTCGGTTTTATTGAAAAAATCATGAAATAATAGGCACTGCTCAATTTTTTTGAAACTTTCGAATAACACATTGTAAAACATGCCGTGTTTTACAATGTGTTATTCGAAAGTTTATATATAAACTAACATTTTTTTTAGGCCTTTTCAACGCTATGCCTATCACACAAGTGAAGTTTCACCCGCAAAATGACAATCTTGAAGGTTACCATCAGACAGTATTATAGCATCCGTTCTCAGATAGATAAAAGATGAAAGCTAGGTCATTCTAACTACATCCGTCACTGGGAGCCGATAAGTTCTTACCTGGTCTTTATCAGGCCTTCAGAATGTATCATGTAGTAGCATCTGTGCTCAAATAGATAAAAGCTGAAAGCTAGGGCATTCTAACTATCAGCAGTTAACTGGTCATCATCAGACCTTCAGAATGAGTTACGTATGAGTGCTCAGTGAAATAACTGATAAAAGCTAGGTTATAGCTTTATTAGTCAGTGTGTAATTTATTTCAAAATATATTCCTCCTAGAGGAACCAAATGTATTAGGCAAATACGATGACCACTCTGCGACACATTTCTGTACTTTAGTACCTTTTCCTGTAGTACAGTCTTTCGCCGGTAGGAGACGAAAAATAAACAAAAGCCAGTACAGAGGTCAAATCGTCAAAGTCATCGACTGCTGTGATACCCTTAACAATTTGCCCGTAAAACTTCACCACCGACAGAGTCGCCGGCGTTTTTTTTTTATTTCGTTTATTTGATTTGCGTCTGTAAAGCACAAATATTTTTTGAATAATAAATTATGTTTATAGTACTATAAACATAATTATTTCAAACAATTTGTACAGTGCAAGCACAGCACAATTTGTCAATAAGTCAGATTGCATTTTACCTGCGCTGGGCCGGTGAATTTAGTACACGAATTAGCATTCATACCGCGTGCACTCATCTATCATACAATAATACTTTTATCAATAAATATCTGTCACATTTATCAGTGTATCAATCAGCATCAACTCAAGGTGTAAGGTCCAAAACAGTACATCTTTGAGTCGGATGAGCGGGTTTCAATCACTTTACGAACATAATTGTGGTGGTTCCTGTGTATACGACCTGTGGCCGACAGTCAACGGTCTACCAAGTACCAACGCCATCAAACCCTCAACTGCCGCAATATCGCCAAAGAAGCTGCTTTGCTCATGCGTTTACAAATATTTAGACTCACAAATACCCAGACCCGAAACAACTATCTGTAGGCCATAGAAATATTTGTTACGTGCGGGGATCGAACCCGCGACACGCAGCGCAATGACAACCACGGACTTTTCCGCTGCAAAATATTTTTAGAATCTATGCCAGAGGCCAAAAGAGATATTGTGAAACAATTAAACCTATGCCAAAAATATCTCCATGATCATAAAGACAAGCCATGTTACTCGGAAACAAAATGCAGAGTATGCCAGGAAAACCATAACACATTGTTACACGATACGTTTTACAGCAACGCCACAGCAATAAACACGAAGTCGTCGGTTACAGAGGAACAACAGTCCTGCTCACGAGAAAACAGGACACCGGACACTGTCAACCATGTTTCAAATGGAAGCATTGTAGAGATCTTGCCAGCAACAGCCCTCGTTCGAGTGAAAGAACGAAACGGGAAATTAAATACCACACGCTGCGTGCTCTTATTGACCAGCGCTCACAAGTCTCTCAAAAACTAGAACTCGCTAGACAAGCATTCAAGGGCATATTTGGCATCGGCACAAGTCAAGCCAATTGTAAGGGAGAGATCAGTATTACTGCGGCATCATTGCATACTGACTTTACCTTTTAAGCAGATGTGTTAATAATGAACACACTATTACATAACCTGCCCAACAGAACATTCAAAAACCACAATGGGCATACCTACAGAACATACAGCTAGCAGATCCAGAATTTTATACGAGCCGGCCTGTAGATTTACTACTAGGCGCCGACGTATTCTCAAATAGTGATGGGAGGCATCATTAATGAAAATGAGTCACTACCCGTAGCACAACAAACTCAGCTTGGGTGGATGTTAAGCGGAAACGTGAAATCATATCACTGCAACGTCGTGATGAACAACATTGAAGACATACAATGGTTTTGGGCCATTGAAGACATAGCAGATGGCAATATCAACATGTTCAAAGAGGATCATCAGTGCATTCAGCAGTATCAGACTGAAACCTCGCGAAAGGAGGATGGCAGATGTGTTGTAAGACTACCGTTATAACCCTCCTTTTGGGCTTCGCCGCAGTCGGCTAAAAACCAGAAATACTTGCGACATTCAAAACCCAAGGATGTAGCACAATTTTATCAGTTGGAGAAAAAGTTTGGGAAAACCCAAAGATTGCGCAAGACTACAAATCATTTATCGACGAATACATCGGACTAGGTCACATCCGCGCACTGCAGCCCTGGAACGCAAAGGGCGGAAGAGGGAACACGGATAGGTTTTAGTCAGTAAGAGTCTGTCACTCCCTTCTGCTTCGCCTTAATCAAAGTCCGTTTAGAGCACATACAAGGAGACACAAAGAGAAAAAAAAGAACCGAATAGGATAACCGAATTGTAGGTATGGTGTACTGTAATTACAGACTTTCTATCGCCACTTTCCAGCTCCATGATCCAACCCTGGATACCATCTAGACTGTAGAAGTACTCGTCAAGACGAATCATTCGAACCCAAACTCGATGGGGCTATGTAGTTTTATAATCATTATTAAGATATAGACTAATTTACCATGTGGGTTTGGTTTGTTTTTTCTTTTGCTTTGTAAAAAAAACATCCTTTTTACCCGACTACGGCGAAGCCATAAGGAAGGGTACCTAATGATTTTGGCAGTCTATGTATGCTTGTATAAAAAATAACAAGCAATGCATGAAGTCTTATAGACCGATACCGCTTGTGCCAGTTTTATCAGAGATATTTGAAAAATATATATCTATATATATATTCAAATAAATATCTAGATAAAAAAACATATTGATCGACGAACAGAAAGGGTTCCGAAAAAATAAAACCATAAATATGGCAATATAAGACTTGTTGATCAATGTCATTACGAACGTTGACAAAAGAATATCTGTTTGTTCAATTGATTGTGGCATGACTCAAGCATTCGACTATGTCGATCACAATATCTTGATCAATAAACTGGATGCGTACGATGCTAAGGGGAATATCCTCAGTTTAATCAATTCATTTTTGCGAAACAGGAAACAGTACGTTGAAATAACCAATATAGATCCCAAAACTAAATGCCAACGAAGCTACAGATCCAGTCATCGCACAGTTGCTTATGGTGTACCCCAGGGCAGTGTCTTAGGCCCCCCGTTGTTCATATAATGCATAAATGATCTGCCGAAAAGTAACAAGTCACCCTATGTCACTGATTGCTGATGACAGCACTGTGACCATAAAAAGTGCTGTTGACCGAAACCACGACGATGTTGTCGCTAAGACAATCACCTCCATAGTGAAATGGTTAGATAATAACAATCTGAAAATAAATATTGATAAGACAAATTTAATTATGTTTAGCCAACGTGCAAAACCCCATTTTGACAGTATGACAATAAAATTATAACGCAAGAAGATACATCAAAATTCTTAGGTTTAACGATTGACAAAAATTTGATTGGAAAGCCGCACTGAGGAGCCAACTAAACGTATAGCAAATCAGCAGGACTATTTAAACTGATTCCATTGACTAACGTCGATGCTTTAGTCACTGCAAATCATGGTTTGGCTAGTTCAGTATTGAGGTAACCGGGAAATAGTTTGTAAAGCACAAAAAAGGTGTATTAGGTCAATGTTCAGACTCCACAATTTAGATTCGTGTAAACCATTCTTTATTAAATACAAACTGTAGAAATATCCGTGCTTATATATTTTCGAGATAGCTGTATTTGTTAAAAGTAATCCGGACCTGTTTACCAGAATGACATTTTAAAACACACGAAATCGATCACAGAATAATAACTTGTGTGTAAAAAGGTCCCACACACCTTTTTACACACAAGTTATTATTCTGTGTATTTAGCATTGATGCAAAAAAGTGTTTTTTGTATGGCACCAATCATATTCAACCACATACCTAGTTCAATTAAAGAATTGAACACATGCTTATTTAAGAAAAGGATTAAATCTTTACTGTTGTCTAAAGCATATTACAGCATTTCAGATTTTTTGACAGACAAAATGTAATGACCTGAAGCGAAGTACTGCCTTCTAAATCGAGCCCTTGATCCAGCTACCAAGCGAGAGCCTCCTCAGATGTTGGTCGAGCCTTTTGAAAATTAAGTCATTGGCAGACACGACTATAGACACAATTACTGCTGTACTCGCGTCCCACATATCGACAACCTCGCTACTTAAATTGCTTATCTTTTTCTGTTTTCACGAGGTTCACGTCAATTCAGGCTAATTGGTAACAGTAGTATTGTCAGTGACGATAGGTCGATCCTTATACAAACGAAATATTACCATCATCGAGTACTGGGTCGGGCGCATACTCAAAGTATGGCACTTTTGTTTCCACAAGTCGCTTTGCCCGGCTTCGTGTCAGCATCGGTGATTTGGTGTATTTCACTCCTTTTTTCTGCATGATTGTTATTTTTCGCAGGATTTAAAATTTGAAATGATGATTCTGTAATGTCCTTTTTTCTGCTGGTTTATTTATCCACAGTATTTGTTTATATTACAAAATATGTTTACTTTATTAAAAAATTTACATGATTGAAAGGAAAAAAAAAACGTTGCGTCACATTGACAACCGAGGCACAGATATATTATGTACTAATTAATTATATATTATTAGTGTAGATGTAAATATACACGTACACTGATTCATTTACTGCAAATATAACTTTTACTTTGTAATTCTATATATTTATATGAGTTTACAAAGTTATTTATGTAGTTGGTGTATCTATAAAACTAGACCGAAATTAGCAAAATGTTTAAGATTTTCCTTGAATAATAATAATAATAATACACTAACACTAATGAAGTTTCTATGTCTGCTAAAAGTGGCTTAGAGTTTTGATCATCGGTCAGTGAGTGAGAGTGAAAACTACTTTCAAATTGAATGATTGAAGTAACCTTGGTTTATTGAAAAGTTTTATCCACAACGAAGTTATGGTCGAATACTTATGGCCTGAACTGTTTCGAGAAAAGGATGGTATGGTACGGCCGTGCCGTTTTTTTGCTCGACCTGGTGGGGGCAGTGCCATGCCCCCCAGATCTCACCTGAGGTACTTCTTTGCCCGTCCGTAGTTTGATGTAGCTTGTGTCGACCGCCCATTGGATGCGTATGAATGTTCCATATTTTAAACCTGTGAAGATCACAACATTCATAAATTTTATGTCACCCCGAAAACTATGCTACCATAGGTTTTTTAAATAATTATTTAGTGAAAATTACCTAGGCCACCCGAACTGTACTCGGGTGAAAATAGAGAAAACACATTTTCCCAGATATGAGACCTAGCTCTATCAATTTTCAAAATCCCCACCAACCTTCCCTGTAAACCCAAATTAACTATCAACGAAATCGTTAGTCGTGTTCGAGAAAGTGATTACAAATATGTATATGTTGCTAACTGTATGGTAATAAAGATAGTTATGTAATATTTAAAGAAGTCTCTTACCATTCAGCTTGCGTGGTACAAATTCATCGACCAGGCTCGTGGCGGATTTTGTTCCGAAATAGCCTTTCATACGAATGGTGTAGGTCAGATGGTCTGGCCACGTCTCCCCAGACATATCCTAGCAATATATCGTTACATGCAATGAATAAACAAATACCATGGTATCCTCTTTCTTTCATAATTACAATACACTACCGAAGCGTTAATATGGATCAAATTTCTGAAAGTGTTTAGTAGCATGTGCAATAGAGGCGTCGCTCTACAAAGATTTTTGTAGTTTGTTTTATAAGGGTGTCAAATCAAATCAGTATAGTGCATACAAACAAGTTGGAACAATATTAGAAGCATCAACGATGCACCCTGTAAGGGCACTCCAAAACAAATACAAATTAATAACCATTACATTTCATATCATAACTAGCTTAACACATTTTACAAAAATATTTATTCATTTACCACCAATTATAGTAATTAGAAGATGCTACAAAATAACCACCATGCTGAATTGTATTTAGAGCGGCTTACATAGAAGATAAACAACTTTGTTTTAAATAAATTTGTTTATTTAACTTCTTTTAAGATTTTCGGGATTTGATTAGGGGAGGAGTGACCGTGAAGAACTATGCTGTAATAATAATCTTATTATTTTGAAATTGATCGAGTCTGTGACAATTCAAAAATGCGTGTAATTTGTCTAAAACTCGATTTGTCCTTTTAACAACACCTAACAATGACTGTATACTTATTAATTTATTCGTTTCAAACCAAAATCTAAATACTTTTATTTCACATAAGCCTACATGGGCACTTATAAAACGTCGACAAAAAGGTGCACGGTTCGGTGCATCGGATTCCTAAGGAGAAGAACCGACAAGAAACTCCAAAGGTTACTCTTTAAATCTTTTAAAATCGTTTGGGTTATCAAGTTTAACAATAAGGTCCAGACACCTAAAAAATTTATGTATATACCTATAGGTACATTTCACCATAATTAAAAAGTAACTTAAAAATGTTTTTTTTATTATTGATATAAATTATTTAGTTGTATCTATACTAATCTTATAAAGCTGAAGAGTTTGTTTGTTTGTTTGAACGCTAAGATCTCAGGATCTACTGGTTGGAATTGAAAAATTATTTTTGTGTTGGATAGTCCATTTATTGAGGAAGGTTTTAGGCTATATGACATCACGCTAGGACCAAAAGGAGAGGAGCATAAATAAAAAATGTTGCATAAACGGGAAACGGTATTCCTTATTGAGAGCTTCCGTTGCGTGCGCTGCGAAAATGGTTTAAGTTATGCAGATATGATGTATCAAAGAAATGTTCCTCTTTAAAAGTTCTACAAAAAAATCCGCGACAGCATATATCTATCTGTTAAAATTAACTCACTGTAACCATTTTTTACCATTTAAATGTTAGGTTCAATAGAGTTATTTTTTGCGAAGCTTATTTAACCCATATGGTATTAATCTATATCTAAATAAATGTGTTTGTTAGAACGGAAATTTAATTTAGAATATTTGTTTCTTTTACTCTATGTAGTTTAAACAAATATCTTAGAAGATATCGCAATGTTAAAATGTCCGCGCGACAAAATAATTACGCGGTCCGCCAGCCCTCGCCAGCCTTCGGGTAATTCAAATTCAATATATTTACTGCACCATAATATTTACAAGGTGTTATTGTATATTGTTTTGTGAGCAGTGGTGGCGGCCCCGACTTACGAACAGTTGGTCGTGGGTTCGAATCCAGGCAGGCGCATTACTTTGTGTAATTTATTTCATAATCACTACTCTCAAAACGGTGAAGGAAACATCGTAAGGACTTCGAAGAAATGTGACATCTACCGATCCGCTCTGGGCCCGCGTGGTGGATGATAGCCGATCCCACTCCTAGAGAGGAGGCCTGAGTCCCATGCAGTAGGAGCAATATAGGCTGATGATGATGATGATGATTGTATATTTAACAATAAGAGATAGGTGGGAAGGAACACATACTTAGTAATTCTCACTTTAATCATATATTCTAAGGTAATCTAAACTAATACATATTATAGAGAGGAAAGATTAGATTTTTTGTTTGTAACGATTCAACTCAAAAATTACTCTGACCACTTTGAAAATTATTTCAACATTAGAAAGCTAATTGAAAAAATATTACTATGTTGGATAGTCGATCTATCGAGGAAGGTTGTAAGCTATATATTATTGTGACGCAGACGAAGTTGCGTGGGTCAGCTAGTTATATTATATTTGTAAAGTTCATTAAGTTTGATCGAACGGCACGCCAGCACTCAGATAAGCCCTGAGAGGTTTTCGCTGTGTGGCTTAAACATAATTGTAATACAATAAGTTTTTAGAGACATTAAATAAATAATATAATATACATAATCTTGGTATAATACACACATGAAGACTATGCAGATTACCGTTAGCAGTACACAATACCTTTTATACAATAAGTTAGTGCAAACATAAATTCATTAACTCCATTTAACTCATTACTTACTTCAAATATGATCAATGCTTCCGTGATTCCCATATCAGTTGATAATTCAGGAAGTCTAGATTCTTCCGAGTAAGAATAGAAGCCTTTTTCTGAGTGAGCTGCGAGCAATAGAAATAAAATAAAGTTATGTATTAGACTTAGGCTTGTGCATTTTGATCGTGCGGCGGCCAGATGAGGCAGATAACATTGTTGCCATTGCGGGATTATCCTGAATCAGGCTGGCACAAGAACATTACAAGTCTATAGTTAATAATACGTATAAAAACATTTTCGAGGAATCTGGAAGGTACCAAAATTTTCCTTTATTTTTAATGTTTTTTTATCTTTCGTAATTTTGGCTTTACTTGCTGGAGGACGATGCTTTTAACCAAAATTCTAGGTCAACTGGAAGTACCCTAATAGGGATTGTGGACACTATGAGAAAAAAAATCATAATTGAATTATATTATTTATGTTTTTGGTCGAATACCTATGAGGTACTTCCCGTTGACCCAGAATTGACCTAGAAAGGGGTTTGAACTTGTTTGTATGGAAGCTGGCCTATCGACCCACCGCAATTTTTTAGGAATCACGGCCCATGTTAAAATTGGTATGTACCTATGGGTAGAGGACACCTAGACGAACAAAAAATGTCATGTGACTTGGTACCTTGACTGGCCTGTTGGTCTAGTGGTTAGTGACCCTAACTGCTATGCCGGAGGTCGTGGGTTCGATTCCCACCCAGGACAAATGTTTGTGTGATGAGCACGATCATTTGTTCTGTGTCTGGGTGTAATTTATCTATAATATGTATGTATTTAGAAATATATAAGTATGTTTATCAGTTGTCTAGTACCCATAACACAAGCTCTGCTTAGCTTGGGACTAGATGGCGTTGTGTGATAGTTGTGGAATATTATTATTATTATTATTATTATTACCCCAAAGTGTCACGTTATCGAGATATTTGAAGGTAAAGATCGAGAAATGAGTACAATGAGTCAATGAACACATCAAAGCTATTTTCTCGTGTGTACAGTAATAATCAACATCAGATCAACATCACATCGGTTCATCCCATTTGGCAAAAAGCAAGGTGGTACACCTTCTTCTTTTATTTTTTCTTTTTTTTTTTTTTTCTTTTAAAGAAAATTTTGATTTTGATTTCATACAAACTCTATGAAAAACAAACTTATCACTACTTAGTTACTACGATGATACGTAACCCGTTTTTTATGGGATTGGGAAATCATCAGAGCGAAAGGGGGAGTGCAGACTTCTACTGACTAAAACCACCCATGTTCCTTCTTTCTTAGCCCTTGTGCTGAGGTCACGGTACCTCTCGAGATCAACCCGCAGCCATGATACGGAACCCTTCATGTGCGAGTCCGACTCGCACTTGGCAAGTTTTTTTTTACCTCAAAGAATAATATAAGTAAACTTGTCTCTAAGAAACTCCGAACTAACTAAAATTTAGTCTTCTATGTCATGTTGTCTGTGGGAATCTTTCCGTACTTACCCGGGACGGAATAAAGTTTCTCCAGATTCAGTTTGGCTCCCACTTCATTCATGAGGCTATCGGTGAGCACTGTTGCGGGGTGGTACATTATCCACTGTGGCGAAGGCTTGATATCTGATAGCGCTATTAATGTCTGCAGATCAAAGAGAATATCTATTTTTTAAACCGTTCTATATCATGGGTTTTTGGGTAGTCTAGTACAGACTTCATGGCTCTGAATTCTGAAACTACGAAATGGAGAAAGAAACCGCAATAACATTTCAACATTGCTCAGGTGAGTGTTGCGTACGCCGTGCTCTGACTTATACTTCAGTATTGGCTGTCGCGCTGTCGTTGCCTCTCCGTCACTGCTGCGTCTTCTATTTTTCTGGGGTGGTTTGACCGAACCTTAAGCGGAATATAATAAGTGTCTATCTATCTAGAATGTTTTCGAAAAATTACACGGTAACGATCATTATCATATCAGCCCAGAATCACCCTATTCAGAGGTTTTCTGCGACTTTGACGATATCGTCGACCCAACCAGTGGTAGACCGCTCTTTGGTTTAACCTTCGCCACCATTTGGTCAAAACGCGGAGATAGCCGATGCCCCCATGGAGTAAGTCATAAGCTATTTCCACTTCTTACCAGATGTCCTGCCCAGGTTCACTTGAGGCGTACCACCCGGTCCCCGATGTCGTAGACTTTCGTCCGTCTCAGGCAATGTTCGCCCATAAATAAATTAATTACATATTATGTATGATATAATACAGCTTGTGTGAGTAAATTCAATCGAATTGATCCGAATTGTACTCGGATCTCCTTGAATTCTCCTTGTCGGTATTTTTTTCAAAAGATACAACGTATCTCAGGTAAACCAACCATCTCCAGAAGCTTGTTTCGAACCATAACACAGAGACAGAACCATGAGACCGAGCAGTCCGAAAAGCCTGATATCACCGTCGTCTTTGAGAAGTTTATGCTTAAGCCAACTTGTAGCATGCAGGAAGCATTAAAAAGTCTCTCAGGGTTGCGACGAACAACAAGAACAATCCGAAGGTGTGGCAAGTAGACACCATTGATGTTTACACCACTTTGGTCCCATTTAGGTGTCTCCTTGTCGCACGTCTCTGTCGATCGAATTGGTTCAGTGAGTTCATGCAATCTGACCTATATTATTGCACCATCGTATATTTTCTTGAATACATCGATACTGTCGAATGCCATCTCATAATCAACGAAAACTAAACTAAGTGGCCGGTTATATTCTGCACTCTTCTCTATCATCTGCTTCACGGTGAACGGAAACAGAAACCGGCTTATTCAACGGCCTGGCAGTCGTCTAGTTGATGGGAGAGACGATTGCATATTAATATTGGCAACAGTTTATACATTTGAGGTAAAGAAAGAAAAGAAAGAAAGAAAGAAAACATATTTATTTGGCACATACCATAAGTACACACAACAAAAAATACAAAAACTAGAAACTAAACAGGGAACAAAAAAAAAAGATATAAAATTGTGTGTCTGTGTGTCACGTTTTGTGTGTGTGTGTTTTTTGTTTTAGTGTGTTTTTTGTGTATTTTGTGTTTTAGGTATAGGACGGCAGTTGCTTAGGTTTTCATGAATGGTCTTATTGAGTAAAGCGACTGGCGCGTTCTCAGAAAGGACAACAACCATAAACTCTTTCAATTTCTACGTGCTGCGCGGTCTGAGTTCCTCGACCCTTACCGTCAAAATACTACACTTCACTTGTGCATTATGTCATTCCTGCTGCTAAAAGACATATTTTCAGAAAAGTTCAAAGAACACGTTGGTATTCTCATCACAAACGTCTTATGATTGACGTTGCAGCGCACTCTCGTCCCGTGCTTAGTCTATTGACGCAGTATGTGCTCTAGGATGTCCTCCGTCATAGTAGTGTAGAGTAGGTAGGTAGGCAGGAGATGTACCACTGGAGTATTCGGCCTCGAGTCTCAAATGGTCACGTTGGACTCCGACAGACCCATGCCGCAGGCAGCGGTTCGACGTAACCAGAGAATGGGCAGCAGCGTTCTCAGTGTTTTTGTATCGACAGTACTGCGATCGCCAACCCGCCTGCCAAGCGTGGCGATTATGGCAAACCGCCCCCCAATAAAATATGAGCGCAAGACATAGTATGACCCCTAGTACCCGGCAGCCCTTCTACCCTCAACTACGGTAGCAGTTGAGGTAACGGCGTGGCAACGGGTGCGAAGAATCTTCGGAAGGGATCCGGCTACCCCAAACGACGACTTGACCTGGCAACTTACAACACGCGCACACTCCGAACTGACGAGAAGATAACGTAGCTTGAAGAGGAATTGAGTAGGTTGCGATGGAGTAGTGTGGGATTATCTGAGGGGGAGGACACGATAATCCTGAAATCCGTCAACCTGCTCTATTTCCGATAGGGTGACCGGCACGCGGCAGTCCCAGGGTGGTGTTGGGTTTATCGTACATAAGTCCCTTGGGATTGGGAACAACATCGTCAAAATCGAGAGTGTGTCGACCTGGGTGGCGTACCCTATACTCAGAATATCCTCAAGATATTCGCTGAAGGTCATACAAGTTTACGCCCGGACCTCGACACACTTCGATGACGAAATGGAGACCATGTTTGAGGATATCTCGAAAGTCATGCATGGTTTCAAACCTCATTTCAACGATGTCATAATGTGCGACTTCAACGCGAAACTGCGGGCAAACGAGACGAGAATGAGCTGCTTGTAGGGCAATTTGGGTTTGACAAACGGAATTGCCGGGGTCACCTAGTTAACTTGCTAGTTTATGGGGAAGCAGGGCCGATGAACTCCTTCTTCGAGAAACGTGAGCACAGGAAGTGGACTTGGCAGAGCCCCGATGGTGCAACTTAAAATGAGATTGAATTCATCATGCCAAGTGGCAGCTCAATAGGCAGACGAAACTGAAAACCGTTGACAGCAGGATCGTATCCACCAACCAGAAATTCTAAGTTCCGATCGAGAGTTTCTATCGGCACCTGTGCACGTCTACCAGTAATCCCGTTGAAGATCTAGCTAAAGACCCAAGAGCTAGACTGATCCGACACTATACCGAAGGAGTCCCGTACGGTAAACAGATTTACCCTTGAGCGTTCTAATTGTCTACAGAGAGCATGGTTCACCGTTGAACGGTAATAAGAAAAATCGATTAGCCAAAACATTATTCAGCGAAAGCACGGTTCGCCAAATAACGCTACAAAGAATGAATGGTTGGCCGAGACCAAAATTCGCCGAAGTCATGGTTCGCCGAAACACGTTTGAACTAAATAATCTTTCACCGATAGCTATTTTCACTGAAATCACCTTACGCCTTTCAACGGCGACCCATGCTTTCTGTAGACAATTTATATCGCTCAAGGGTAATTCTATTTACCGTACGGTACTCATACCGAAGATATCCCGGATGTCAGCCTGTGCGAGATTAGGATGGCTCAGAAATAGCTCAAGAACAACAAGGCACCGGGCGATGACGGAATTACAGCCGAACTCCTGAAGGCGGGTGGCAAACCGGTGCTTAAGGCCCTTCAGAAGCTGTTCGGTTCCGTCATACTCGAGGGAAAAACGCCGCAGGCAGGGTGCAGGGGTATGGTGGTACTCTTCTCCAAGAAGGGCGACAATGCCCGGCTGAAGAATTATAGGCTCATCTCACTTCTGAGTCATGTCCACAAGTTGTTTTTAAGAGTCATTACGAATCGTCTCGCGCGCAGGTTTGACGATTTTCAACCTCCCGAACAAGCCAAACTCCGAAAAGGCTTTAGCACCGTTGACCACATATATACGCTGTGGCAGGTTATACAGAAGACCGAAGAGTATAATCTGCCTCTCTGTTTAGCGTTTGTGGACTACGAGGAAGCCTTCGATTCGATCGAGACTTGGGCTGTACAACAAAGGTGCCAAATTGACAACCGGTACATCGAGGTGTTGAAGTGTTTATTCAAAAACGCCACCATGTCAGTCTGACTTCAGGACTACACTTCAGAACCTATCCTTCTGCAGCGAGGTGTGAGACAAGGAGACGTCATATTATTATCTCCGAAGCTGTTCACCGCTGTATTGGAGGATGTTTTCAAGGACTGAAGAGGACTAGGCATCAACATCAACGGCGAGTACATCACTCACCTTCGGTTTGCCGACGATATAGTGGTCATGGCTGAGACCTTGGAGGACCTAAGTACAATGCTCGATGACCTCAGTAGAGCTTCCGAAAGAGTGGGTTTTAAAATGGACATGGACAAAACCATTGGATGCCCATGTAACACCCACCCCTATCAAGATCGGAGACTGTACTCGAAGTTTTAGACGATTAAATGTTTAGTTGGGATAAATGGTCCAGTTAGGTAGGTAAGTTGGACCAACTTTAAGAAAGAGGTCAATTGTCGAATCCGACTCGGCTGGGTCTGGGCAGCGTTTGGGAAGCCGAGAAGTATCTTCTCGTCCATATTACCACGGTGTCTCAAGACGAAAGTCACCCAGTCACCCACGTCAACCAGTGTGTGTTACCAGTCATTACGTACGGGAACCGGAAGTCGTTACGTTGGAAGGCCTCTCACTAGGAGGACTGATGACCTGGTGAAGGTTGCGGGGATCCGCTGGGTGCGAGACGCACGAGACCGGCTAATGTGGCGACACTTTCGGGAGGCCTATGTCGAGCGGTGGACGTCTTTCGGCTGAAATGATGATGATGTTTATTTATTCGTCATAATAAATTAACGTGTTACGTACGTTGGCTGTTTTAGTCTAACATTCTAGATTACGTTCGAGGTAGAATGTTCAACTATGGAACTGTATAGTAGATTTGAGACTAATACTACATTGATCTGTATTGAACTGCAGCTCGTAACAATATTAGTTAGGAAAAATATAGTTTTAAATATTTATAACTATTTATGAACTCAATATCGTTGTGACGTTATGCGACGCTGCGTGCTTTCATCGTTACATCATTCGATGTTGCTAACTTTCGGCGCTGTGTAATTCGACATATCAATTTCGAGATCACGTAGGGCAGTCATGTTGTAACCTACCTAAGATATATACTATTTACAGTTCACAAAATAAATTAATTTGAATTTGTTATTTCAAGTTTCTTACTCACCGAATCGGTATTGCTGCTGGATATGGAATTCATTTCTACTTGGTTAGGATTCAGTTTTCTCATGGCAACCAATATTAACCAAAAGCAAAAAGGAATCGTAAATTCAAGTAATGTGTCGAAAATCCTTCGTGTTCTCGCCGTACAATGTTTCCACATCAATATACATAACGTTTTCATTGCTATGAATCACCAAATACTAATTTTCACACTAATTTTTGTTTATACGAACAACGATTGTATTAGCGGTACCTCGTTAAACATTAATATTTAATTTGCATGCTCTAATCGCTTGTAATTATCAGTATAAACGTAGAAGACAGATCAGGTTTACCTATGACTACGAACAATATTCTGAGTTTTATGAACAATTCTCCAAGTAGAGCGTTATTTTCAAAACTAGTGACGTTGACACTTGTCGACGCTGACGGTTGCTTGTTGCTAGATCAAGTTTTAAAATTTTCCCCACACTCAATACCTACTTATTATTGTTCAACTTCTGTTATGTTTCAATCCATGGTCCACAGAGCTTGACAGTGTTTCGAGTACTGGTTTATCACATTTCTGGTTCGGACGATTGTCAAAATAATGATCACGGATCCTAGTGGGGTCATCCAGAATCATCCCACAGAGCTCCTCAGTTTTTATTTCTTTATAATAGTTATTTTATAAACTTTGTGGCATTACTTAGCAGTTTACATAAAAATACTATTGATTTTTACAATTTATTATATTTTGTGTTACAGTAGGTACGTGATTGCTCACGTCCTGTCAAATTTTGTAACGCAGGTTACACCATCTAACTGCGGTAAGAGATATTTAATGATAACGCTAGGGAATGGGCAACTACAGTACTTTCACAAGTTATTATGCCTTGTGTCTGTGACTGTAGCTGTAGAGTGCAATGCGTCGTTCCGGGGGTTACTGCGTCGAGTTGCGCGGCGCCGGATATTTGCGGCGGCGGCGGGGAGTGCGGCGGGTGCGGGGGCGTGCGGCGACGCGTGCCGTGGCGGCGGGGAGTGCTCCGGGTTGCGGGGCGGCGGTTGCGCGTTGCGGCGTGCATTCGTTGTTCCGTGATTCAGAGTCTCGTGCATTCGTTGTAGCTGTTTGCGTCGCTGCGTGCTTTCGTGCTCGCGGTGCTCGTTGTTGCTGGCGGCGTGTGATTCGGCGTGGTGGCTTTCGGAATGACGTATTGCACTCGTAGTTTTGTTTTTATGAATTGTTCTTCTGGGGTCCGGTATGTTGTTTCGAACGCCGCTGTTGCGACACACGCTGTTGCGAATTATTTTTCCAATGCGTCACAGGTTCGAAAGCTCATGGACTCGAATGAAGTAGTCGCGAAAGACGCTGTTTCGAAAAACATTTTCACTACCTCATACCATGTAAACAACAAACGTAAAACAGTACATTATTAATAACTATTCAATGTTGATGTTGACACCAAATTTGTTGATTTTATTTAATTACTGCTTAAATATTTTTCTGTACACTTTATGACTAAATAAATCGAAATCATTCGAGCTTATGATCCCAATTATCTATTTTTTTTTTGTACAAATATCGTGAAGCGGCTCAAAGAATACATCTAGATATCAAGTTTCAACTGTGTAGTCATAATAGTTTTCGAATAAAGTGGCTGTGACATACGGATGGACATACAGACAGATAGACGGACAGACAGACATGACGAATCCATAAGGGTTCCGTTTTTTGCCACGGATCCATAAAAATGGTAAATTATTTATTTTTTAAATTGTATCATTATTTTCTATCTCTGGGTGCTCTGTCAGTGTCAGTGCCAGCCATATTTCGGCCAGTGATTAGGGTGCCGAGAAAAATAAAGTTTGAAGGGCGTTCTTCATTATTGTCAATGTTGATACATCACTACTGTACCTACTCAACTAACCAAAGCAAGTAAGTAATTTAAGGAGGTGGTATCCTTAAAGCTTTCTTAGTTCATCGGTCAATTATTGAAATCAAGTGTATTCAATTCCTATAACCTCAAATCTTCTACAGGACAGGATAGGTACGTATTTTTATGTTAAAACTCACTTCTGTAGAACTCACCACTGTCGATATGGTTTTCTACGGGTCCCTTATGTTGTGTCGAACGCCGCTGTTGCGACACACGCTGTTGCGAATTATTTTTCCACTGACTTAAAGGTTCGAAAGCTCATGGACTCGAATGAAGTAGGTGGTCGCGAAAGATTATGTTTCGAAAAACATTTTCACTGCCTCATACGCTCGAATGATTGAATGATTTCGATTTATTTAGTCATAAAGGGTACAGCAAATTAAATAAGCAGTAGGTAATTAAATAAAATTAACAAATTCGATGTCAACATCAACATTTAATATTATTAATAATGTACCTAATGTTTTACGTTTGTTGTTTACATCGTATGAGGCAGTGAAAATGTTTTTCGAAAGAGCGTCTTTCTCGACTACTTCATTCGAGTTCATGAGCTTTCGAACCTGTGAGGCAGTGGAAAAATAATTCGCAACAGCGTGTGTCGCAACAGCGGCGTTCGAAACAACATAGGGGACCCGTTTTCTACAGAAGTGATGTTTTTCAATGGAAGTGGTGGTTAGCGCTTATGCTTATTACTCGGATCTTTTGTAAGAAATATACACTGACATTATAGGTAACCCAAACGTGAAAAACTGTTTTTATTGTGATTTGTGTGAGAGAGTTTTCTACAAAAGTGATGGTATGGCTACTTAATTTTTTATTAACAGTTATGGCGACTAAAAAGTGGTCTGAGAAAGGAAAAGTAGAACGATTAAGGGAGCAAAAGAGGGCAAGGATACAAAAGAAGAAGAGAAAAGGAGAGAAAAGGTTTTTTGAAAGATTCTGTCAGTTTTGTTGAAATTAGAATCACTCTTGTCGAAGTGGTAACACTCAAATGTGAAATTATTTCTCCTACTGCTATTAATTGATCTCCGATTTTAATTTTTTACAAGATAATTACTTGATACTGCTTTATAATAACATAATAAAAAGCTGATAGTGCCATTTAAAAAGTATATTTAATTTTTATCACTCGGTAGATTGACCCAGTACCTACCAAGTTTTAATTATTTATGAGTACATATTTATTAAGGGGTACGTTACGCTAGCGGCTATCGGCGGCGGCGACCTCTCGCGTCCGGCCCTGGTGCAAGCCATGGTCCGGGGCGAGGAAGAATGGGACGCCGTCGCCTATTTCTGCGAAGCGAACGAAGTGGCGGAACGAGAGAGGAAGGGAACCTCACGTCCCAGCCGCCACGGGAAACGCCCCGGGCGTCTGTGGCACGGCACGGCTTCCGGCCATCGTAGACGCGGGCCTGTGGACGGTGAGTGATGGGCTAGCTCGCCGTCCGTCCGTCTTACGATGACGACAGGCCGTGTCGACGGCGCGTTCGTGTTCCACGCGCGCTTCAAAGAGATGTCAGCAACATGGGCCGACGCCCGTCGGGGCTGCGGGATGTTGTAAGATATACCGCGGCCTTGACATCTAAGGCTAAGAGAGAACATAGGTGGTTTATAGTCATTAGAAGTCTGACACTCCCTTTCGCTCTGCACAAGAGCGGGAGGGGTTATTTGAAGATTTACCCACGCCACAAAAAAAAATTCGGGGTACGTTACGAAATGATCTAGTTGTGGTTGTGTTGTTGTGGTTGTGGGTTGTGGTGTGGTTGTGTTGTGATTGTGGTCACAAAGAGTTCCCTCGTAAGGAGACAATGCTGGCTGCAGCAGCAGTTCATTATGAAAAAGTGTTCAACTATCATACGGGGGACACTGGTATCTCGATGAATTTCTTACAGGATGTCATGGTAGGGTTAAAATGCAATAAATTAAGCCACCAAATGTTCCCCCGAAATTCAGTAGTTTTCGAGTTATTTCGATTTTTTAAAGAAATATCCCAGATTTACCGGAATAGATCAATTCAAAAGGATTGTATTCATGATTTTAATGATTCGTTAATACACACGTATTACATGCGCGAATCATATTTTAATCAACATAACACCGACGCTGACCTGCAAATCGCAAAAAACTTAAGAACGTAATTTCGTGGACTTCCCTAGCGCTTCCATCTAAAGCTAATTTTCTAACGAAACATTTAACTGTCAACTTAAGTCAACAGTCAGTTCCAATTTATATTTATAAATACCTACTAGCTGACCCACGCAATTTCGTCTGCGTCACAATATATAGCTTCTAACCTTCCTCAGATCGACTATCCAACATAAATTTTTTTTTTCAATTATCTAAAACATACTGAAAGAATTTTCGAAGTCGGCAGTCATTTTTGAAATAAATCGTTACAAAAGAAAAATCTCATCTTTCCTCTCTATAATAATTAGTTTAGATTACCTTAGATTATATTATTAAAGTGAGAATTAATATACGTTTCTCTTACTGTTAAATAAAGGGTGTAAAAGTATCCCTTTAACGCAAACGAAGGGCACTTGTTCTCCCCACCACTGCGATCATTTTTTGGTTTTAGACCATACCTGGGAACCCCCTAGTTACGGAGATAAAGGGGGTCAAAGTTCCAAATTTTGCACAGCTGTTTTTGAAAGAACTAGTTTTTCAGGTTATAACTTTAGTTAAATTACCTCCATGACCCGTTTACTATTCAAAGCATCCACTAGCACAATGTTTTAAGAGTGCTACATTGAGTTTTACCGCAAAATGTGATTTTCGACCCCAAAAAAAAAGTCGTTTCCCAGCAAAAATTTTTGCGTAGGGGTACTTAGTTTGATGTACAGAATGCTTGGTTGACATATGTGTGAAGGATTAATTTACACCCTGTATACAATAACACCTTGTAAATACCATATTAACATATTATAAAGCTGAAGAGTTTGTTTGTTTGTTTGTTTGACTTTGAACGCTATAAACTCAAGATCTTCTGGGCCTGCAGTCTCTACAAAGATAGCGATCGCTTTACGACAAAATTCGGTCGCAAAGCTATAACGATGCGGATTTAAGGTGGACGTGAGCCGGACGCGACCCGCCGGTATTAGCTACCAACTTAAATCCGCATCGTTATAGCTTTGCGACCGAATTTTGTCGTAAAGCGATCGCTATCTTTGTAGAGACTGCAGGCCCTGGTTGGAATTGAAAACATCTTTTTGTGTTGGATAGTCCATTTATCAAGGAAGACTTTAGGCTACATAACATCACGCTACAACCAATAGGAGTGTAGCATAAATGAAAAATGCTGCAAAAACGGGAAACGATATTCCTAATTGAGAGCTTCCGTTGCGTGCGGTGCGAAAATGGTTTAAGTCAAAATCAAAATCATCATCATCTGCCTAGCCTTTTCCCAACTATATTGGGGTCGGCTTCCAGTCTAACCGGATGCAGCTGAATACCAGTATTTTACATGGAGCGACTGCCTATCTGACCTCCACAACCCAGTTAATACTAGGTAATACGATACCCTTTGGTAAGACTGGATGTCAGACTTTCAGGTCACTGACTACCCGTAACGACTGCCAAAGATCTATATATGGCACCCGGGACCAACAGCTTAACGTGCTTTCCGAGGCACGGAGGAAACTCGGTATGTAAAGGGCGGTCACCCATCCACCGATCGACCTAGGCAAGCGCAGCTTAACCTAAAGATCGACCCCGAGTGGCAGTTTTTATTAAGCCACGAGCTCCTCAAAAAGTCAAAATCAAAATCAAAACTCATTTATTCAAACTAGGCTGATATTCAGCACTTTACAAAATTTGCTTTACTTTACTTATTTACAATAGACAGTCCCCCAAAACGCCCCCCCCTTCGACACTTCCTAGTGTTTTTGCTGGAAAGAAGAAGTGGCGAAACAAACCAGACTGGTGGCGAAAAGAACCAGACTCGATACAATAGTAAGGCAAGTATAAAAAAGTATATAATAATAATAAAAAAAGACATAAAATATCAGTAAACTAATCTTGGAGAAAGAACATAAATAACAAACATTGTCTTGTGTTCAACTCAGCGACCAACTATTCTTATCATTTATATAGTCGTTAATGGAATAGTAAGCTTTTAAACAAAGATTAGATTTTACTTTGGCTTTAAACGCATCAAATGGCATGTCTAGAAAAGAAGATGGCAGTTTGTTATATAATGTTATACCAAGCCCGACGAATGAATTATGAACTTTGTGAAGCCGGTGAAAAGGAGCGCGTAATTTATGCCTATTTCTAGTGTTAACGTTGTGAATATCACTGTATTTAGTGTACAGGTGGATATTTTGTTTGATATATAAAAGGTTGGCAAATATGAACTGAGAAGCAACCGTGAGGATACAAATCTCCTTAAAAAAATCTCTAAGAGAAACTCGGGCACCCAGCTGATAAATTGCATGAACCACTCGCTTCTGCAGAACAAATATATTTTGAATATCAGCAGTTTTGCCCCACAGCAGAATACCGTATGACATAACGCTGTGAAAATAACTAAAGTAGACTAACCGTGCTGTATCAACGCCAAAGTCAAAAGTAAAAATATTTTATTTCACATAGGCCTACATGGGCACTTGTAAAACGTCGATATAAAAAAAGGGGCACGGTTCGGTGCATTGGTCGATTCCTAAAGAGAAGAACCGGCAAGAAACTCCAAAGGTTACTCTTTTAATCTTTTAAAATGGTTTTAAATGGTTAACAATAAGTTTAAGGTCCAGACATAATCTTGGGACATACATGAGGGCTATGCAGGTCTGAGATGGTCTTTTGAAGAAAGCACCACACAGATTTGAGTGGACCCGTCCAGTCAGTGCAAGCATTTGTCAGTTATTGTCGAGCTCGACTTATAACTCAAGGAGCTCGACGTCACGACAAACAATACCATTTGGGTAGGTCGCTTATAGTACTCAAACTGCCAGACAATCGTTAAAATTAAAGAAAGACCCACATAGTCCTCATATTCACAATATAAAAATAATAAAATATTTATCGTATTAAATAAGTCAAGTTATTAAATGTCAAAATAAACACAAAACTAAATCAAAAACAAAAAAAAATGAAAATATTTAACAAGTAAATATTGGTCAAAAAATAATATTATATCATACTTGAAATCGTCAGTGAATTGTCTTACTTTTCTGACGGCGTATGCGGCTGAACTTAGCCTTCCCGCTAGGCTTGATATATGTAAACCCCATTGTAATTTTGCATCTACTGTTATGCCCAGAAATACAGCAGAGTCGGCAGTTTCCAGCTCCTGATTGGCGAGGATAATATTGGGACCTAGATTTCTAACATTGGGTAAAGCGAACTTAACTATTTTAGTTTTCTTGGCATTAAGAACCAATCCGTGACCATTGATAGCGTGCTGTTTACGTCGTCAAAATCGTGTCTATTCCTATCTACTATAAAGATAAGAGAGGTATCATCTGCAAATAGTACAACGTCACAAAAACCCTTTTAATAGTATGGTAGATCATTAATATAAACCAAGAATAAAAACGGACCCAGTATTGAACCTTGAGGTACACCTAGCCGAACCGGTAGCCCGGAAGAAGTAAGTTATGTAAATATTATGTATGAAAAAAATGAGCCTCTTTAAAAGTTCTACAAAAAAGTCCGCGATAGCATAAATATCTATCTACTAAAATTGACTCACTGTATCATCTTCACTGTGTCATATTTTTTATTATCGAAATGTATGGTTAAATTGAATTATTTTTTGCGAAACTTATTTAACCCATATGGTATTTAATCTATATCTAAATAAATATGTTTGTTAGAAATTAAATTAAATATAGAATATTTGTTCCTTTTACTCTATACAGTTTAAACAAATATCTTAGAAGATATCGTAATGTTAAAATGTACGCGCGACAAAATAATTACGCGGTCCGCCGCCGCCGGCCCTCGCGTCCCGATGTAGATACGTAGAGATTCTGGCCTCCGGGAAATTCAAATTCAAATTCAAAATATTTATTGCAAAATATTTTTTACAAGGTTAACACCTTGTAAATATTATGCTGCAATACATATTTATATATATTATTATATAATGTATATTGTTTTGTGAGAAGTAGTGGCCCAGTGGTGGCTCCGACTTACGAACATTTCTTCGTGGGTTCGAACCCAGGCAGGCGCATTACTTTGTGTAATTTATTTTATCACCACTGCTCTCATAACGGTGAAGGAAAACATCGTAAGGAAACCGGTATATCTTAGAACCAAAAATTTGAAGATATGTGACATCTACCAATCCGCACTGGGCCCGCGCCCATCCCATCTCACTCCTAGAGAGGAGGCCTGAGTTCCTGCAGTGGGAACAATATAGGCTGATGATGATGATGATGATTGTATATTTTTGGCAGTCTTTGTATGAACAGTAATTCTCAATTTATTTAATAATGTAATCTAAGGTTCTATCAAATATTATAGAGAGGAAAGATTAGTTTTTTGTTTGTTACGTTTTAACTCAAAAATTACTCAGACGACTTGTAAAATTCTTTCGACATTAGAAAGCTAATTGAAAAAATATTACTATGTTGGATTGTCGATCTATGAAGGTTGTAAGTTATATTATATTATTGTGACGCAGACGAAGTTGCGTGGGTCAGCTAGTAGAATATATGTATATGTAAAACGTGATCAGTGCCTATAAAAGCACTGATTACGTTTTACATATATTTTTTGAAGCTGTTTAAGTATTTTCGTCTGATAATCATAATCTTATGTGGATGCGCTGATGATGGAAGGTGCAACTCCTCAATGGTTAGGAGTTAAAAGAAAATTCCTTTAAAATTATACGTTCCTATGGATCAATAGTTGTATTCTTTCAGGCTATTAGGTTGACCCAATGATAGAAGGAAATCTCATTAACCGACTTTAAACAAAAGGAGATTCTCAATTCGTTGGAATCTTTTTATGAATATATCATCGATTACTCGAAGACGCCTGAATCGCTAAAGAAAATTCTGTTTTGGAAATGAGATGTCCCATGGGTGTTAACATGATAAGGAAATCAGGATCAGCAGGGCTATTGCGTATCTTTTAAATCACAATGGCTATCATATTGTCTATGGATTAACTGTCAAATTGGTTATGGTTTAGTACAAAATGGAAGATACGCAATAGCCCTGCAGCAGGGCTATTGCGTATCTTATAAATGACAGTGGCTAACCTATAGTGCCTATCAATTACTGTCAAATGGTTCCATTTTGTACTAAATTTGACAGTTAATCTATAGACAATATGATAGCCACTGTCATTTAAAAGATACGCAATAGCCCAGCTGATGATGGCATCCTAGAGAAATTGAGGACAACACTCAAATTTTATAGGCCTTATTACGTTTCGTGTCTTTTTTATAGCTTTTCAAGTATTTACATCTACCAATCATCACTTCATGTTATAGAGCTGATTTTACTCTCTCGAGTCTTGAAACTGTAGCGGAGTGCTGCCTAGGGTTTCAGGGAAGTCAAAGCAAACGACGAAATTATAGAGAGACACACGTATCTGCCGACATTTATTCATTAAAAGGGAGGAGAGATACCAGTAACAAAAAACAAATAAACTTCACATATAAAGCAATGTTGCTATTCTAAATAAATGTTGAGAATACCATTATTTATTTAACACTTCCCCTTATTCTCAACATTCATACTCTACAATACTTCTATAGAGCTAACAAAGAACAAGTGACTCTACCTACATGCAGACTAAACATTGATTGACTCTACATGCAATCTTCACAGTCATGCGCAATAATGTCAACATAAAATCATTTACATTTAATACATAATGTCAACAGTTAAAACATTAATAGCTATATAAAACAACAAACAACAATTTATCAACTTAAATTTAAATCTTTTACAAAATTATTATGTTTTACAGAACAAAGTGGTTTTGTGAAAATATCAGCTGTCATATTACTTGTAGGAACATATCTTACACTAACATTGTACTTTTGTATTAGATCTTTAACAAAATGGTATCTAAGGTCTATATGTTTTGTTCTTCTGTGAGAATATTCTTTAGCCAATAGCAATTTTTGAGCGCTTTGGTTATCATTATAAATAACTATACTAGGGCGTTTATTGATAATTTCATACATGAAATTCTTAATAAAACACGATTCTTTCGCTACATCACATATGGCTACATATTCTGCCTCTGTACTGGACAGGGCTACACAACGCTGTTTCCTAGATTCCCAGCTAACGACATCCCTGCCCAACTTTACAACAAAACCTGTGTAAGACTTCCTATCCGACACATCATTTGCCCAGTCAGCATCAGTAAAAGCTTCAATATTTAAACTATTACTTTTGTAAAAACAAAGTCCACGATCTAAAGTGCCTGCCAAATATCTTAAAACACGTTTGGCAGCCATCCAATGACTGTTATCAAAATTAGTCAAAAATTGACTCAGCTGACTAATACAAAATGTTATGTCGGGCCTGGTACATACAGATAGATACATTAAACAGCCGACTAACTGTCTGTATTGATAAATGTTATCATCTAATGGTTCTGATTCTGACTTTAACAATTTATTATTCATTATCATAGGTGTGGAAACAGTTTTACAATCAACCATATTAAATCTCTTAAGTAAACGTTTCATATATTCTGTTTGGTCCAATTTTAAAACCCTTTCATCTCTAGTCAGTCGCATACCTAAACAAGATTTGAGTGGACCTAGGTGCTTAACTGAAAAATTACTTTCTAACAATTTACACAAGTTTTTAGTATCACAAGTACTTAAAATATAAAAGTCATCCACATACAAGGCAATAATGGTGAGTTCCTTATTATTTCTATTCACATACACACATGGCTCACACTTATTTTGTATGTATCCGTTTTCAATTAACAATTGGTGCACTTTCAAATTCCACATACGACTGGCTTGCTTTAAACCATAAATACATTTAGATAAAAGACACACCTTATTTTCATCAGAAACAAAACCTGTAGGTTGCTCCATATATATCCTTTCATCCAAGTCTCCATGTAAAAATGCCGTGGTCACATCTAAATGTTCCATCGACATATTATAGTGGTGTGCAAGGGAAAATAAAATACGCATTGTGGAATGACGTACGACAGGAGAAAACGTGTCGGAAAAATCTATTCCCTCTTTCTGACTAAACCCGCGAGCAACTAAGCGAGCTTTAAATCTATCAAAGTTTCCCGATGTATCATGTTTCACCTTGTACACCCATTTACATTTCACAATATTGGAATTTTCAGGCCTCTCTACTAACTTCCATACTTTGTTTTTCAATAATGATTCATACTCATTCTTCATAGCAATTACCCATTCATTTCTATTTGAAGATGAAATAGCCTGTTCGTAGGATTGCGGTTCATCAAATATTGAGTTGGCAAACATACTCATTTCGTAATCACCATACCTGATAGGTGGTTTACCACGATTATTACGCAAGGAACGGCCGCTGACAGTCACAGGGACCTCCCCCGTACTAGTCGTGCCTCCTTTGCGCGCCAACACCTCTCCGGAAGATGCTTGTTGCGCCTCCAGCTCCTCTACAGAGAGTTCTTTGTCTGTGTAATATTAAAAAATAAATATATTTAATGTATGTGTGTAAGAGTGAGTTATTATTTATAAATGTGTGGTACTCCATATAAAAATATAAGTTGATGTAAAAAATTCGGGCGCCTGGAGTGCACACAAAACTATGCCAAAGATAGACTTACCTGCGGGAGCTTGAGACTTTTAATCTTCAAGCGGGAAGGTATCAATAAAAATCGAGCATGAAAATTATAGAGCGATTTTATTACCCGAAGGCTGCTGGTAAAAATATACAAGAGAATTCCTTCCTTTTATACAGGGTGTTTGGAAGGGAGCTGTACATACGCCTAGGGTAGAAACTAGGGATAGTCTGCTACCTACCCCCGCCCATTATATTGACCTTGGCCTCAAGGTTTTTTTTTTATTTAAAATTATTTCTTTACCTTACTACGGTACTTCAGGCCCCATAACTTTTCTTCTCCACAATTTTCTGGTGTAAAATAATTTTTTGCAGGACCCTAAGACTCTAACGATTAAAACAAGACCATTAGCCGACCGGTCCCATGGATAGATTTTGAGCTACAGGTAGTTTTAGTCAAAAAATCAAATAAAAAATAATAATAAATTAAAAAAAAACCTTGAGGCCAAGGTCAATATAATGGGCGGGGGTAGGTAGCAGACTATCCCTAGTTTCTACCCTAGGCGTATGTACAGCTCCCTACCAAACACCCTGTATATAACTAAAACTAAAATGGAACAATCTTTTAAGACCTGTCATTATTGCACTTTATAAATAGATGATCTACGTTATATGTATTACAAACCATACCAAATTCCGTCGATAATGTTATCAACCTAAAGATTAATGCTCATCTTGGTGATATGCATTTCCGCTGGGATGCCAAAGGCGGTCCATGATATGTTTTGGTAGGGGCGAGCTTTTAAAATTTTTAGTAGTAGAAAAAAAACGCCTTGTGGCTGAAAACAAACATGAATAATCGTTAGCTGATATTCAGCGTTGGTAAAGACAATGGCGACCGAGCCGGTTGCGACCAAATGCAATAAAACTCACCGTTTCTTCCAAAATATCAAAATGTGGTCATCAGTAGATGAATGAATCCAGACAAATAAGTACTTTATCAAGTTAAAAGATCCTGAAACAATTAAATATCGAAACTATTAGCGTCTGCTATCAATATAGCCATGACAACGCGGAACGGATCGAAATCACGAAAAAATTTCACTTACCATAAAAAATATGAGCTATCCAATTAGGATGCTGACAAGGGCAATCGGCTACCACATATTTGGGATTAGATGCCGCCCATCTGAAGTAAAACTTCAAGATTTATATCGGCGCTGAAATTACGCCATTCTGTCCAAAAGCTATAGGTCGAAAAGTGACAAACGTCAAAGTCAACTTGACAGCCTCAAAAAGAAAAAGCCAGTGTGACCACTTCACGATTCTAAATCAACCAAAAAATGAATTCTTATATGGGAACACCACCGTGGTGCCTACAAATTAAATCAGACAATACGTATCATGTAACAGGCTTAAAAGACTCGTTACATCTGGCACACTGCCGCCAGATTCCGCATCTGAAAATTCATACGAAAAATCATAAGTATGGTTCATTTCACACATTGAGTTATTGTTTTCACAATTAGATTCATTATTACTATTATTAATTATGTCACTCTGAATTGAATTATTAATATCACAGATAGATTTCTCATTACGCTTTGTTTCAACTTGACCGCTCTCATTACTAGAACATTTGGAAACCAAACTATCAGAATTCAATTTATTAAAATATTCACGACATACAATTAATTCATTACTATTATTTTTCATGTCAATACATTTAAAATCTTTATAAAATTGACTTTCAACGAAATTAACATTCCTTGAATAAATGACCCTTTTTGGATTGGATGGCTCAACAAGTCGGTATCCTTTTGTGCTTTCTGAGTATCCTACAAAAATACACATTTTTGCCCTAGCGTTCAACTTACTTGTACGAGTCGGCTCCGGCACCAGAGAATAGGCTACGCAGCCAAAAACACGAAGATGATCCAGGTTCACTTTGTGACCAGACCATATCTCCTCAGGTAACTGTCCCGCTAAAGCAGCTGTGGGGCTACGATTCTTTAAATAAATAGCAGTCATAATAGACTCTCCCCAAAAACGCTTGCAGAGACCAGCTTGCAAAGGCATACATCTAGCCTTCTCCATAATAATCCTGTTAAGGCGCTCGGCCACGCCATTCTGCGGAGCACTATACGGTACTGTCAATTGGTGAAGTATACCTTCCTTTTGCAGGTAAGTTACAAACTCCCTGCTACAATACTCACCACCGTTGTCAGAACGCAGGCACTTTATATGCAAACCTGTCTGCTTTTCAACTAAGGCCTTAAAAATGATAAAATAGGAAAATACCTCGGACTTCTTCTTCATTAAGTATCCAAACGACTTCCTCGAAAAATCATCAGTGAAGGTCAGTAGGTATCTTGCACCTCCCCAGCTGTCATCACTCATCGGACCAAGGACATCTGAATGGATGAGCTCGAGTGGCTGACCAGCACGTCCAGCTTGCCCCTTTGGATAAGCCTTGGCCACAGGCTTCCCCTCAAGGCAGGCCGAACACTGCTGAAGTTCATCTTTGTCAGCCTGAAAACAAACATTTCGTGCCGCATTGTTCATTAGAGCATTCATCCCATTCATACTAAGATGTCCCAACCGCCTGTGCCATAACTCAGCACTCAAATTTGACACAGCCAACTTTGCAGTCTGTGATCCCTGCACTTCATGTAGGGTAGCCATCGACTGCTCCTGATTGCAAACACCTTTCAACCTATACACCCCCTTGTTTAAATCAGCCGACATAATGCACCGACCATTAACTTCACATTCATCATAAATGAAACAACCATCCCTTTTAAAAACAACAACCAAACCACTCTCACATAATCTACTCACCGACAGCAAATTCTCTGATAGTTGCGGAATATACATCACATCATTGAGATTCTTTAGACCACCATTCATCCACACTTGCATAGATCCAATCCCAGAACTCTCCAATTTTGCCCTCTTGTCAGCACAGTTTACCTTTGCTTTGTTATTTCTCAAATTAACAAACAAACTTTCACAATTACACATGTGTGATGTCGAGCCACTATCTATTATAAAGTCTGTTTTAGTGGACGCATAAAAAGTTGATGCTTGCATAGTCTGCTCTTCTTTAGAATTTTGTTCCTTTCTTAACCGCTTCAACTTGAAACACTTCGACTTAATGTGACCCGGTTTCTTACAGAAGTGACACACAACCGCTTTCTTGTTTTTACTGTTCGCTGCAAACGCAATAGTGTTTGAGCCGCTCCCAGTATCATTCTCAGTAGTATTGTTTTTCCGGTACTCTTCCTGAAGAAGCCTTGCACGAACAAGTTCTGAAGATAGTTCACTGGTGATCGATGCAGTCTCCAAAGCTGATACTAACGTATCAAATTCCTGAGGTAGGCCGCTTAAAAGTATTTCCGCAATCTCAGCATCTTCTACTAGTTTACCGATGTTGGCCAACTGCTGCACCAGCGTAAACACATAATCGATGTACGCTGTCATATTCGCGAACGTCGCAAATTCAACCCGATGCAGCTGACGAAGTAGACTCACCCGTCTGAACAAGCCCTTGTCTTCGTAAACAGTAGTAAGCTTCTTCCAAGCTTCTTTTGCTGTTTCAATACCATATAATAGTTGAAACAGTGTCGGTTTCATGCATAGTGATATCCGTGCTAATGCACGTTGTGATCTATGTGGATCGGTGTCCTCCCCGGTCACCGAACTCCACAAGTTTTCTAACACCAAATAACTCTTCATGGCAAACTTCCAGGTTTGGAAATTCGAGACACCCTCCAGTTTCTCAAATCCACCAAGTAAGCCATATCCCGACGATCCACCCGGCATGACAGCTGCATTTCCCGCCGTAGACGGCGCCAAGTCATCAGTTGCCATGTGCACTAAAGTGAGGTTATATTCTTACAACGATATCGACAATCGAATGCCACCGTTCTCCGAATCCACTTCTAGGATTTATCCTGGTCGTCCTAAGGATCCTGTGGACTCTGGGCCCATAACCTGTAGCGGAGTGCTGCCTAGGGTTTCAGGGAAGTCAAAGCAAACGACGAAATTATAGAGAGACACACGTATCTGCCGACATTTATTCATTAAAAGGGAGGAGAGATACCAGTAACAAAAAACAAATAAACTTCACATATAAAGCAATGTTGCTATTCTAAATAAATGTTGAGAATACCATTATTTATTTAACAGAAACTTGAGCTAGTTTTGAAGACTCGAGTCTTTTAATAAAACTTTTGAGCAGAAGTCAAACTGAATTTGCCAGTAGACAATATCAAAAACGCTCAGCTTATTTATATAACAAAATTAATAAACTCATATATATTTATGATAAAAGACCATATGAATGCAAAAAAATATTAATAACATGGCTACAAAATTTAAGTTATGACGACACTGACTTACTTTTGCAACGTGTGATTTAATAATAAGTCAATTGCAAAAACGCACACACACATACGCATAAACACACACACACACACACACACACTCACACACACACTTACCTGTACAATTTATTGATCGTATTTGTTATATTTTTGGTTTTATTTTTGTTTACTTTCCTCTTTTTGTTATTTGCCTATTTGTATCTATATAATGTAAGGGAAGAGCGGAGCCTTCACCTACAGGCATTTTCTATGCCCAAATGAAGACTCCTCGACATGTAATTGCCAAAATGATACGTAATAAACTTATTATTATTATTCCCTTTATTTATTTTGTTACAAACTTATTACATTTTTAAATATTCTTTACAAAAAAAATAATAAAAAAAACCATTTAAAAATATAAAAAATTGTAGCCCACCGGTATCGGGAACAGGGTCCAAGCTACCGGCGGTCAGGGCTCCTGAGAAAGGAACCTCCTAACAATGCGTGCCGTGTCCAGGAGTACCGCTCTCTGTATCAAGCCCTTGATCCAGCTGCCTAACGAGAGCCTCCTCAGGTGTTGGTCGAGGCTCTTGGCTATTAAGCCATTGGCTGAAACGACTCTCGGCACAATGATCGCTGAGTCCCACATGTCGACAACCTCGCGAGCCAAGTCAAGATACTTGATTTGCTTATCTTTCTCGGCTTTCACGAGGTTCTCGTCATGCGGGACGGTTATGTCAACGATCATTGCGCGCCGCTCTGATCGATCCACCACCACTATATCAGGTTTATTAGCTATAATAGTCCTGTCAGTGATGATGGATTGATCCCAGTACAGTGTGATATGGCCATTTTCGAGAACTGGGTCGGGCACATATCTGTAGTGCGGCACTTCCGATTCCACAAGGTTGTACTGCAGAGCAAGTTGCTGATGGATAATCCTGGCTACAAGGTTGTGTCTATGTAAATATTCTCCGTTAGCCAGACGAGAACACCCGGAGATAATGTGACGGATTGATTCACCCGGACGGTGGCATGCCCGACATATGTCAACCGTACCGTCCTTCACAATAAATCTCCGGTAGTTATTGGTCATCATAACTTCGTCCATAATTGCACAGACAAAACCTTCGGTTTCTCCGAAGAGTTATGAAGGAAAAAGGAATAAATGATAGCGTGACGACTGATATGGCAGAATGGAAGTCCTTCATCATTTGGAGTCTTTTGTAATAGACTTGAGCCCTACCAATAAGAACTCAGAGGTTATTTTACGTTTAATGCATTTTAATTGTTACAATTTTTATTGTGGGATTTATTTTCAACCTCTCACCCAGTATTACCTAAAACCAACTCAAGCTCATTCTAAAGGACTCGGAAGACTCAAAGGACTCGGACTCATGTGACTATGGAACGAATCCTAGTCTTGAAAAACTGCTCAAGTCTCAAAATTAATGACCCGTCGGGGCTGCGGGTTGTTCACAAGTTACCGCGGCCTCGACATAATATATAGGGCTAAGAAGGAACATGGGTGGTTTTTAGTCAGTAGAAGTCTAACACTCCCTTTTGCTCTGCCCAAGAGCGGAAGGGGTTATTTGATGATTTTCCACCCGCCAAAAGAAAAAAGGCGCAAAATTAATAAAGACTAAAATACGCACACTTCTGTAACGCTTTTGAGTTGCATGTGCACAGTCCAGATATATAAAGTCCTTGGTCAGTTCCAAGTAATGACAACTTGAGCTGTCTGTGATGTCACTTCTTCGTTTCGTTCGTTCGTAATATATCGTAACAAATCGTAACAAATAGTCGCAGTACAAAAATAACAAATACTACTTGTAAATCAATCGTTTTAAGAAAATTATGATTCTCTAATGCTCAAACTGTTCTCGCAGACCTACATAAGTTAATTGTAAGAAGAAGAAGAAGAAAAAATGTGAGTATAAACAGTGATAAGATTCGTGACCAAACTTCTAGATTTCACAATTTTTTTATTAATTTATCCGCCTTTATTATACTCAAATCATGACTTATCGTATTAAATATTAAATGTAACGTCCGAAATTAATTAGTGCGTCCTAAGTAACCCTACTTTGCGTCAGGTCATCTCGTCACGATGTGAGGAGGCACGAGCGTTCCAAAAGCAGATCAGTGGAACATCGCAGGGCCCGGATTCACAAAAGTGAAGACAGAACACGGTCTCGTTCGCCAAAATCATCAAAGCATAGGTCCCCAAGTAGAGAAAGCAAACAGACCAAGCATAAAAAAAGTAAGAAGAAGAAAAGACGTACTTCCAGCAGTAGTTCCAGCAGTGAGAGTGGTGAGGAGGAGCTAAAGCTGTTGCAGAGGCTGGAGACTGAACGGCTGAGGCTGAAGGATGATAAGAAAAAACAGAAGGAGCAACTGAAGGCCAATGAAACACCTGAGGAAAAGAGGTATTATTATTTTATTTACATGGGGGTGAATGTTGACAAATAACAACAATATACGTTGTTAAGTAGTTAGTATGTTAACAAGATTGAGATAAGATAAAAGGTGCCACTGATTGCATTACATAATAGTCCTCCTGACCATTTTTGGTCATAGTGGCCAATCTTAGGAGATTAGCCGTCAGTGCAGGAGATATCATAGTGCACAAATGTGTGCACAGGTACTTTTCTCATAGTCTGATGGGATGGCAATCCAACATGAATGGAGAGAGATCAGTCAAAACTACTTTTGACCGGTTAAAACTATTACAATTATTACTTACATTTTCTGAGAATTAGGTTAGTCTGTTTTATTTGTCTTTGCATTTCATATTGTCTTTAGAAATGTTCGCAGGTATATGTCATTAATTTTTTTTTTTTTGTGCCCTAATGGATAACCATGTATGTAATAGACACATTTTATCTTATTAAGGGTAGTAAAAGTAATTTTGACTGATTAACAGTTTTGGCTGTGACATATTTAATTAAAATACAATTTAATTAATTAGAATAGAATATTAATTGTTTCTGAGTGTAATTATTGTACAAAATCAATTATTGTAAATAAACTTTAAGGGCTCGACGTCTAAGAGAAAAACAAGAGAAGGAGCGCAAACGTCGCGAGCGCATGGGATGGGACAATGAGTACCAGTGCTACACGAACCAAGACAACCCTTTCGGAGACTCAGCACTCACCAATACCTTCGTCTGGAATAAAAAACTTGCCAAAGAAGGTGTCAAGACGGTGTCTCGTGATGAACTAGACGCACTCAACAGGCAGAAGCAGCTGGAAAACAAAATTGAGCTAGAGAAGGTAATATTTCATTTGTATCAGAATCAGATGGTTTGCTTTGTCTCAGGTCAGACCTATACCTTTAACCAAGATGTTAAGATGGAGGTTCTAAAACAGAAAATCCGACTAAATAAAAATAGTATGCGTGTCTCGTGTCGTGTGTGGCAGGTGAAGCAGCGGCGCCTGGAGCGCGAGGCGGAGCGGGCGGCGCGCGAGGCGGAGGCGGCGGGCGCGGCGCGGGCGAGGGAGGCGCTGCAGTTCCACACGTGGGCGCGCCAGGAGGACGCCTTCCATCTGCACCAGGCGCGCCTGCGCTCGCAGATACGCATCCGCGACGGACGAGGTACTACCGCCACACTACTTCATGAAGCGCACTGCAAAAGTCGACCTGAACATATATGTATACTCGACGGCTTGTGGCATAACATCTCATGTTATAATTATCACACCTTTGCGTGTGCCTATTTTTGCGAGCTGCAGTGAAAGTCTACATCCAAACCAGGGTCTACTTTTGCAGCATTAAAACTTCTATTAGTATACCCTTCCCTACCATGGATTAAAATCAATGGATGCAACCGTCCGTTATGGCTTTCTATTGTGGAGGTCTTTAGACATTTTCTGGATGATGATGATGAACGCTAAATTCCATAACCTTAATACAAACATATGTATTCAAATACAAACTTTAATAACCAACTTTGCGCACATTTCACCAAAAAAGAAAGCAATATAAATAATAAGAATGACTTGCAGCCAAGCCCATAGACCTGCTGGCGTGGTATGTGAGCTCGGAGGAGTGCGTGGATGCGCTAGAGATGCACGAGCCCTACACCTACCTCAATGGGCTGCAGACACAGGACCTTGAAGATCTGCTGGAAGATATCAAAGTAAGTGCACCACGCGAAATGATACGGAATATTGTTAGAACAGAAGACATAGAAATTTGGAACTAGACATGCTAGGGCTGCCAGGCCGGGGCTGGGCGTGTACTTCCTCTATTGAAAAGGGAACATTTCACGATCCTGACAGCAACTAAGCAAGAGTTGTGTCTTGTATTGACGTCCCATTTACAAGTTTTATTTCTCTAGCTGATTGTTTTGCTAGCGGACTACACACTACAAAGTGAAGTATGCTGAGGACTATTATGGAATGTAGACCCTCTATAAGTGCTGATTATATTTTCAGTGAATAGTAGAGACGATGTTGTGGTTGCAGGTGTACAAGGAGCTGGAGAACAACGCGAACCAGGCGTACTGGGAGGACGTGCAGACCATCGTGCTGGACGAGCTCAACAAGCTGCGGCGCCTGGCCGCGCCCGACGCGCGCCGCGACGGCGTGCACCAGGCCGTCGCCGATGACGTCACGCAGGTACTCTCCAAGGGATTCAGCTGGACTGGATTCAATCATATTCTCAGCCGTACGCAAATACGCGCGTGAGACATAGAGTTGCGGACCCAAGCCCGTTGTACTTATACTTAACATGTCCATTTAGAATCCGTTGCGCCTTCACTATGACCATTACATTAATGACCGTTTAGAAGACTTCAAATCAGGTTTAATCTTTATGTCACCAAATGAACTTGCGCGAGATCAGAGATGAAAACATTAATGAGCTGACAAAGAAAATTCGCAAAGTTGTGTATTTCAAACGATCACCATTAAAAAATACAGCAGTACTTCAAAAATATGGGAAGGTTGAACATACAAAAGAGCTCTCACTTCTTTTGAACTGTAAAACCAGGTGCAATAGTCTTCTAACGATGCTAAAAATCTCATAAAGATCTCAATTTTAGTATCCAATTCATATAGAAGATATTGATTTTGTATTGGTTAGTTAAATTGTTGATGTGCATGTTGAGCCCTAAATAGACAGTTCACGCAATCTGTCGGCGAGATGCTAATTTATGCACAGCTGATGCTGCCTTGAAATTTCTTATAAAACAACTATCTAGGCAAAAACTCAGCCCGATATCCATATAAGTCTGATCCCATGCTCGGGATTGTATTGTCTAGTTGTAGTGCCAGCGGTGTAAGTGGCCGTTACGTGTCTTGCAGATATTCAAGGGCAAGACGGGCGCGCAGCTGGAGGCGCTGCAGACGCAGATCGAGCAGAAGATCAGCGGCCGCCACGACGGCGTCGACGTCGGCTACTGGGAGAGTCTGCTCAGCCAACTCAAGGGTAACACCTACATCTTTTTGTTACTTACATTTATAATTCCTTTATACTTTTTAACTTTTTAAATAATAATAACCCTCCGTTTCGGCTTCGTCGCAGTCGGGCAAAAAGCATTTTATTTTTTCATTTTAAAGGTTCGGACATATTACATAACATGTTATATGTATAACTTATGCGTACACAAATTTAATGTACTCGAGAGAAACGGCAATGTTATAAAGGGTGTAAAAGTACCCTTAAAGCAAACGAAGGGCACTTGTTCTCCCGCGATGACCTCCGGCCACCGTAGACGCGGGCCTGTGGACGGTGAGTGATGGGCTAACTCGCCGTCCGTCCGTCTCACGACGAAAACAGGCCGTGTCGACGGCGCGTTCGTGTTCCACGCGCGCCTCAAAGAGATGTCAGCAACATGGGAGGGGCCCGAAAGGGCCGACGCCTGTCGGGGCTGCGGGTAGTCCTCTGGTTATCGCGGCCCCGACAGACATAGAGGGCGAAGAAGGAACATGGGTGGTTTTTAGTCAGTAGAAGTCTGACACTCCCTTTCGCTCTGCCCAAGAGCGGGAGGGGTTATTCGATGATTTTACACCCACCAAAAAAAAAAAAAAAAAAAAAAAAAAAAAAAAAAAAAAAAAAAAAAAAAAAACTGAACTGCGAATTTTTTTTTGTTCAAGACCATACCTGGGAACCCCCTAGTTACGGAGATATTGGGGGTCAAAGTTCCAAATTTTACACAGCTGTTTTTTTAAATACTAGTTTTTCCGGTTATAAGTTTATAACTTAAATTACCTTCATGACCCGTTTACTATTCAAAGCTTCCATTAGCGCAATGTTTTAAGAGTGCTACATTGAGTTTTACTGTAAAATGTGATTTTTGACCCCAAAAAAAAAGTCGTTTCCCAGCAAAAAATTTTCCGTCCCCCATTTTTTGCTGCGAAACGACGTTTTTTTACTTCGTTTGATGTACAGAATGCTTGGTTTACGTTCTATTCTATTTATCTTCGGGGACGCCGGCAGACACCAGACGGGCGATCAGTCCTTTCGTTGTGGATTATTTCGCCCAGTTCCCCATTTTGGTGGATCCCCTTCATGGGTTACTGGTGGTCGGCATCGCGAATCTTCCTGTTGCCTTGCAGAAGCTCACCAGTTGTTCGGTGGAGATTTCTGCGAGCTCTGGTTTACGTTTGTGTGAAGGGTTAATTTACACCCTGTATTACGCTGTTATAATCAATTTTTATTTTAATGTGTATGTACAGCATTGTTACATGTTGCAATGTTGAAAATAAACGTAATATAATGTGGACGTGTTATAAAACATAAGTTACACAACATGTTACATAATCTATACTCGTTAGGGTTCCGTACCTCAGTCGGCTAGAACAGGATCACTTTGTTGCCCGTCTATCAAGATCCATTTTCACGTGAACGCGTGGAGGTATCACATAGGGAAGCATCCGATTCCGATATACCGATATACTTCGGGTTTGCCGATATGTCGGCGATATTTTTATGGCCAACTAGCTGAACCCGGCATGCCTTGCAATGCCCTTTTTCCTACCTACTACCTGCCTACTACCTATCTACTACGTACCTACCTACTACCTGCCTACTACCTGCCTACTACGTACCTACTACCTACATACAACTTACCCACTACCTACCTACTACGTACCTACTACCTACCTTCTACCTACCTACTACCTACCTACTACGTACCTACTACGTACCTACTACGTACCTACTACCTACCTACTACGTACCTACTACGTACCTACTACCTACCTACTACGTACCTACTACGTACCTACTACGTACCTACTACGTACCTACTACGTACCTACTACGTACCTACTACGTACCTACTACGTACCTACTACCTACCTACTACGTACCTACTACGTACCTACTACGTACCTACTACGTACCTACTACGTACCTACTACCTACCTACTACGTACCTACTACGTACCTACTACCTACCTACTACGTACCTACTACGTACCTACTACCTACCTACTACGTACCTACTACGTACCTACTACGTACCTACTACGTACCTACTACGTACCTACTACGTACCTACTACCTATCTACTACGTACCTACTACCTACATACTACACACATCAAAAGTGTCTAGGGATCAACATATATTTTTGCAATAACTTTTCTCCTGATTGATATTAATTAAAATTTTCTTTAAGGATTCATCAAATAAAGTGTTTTCGTTTGTCACAGTAACGATAAACCAAGTCACCTTTGCATTAATAAAGAAATTTGCCATTTTCCTAATAAAGGGATTTTTGACATTTGAACCACTAACATTAAAATTCGAAAAAAAGACTGAAATAACAGTTTTCTTTAAAATTTTATTGGGTAACTTAAACAATTAATAATCCGTGTTTCTACCGCGAACACTAACAACACAAGAACATCGGTTTGGCATACTCAAAATGAGTTCATCCAAATCACGCTGTGGAATGGCCGCCCATGTTCGTTGCAACAACAAAAAAAGGTCTTCTTGCGACTGGATACCCTCCATATTCGGCAGAGCTCTTCTCTGTAGCATATCCCATGCATGCTCAATCGGGTTCAAGTCTGGCGACTGAGCAGGCCAGGGCAGGACATTGATGTTAGCTGCGGCGAGAGTCTGTCTTACAACTCTTGCGGTGTGCGGTCGTGCATTATCATGCATTAACTGAAATAAGGGACCGATTTGCACTTGTAGAGGAACGATGACGTCTGATACAATCGTCTCAGCATAAATTTGAGCGTTGAGGTTGCCTCTGATCCAAATCAACTCAGTTCTTCCGCCGATCCAAATACCCGCCCATACCATGATGGTTCCACCACTATAAGGATGGACTTCCTGGCAGGATTTTAATCGCTGTTGGCGTCCAGGGGTTCTCCAGTGTCGTATACGTCTTGTATCCGGTCTCATACCAAAACGAGACTCATCAGAAAAGCACACGAAACGCCATTGTTCTTCTGCCCAATTTCTGTGTTCAAGAGCCCATTGATATCGAATCCTACGATTGTGCATTGCTATAGGTGGTACCCGTAGCGGTCTTCGGGAATGAAGGTTCACTTCATGCAAGCGGTTTCTGACTGTTTGGTCGCTAATTAAGTTCCCTGAAGAGTGATGAAGCCTCACGGCTAACATCATGGCGGTTATTTTTTCAGCTCTTCGAGTTAAGATTTGAATGTATCGGTCTTGTCTCCGTGTGGTGCAGCGATACCGTCCTCCATGGCGCTCAGCCACGGTACCAGTGCTTCGGTAACGTGTCCAAAGTCGACTGATAACACTCTGACTTGTATTCAGAGCTAAAGCCACAGTACGTTGCCGGGAACCAGCTTCTATCATTCCCACGGCTCTGAGCATTTCTTCCCTGCTTAAATGACGTCGCCGCTCCATAATAACGTTGGTTTTAATCAGTAGTAGGGAAACAGTAGCACTAATAATGTCTTCAATGCGTTGTATGTTTTTATAGGGAAAATATTGACAGCTGATTTTCATCTTTAACTCGAATTTGATTCACAGTTCCTGATTCAAATTATGAAATGCACCAAAAAGGATCCATATAAATTTATAAAATCATAAATTTATTACAAAGCCACATCTCAATCTCAAGAAATCCGCATAAAAATGCTTGATCCCTAGACACTTTTGATGTGTGTACTTACCCACTACCTACCTACTACGTACCTACTACCTGCCTACTACGTACCTACTACGTACCTACTACGTACCTACTACGTACCTACTACTTACATACAACTTACCCACTACCTACCTACTACCTGCCTACTACCTATCTACTACGTACCTACTACCTACATACTACTTACCCACTACCTACCTACTACGTACCTACTACCTGCCTACTACCTATCTACTACGTACCTACTACCTACATACAACTTACCCACTACCTACCTACTACCTGCCTACTACCTATCTACTACGTACCTACTACCTACATACTACTTACCCACTACCTACCTACTACGTACCTACTACCTGCCTACTACCTATCTACTACGTACCTACTACCTACATACAACTTACCCACTACCTACCTACTACCTGCCTACTACCTATCTACTACGTACCTACTACCTACATACTACTTACCCACTACCTACCTACTACGTACCTACTACCTGCCTACTACCTATCTACTACGTACCTACTACCTACATACAACTTACCCACTACCTACCTACTACCTGCCTACTACCTATCTACTACGTACCTACTACCTACATACTACTTACCCACTACCTACCTACTACGTACCTACTACCTGCCTACTACCTATCTACTACGTACCTACTACCTGCCTACTACGTACCTACTACCTACATACTACTTACCCACTACCTACCTACTACGTACCTACTACCTGCCTACTACCTATCTACTACGTACCTACTACCTGCCTACTACGTACCTACTACCTACATACTACTTACCCACTACCTACCTACTACGTACCTACTACCTGCCTACTACCTATCTACTACGTACCTACTACCTACATACAACTTACCCACTACCTACCTACTACCTGCCTACTACCTATCTACTACGTACCTACTACCTACATACTACTTACCCACTACCTACCTACTACGTACCTACTACCTGCCTACTACCTATCTACTACGTACCTACTACCTACATACAACTTACCCACTACCTACCTACTACCTGCCTACTACCTATCTACTACGTACCTACTACCTACATACTACTTACCCACTACCTACCTACTACGTACCTACTACCTGCCTACTACCTATCTACTACGTACCTACTACCTGCCTACTACGTACCTACTACCTACATACTACTTACCCACTACCTACCTACTACGTACCTACTACCTGCCTACTACCTATCTACTACGTACCTACTACCTGCCTACTACGTACCTACTACCTGCCTACTACCTATCTACTACGTACCTACTACCTACATACAACTTACCCACTACCTACCTACTACCTGCCTACTACCTATCTACTACGTACCTACTACCTACATACAACTTACCCACTACCTACCTACTACCTGCCTACTACCTATCTACTACGTACCTACTACCTACATACAACTTACCCACTACCTACCTACTACCTGCCTACTACCTATCTACTACGTACCTACTACCTACATACTACTTACCCACTACCTACCTACTACGTACCTACTACCTGCCTACTACGTACCTACTACCTACATACTACTTACCCACTACCTACCTACTACCTACCTACTACGTACCTACTACCTGCCTACTACGTACCTACTACGTACCTACTACGTACCTACTACGTACCTACTACGTACCTACTACGTACCTACTACGTACCTACTACCTACTACTACCTACCACTATCTACCTACTACCTATCTACTACTTACCTACTACCTACCTACTACCTACCTACTACTACCTACCTACTACGTACCTACTACGTACCTGCTACGTACCTACTACGTACCTACTACGTACCTACTACGTACCTACTACGTACCTACTACGTACCTACTACGTACCTACTACGTACCTACTACGTACCTACTACCTACCTACTACGTACCTACTACCTACATACTACTTACCTACTACGTACCTACTACGTACCTACTACGTACCTACTACGTACCTACTACGTACCTACTACGTACCTACTACGTACCTACTACGTACCTACTACGTACCTACTACGTACCTACTACGTACCTACTACCTACCTACTACGTACCTACTACCTACATACTACTTACCTACTACGTACCTACTACGTACCTACTACGTACCTACTACGTACCTACTACGTACCTACTACGTACCTACTACGTACCTACTACCTACCTACTACGTACCTACTACCTACATACTACTTACCTACTACGTACCTACTACGTACCTACTACGTACCTACTACCTACCTACTACGTACCTACTACGTACCTACTACGTACCTACTACGTACCTACTACCTACATACTACTTACCTACTACGTACCTACTACGTACCTACTACGTACCTACTACGTACCTACTACGTACCTACTACGTACCTACTACCTACATACTACTTACCCACTACCTACCTACTACGTACCTACTACGTACCTACTACGTACCTACTACGTACCTACTACCTACCTACTACGTACCTACTACGTACCTACTACGTACCTACTACGTACCTACTACCTACTACTACCTACCACTATCTACCTACTACCTATCTACTACTTACCTACTACCTACCTACTACTACCTACCTACTACGTACCTACTACGTACCTGCTACGTACCTACTACGTACCTACTACGTACCTACTACCTACCTACTACCTACCTACTACCTACCTACTACTACCTACCACTATCTACCTACTACCTACCTACTACTTACCTACTACCTACCTACTACCTACCTACTACTACCTACCACTATCTACCTACTACCTACCTACTACTTACCTACTACCTACCTACTACCTACCTACTACTACCTACCACTATCTACCTACTACCTACCTACTACTTACCTACTACCTACCTACTACCTACCTACTACCTACCTACTACCTACCTACTACCTACTACCTACCTACTACTACCTACCACAATGTATCACGCACCGGCGCCATCTACTTAAAATATTGGTTTGTAGTACATGCTATGTATCAGAGATGGCGCTGTATGTGAAAAAATATTTTCCCGCTTTTCTGTTGAAATTTTTCCTGAATTTTCTTTGCTATAAACCTCACGGAGCCCGAGACCTTTCCAACGAATGCAAAACCGAGGAAATCGGTTCGTGCGTTCTGTAGTTATAGCGTCAGGAAGGAAAACCCGACTTATTTTTGTATAGTAGATCCAATGATACCTAATATCAATCTGTCTGTATTTTTTATAATAATTTAAAAAAAATAACCTTCTTGTGTTTTATTATTTTCCCTTCATTTTTATTTCAATAAGCGTATCGGTATCGGCATCGGTATCGCCGATATTTGTATAAGAGTATCGGACCTGGTGAAGGTTTCGGGTATCCGCTGGATGCGAGATGCACGGGACCGGTCAATGTGGCTACACTTAGGGGAGGCCCATGTCCAGCAGTGAACGTCTTTCGGCTGAAAAAGTGGTATCGAGGCATCCCTAGTATAACAAGCTGAAATAATATTGAATACGCAAGTCATCCACTATGGCTATCCTTCCGCTCTTAGGCAGAGCGAAAGGGAGTGTCAGACCTACAAGTTTATACGGAACCCTCAGTGCGCTAACCCAACTCGCATTTGGCCGGCTTTTTTTTAATTCGGTCAGGCCTTATTCTGTCCCGGTTCGATTGTGACGACTATAAATTTTTGATATTGAGTTCATTGGTGTTTTCAAATTGATGTACTAACTGTGCAATAATCCGTCCAGCCCACATGTCTCGCGCGCGCCTGCGGGACCGGCATCAGGGCAACCTGCGCCGCAAGCTGCAGCTGCTGAAGCAGGAGCAGGGCGTCGCGCCCGCCAAGCTGGACGAAGCGCGCAGGTACCTTACATGTGCCGACACTGCACCAGGCAAGCTGCAGCTGCTGAAGCAGGATTGGGGCGTGTATTTTTATGAGTAGGATACACAGTGCCACAAAAATCAAACTGATTCGTGGAATTAACACCATACATTTTATTTTTGATACTCTAATTCGCGATCAAACTGTAATCCGTTTAACTTTCAGGTCACAGAGCCCTGAGGAGGAGCGACCCGCAGAGCCGCCGGCCGAGCCCTCCACCTCGGGCGTGGCGTCGGCAGAGGATGCCGAGGAGGGCGAGGGCGAGGCGGAGGGCGAGGGCGAGGGCGAGGCGGAGGAGGAGGCGGCCAGCGTGGCGCTGTACCGCTCGGGGCGCTACTCGCCGCAGCCGCTGGCGCCGGGCGCGCTGGAGCCGGGCACGCTGGCGGGCGCGGCGGCGCACGACGCGGCGCGGCTGGGCTACCTGCGCGCGCGGCTGCGGGCGCGGCGCGGCGCGGCGCGGCTGGAGGGCGAGGCGCGCCGGGCGATGGGCGCCAACAGCGACGAGGTGCAGTTCAGCGTGGAGCAGGCGCTGCCGGAGCAGCCGTGCCTGTGGGCCGACAAGTACCGCCCCAGGAAGCCGCGCTACTTCAACAGGTGACAGACAACTTTATAGCTTTATTCATTTAATGGCATCTGTCCGTAGCTTCGCCCGACTTATTTTTTTATTACAATTTTAATATAGTCTGACTATATCGGAACCCTCATAGATTCGCCCTGTTCGTTTGTCTGCCTGTCCGACTATATGTCACAGCCATTTTACTCCAAGACTGATGGCAACACAGAGTTGAAAGGAGAGTAGATTTCTTTTATAAACCGCTACATAAAAGTGATGAGATATTATGAAAATTAAAAATAGGAGTGTCTTTTTATACATGTAACTGAGGGCTGAAAACAAATATTTCAATTTATAAATAAAATTATGTAGGGATACCTATCGACAGCTCTTGAAAAATTATTTGTTTAATTAATTTGTTAAGATATTATGTGCTTCTAAAGCCATAAAAATCGTATCGCCTCCCCCACTGGTTTCTAAAATTAGAGGACGAAAATTCTATAAAATTATTCTTTAGCAGAACGTAAAAAACAAACAAAAAATTTAATGTCTCTATTTGTAATGCCCGAAGGCTCGAAGGACCAATGTTCGGAGTTGGGATGAGATTAAGATTATAAAATTACTATATTTCAGTAATAACTAATCAAACGAATGAGGTGAATAGGAGGAGATTAGGTCGCGCCCGATATGCTATCCGAAAGCGTACTGACTACTTAAGTAATACATAAAATATTCAATACATATAGCGCGGTGTCGTGATCACCCTGAAATGTTCATTTTTTCGGTGATTGACCCGAACAGTAAGTAAATAGGTAATATAGACATTTTAAAAAGCATTGTTTGATAGTAGGTGTTTATTACCAAGCTGGTAATGTTGAACTCGCACACTTGTTGTGAACACTAATAGGGTTGAAAATGAAATAAAACCAAATTGTGTCCTGATCTAAACTGTTATAGCTGGTATCTATATTTTCTAAAACCACTCGAACCCAACCAAATCGATGTAACATAACGATAGCCTGCTTTTATTTTAAGCAACGCCATCTATCGAGCTTCAAAATCAACTTTTGTACTTTTATAATAATTACAAACTAAAACCACGGTTTCTGCATGAACAGTAGGTGCTAACCTGTGAAAGACACATTTAGTTTTGCTGACTGATCATCTCTTAGTTGCCATGGTATATTTTTGTTTAATACTAGCTGACCCACGCAACTTCGTCTGCGCCACATAAATATAGCTTATAACCTTTCTCGTTAAATCGGCTATCCGATCTAACTACCTTATTTTATACAAGGTGTTGATTTGCATCCTCGTCAAATTTCAGGAGGTTGTCATAAAAGACATAAATAATCAATTGAAGTACGGTAGCGGGTAATAACTAATAAGCGCTGCTTTTTTTTTGTTGTTGAAATTTAACAGTATTTCAGAATTAAACCCTTAATTCAATACAAATAAAACAGAATCACCCGACTGCGCACACAGCTACAATGCAGCTGAGCTGTGTGCGTGTGTGTCGACGTCTGTACCTACGAAATGCAAGCCGCGTGCGCTCGAGCGCGACCGAGCCATGACCGGTAGCAATCATTTTACCTAATTTTATTTCGAAAACCACCTACATTATTGTCATAAATTTCGCTTAATAACTAACTCATTTTTGAGCATCATTGGAATACGGATTAATCTTACTAATGACAGTAATACTAGTCGCCAAAGAAAAGTTCACTGACCTGATATCAGATGATTAATAAAATGTTAGTTTTGCTTTATCCTTCAACCTAAAGTTTTCGTAGTGATTTTGTTTTTATTTGTGGATTAACTCATTTTTGAGCATCATTGGAATACGGAAATCTTACTAATGACAGTAATACTAGTGCGCCAAAGAAAAGTTCACTGACCTGATATCAGATGATTAATAAAACGTTAGTTTTGCTTTATCCTTCAACCTAAAGTTTTCGTAGTGATTTTGTTTTTATTTGTGGATTAAATTGGTTGATTTGAAATTTTCTTTCCTACTTAACGGGTTTAGGACCGGCAATAATACCTACCTTAGTTGGTGTACCGATCCACTAAGTCTAAAAATGTTTTCTACGTTTGATGGAAATGGAAAGACGTGCTAATTAAGTGTATGTACCTACGTGGTGATACTTTCGACTCTTAGGTATTATTGGCGTAGTTAAAAATTTGAAATCAAATTATTTACACTAATAAAATTGATTAAGCTAACAACGTATTTACAAAATGTACAAATAAATAAATTACCTACTTAAGTTACCCGGAGGTATTGTTCAAAGTGGCCACCATCACGCTCCTCGCACAATCGAGCACGACGTAGCTGGTTTTCCTTCACCTTACGTAACACTAACACATTCGTTTTTATTTTAAAGTGTCGAAAGCACTAATGATCCTTGCACGTAATTCTGTTACACTTGTCACTTCCTCCGTGTAAACCCAACATATCCTCGACAACGTGACGCAACAGCTCCAGGTATTTGGCACTGTTGAGGTACCCATCAATGAAGTAGGGTCCAAGCACATGTTCCCCTATTATGCCAGCCCACACATTCAGTCCAAACCGCACTTGGAACGCATGCCGTTTGGTTACGTGCGGGTTATGGTAGCGGTGAGCCCACCAATGTTCGTTATGAACATTGTAGACGCCAACTCGAGTAAATAAACACTCGTCCGTCCACAGGATGTTGGCGTCTTGGTGTTCCAGCAACCAGCGACAAAATGTAATCCGCACGGCATTATCACCTGAGTGAATGTCTTGTGCCTTGCGGTAGTGGAACGGGTGTTGCAGTTCACGCTTCAGTAGGCGCCACACTGTGGTGTGGTGCACTCCAAAGTGTTGACCAGCCTCCCGCGTGCTTGCCCGTGGGTTTCGCTGGAAGTACTCCAGGATATCTTCTTGCAAGGCGACAGGCAGGCCTACGCTGCCGCGAGCTTGAGCATGCAGGGGAACGTCAAACTGCCGATGATCCCTCAGTCTTTGCGTAGCAGCCAGCATGACGCTCTGTGATGGAGGTTCCCGATCGGGAAACATTTCGGTGAACATCTGGATGGCTCGTCGTAGGCTGTCTCCACTGATGGCATACAGACGGACCATCTCCACCAACTCGACATTTGAATAGTTGTCCGTCATCTTGCACTTTGTACCTACGTCTCAACGATGTACCGAGAAGCAAAATTCGCAAAGCACCCGCACGCTTCGGCGACATCAAACACACTGTTAGTTCCAGAGCCGCGGGGGCGCGGCTAGGAGCGTGCGCGCACCGTGATTGGGGTAGGATTGACTACCTACGAATTTATTGAATGAACGTTGCGTATGCGTTGTGTATGTATTGTTTGCTTTTGTTTGTGTGTAAAAGCGCGGTTATAGGGCTAGTAACAGACAGGCCGCGTTTAAATACGGCTGGTTTACACTTACGGATTTCCGCAAATAAGAAAAATAAATAAAAAAATACCTACCCATTTTATTGTTGATTTGGGTCGAGAATCATTAGCATAATTACGTCCTTGAATTTGACTAGGATGCAAATCAACACCTTGTATATTATTAGAATATCTCATGTGAAGTTATTGTAGAGGCTGCAGAAGATTGTAAAATTTTCTACAGTGCTTAGGAGTGCAATTCGTCGTTTCGGGGGTTGCTGCTCCGGGTCGCGGGGCGGCGGGCATTCGTTGTTCCGTGACTCGAGGTCTCGTGCATTCGTTGTTGCGGTGTGCGTCGCTGTGTGCTTTCGTGCTCGCAGTGTTCGTCGTTGCGGGCATTCGGCGGCGTGTGGTTCGGCGTGGTGGCTTTCGGAATGACGTATTGCACTCGTAGTTTTTCGTAGTTTTGTTTTATGAATTTTTCTTATGACATTCAAAAGTGCCAGTAATGGTTTAATTGAAAGAAATACTTTGAGTTTTGAGTTTGAGTTTGAGCTATTCAGTGTTTAACTTACGTTACGAATGAGCGTTAAACACATTGTTATATTTTTTTTGTGTTTACGGTCAAGGGCGAGTTGGCGTCGCACTTGGTTTGTTTTTTGTTATTCTGGTTTATAAGCTATATACTATCAAAATCCATTCAGTACTTTTCTACGTACCTTCCTAACTTACATACGTAATCCAGAAAATAACTATATTATGTTAATTCCTATTTAGATCCATGTAGTAATAAACAAGCAATATTGACCCTTATTGTAATGGTGTTTCTTTGGTGGCAGAGTGCACACGGGCTTCGAGTGGAACAAGTACAACCAGACGCACTACGACATGGACAACCCGCCGCCCAAGATCGTGCAGGGCTACAAGTTCAACATCTTCTACCCCGACCTCATCGACAAGAACGCCACGCCCGAGTTCTCGCTGGTCAGTATATCACTACACTAGTTTACACGAGCACATATACACACGCCACGTACTTTACATCATTATTACTTCTTCTTGACTAAAAACCACCCATGTTCCTTCGTAGCCATTTGTGTCGAGGCCGCGGTATCTCTTTAAAACAACACGCAGCCCCGACAGGACCTTAATATATCTTCACTTTAGATGTTGATAATATAATTAAGTACCTATTATTCACTTATTCATTTTTCTAACACAACTTACATTTTTAAACATTCAAATATTATAATAATCATTATATAATAGAAGTATGCAAGTGTTTAAAAGAAAACGGATGTATGTGACTGACGACTTTATTCAGTTGTTGCATGAAGGAGCAATCCCACGAGAATGGTGAAATAGTTCTCTAGTGCCCGAAGCTCATGTCACATAGTATTATTACGAGCTGGGTATGGGATAAATAAAAACAATACCAATTAAACAAACGAAATAACGATAAAAGAACCCACCAAGAAGAAGTTACCCTCGGCATACGGTCGAAATTGCAATTATGTCATCGACGCCCGACGTGCTGACCTTGTGAATACAATGGAAGAACCTACAAGAATGTACTCGAGTCTTGTAGGTACTACTCGTACACAGTTATTAGCGAGGTTTCTTGAAGAGTCTAGGTGACCGTCGCGCGTCGTAACAGTATGAAAGTTTTGGAGAAAGTGATAGAGAAATGGATAAGAGAGAAGAGTGAGATCCAAAACCAGTTTGGGTTTACACTATGTCGAAGAACAATAGACTCCAACAAAACAAATACTGCATAATAATATGGTGTTCATTGGTCTGGAGAAAACGTATGATAGGGTACCTCAGTGATTTAAAAAAAACGAGAAATCTAATTATGTCACAAATACACACAAATAAATTACTACTCTTGTATGTGTATTCTACAGGCGCACACGTAGGTAACAAATACGTCAAGCGTTTTCGCTTGACGTATTTGTTACCTACTTTACTATTGCCTAAAATAAATGAAATATTCTCTGATTGATTAGGTTGTGTATTTTGTTCTCAGAAAGCATGTCCCGAGAACCCCGACTTCGCCGTACTGCGGTTCCACGCCGGGCCGCCGTACGAGGACATCGCGTTCAAGATCGTGAACCGCGAGTGGGAGTACTCATACAAGCGCGGCTTCCGCTGCCACTTCCACAACAACATCTTCCAGCTGTGGTTCCACTTCAAGCGCTACCGATACCGCCGCTAGCAGACACAACCACCACAACACATTCTATTTACATTCTGCCGTTTTTGTGGACAATACTGAGCTGTAATAAACAATCTTTTACCCAAAATGCATTACTTACCATAGATAACAGGTACACTCCTCAAATCTCAAACAAGTTTTAAGTTTAATTAAAAACCAAATTTTAATTTATTATAAATAATTTCATTTAAAATAAAATTTAATAAAATTTTATATTATTTTATAAAAAAAAAAAATTAAATGGGGCCAATTCTCGATTTTCGCCATTTATCTCGAGTTCGAGATCGTAAGTCTATCTCTATGTCTATTAAAAATATCTCTATCTCTACCAAAAAATATCGAATTGAGCAGAATTCCGTATTCTCAGTCAAAATAGAAATAAATGTCACGAAAATGTCGAGTCGAGTGAAGATAATGTTACCATTATGAAGAATCACACGTTCTGTTTTAGGTAGCTATGAGTTAATGAATGATTTAGTTTTAAAACGCTGACTAAACTTAATTATTTAAGTATAAAACGAAACGTTTAGTGTGTTTCAAGATTTTCGTATGCTCTTCGTGAAATAAAAAAAACAAATTGACAGTTGACTGTCTGTCAGTGTCAGAATTTGCGCCTTTTTGCGGTTCCTTCAAAACTTTTGTTATGTTTATTACATGTACTGTGTTTACATCATTATTGGGTGCTGTTTTACATTTTAAAAGTTTTATTTTAACATGGAGGGGAAAAATCAAACAAGGCAAGGGCACAAATCAAAGAGTATAAATCGAATTTCCAGTAAGTATGAGATGCCAAGCCGTATTTTATATAAAAATTAAAGAAAAGAAAACACAGTGTACAGTCCAAAACTCAACGAATTCACTCAGAAATGACGTATCTCTACAATCGACATGACATCTCTACTGCTCAGAAGCACTCGACATGAACTCTAACGTTAGCTTTCGACAAATGTCGAATTCGACATCCCCAGAATAGCAACTTTTAAAATTTGTCGAAAAAATGACGTCATTAGAAATTTTTGTCGAGTTCGACACCATCTCTAAAATCGAGAATTGGCAACTGCAGATTATTCACGAGTGACTGATTTCCATGAAGTTTTGGTAAGTGTAAAAAGTAGTGTGCGCGCTATGGTGGCATATCACTCCTTTTCCGTATTGGTAGAATATTGTTTATTTTTTAACTGCGGTACTCAGAGATATTAAATGATTACTTAAGCCGTCACTTAGTAAAGATTAGACATACTTTTGTATGACAAAACTGTCAAAACCTTTACTAAGTGATGGCCTAAGTAATCATTAAAGCTCTTTGAGTGTGGGCAGTAAGTCTCGTATTGTATGTGAAATAGCTATATATTAAGTCACTAAAACACTTATAAATAAGACAATACACTACACTTGCAACTGGTAAAAAGTAGTGGTAAATGGTAATGGTTGAGTACGAGGTGTCTCTAATGAGATCTAATCGCGAACTGGCTCACGTTTAGGTGAACGAGCGAACGCGCATACTTGCATTCGATGCAATTATGCGTTTTCGCTGAGTGTTGGAGTTAAAAATCGTCAAAATATTTTTATTTATTTTTACTTGTATAACAATACCTTTTAGTGTCCAAGTTAAAAAGTTCGATATGTTATTAACCCAAATATTAAGAACACACAAAACAAGAAAAATTTAATAAAAAAATTGCTGTTTTTTGACACATTTTTATTAATTTAAATAAAAAAAGATTATCAAGCTCTTATTTAAGTAACATACAAAGTTATAATATGTACAAAATAATTTAATTTAAGGAATTAATACTAAGCATTTGTAAAATAAATTAAAATAAATAAAAAAAAGACAAAATATCATTAAATATTACAAAAAAAAACCCAAACACACTTAAATACAAATATGTACATATATAATTTTTTTACAAATTTTCCTTATCACTCTCGTTGTCAGACTACAATTCTGTGTCAGCATCCAGATTGGATATATCCAAAAACTCGAACTCAGTTTCCTGAAATTGAATTAAGCCGAAAGTTTGAGCAAAAAAGCTCTGCTTTTTCTTGGCATCTAACTTAGGCCTTTGTGCACTTGTGACTGGCCTGTTGGTCTAGTGGTTAGTGACCCTAACTGCTATGCCGGAGGTCGTGGGTTCGATTCCCACCCAGGACAAATGTTTGTGTGATGAGCACGATCATTTGTTCCGTGTCTGGGTGTAATTTATCTATAATATGTATGTATTTAGAAATATATAAGTATGTTTATCAGTTGTCTAGTACCCATAACACAAGCTCTGCTTAGCTTGGGACTAGATGGCGTTGTGTGATAGTTGTGAAATATTATTATTATTATTATTATTACTTAGCAAAGGTTCCGAAGAAACAACAAGCATATTTAAAATGTCTTGATTGGAATCCTGCCTACTTCTTTTCCGCGAATGATGTTCTCGAAACCTCCTAAAATCTTTGTTTCGAGACTATGAGGCTTCTTCCGAGAGAGTCCCAATCGGCACAATATTATTTTTCTCGATTATGTCAGCCCCATGGATTAATAATATAAGAACGGTTGACGCCATGTACCAGTCGTATAATAATACGTACTTTTCTGCTGTTTTGCGGGCATAATCTCTAAATTTGATTATATCGACCTGCTCTCCAGATGTAATTGCGTGATGAATTGTGTGATGAATGAAGAAATTGAGGCCCTTATCCCCACAGAGTGCAATAATAATAATAGGGTGACTCATGAACTACTGATGACGATGATCGACGCTAAAGTTTGCACTTACCTTTCTGAAGCTAGCAAAGCCTACAGAAATGAACCGCTTAGATGCTGTAACATCAAAAATTGTTCTGACCTGTATGAATTTGGCTTGTCATCCCTACACGCCCGTATAAATTGTATAGAATGTCTGTTACACATTGCATACAGGCTCGACTTCGAACGGTGGGCAGCGAGAAGTGATGAGCACAAAGAAATGCTACAGACAAGGAAAAAAATAATTCAAAATAAATTCAAAGATGAGCTCAATCTGTTGATTGATATGATAGTAAAACAAGGCTCGGGAACCACCAATGACGGGAATACTGCAAGAAAATTCTTTGAGTGTTCGAGTTTTAATCGAACACTCAGCGAAAACGCATAATTGCATCGAATGCAAGTATGCGCGTTCGCTCGTTCACCTAAACGTGAGCCAGTTCGCGATTAGATCTCATTAGAGACACCTCGTACTCAACCATTACCATTTACCATTACTTCTACCAGTTGTGTTGTCTTATTTATAAGTGTTTTAGTGACTTAATGTATAGCTATCTCACATACAATACAAGACTTTAACTTCTACCATAAACCACATACTACCAATACGGAAAAGGAGTGTCGGGTCACCATAGCGCCCACAGTACTTTTTACATTGAGTTTCCTAATAAAACCGCAGCTATAACCGGTTTGGATGAAGACCTCATCAAAAGATTTGCTGTAATTTTACAAGCAATTACATCTGGAGAGTAGGTCGATACAATAAAATTTTGAGATTATGCCCGCAAAACAGCAGTAAAGTACGTATTATTATACGACTGGTACTTCATGTCATGTCATGTGTGTGTGTTGTGGTGTGTAAATTTGTATTTCAGTGTGTTTGGGTTTTTTTTTTGTAATATTTAATGATATTTTGTCTTTTTTTTATTTATTTTAATTTATTTTACAAATGCTTAGTATTAATTCCTTAAATTAAATTATTTTGTACATAGTATAACTTTATATGTTACTTAAATAAGAGTTTGATAATCTTTTTTTATTTAAATTCATAAAAATATGTCAAAAAACAGCAATTTTTTTATTAAATTTTTCTTGTTTTGTGTGTTCTTAATATTTGGGTTAATAACATAATATCGAACCTTTTAACTTGGACACTAAAAGGGATCGTTTTACATGTAAAAATAAATAAAAATATTTTGACGTTTTTTTTTTAAAAAACGGCATTAAATTTTTCGTCAAATCGGCAACCAAAAAATCATAAATAATTAGCACTATGACCACCTCCAAGGATATTACGGTTAAACATGCCGTTTAGGAGATAATTCGATTTTTCATACTAGCTTCATACAAATTTTTCGTAAAAAAATTATATTTCCTTCGTTTTTGGGCAGAATTAACTCGGGTGTCATTTTTGTACATAGTAATGACTAATGGAAGCGATATCCGGCAAAAAATCAGGCACTTGCAAATTGAAATCCCTAAGTCTATGAAAGCCGATTTCCAGCCCAAAGAGTAAAGTATATAAATTTCCAGCCCACCGTGCGCCGTCATCGTTGCTTCTTGCTGAATCAACAGGTGGAGCGGCGAAAGCCCTAGTATGGCTTCGAGGGCTGCGGTCGGAGTTGTCCTCATGCAGCTTGTGATCGCCATGCAGGCGAGCCTTTGCATACGTTGAAGTTTGTTTAGGGCTGTTATTAATTTTGTGCGGGGCCACCAGACCACTGCCCCGTAGGTGATCATGGGTCGTATTAGGTACCGCACAGTAAAGCCAAAGTATAATTTTGGGGGACAGGCCCCACTTCTTACCTATCATCTTCCTGCATTGCCATATGGTGATGCAGGCCCTGTCTATATAGCTTGCTGTCAAGATGACTGCTCTAGTTTAACTTACTGTCCAGGAAACTCCCAGGTATTTGACCTCGTTGGTTGTGGTGCATACGTGCATACATGGTCGGTTAATTTGACGCCTAGGATACTGCGCTCCACTTTCAAAGACCAAGTCTGGGATTGTGATCCATACGACAAAATGGGAAGAATGCAAATATATACGACTTTCTGCTCGAGTGACAAAGACAGATTACCTTTCATAAGCTCTTTCATGGACTGGTAGCTCTTCAAAGCATTTTCGGCTCAAGAAGATGTATGTATTCATGGACATTATCAGTAGCACAAATGTCTGATTGGAAAGCAGTTTGTTTGGGAGGTTGATCTTTGTCCAACTGAGGTGAATCTAACTTATGCTTATCAAACCTAAACCTGACATAAACAAGACTGAAGTAAACAGAAGTTGTAAGTTCCTAACTATACTATATTAATTAGTATTTCTACTATATAAATGTGGGTGACATAAATAAGAGATAATTAATGTAAATGCTGAGCAATTTACTCTGTAGTGTGCTTGTGACCAGCCCACGTTGCAGCCCTACTGAATGGGTGCAACTGGGCAGGCTCGCCAGGTACTTATAGCCACATACCTAAACTAAGTGCACCTGGCCTAACATAACGAGACGTTTCACCAATATTCGTAATTGAAATAAATTTTATTTTTGTATTTTTTTTTTTTGTAATTTTGTAAATGTAATTTTTGGGAAATTTTTATTTGTAGTCTACAAATAAAAATTTCCTAAAAATTACATTTAATATTTCTAAAATTAGGTAAATGAGTAAGATTCATAATAAATTAAACTAGTATGCTATCTTCTTTTAATGTGTACTAAAAACATCTTTACAAATTGAAATTATTCCCTGCACATAAAGATTATTTTCCGTCATGACTATAATCCTGATGAAATTCAAGAAATCATGGTTTTGTAACTTTTCATTATATATCAATAAATAAATGATCTATTTGCTGACTATAACTATGTTGTATTATTGTTTTGGTTTGTCTTCAGCTGGGTTCACCACTTCTTCTGAAGCTGGGTTACTGCGGAAATTCGGGAACTGTTCCCAGGGAGCACTTAGCTCAAAGCGGCGGAACTCTTGAGCCAGCTCCAAGGGCTCCACCACCACACGCTTCTGTTCATCATCATAGCGCACCTCCACATAGCCACTGAGTGGGAAATCCTTTCTGAAGGGGTGACCCTCAAAACCATAATCAGTCAAAATTCTGCGTAAATCAGGGTGGTTGGCAAAGAATACACCATACATATCCCATATTTCTCTTTCATACCAATTTGCAGCTTTGAATACGTCATTGGCCGAGTCTACAGGAGTCAATTCATCAGTGTATGTCTTCACTCTGATTCTTGCATTGTAACGCAGTGACAGCAAATTGTATATGATCTCAAACCGGTTGGGTCGGTTGGGCACATCCATGCCCGCAATATCCACGAGGTTCGTGAACTGTGCGCTGTGGTTATCCTTTAAAAACTGCAGCACTGGAATGACGCCCTCAGGAGGAATAAGAACCTCAAGCTCGTTACCTGCTGTTAGTTGTACTTTTTGTACGTATTTAGGCAAACATTCAGCAATGTATTTTCCAAAATCAACCAAATGAGTCTTCTGAAGAGGATTCAGTTTAGCTACGGTTGGTCGTGTCTCCGTTTGAGGAGCAGCTTGATCCGCTTTTGTAGCCACACGCTGGACAATTGGAGTCTTCAGGTTGTTTAAAATGTTACGACTTAAGCCGCATCCAGTACCGACGGTGCGTTTTAGGAGGAACGACATCTCGTTCGTTACGTTCTGTATTTCCAAAATAAACTTACGTAATTCGATTATTGAACAACCCGACCACAATCCAATCCACCAAAACAGGCAGTAGAAATAAAATAATAGCAAGACAGTGTCAGCTGTCAGAAGGCCGTCCGTCAGTTCAAATGTCGGTGTCAGTTTTCTTTAAAGTTTAGTGTACTCTGTGGTGTCAGTTCCCGATATATTACTTTACTCTATGGTTCCAAACATAGAGGTAGAAAGACTTATATATGTCTGTGGTTCCAAATGTGCACGTGCCACGCAAAAGCGTTCAGCGAGATTACCTGGAAAGTGAATCTCATCTCTTTCTAATAGTGTCATAGTGTGTCCAAAAGCAATGCTTAGTTTTGGGAATGAGGACTTGATGTTTGAATCGTGTCGCGCATTTATGGGATCAGACAATACATCACTAGATGGAGACACACTTACTTCCTATTTTGAAAGGAAAATGTTCAAGAAAAAGAAGGTAATAAATAAATAATAATAATAAATATAGGGAAAATTTAGAAGCTGGATGTAGCAACCCTGGTTTTGACAAGAAAAGTTTTAAGAAAAAAAAACAAAGTTTAAAAAAAAGGAAAGGTTTTTTTTCGTAGAAACTTCAAAAAATTCAAAGACAAGTTGACATTTTGACAACATTTAGGAGGCAGGATGGCAGGACTCGGGAGTATTCTCTAATTCTCTTTCTCCATACTCTTTTTTGATTCTCCTCTTTGCTCAGGGAGGGAGTCGTGCATTCAGTGCATTGGCTGGCATTGGCATTTGGCATTGATGCAAGAGAAAAGGACAACGTGAAGAACTTCTGCCCACTCAGCATTTTTTGAATCGTTAAGCAGCCTGTGAATGTGAATGCTTTAAGCTGCTAGTATCAGTTAGAACTAGCGCTACATAAAAAATAAAAATAGGTATTAAAATCATTTCAAAACAACAAACAATATTTTAGATCGTAGTGTAGATTTGAATGAGTGAATACCTACTACTACAAGTAAGCAAAGATGGGTGAAGAATTAGTAAAAGAGGTGAAAATAATGCTGCGCTCACTGGTGGTGTCGAGCCCGACACAAATGGATTCACGCATGTTGATGCGCGACTACGTGAATATGTTGGGTTCACATATTCCATTAAGCAAGATGGGATACAGAGACTTTGGCTCCTTCCTCAGGGAGCGGTGCCAAGACAGCTTTCTGGTAAGTACTGCCTGTGTGCTTATTAACTCAATTCTATTTGTTTGTCTCAGTAAGCATGGCATTGATGGCATTTGCCCCTCATACAATGACGAAGTCTCTGTAATGATTTTGCTAGCTAAACTCAAACAGGTCTACAATCTATTGAAAAGTAAACTGGCATTAAAATTTGTGTTCCATCTGTGTGCAGATATTTGTTTTTTGATTACAGTTATCAGGTCCGCAATCAAATCCAATTCTCACTGTGATCGTACCCGACTCGGCAAAACACATTGATAATTTTGTGCAGAAATCAAAATTACCTTCTACTTCAAAAGTGTAAGCATATAAGTAATAAACTACCTTGAACATAAATTTTTCATTCACTAATTTTCAAATGCACGTCAAAGATTTTAGGTATTACATCTGTTATTTGATTTGGTTCACATAACATGTAGCCTGTGTCTCCCGGACCATAGTACCTATAAAATAGTTTGACTGTTCATTCATCAAAATCAACTCTGTAGTTTAGGTGAGGTGGTGGAACATTACAAATATACATACTTACAAAGACTGCTTTAATAATATATTCCCTTTTGCCTTTGCTGTAGTCGGGTTAAAAGGAGAAGTATACCGGAAGCTAGAATGAACCCACCTAAGCAAGATGGCATATACAATTCATTTATCAAAAGCAAACCATCCATCATTGAAGAGCGAAAAGAGGTGAAAGCTCCAGACATGGTCACCAAGAACAGTCACCAGAACAAAGAGAATGTTAACCATCACCAGTCCACAACACTCACTAGCAATGATGTCATGAACTTCCTGAAGAAACGCCTTCCTATATACAATAGTTTACATCATTTTGAAGAGGATGTTTCTGAAAAAGATGGAGGTATTTCTCTGTCTCAGGATAATGATTCCGGGAAACATACATCATCTAGTGAGTTTCTTTTTATCCTATTACTAGTTTATTCATATATCTCTGTCCAAGAGCTCTCTCGTAAGTGTTTAGAAGGAAATGATATTAATGTGTTATCTACTTTTATTTTCTGCTTTGGCTACTGAATCAATGTTGATAATTGTGCCAGTGTCATATTATGGTAAAGATACTTACTATTAATAAACAAAACATGCTCTTGCTTAAAGCTGTCAGTTAATTATTATTGCCAGTGAGGGTATTCACATATAATTATAATAATCAAGTGACAGTTAGTTTACAACCAACCTGTCAAACAGCACTTAATGTTTCTGTCTTCAGGTAGCAACAGTACAAAGGCTATGAAGTTTGAAGAGCTAAAATCGGAAATAATGGAGCTGATCACTGCAGCACCAGAAGGGGTTTGGTGCACAGATCTAATAAGGCTTTACAGGTGAATACTTTAGACAGCCTCCTGGCCACTGAGCCACCTGGCCTCATGATATTAACATTCACTACCTCTCTGTGGTGGGATCACAATCATGTGGAATGTTATTTGCAGACTTGGTTCTTGAATAATTCTAATGTTATGCATTAGTGAATACGGAGATCAAATTGAATGACAAGTAGTTTTTTTGGGTATTATTTGAAATCCATCCATTTTGGAGACTAACAAGATACAGATTTACAACAACTTATGCATTCAGTAAAAAGTTGTTGTTTTGATGTAACAAACAAAACCTTAAATTTTATTTATTTATAGATAAATAGAAAATTTTCGCATGATAATTTAATCAATGAAAGCACAAGTATTGTACAGTCATTTTATAGCGATTATCAATGGCGAAGCATAAATGTTTCTGGTTTTTAGAACACAAATCGGTGGAATATAATTATTTTATAAAAATAAATTATTATATTATTCCACCGATTTATTATTAACTTTGCTCAAATGGTAAAAATATTAAATTCCATTCTATTGTATTCTATAAAATCTCAGCCGTTTGTGCAAAGGTGAAAGCAGTATAATGCTAGCGAGCCACACCTGAAGAAGGCCATGTCATGTCACATAGAGAGCGCTACAACCGCGAGCTGAACTTCACGCGGTTCGGCTACACGAGCATCGTCAGCCTGGCGTACGCGCTGGAGGCGCTGGTGCAGGTCACGCGGCCCGAGGCGACGGGCGACTGGCTGCTGGCGGAGCGCGCCCGCGCCGCGCCCGCGCCGCCCGCGCTGCGCCCCAGCCGCGCCGCGCGCGCCCCGCCGCCGGCGCAGGCCCCGCGCCCCGACACCGACTCGGACGACGCGCTACCAGGTGTAGAATTCGTGAGTACCGCACGATCATTGACACTTTGATCCGACTGCTAGCTCATACATGATCGTAGTGAAAGTGGAGTCATCACCTGCCTTATCTTATGCCAAGTATGTTGAGGTCGGCTCCAGTTGAACCGGATGCAGCTAGAATATCAATATTTTACATGGACCTACTGCCTATTTGGCCTGCACAATCCAATAATAACTGGGCAACACAATACCTTGGTAAATCTGATTGTCATACTTTCAGAGCTTTTCGTAGCGCCAACTTTACTGCCAACAAAAAACCACGAAACCACTTTAATGTATTTTTAACCCACTTCCAAAAAAGGAGGAGGGTCTCAATTTAGTTGTATTTTTAGGGTTCCTTACATCGATCACTAATGTTCCGTAGTTGAATGGCAAAAACCGGCACCCATAAAGATCAGTAATGTTTGTTTATCTGTCCGTCTGTATGTCTGTCCGTGCGTATGTCTAAACTACTATTGTACCATTTACTTGGACACGTACGTGTGGCACGTGGTGTGAAGTTTTTTTAACCTACAAAATATAAATACTTAAGTAGGCATTTTTTTGCGGATGGGAAATCATCTCGCTGTGGGCAGAGCGGAAGGGAGTGTCATACTTGTATTGCCTAGTACCGCCTGGCCGCGGTATCTCTTTCGAACAGTCCCACAGCCCAGGCAGGAAAATTTAAACCCCTATCCCAGCACATAGACTCAACAATGCCACAGCTATCCCAGCAACAAATAGATAAGGTACCAAAACGAATGGACGCGACATTGCAGTAAGGCAAGTAAATGAGTGCACGGCTCGGAGGAACCTGGGAATGTAATAAGCGGTCACCCATCCACGGACCGACCTAGGCAATAACAGTTTAAACTTGAAGGTCCACCTATGCGACTGATATTATGTAGCCACTTCACTCACTTACCTTGCTGCCGTTTCACTCCCACTCTGCGTTATCATCTGCTCAAACAGAGAACTGAGTACATTGTGACACCTGTTCAAATAATTGGTTTTGAGTCAATATTTTTTTTATATTAATTTGTAGGTTGACTCAAATACTTCTGATTAAACATGAAAACAAATGCGACATGCAAGGGTTTATTTTGCACTAGAGTAGAAAATGTAAAAAAAATATACACAGATACAGGCGTGATATTATGTTATGATTTTAAAAGCTACATAAAGTCCTTGTTTCCTATCCTACTATTCTGCGAATAAACAGCGTAAGCTATAGGATCTGTGATCGATGTTGTACAGAGTATTAAAGTAGTTGTATCGCCAGGATCCGGACGTGTTCCCGGCGGACTGCATCGGCTTCATGGAACAGATTCCCACGCTGCCGGTGAGGGACCTCTGCAATAACGTATCGCTGCGGGTCAAGATCGGCGAGGTGTACTCGCCCTCGCACTTCTGGTTCATCCGCCTCGGCGACGAATACAGTGGCGCCATGGATGAAATGATGGACGAGATGACGTGAGAACATTGACACTTTACTTATGCTCGGAGATTATACCAAGAGAACGTCGTATACACCTACATGGTATACGCCTATGACACTCGATAATAACGTAGCTTCAAAGGGAATTTTCATTTCAGAATCGGATCAGGATCATCTTTCTATCTACGAGTATCTCTTTAAAGGGTGTAAAAGTAACCTTAACGCAAATGAAGGGCACATGTACTCCCTACCACTGCGATCATTTTTTTGTTCTAGATCATACTGGGAACCCCCTAGTTACGGAGATATTGGGGGTCAAAGTTACAAATTTTGCACAGCTGTTTTTGTAAATACTGGTTTTTCAGGTTATAACTTTACTTAAATTAACTCCATGACCCTTTTACTATTCAAAGCATTCACTAGCACAATGTAACCGTAAAATGTGTTTTTTGACCCCAAAAAAAAACTCGATTCCCCAGCAAAAAGTTTTGCGCAGGGGTACTTAGTTTGATGTACGATGTTGTTGTATATTATATAAAGGGTGTAAAAGTACCTTAAACGCAAACGAAGGGCACTTGTTCTCCCCACCGCTGCGATCATTTTTTGATTCAAGACCATACCTGGGAACCCCCTAGTTATGAAGATATTGGTTGTTTGGTTGACGTATGTGTGAAGGGTTAATTTACACCCTGTATATAAAATTTCCCGTGTCAGTGTTAGTTGCCATGCTCTTTGGAAACGGCTTGACCGATTTTTATGAAATTTTGTGTATATTCAGCAGGTATGAGAATAGTTCATAAACTACTTTTAATACTCCTAACCCCACCCGAAGGTAAAGGGTAGGTAGAAAAAGGTGCAATGCAATGCATGCAGGGCACAGCTAGTATAGTATAGATTTTATTATTTTTACTAGCTGTGTCCCGGGGCGTTAACCGCCATTCAATATAACCTTCCTAGCTAATTGTACTATCAAACCAATCATTAAAATTATTACGAGCTGGGTATGGGATAAATAAAAACACTACCGATTAAACACAGTAATTAATTGTATTACTCATAAAACACTTATTCACAATTACAAAAACACTAACACTTTATCGCACTTTATATGACTTGGAACCTTTCGTTGTCTCGCTTTAAAAGTAGACTACTTGCTCCGAGCTCTGTCGGTCCTTTTTTACCCAACACACACAAAAGAAGTTCGAGCAAATTCCCTATTATTCCTTAAAGCATTCGCAAAAACGTTAACAAAAAAATAAACTTAAAGATAAAAGAAGCAACAAAGAAGAAGTTACTTTACCCCGTCGGCATACGGTCGAAATTAAAATGGCAAGTGCCACCGACGCCGGCCGAACGCTGACCTTGACAAAACAATGTACCTATACCTACAGAATGGAAGTAGGCAACTAAAAAAAAATACTCTATTCTTGTGGGTACTTCACAGTAATTATTAGCGAGGTTTCTCGAAGATTCTAGATAACCGACGTAACAATATCGAAGTAGGGATCAATCTTTAAAAAAATAAATAAAATATTGACAATATGTTTATTGTTCTAGCAGTCATGTAAAAATATCAGTTATTCAAATCTGGCCTGTAGTTAACTCATATAATACAGCTGAGGAGTGTCTACTCTTCAGCTTTATTAGATGACAACATAGAAAACAACTTTATAATAATGCACGACCGAAGTGTTCAATAGGTCAAGGCGCTAACAGCAGCGAAACTAAGAAAGTTAAGAGAATTACTTATTAAGTACCGCCAAAAGTGGCCACTTTTATCCATACTCAGTAATTCTCTTATTATGGTATTTCACCAAAAAAATATAACTAGTCCGTCAGTTAAATTATCGAAAAATATGGGATACGTGTTTTTTGTTTTATCAAATTAATAAAAATTGACGAAAATAAAACGTGTCAAAGATCATAAATAGGGGCTTTTGACGACACTTTGTGGGTAAATAAGTACTAACCTTGTGATGTCACACTACGTGACTCGACTTTTCGCAGCACTGTATCGTTTTCATCTTTTGTTTAAGTGAAAAAAGAAAAAATACGTGTCCATAATTTTTACCCGACTGCGGCGAAGCCCAAAAGGAGGGTCATGTGTTTGGCGTGTATGTATGTCCGTTTCTTTGTTCCCTCATAACTCCTAAACAGATGAAGGGATTTGAATGAAATATACGTCGTTAGATTCGTCTTGATGGCGCGAGTGTCACTGGCTACATTAAAATAAAAAAAAACAAAGATAATTTCTGGTTTTGGGGGCCAAATCGTGGATTTGAAAAAATGAAAAAAATCCATTCATCGAGTAGGGTATCAAAGTGAAGGGTTTTAAAAGGAGATTACAAAAATATATGACACCTATATGTTTAAAATAAATTCAAAGTCACAAATAGGGGATCGGACTGAGTCAAAAAAATATGATTCTATGGTTCATTTGAATATTAAATTATGAAGAAAATAGAATGGACCCCGCCTGCTTCCAAGTTTTGTTTAATTTAAAATGTGCTTGTTTTTTGCTTTTCAGTCTTTTCAGTCGGGTTTTTTAGTTTTTTAACTACTTTTTTTGAAAATCTGTCTGACGAACTAATTCGATTTTTTTTTTGGTGAAATACCCTATTTATCAAGTCTAGAATCATAAAAAGTGATTTTAAAAATACTACAGGTTATTTACTAGCATGATAGTGTTTTGGATTTTTTCAAAGGATATGACTAAATACAGTTTAGACGACTTCCTCCTGCTTCTATAAACATTGTACCTAACAATATGCAACGCTGAATATTAGTATTTCATATAAAAAGACCATTCGGAAGTTGATTTTATCTTGACAATCCTGAAAATAAAATCGTGTAACGGCTCCGTCAATTCTTTTAAAATCTGCAAACAAATGACATTGCTATAAACTTTTACGCATTTGAACCTTCTTTGTTCCTTCTTAGCCCTTTATGTCGAGGCCGCGGTATCTCTTACAACATCCCGCAGCCCTGACGGGCGTCGGCCCTTGCCGGCCCCTCCCATGTTGCTGACATCTCTTTGAGGCGCGCGAGGAACACGAACGCGCCGTCGACACGGCCTGTCGTCGTCATAAGACAGACGGACGGCGAGCTAGCCCGTTACTCACCGTCCACAGGCCTGCGTCTACGGTGGCCGGAAGCCGTCAAGTGGCCCCCGACGCCCGGAGCGTGAGGTTCTCTCCCTCTCACGTTCCGCCACCTCCTTTGCTAGCATCACTACTGTGCAGAAGGAGGCGACGGGGTTCCATTCCCTCTCGCCCCGGACTATGGCTTGCAGGCGGGCCGGACGCGAGAGGTCGCTACGAGAACACGGCGGGGCTCCGCCAAAGCGGGGCAGACCTCCACCGTGTCCTCCGGACGATCCTCGCAATGGTGACATCCGGGCGTATCCTCCCGCCCCACAATACAGCTGCAGTAATATGACAGTATGACATCCAGAGGAGAGATCGTGAGGAAAAAATTGAACTAATTTTTGCCGATCACTATTCATCAGTTCATATTTTTCGACGCAAAATAATGTAACACGATTAAACGAATACTCATAATTCGAAGCTATCAGTTATTTTATTTTATTAAGTGGTACTGCTTCCGTTGGACATTCTCAAAAGCGATCTAGCCCATCCTTAGCTTGCAGTTGCTATAGTAACTAGCAGCTGTATTTCACCATTTTATGTCAATGAAAAGAGAGATATTTTGAGATTTTATTGTGCTTTTTTTTAGTTCACGCAACTTCTAGGAAATTATTAAACACTAAATAAGTTATGTATGATTGTTTGAATACTACGAGTCAGTGTGGGAATCCTATACTTGCTAGAGGCAGTGATATATTTGTACGTTGAAGGTAGGAGCGCGGAGATAATGAAACGAGTGTCGTCTTTGATAGCTAGTATTACTGATTTGCGGAAAGGGTTACACTGACACATTGACACCGTATAACTATGCGTGCGTGCACGCATACACATCAGGCAGTCATTAAGCCATCTCCTTTGATGTGATTTTAGAGTAAAAGAAATCCCTTGTAAAAAAAGCCAAGCCGTGCAACTCAGTTCTTTTACTGTAAAAACTAGTGAGATCCATGTAAATTAAAACCTTTGATGTTTTAAATAAATTGATTGACTTGGCCATCGCATCGCATTCGCCAATGTTAAACTGGCCGCCATTGTAATAGATGGCCAAGTCAATCTATTTATTTCAAACATCATTGGTAGGAACTGAATATATTTACTGACTTCTGACTGGTCTGGTCTTCTTTAGTCAGTCAGTGAGTGTGACAACACGAAAGAAATATAAAAAAAAAAAACTTTATTTCGTATAATTTTGGCTTAAATTACATGTCGAGGAGTCTTCATTTAGACATAGAAAATGCTTGTAGTTGAAGGCTGAATTTTTGTTCTGCAAATACAGGGTGTAAATTAACCCTTCACACATACGTCAACCAAGCATTCTGCACATCAACCTAAGTACCCGTACGCAATTTTTTTTGCTGGGAAACGACTTTTTTTCACGGCGTGCGCCCTATACAGTGTGATTCTTTATAATGTGCACATATCGAAATGGGGGAATCTATGCTTAATTTTATCGACGGAAAAATTATTTAAAAAAATCTAAATATTTTTTAATATTTTATATGGAATTTTTAAAAATTTTGTCTGCTACTGTGACCCCAGTGTAAACAAAACGGTGTAACTTTTAAACTAAATTATCTATCGCGATGAAACAAACTCCATAATGATTGGAAGCAATTAGGCGTCCTCGTAAAATGAAAATTGTGGAAAAAAACTACCCTCAATTGAAAATAAACACGTTTTTTGATCAAAAAAACTTTTTTTTTTCATAACTTTTTAAATAAAATTGTTTCATCGCGATAGATAATTTAGTTTAAAAGTTACACCGTTTTGTTTACATTGGGGTCACAACAGCGGACAACATTTTTGAAAATTCCATAAAAAATATTAAAAAATATTTAAATATTTTTAAATATTTTTTCCATCGATAAAATTAAGCATAGATTCCCTCATTTCGATATGTGCACATTATAAAGAATCACACTGTATAGGCTCTTAGGCTTAGCCTACCTTACCAACTGAGCATTTCTTATAACTAATAAACTATGTATTAAAATAACACTACGTACAAAATAATAATAAAAAGTTCAAACTCCTGTTAAAATACTTATAGCAATTTTTCGCGTCCCACTAACACTTACTGACAAGCACTACGATTAGTACCAATCTTATTACAGGCTAACGCTCGACTTTCCTAAACCCATTCATAATTTTACGCACACAGCGTCACATCGGTGCATATTTACGTGGCTATGAACCGCACACATACATAGATTTCCGCAATTTTAACGCCGCAGCTCCTGTGAGTGTAGCTGGGCAGTGGGCTGTGATTGGCTGCAACAACATAAGCCAATCTATAGCCCGCGAAGTTCAAAACTTACGTTTTTTTTGCAATTTGCAGGCCAGTGCTATGTTGTATGTTGAATAAAATATGACTACATACGCCTTAAAACCGCGAATCATATTTTAATGAACATACAAACTAGCACTGGCCTGCAAATTGCATAAGAAAATATTAAATTTACGCCTCGCGAGCTGCGGGCTTCCGGCTTCCGTGCACAGAGCGCAGCACCTGTTTAGTTCGATGTTCTTAATGTTGTCAACTTGGGATTCCATTGAGTGATTTCGTGTAATCCTGCAAAATTTGTTGACCGCTGTTGTGAACAAACCCGATATGAAAATGATGCAATTTTATTTGGTAGTATTTTTCTATTGACAAATTAGAAATTATCTAAAGAAGCCATTAATGTTTCGTTGTTGTGACAAGCAATTTATTGCGCGATTTTGTTTTGAAACCGAAAACGTGTTTGAAATAAATGGATTGACTTGACCATCGCATCGCATTCGCCAATGTTAAACTGGCCGCCATTGTAATAGATGGCCAAGTCAATCCATTTATTTCAAACATCATTGGTAGGAACTGAATATATTAACTGACTTCTGACTGGTCTGGTCTTCTTTAGTCAGTCAGTGAGTGTGACAACACGAAAGAACTATAAAAAAAAAAAACTTTATTTCGTATAATTTTGGCTTAAATTACATGTCGAGGAGTCTTCATTTAGACAGAGAAAATGCTTGTAGTTGAAGGCTGAATTTTTGTTCTGCAAATACAGGGTGTAAATTAACCCTTCACACATACGTCAACCAAGCATTCTGCACATCAACCTAAGTACCCGTACGCAATTTTTTTTGCTGGGAAACGACTTTTTTTTGGGGTCAAACTTCACATTTTACGGTAAAACTCAATGTCGCACGCTTAAAACATTGTGCTAGTGGATACTTTGAATAGTAACCGCGTCATAGGGGTAATTTAAGTAAAGTTATAACCTGAAAATACAATATTTACAAAAACAGCTGTGCAAAATTTAGAACTTTGACCCCCAATATCTCCGTAACTAGGGGGTTCCCAGGTCTAGAACCAAAAAATGATCGCAGTGGTGAGGAGAACAAATGCCTTTCGTTTGTGTTAAGGGTACTTTTACACCCTTTATAAAAGAGCACTGTTAAAATCTATGGTTGTTTTAATTTTATCTGGAGTTATTTTACCTTTTAGTTTTGCCAAAGAAAGAAAGTTGGTATAGTGGTCTGTAGTAGTAGTGCGTAAGATAGCTATTAATGCAGATATATTTTTCGGATTAATTTTAAGCATAAAATGATCAAGACAATTCATTTCCCTAGGTAGTGTAAGCCCGGCCAGAATTCATTTATTCAATAACGTTAACTGTACGTTTTCGGTTTCAAAACAAAATCGCGCAATAAATTGCTTGTCACAACAACGAAACATTAATGGCTTCTTTAGATAATTTCTAATTTGTCAATAGAAAAATACTACCAAATAAAATTGCATCATTTTCATATCGGGTTTGTTCACAACAGCGGTCAACAAATTTTGCAGGATTACACGAAATCACTCAATGGAATCCCAAGTTGACAACATTAAGAACATCGAACTAAACAGGTGCTGCGCTCTGTGCACGGAAGCCGGAAGCCCGCAGCTCGCGAAGCGTAAATTTAATATTTTCTTATGCAATTTGCAGGCCAGTGCTAGTTTGTATGTTCATTAAAATATGATTCGCGGTTTTAAGGCGTATGTAGTCATATTTTATTCAACATACAACATAGCACTGGCCTGCAAATTGCAAAAAAAACGTAAGTTTTGAACTTCGCGGGCTATAGATTGGCTTATGTTGTTGCAGCCAATCACAGCCCACTGCCCAGCTACACTCACAGGAGCTGCGGCGTTAAAATTGCGGAAATCTATGTATGTGTGCGGTTCATAGCCACGTAAATATGCACCGATGTGACGCTGTGTGCGTAAAATTATGAATGGGTTTAGGAAAGTCGAGCGTTAGCCTGTAATAAGATTGGTACTAATCGTAGTGCTTGTCAGTAAGTGTTAGTGGGACGCGAAAAATTGCTATAAGTATTTTAACAGGAGTTTGAACTTTTTATTATTATTTTGTACGTAGTGTTATTTTAATACATAGTTTATTAGTTATAAGAAATGCTCAGTTGGTAAGGTAGGCTAAGCCTAAGAGCCTATATAGGGCGCACGCCCCTGCACCAAACACAATGTTATTTAATACCGTTGTTACACAATGTTGTTAATAATAAGATGCGTGTAAGAGCTTAACTTCTGTAACTTTATATTTTAATGATTTTTTACATATGCGACGACTCCGTCATGTTTATTAGAAAGATTTGTGGTATAATTAAATGTCAAGTTGTGGTAGAGGTTTATTTAAATTTACTTTGATTAGTTATAATTCTTAAACTACTGCTTCAAATAGAATGAAATTTAAAATATACCGTGTTTATACAATGCCTAATTGGTTACTAAAAATCGGGCTTCTAGTTTTATCCACAACGAAGTTATACTTATAAAAAAAAATGGCCGAAAATGGCCTGAACTGGTTCGAGAAAAAGATGGTACGGCCGTGCCGCTTTATTGCTCGGCTTGGCGGTGGCACTGCCGTGCCCCCAGATAAGATGTGGGTGGCGCTAGTTTCGCTGCTGTTAGCGCCTTAAGGCTAGAAAATGGAAAATTTGCACTCGTATTCCTCTAACGACGTAATACGCATCCAATAAGGAAGGATTTTTCAAAATTCAACCCTCAGGGGACTGAAATAGGGGATAAAAGTTTATTTTGTGAAAAATCATAATTTTTGTAGGTTAACCGACGTCCACGCGGGCGAAGCCCACTAAGCCTACTAGTAAACAAAGATTAAAGATAAACCATTTGAACCACCCCTTTTTCCAAGATGGCGACCGTGGAACAAGGTTGCAACCCCTCAAACTTGAATTTAACTTTAAACTGACACCTTGCTATCTAAAAAATAAAATTCCTCTAACAAATGCACGCTAAATATAACATTTCAATAGACTACTAAGTAAATTTATGGGAATCGTGCAAAAGTTGTACGACAATAGCAAGTAAGTAATAGCTGTGTCCGCGGCTTTCGTTGCGTGTTTGTGTGGTACCGAGCTGAGCCGAGTGTGTGTCTGGCAGGCACTACTACAACGGCTCGGGGCGCGAGCGTCGCCTGGCGCGCGCCGCCGTGCGCGTGGGCCACTACTGCAGCGCGCACTACGACCGCGACTGGCATCGCTCTCTCATCGTCAAGGTGCTCGACGCCGACACCGTCAAGGTATCCTTCAATAACTATTTCTTACATTGTAATATGTAAAAAGTCGGAGGTCATTCCGTTATAATAATAGATAGGTGGAATTACTGGAGTCTCGTATGTGGCGACAGCGACATAGCAACACATGCGAGTTAAATGACATGTCCTACATCGTGCAATCAAAGTTATCCGCGGCATTAGCACGTATAGGAAATCCCGATTTACATTTATGTCGGTTAGTTAGCTCACCAGACATAACACCCGTCTGGTCGGAGTATCCTCCCTTTTCTATGGGGGATCAGTTTACACCCTGTTCCTCATACCCCCGCACCGCGACCTCAACGTGACTGACGCTGTGTATTTATGGGAGATTAACGAAAGTATATAGGTAACGTAGCGCTCGAAGGCCTTCTCTGGCGCGGCCTAAGTAGTGCGGCGGACGTTCCAGGTGCGGCACGTGGACTACGGCACGGTGGAGACGGCGCGCGTGTGCGGCCTGCGCCCGCTGCTGCGGCGCTGGGCCGCGCTGCCGGCGCAGGCCGTGCGCGCGCGCCTGGCCTGCGCGCGGCCCGCGGGCGCGGCGCGGCGCTGGCCGCACGCCGCCTGCACGCACTTCCTGCAGCTCGTCACCGACCTCGAGCTCTACGCCAACCTCGTCAACGTCGACCTAAGGGTGAGCGAGCCTTGCTACATACGTCGACATTCAAATCGTTCATTTCTTTATATTAACTGTCGTCTCATTGTCTATCCCTTTCCTAATTAATATGTAACGAGTTCGCCGTTTCTGCTGTGTGTATACAGACTTGATATGAGAGAGGGGCATTCAATTACACCACGTATACTATACCTACTATATATGTTTAGTATTAATTCGATACAGTACAATAATTAAAAGCACCAAAAATGAGGTATTTTTTTTCAAATAAACTAAATAGCTTACAAATCAGAGTAAAACGCAAACACCCATCATAAATAAATTTAACTGACCTTAATACCTAGCGCGCCACAAAGCGGTCGGGCGGCGCAACACAGTGACCTATTTCTATTTCTTTTACGCGCGGGATGTTTCGCTATGATTGTCACTGTCGTAGTGAAAGTGCACGTGTGTGTATTTATTTTGTTTCCTTGTTTGCATTGCCATCTTTTAGCGAAAAGATACATCGTGTTCAAACGGGGCAAAAACTTAAAAAATCATTTGCGACTAAACTGCTGCTCCTATTTAATTGATATTTGGTACAGAGCTTGAAAATGGTACCTAGTTTATGCTGTTTAAAGGAAAGCCTCTCTGTCGTATCAATGTATATATACATGTTAAAGCACCCAGTCAAGTTTAGGGAACCCAGTTTTACATATAGTCCTCCTTCGTACAGCAAGAAGTGGTGGAGACGCTGCTGATAGACACGCGCGGCGCCCGCGACGTGTGCGTGAGCGCGGCGCTGGTGCGCGCCGGGCTGGCGGACGGGCGGCGGGACTCCGCGCTGGATGTGAGTGAGCCCGGCAGTGACGTCAGCGCGTCGGCGTCCGAGCTGGTGGGCTGCGGGCCGCGCCGCCTGGCCACGTGGGACGCCGACACGCAGCGCGCGCGGGGCGGCTGCGCGCGCCTGCAGCGCCGCTGCGACCTGCTGGAGCGGCTGCAGCGGCAGCGCCCACACGAGCCGGTCGCGCCGATACCGGTCGCACACGAGCCGGTCGCGCCGGTACCGGTCGCACACGAGCCGGTCGCGCCGATACCGGTCGCACACGAGCCGGTCGCGCCGGTACCGGTCGCACACGAGCCGGTCGCGCCGATACCGGTCGCACACGAGCCGGTCGCGCCGATACCGGTCGCACACGAGCCGGTCGCGCCGATACCGGTCGCACACGAGCCGGTCGCGTCGTTGCCGGTCTCACACGAGCCGGTCCGACAGATTTCTGTGCCGCAACATCACTCTCCTATCACAAACCCCATACTGCGCCGTCGACTGGCACTAACTGAAAAATATTTAGAGTAACTTAGAAACCGCACGTTCGCGACATTTATTGTTATTGTTTCTTTGCCTCACAACCTCACGAGACAAAGCTATGTAACGTTATGTTACGGTGCAGCTTCGAAAATATATTTGCGTTAGTTGACAGCGGTGCTTTGTTTATATTATAGAAATCATTTATCGCTTAAAATATGAGTTAGAGACACATATACGATTATTTTTTTTTTAAATTTTATATAAGGTAGCTACGGCTGACAGTACGTTAACTTAAAACTACGACTCAGTCATAAATAAATATGTCACCTGACCCAAAATATTTACAACCACATTAAAAAAAAGTTTGTTTTTGGGATAAACTGTGTGAATACAGTGCAAACTCTTTATAACGTTAGTCTTTATGCGATAAACTCCTTATAACGTGAGCACAATTTCGTTAGTTTATCTTAAAATCCACAAAAGATTTTGTTCACGGATATATATAATCCCGTACCAAACTGTCAACATCAAACTTTGTTTTTTATTGTCTACATTTATCATATTAACTTGTACAAAAGTTCTTTTTGTAAACTAAATCAAAACATTTTATAAAATTAAAAATAACCTCAAAACCAGGCAAGTAGGTATTGTAGGGAAACCTCTACGATGCGAAGTCAGTCGAACTGTCAAATCAACTGACAGATCTAACAGAACGACTTTTGAACTGGTTGAAACGACTTGTGAACGCCATGTATAGTGAGTAAAACAATATTCATACTTTTATACTTTAAATTAAATTCCTTCTACATAAATCAAACCCCAGCCGCATAATGTCGTAAAAAATTATGAAAATAATTACTATAACATTTTGATCTTGAAACTCGAGAATTCTTGGTACGAGTTTCGGTCATTGTCTTTTAATAAACTCTTTATAGTGCAGCGACCATTCACTATTACGAAGAAATGTGTTCATATTTAGACAGAGTAAATATTCATTATCGGTATTATTGTTTAGGTGCTAATTAAACAGGCTTCTTTTTAATAGCATTATTCGCCTCTAAAAATCTACATTACATTATAAATTACTAAGTCAGCAAGTATTAGTAATTAGTAAGCAGCAGTTTGCTGAGTTAGCTACTAGTTAACTTCTATCTGAGCCACTCTAAATATAATTCAACATGATGGTTATTTTTAGCATCTAAATTTGTAACATGCATTTAAGCAGTAAACTTCTAAATTATTAATATTTGGCATCAGAAAACATTGCATAGCTTCTAATTTTTTTTACTCAGTATGTCTAACATGTAACTCATCGCCAATTAATTCATCTCCAAATGTTTCTAAAATTGGCATTAAATAGTAAATAATGGCCACTAATAGTACGTAGAAACTACTGTCGAGTCATCGAAAGGCTTAAATATCCAGTGTGTCAAATGTCCTAAAGATCGATATTTATTTACACGTTGTGCTACAACAGTTATCGACAGAATAGCTTCAAAACTTTATTTTTATCGGGTATTAGACAAATGTCAAAACATTTCTGTTTCGCTGCCGCCGCAACGCTCGTTTCGCTCGAATCGCGCGCGTGTGGTCACAGTTTTAACCAAACCTATATCCCTCAGTTTACAATGACGAATCATACAATCTGCCTGTGACTAGTTAATTAGACAATGATAAAAACATTTCTGTAACTAATAGATATTTTTAACGTAAATAAATAATCTAAAGTGTATTAAAAGTTGACAATTTAAACATGGGAATAACAATTTTAGGTATTTTCATTTTTGACATTCAAATAATTGCAATACGAACGCGCAAACGGCAAAAACAAATGCACGTAACTAACTCGTCAGTAAATGAATCGAATGGCGCTCTCTGATTGGTGCAAATGGTCGGTTGCTGTCGTCTCACGCGTTCGCAACAAATTTAATAGTTGAAATTTTCACAATAAAATGTTACATGATAAGTCAAAAAATAGTATAAATCATATGGTCTATGTTTAAATTGTATTTTTTGAGGACGTAATGTTGAAGCTATAAAACGTAAAATGGCGATGAGATATAAATTCCGTGGCTGAGTTAGTAAATTAAGTGGCCAAGAAGTACAAGTTACGATAATTGATAACCATAACTTGATGCTCTCTGCGGATTAGTTTATTAGAGGCTATCTTATTTTCCCGTGGCTTAGTTAGGCTTAGTAATTAGAAGTATGATCACGTGGCTAACAAAAAAAAATTGTGCCTTGACTTATTATTTCCCTTATTGTTTATGTTATTTTAGCAGCAGGTTACAAAACATACGAGACTAACAAGATACGCCGTCTTGCTTTTGTTATTGTTATTGCCTTGAACACATGCATCATTAGCTTGGTTTGCTTAGAAATGATGGTCTCGAACTAAACTCACCAGGAGATACCTATCGTATTATCAGTCGTAAACCAACTTTCAAACTGTTAACATGGCCAATAGACAATAAGAAACAAAATCAATATTAAAATATATTGTGAATTTGGTTGGTTTCTTTCTTCACTCCTTATAACCAATAACTTTCTATAGCGACAAAAATATGCTCGATCGGCGGTCCCTTGAGTTTCGTTGTAAAGAGTTTACACTGTACTTATTATGCATTCAATAAGAAGCTATTATTTTTAAATTACGCACGGCTTCTCACAGGTGTAATTTACTAAGAAAAAGTGGACAAGACTTATGAATAAGAATGGGCAAGACTCCTAAAAAGACTTTAATTGTTTGATTTAGGGTTTCGATACTTGAAACTGATGTTGAAATGATCAGATCCCTTAACGGGTAGGGGGAGTTCATAGGGGAAAGTACCTACACAAATTCTCGCAAACGAAGTCGCGGGCACAGTGCTGGTATATTTTAGGTTGGTATACTTACTGGAAAACTCATGTTTTGTTGAGGAAAGCACCATGGAACTCTGGCCGTTAGACTAATATAGAGGTCAATATATCTCTCAAATAGTAGCTGACTTCACTACATTCGAACACCAGTCCCTAAGTCGCCGGACAACAGGCATGGAGCCACTTAATATGAATAATTCCCACTAGCTCTACTGAACAGTCCTACGGTAGAACTAGTGGGAATTATTTGTCCCAGTACTCCCACGATTCAAGGTGGTACAAAATAGTAGCACTAGTGCAAACATGCACCACCAGATCTACCGGTTCTTTCAGAAAATTCTACTTTAAAACGAATGGGATTTTTTTTTCTTATTGTACTACGTCTTTGCGTATGTCGTAGATTCACACTGCAAAACTTGGACTAATAGGAATTTTCCCCGCTTTATAATATAATAATAATAATAATATTCCACAACTATCACACAACGCCATCTAGTCCCAAGCTAAGCAGAGCTTGTGTTATGGGTACTAGACAACTGATAAACATACTTATATATTTCTAAATACATACATATTATAGATAAATTACACCCAGACACAGAACAAATGATCGTGCTCATCACACAAACATTTGTCCTGGGTGGGAATCGAACCCACGACCTCCGGCATCTAGACCAACAGGCCAGTCGAAGGCTTTGGATTTGCTAGTAGTATATTGTCACGAATAGCGTCAGGTGACAGTGCGAGTTTACACTCGACCATTACGTAGGAGGAAACAAGTAATTGCGCGGTCTGCATCGCGCACCGGATGAGAAACAAATACACTAGAAACTACCAGGAAGGCAGAAACGTGAAGTAGTAGTATCTTCATTGCACACTGGTGGTATTAAAAATGTATTTAGATTTGAAAATTAGATTCCTATTAATAATATACAATACCTTCATGTTCTTTCTAGTCAAATCTTCGAAAAAATACTGAAAATTGCAACGTTTTCAATTGGCCGTAGATCTGGTGTCCGGCGACTTAGGTACTAATCGCTAATGCTTTGAATTGGAGAACTTATTGAGAGCTATTATTAATACTAAAACCGATATATTTACCATGTTTAAATCGGGAACTCGTAACGAAAAGTAAACATAATAAATATCCCGTTTTCAGTATTAATAAACGTGTTAGTGACCATGTCATTTTAAAGTCTTATTGTGTGCTATTATTTGAGATATATATTTTAATTGGTATAATTATTGGTTCTTCAAAAGACTTCTCTCTTTTTTCAAAAGACCATCTCAGACACTGATCTGTATAGTTTGATGTGTGTATACCAACATTATGTCTGGACCTTAAAATAGACTATGACCTCCGAGTTTGTTTCGGTAGTTTCTTTTTGGAGTAGTCAGGTACTAAACACCGGCCCCAACTAGTTTTAAAAAAGTGACTTGTGAAAGTGTTTTTAAAAACCTATTTGCAAAATAAACATCATTTATCATTTAATTCTGTTAGACTTATGTCCATTTTCACCAAGACTCTTTGTAATGCCTGTGCGGTTATCTGATTCTAACGAAATAAGAAATAAAGTAGTTGTTCCGGGTATTTGTGTATGTTAGTTTAAATGTTCGTGAACGCACCCACGTTGCAGGAGAAATTCCTAGTGTGGGAAGGAGAAAATAGCCGTTAGAACTTTAGAGTCCGTTCACACATACCGGCTTGGAGAGGAAAGCAGATTTTTATCACGTTTAAAACAGAGTTTTTAATCATTTTAATAAGGTTTATTTTACATGTCACTTCTTTTATTATTAAGAATTCTTGAGAGCAAACCTATCGCGCCTAATGTAAAATAATAAGAGGAACCGACCGGCTGCCTCTGATGACGTACTCTTCCGCGGCCGACCGGCTCCGATTGCGTCCTCGCGCCGGTTTGTGCGAACGGACCTTTAGACGCGTGGTCATACAGTACTGGGTTAAATAAATAAAGTTAAAGTTATGCGCCTTGGAAATTAAGATCTATCCTCCTTACACGACAAAATAAATCTTGAATCGGCTACTTGACTACTGTTAAAAATTCACGAAAATGTTATAAACTCAAACTCAAACTCAAAGCATTTATTTCAATTAAACCTTTATAGGCACTTTTGAATGTCAGAAGAACAATTCATAAAAACAAAACTACGAGTGCAATACGTCATTCCGAAATCCACCACGCCGAACCACACGCCGCCGAATGCCCGCAACTACGAGCACACCGCTACAACGAATGCACGAGATGTTACGTTATCCATAGACGATAGACGTTATGTTATCTCAAAGAACTAACAGAATTAACACGATGTGTGAAAAAGTAATAATATCTATAATAAAATGGAGTAGTTACATGCTTTAATTAAGGTTTTGGTGGGTGCACTTTCTATCCTTGTCGAACGAAACGGCCATTTGTACCTACTACGTAACCGTGACGTTATTGTCACGTTGATATAGCGCTATCTTTGTCTAACATGTCATTTAAAATCAGTTAAAACTAAGATAGATAGATAGATAGATTCATTTATTTGCCTGAAATATGGTATTTTACAGATTTTATCACACTTAAGTACACAAAGCCATAAGCCATTTTCTGATCGATTTTATTACTTTTTTTTAAACTAAAATCCGACAACGACAAAAAGAAACGACGCTGAAAAAGTATGAAACAAGATTTTCAGAGATGCTGAAACAGAAAAGCCGCACTCACACGTTTATAGGTACCAACCTGAACACTAATAACGTGTCTGCGGCTTTTAGCTTTTTTCACACATCGTGTTATTTCGTTAGGGGTCGTTCAAGTATTACGTAAGCACTATAGAGGGCGGGGCGGGGGGGGGGGGTCTTTGCTTGCTTATTTTAGATGACGTAACTCGAAAGTATCGCTCGCTCGTCTCGCGCGCGTTTGGTCACAGATTCATTCATTCATTCATCATTCATTCAGTCATTTATGAAACGATTTTCAAAATTCTTTTTTTATTCCTTAAAATATACTCCCAAGGTCGTAACATTGTCCCCATATCAGGATCTGATCGTGGAATCTTAGGGCGAGGGCAAATTTAAAAATTTAATAGTTCCTATTAAATTTAAGGGTTACCTCGCCCTCGGTTTTACGTGTTTAGTGCTTTTTATAAAATTATTCAAGTATTCGCATCTGGCAGTCATCAAGTAGCCAATTGCAATAATGTTGCAGTAGATTCAATGTTCTGACAAATGAGCCTCGGCGCGTATCTTAAATCGTAGGTATTCAAAATGATCTTAATCCTGTGTAGATGGATTTACTATTTGTAAGTTGCTTACGTCACACTACATAGTAGTAGATATATTGCTTTTTGTAAAAATAGCTGCGCTCGAACCTCGGGGAAGGGTTCGGTTCAACCGGTACACGACGAGCGTCGGCCGCGTCCTCGAGATTCGCGCACAGTCACCTCTCCCGCTCACGTCCCTCGCCCTCTCGCTCTTGCAGAAGGGGGAGCCCTACATGTACCCGAGGTTCGACGCGCTCGAGGGCGGGGACACGCCCTCACTGGGCGAGATACAGACCTACCTGCGCGACGGCATCGCGCTCGACTGCGTGGAGGCCTATCGCCGCCACGTGCCGCCGCTCTTGCCGCCCGAGCCCGCGCCGCGCGCGCCCACGTACCCGCACCGGCTGCACCTGCCGCAGCAGCCCGGCCTGCCGCACCAGCCCGACCTCCCGTACCAGCCCGGGCTCCCACTCGGGCCCATCCAGCCGCACCAGCCCTACCACCCGCCCCCCGCCGCGCCGCCCCCCACTTCTTCCGACTCCGACTCGGACGCCACGCTACACGACTTCTACATCACCGCGCCACCCTCCCCGCCGCCCGCGCCCTCTCCGCCCCCCGCGCCCTCCCCGCCCCCGCCCCGCTCGGCCAGCCCCGAGCTGACCACGCGCATCCCGCTGTTGCTGCCGACGCCCGAGCCGCGTGCGGCTGCGTCTCCTAGCCGGCCTGTGTCTCCTAGCCCGCCTGTCGAGTCTCCGAGCCCTGCCGAGGACTCCCGACCCTCATCGAGTCTTCCCCCCGCCCCGCACCCTCCGCTTCCGCGTCCTTGTTTCCCGCTGCCGTGTGTCGCGGTAGCGGTGCCAGCGCCCACAGTGAACCCGTTCGCGCCGCCCTTCCAACCGGCTCTGCCGGGGCTGGGCCCGTGGCAGTGGATGCCGGCGCTGAGCCGGGCCGAGTGCGACACGTACCGCATGCTGACGCAGGTGAACCCGGCGGCGGCGCACTGGTACCTGGTGGGCGCGATGGGCGCGGCGCGGCCGGTGCAGCCGGTGCAGCCGCCGCCCGGCTTCCACTGACTGCCGCGCCCCGCATTCACTTGTGCCTTGCTTACGTTTCAACGAGCCTACCTCTTAATGAATAGATCTTGACAGCTGCTGCCAAAAGCATTTTTACTCGTTTTTTTACATTAGAAATAAGGAAAGTTTGACTTTAGATTTAAGATTACTTCGATTTGATCAATACAATCGTTCATTATTGTTATTGTTTAGTGCTATTTTTCTTCTCGACTTATATTTTTCATAAACTCATTTGTCGATATGATTTTTTGACATCCAGATAAAATTTACGATTTTTTTTATTATTAATATTCTTTTGTGTCTTCGTAGTCTAGTCAACAAGTGCTCTTTAGGTCAATATTTTTTCTCGGACTTCTAAAAGTATGAACGAGGTGTCACTCGATTCGGAATAGCGCGGAGTAGCGCATAAATGAAAATTCCAAAAGTTACAGAGAATTAACTGAAACAAAGAAATTTGGGCTTTTGCTAATATCTCTAAAACAGGTTGCCATTTTTCAAATTTGAAAAAAGAATCATAAAGAAGAGTAAATTTCGTATTGAGAAAGTCTTAACTTCAGGAGTTGTAGCACCAGTATTTATAACTTTCCCAGAAGGTTAAAAGTACAGCCAAACACGGGGATACAAGTTTACATAAGCTTCGGCGATTTCTAACTTTTACAAAATTAAAAAAAAAATCGAAACTGTTTCAGAGATATTTGTACAGTTAGTTGTTTATAAATAAGTCTAATTTGCAAAAAAATACCTACTCGGTATTCTGAATTAAAGAGCACTTGTTGACTTGACTATCCATAATTCTGTCGTTGGTTTTAAAGGTGCTCAAAAGTCACAATTCATTAATAATCTGTATTTAAGTCCTTACATGTATGACCACGACAGTGACGTTAAGTTTTTGTATGAAACATTTACTGTTCTTTCACTGTTAGTTTACTTCTGATAGAAATCGCTGTCAAAATGACAATGATATGTATTCCATTCTAGGTTGTTGGTTTGCTGCTTTCAGACGCAAACTAACTGTGAAAGGAATCTACGAGTAGCTATCCGTGTTCAAGGATTATGTGCCACCCGTCCAATCATTGTACTTGTCATCCTCAGATCAAATAAAAAGTATAGACGGAACTCTGCGAACAGCAAAGTGAGGCCAGTCAAACTACGCCTCGCATAAACGCTCACACGTCTCAGACCAAATAAAAAGTTTAGACCAAGGCGTAGTTTATGTTGTACGTGTGTGCGTGTATTGTGTATGTACACGGCGAGGCGTAGTTTGACCGGCCTCACTTTGCTGTTCGCAGAGTTCCGTCTTTACTTTTTACTTGTCGTTCCTATTTGCAAATATGTACTAGCTAACATTTTGTGGATGAAATGTTACACCAAAACATTTGACGGGCGGCCGCCACTCTTATTTTCCATTACTTATAATTAAGTATAATTATTATATGTTGATTTTTTCTGTGATAAAGAGGGAATCAAAATTTTCTTTGAATAAAAAGTACATATTTTCAAAATTAACGTTTTTTTTTTATTATCCCAGTTATTGTTTGGAACTACCGAATCCTCACATTCGCGGAACACAACACGAATTATCGACAACTTGAAGTAATATAATAATAATATATTTATTTTCGGATAACAAAGAATGAATTTTTAAATTATAAATTTTGACATTCTATTTTCATATATTACCTATTGACTTGTATTGTGCCCACTAAGCAAGCAGAAATCGCAGCAATATTGCTGAACGTCACAAGCGAGAGCACGTTAGTTACAAATTTAAACTTGCAAAGCCCCTGCAATGTGTGACCAATGTTGATGCAAAGCCCTAACGGCCACCCATTATATATACCCCGTAACTTACCCAGCCTTAATCTATAAAACTTTCAGTAACGTTCAAACGCAAAGTCACGGTAATATTACAGCTGAAATTTTCAATAAGTATCTAGGTAAAGTTTCAAAAACTTTTGAGTGTTACATTGTCATAACTTCACATTTAAAATTTATAAGTAAGTAAGGTCATTAACGTTGCATTGATGTTGCAAATGTAACTTACATGGACGTCGCAAATTTAATATTGCTATAATATTTCGTAAATTACTTTCAATTAACTTCCAAATAGCAAGCTGCAATAATGTTGCAAATGTAAATTATATGGACGTTGCAAATTTAATATTGCATTAATATTTCTTAAATAACTTTCAAGTAACTTGCAAATAGTAAGTTGCATTAATGTTGCAAATGTAAGTTTCCAGTTATATGCGTATAGTAAGTTGCTGCAAAGTTGTATTTAAAAGTTGTGTGTAAGTTTATCTAGATATATTGCATCAAAGTTTCACATGTAAGGTTCCAGTAACTTGAATTTTTGTTGTTGCAGCAATGTTGCAAATAAGTTTCATGAAGTTTCCTTAGCAAGCTACCAATAATGTTACTATTATAACATGCCATGAATTGCAGTTTGCTGCAGCTGAAAGAATACAAGGTTACATACAACACGAAGATCAATAATTGTAAAAATCCAGGAACTACCTGGCATTAGAGCATTATTTTGTAATATTAATCATATATTTTCGAAAGACAAAATAATGCTCTAATTCCAGGTAGTTTCTGGATTTTTGCAATGGACCTTCGTGTTGTATGTATATCCTTGTATCCTTTCAGCTGCAACAAGCTGCAATTCATGGCATGTTATAATCGTAACATTATTGGTAGCTTGTTAAGGAAACTTCCATGTAACTTATTATTAATAATCATACTAGGATATCAAACACATAAAAAACAGAACTAAAAAATAAACATTTAAAAACGAATAGTAAATACAAAAATTCAAATTATTTAGTAATGATTGGAAACAAATAATAATAGGTAATACAGTGCCCATACCATTTATTAAAAAAAAAAACAATTTATAATTATCCTTATCTTTATCCTCATTATCCTTATATTTATTATTGCAATAGAATTATTGATATTTATCCTATTTTTATAACCAACGTTGTAATTTGGCTTAAGACACAATGGTCACAAATGGTCCAGTTATATACACGAAAGGAATGTACGAGCAATGTACCGAATGTACGGTCAGCTGCATTAACTGGGTACCCCTCACGCATACAACTTCTTTGGGAAAGGGACATCTAGTTGATGCAGCTGTACTCACAACTGTACCTACCTCAAATTTAGAACAACTTCAGATCCAAATAGTTATATAAGAAACAAAGTGAGTAGCTAGCCTGATATCAGGCTGGTAGGTGCATTTTAAATCTGAACCAATTAGTAACTTCAGCAAGTGGATTATGCTACCAAAACATTTATTTTGGTTCAAAAAAAAAAACATGTATTCACTATGGAAACTATGTCATTTGTATTCAATAGGGAAACTATGTCAAATTCTAATGTTTCCATTCAGACTCTATTTGACATAGAAAAGAGGAGATTGGTGAGTACAATGATAGATGGGTATAGACTTTCATTGGAAACAGCAAAAAAGATACACCATTGAGAATGAGGGCTTATTCCGTTTATCCACCCTGAGACAGCCACCCTAAGCTGGATACTCGGAAAACGCGTGTCATCTATCCACCCCATCGTACTTGATTCGATAGTATGATGGGGTGGATAGATGGACAAGGGTTTTCTGAGTATCCAGCTTAGGGTGGCTGTTTCAGGGTGGTGATTAGTCCAATTCGCAATTCGTCCAAAATAAAAGGATATCCAAAAATAAACAAAGGAGGTCATTTATTTGAATGATTTTAATTATACCTACATAATTATAAACGATAAACGACAATACGAAACTAGTTGTACGTAACTATTAATTGATGGCTTCTAGATACTTATAATTACCTACTTATGTATAATTAAAATGCATACAAATAAATGACCTGCTAATCGCGAATTTGTTATTTTTCACCATTGGACCAATCACGCCTAAACGGTGGCAGCGTTTGATCAAAAGACTTATGAATAACATCATATTCAAACATATACTTATACATAACAAAAATACTTGAAAAAAATTACAATTGTATTTGGAATATAAAACAGCGACTAATTTTCGCGTTTCAGTCTCGTACCGGCGTGCTGGAACCACCCCATAACGTGACGCTCGAAGCTATCGTCAGTAATATTAGGGAATGTCTCCCTAACGGCAACTGTTAGAAAAGAGAAATGCCATAAGAATTTTATTTGAACAACAAAAGCATTTAAATTAAAACAATAATAACATTAATTTTTAAATTTGTATATACATAGAACCAAACTGGTTTCCTTCTCTCTCCTAAAATAGGTTCACAAGAGCCTCGGACGACAACTACTGGTATAGTATTATATAATGCTAAAAAATAAGGTAATAAATACTTACGTTTTATTGTAGTCATCAAATTCATTGATGACAGTTTGTAATTGTTCTTTTTTCCAGTCCATGAGCAGTATTGCCCTAGGTAATTAGAAATACTTTTTCTAAACATCGAGTGACACAGTCACGTTCTTTTGCTCCTCCGGTGTGTCTCAGCATGTCAAACTAAAATTACAAAACAATATTTAATCAATTATTATTATATGACAAAAATATTATTATCAGTATCTGTCTCTTTTGTGTAAGTATTAGTAGGTAGGTTATACTATAAATCACGTACCAATTCTCTCCGAATGCTCTCATTTTCGAGATTGTCTTCTAGGGTACGAAGCTGCGCAATTTCCATTAATGGGAGTTTTGGTAAGAGAGATTTTTGTGGCTCAAGTGACGGAACTGGTTTGTACTTGGCCAGAGTTATTTCCAATGATTCAACTTTGCGCATAGTATACATTACAAAATGTTTTATCTGTTTCATCTCCGATACAAGTTCATCTGCATTAATAAGAAATAAAAACATTTAGTACCTACTTAAGCACATAAATTGACGGAGTATTCCCGTTTGAGTACCTATTTTTTGAGCACCTATGCATTTATATATTATTATATAAATGCATGCATATTATTATATATATAAAATTATGCTTTAGGTAGATGAGTGGTTTACAAAATAAATTTCGGTTTGTAACTTGGTATTTTTACAAGAAACTGAAAAATAACCATTAATTTAGCGGGCGTTACTTCGTTATGAAATGAAATTAGGACTGGAGCAACCTCGCGAGGGGAAAGGAAAGAAAAAAGGGGCGACACGTGATTGAGTAAGTAGTACCTACCGCGTTCAGCGTGTAGGTATTGTATATTACCCAAAGGCGGCATAATAATGCCCAAAAAGCTGCTCGTCCGGTCAATTTCACTTGGAAACGAAAGAAAATGTAATCACTACGCTTGGACATTAGATTTGGAGGTTATTCAAAAGACAAGAAATCATTTCTTAGGTTCAATCAACTTAATTAAAAAGTTCTACTTGCTATGCCTACCTACAACTACTTACTACATAATTTTACTACCATTAATAATTTAGTACTTACCTCCATAGTTTACTAGCGTTTCTTTTCTTTACTCGTTCTCGAAAAACATTAATGGGATGGGAATGGGATATGGCCGTCTGGGGTGCTTTTAAGACATCCGGCAAAATTTTCGCCGGTTAAAACTTAAACTAGCGAGGGTTCTAAATTCTATTTGAATGGCAATTGTCAGTCCAGTGTTGTTATCTTAAAAATCTGGGTTGCCGTATGTCACATTCTGATTTGCCGTATTTTAGGGGAAAAAATACTAAAATGCCGTATATATTATTTATTTATTCCTCATTTATTTCTACTTCGCCGTATAAGTTTCTTATGGTATCTATTACATCAGTTTCATGTTTGTCCAGTGTGTACTTGTCTTTGCTACGCATTTTTTCACACATGTCGCGCGACACCTTAAACTTAGTACAGTTCCCTTGGTTTTGAATGAGTTGTCTTGCTAATAGAGTTTTATTTACAGTCGATGTTATTAGCTTATTTCGCATCTTGGTCTTCATATTGTTGACTTGACTAAATATTCTTTCACAATCTGCGTTACTGTGAGGAAGGCATAGAACATCTAAAGCAAACTTCGCTAGAGTTTTGCAGTCGGTTGTGCTATGGATCTTTTCCCAAAACTCGTGTGCTTTCCAGGTGCCGATGTCCAAGGTCGAAAATTTGTTGACATCAGGTAAAAGTCTCCACTCGTCATCGATTTTTTGTAGGTCATTTTCATTTTTGACTATACGTGGTAGTTTCTGGGTTAGTGGCAACATTGACGGAAAACTCTCTCTATTACTGTGGCGCACAGCCCTTTCAGGTGACAGATGTTTGAGGAGTGGAAGTATTTCATTGGAAAAATCATAACGCTTCCGAATTTCCTTGCAGCCTGTTACTAGGAAGTCGCGGCAACGAGAATAAAATTCAGCCAGGAGCACTTTTTGCTGCACGATATTGGTTTTTTGAACTTCTTGCATGATTTTAACACCTAAATACATTTGAGGTAGTAAAAATCGTGTATTTTCTGGGTCAATCAAGCATATTTCAGTTTGATTAACGTGGTCTCTAGTCATGTAACACTGCAATAGATCTTTGTAAAGCAGTTTCATACTATCGTCCAGTTCTATTAATCTAGAATCTGTTCCTTGGAAATACTCGTTCATCTTCACAAATTTGGGTAATATCCATTGTAGAAATAGGATGTAGAGTTTTACAAAGTCGTCGTTTAACTCACGATGGATCAGCTCAGCAGCGACGGTGCGTTCTTCTAGCCACTGGTAGCTAAAAAATAATTTCAGGCTCTCCCATTGCTCTAGCAGCCTATTTATTACTGATAACAGTGATAGCCATCTGGTTTGCGACGGGTGTAGTAATTTATGGATTTTTGTATTCATAAATTCTTGAAATTCAATGTATTCCGATTGTCTTTTGGCACTATGTTTGAAAAATGCGTACACATTTCTTGCTAAATCCTCACAACGTCTTGGAAGTTTTTTGCAAGCTTCATTGGCGCATAAATGCATAGAGTGACATATGCACTTAAATATTTGTATTCCTGGCAATTCGGCACGTAAACGACTGGCAACTGAGTTGTGAGGACCCATCATGACATTGCAGCCATCCGATGCAAAGCCGATTATATTATCTAATGGCACACCACGTTGAGTAAACGTTTCTATGATTGTTGTATATAGCGCTTCAGCTGTACATCCTCGTAAAGATGACGCCCCATCAGTTGTTTTTTTGTCATGCAAAGGCTCCAATTGCCATAAGCAAGCAATAACTTTTTTGCAATCTTTGTCGTAATATCTGACAAGGATGCATATTGTCTTAGTAGTGGAAACGTCTGTGGATTCATCGGCAAGTACGCTGAATTTTTGCTGTTTTAAAATATTTTCTAGGATTTCTTTCTGGCTTTCTCCTATGACATTTTTTACAGTTGCTGTACATTTGCCTCTTTTTATCGCCAAATCAGCTGCTATTTTAGAGTCTGGGAAACAAGATTTTAGTACCTCTGTTAAATGATCTATTGCCAGGAAAGAAATGTTGTGCTCGGCCACAAATGCAACGAGTTTTATTTCGGCTTCCACAACAAGGGTGTTGGTGTCCTTTTCACGCGGTTTAAAATAAGCACTTACAGATTTTGTAGACGACGAAGCGAGTGTCTTTTTTTTATGTTGATTATTTGCCACATGTCGTCGCAAAGTTGAAAGTTCACACGATAATTTAACGTCACATACGGTGCACTTTGCTCTATATAGATCACCATCAACAGGAGCAATCCAGTCTTTGAAAAAATCTTCACTCTCCCATTGTTGTCGATATTTTTGTTTTATGTATTTACCTTTTTTAGTCTTTTTTGGCGTAGATGGTCCTTCAGAATCACTCATTTTGCCAATTCAAACACAAATAAACACTAGTTAGAATTTATTTCTTAACGAAACCGTAACCAACGAACGAATGCGCTCGAGTATTTACTTTAGTTCAGTACTTTGTCTCAGTCATTTTAACCTAAGACGAAAGAGATGGCACGATGTGGCGATATGGACTCTGTTTTTAGTCGTTGGTCGGGATCTCCCCGGCTGTGAGTGGTACGTTTCGTTCGCTGCGCTATCGCTAATTAAAATACGTTTCGTTTCACTTACAGCCAGTTGCCGTATTTTTTGATACGGCATTGAAAGGCCTGCCGTATACCGTATTTTCTGAAAAAAATACGTGGATTACCGTATATTACGGCAATTGCCGTATCAATAACAACACTGATTGTCACAGAGCAACATATTTTTTTTTTATTAACACTCATCGACAAGTTACACTTTACGTACAGTTTGTTTTATTTATTTTTCATAATCAAAATTATTTTCTTTTTTAATGCTTTCCACACACGTTTCTCCATTCCACATTTGACATTGGCAGAATTGTCGACATCGGCACTATTGCGTTTATATAAAGGAAAAGAAATATATAATATTTGTAATATAAATTAATTAAATAAACCGTATACCCACATTACGACTTACAAAGGGTTCGCTGAACAGAGTCATAGATTTAACTGTCAAATTCAATTGACAGATAAGCTTGAATTCTTATTTTTTTTAATGTTATGTTCTTTTCACACTTATTACATTACTAACATAATCGTTCATATATAAACAGATGTACAGACGCCAGCAATCAAGTTACCCCAATGTGTCAAATTTTCCCAATTGATTAAGAACCTTATTCTGTTTGACATAAAGTTGAAAAACGATCAAAGAAATTTGACACATTGGGGTAACTTGATCTGACAAACTTTTGAATTAAACAATGCTATTTATTTTTTTATCACAAAAGCTCCAATATTTTTTTTTCTAATAATAACTTCATCCATGATGATCCACAAATAAAATTCATGGAGACGATGAACTAAGTAGGTACTCTTATGAAATATTTGTTTCTAGGGCGCGAATCGAGCAAATAAAACAACAAACAGCTCAATGTCAAAGTCAATCTGACAGCGGGATAAAATTTGTTGAAAAAGGTCGCTAAAATTTATCCTAGTCAGGCGAAAACTTAAACCGATTACCAGCGGACGACCGTGAACGGGGCAGATTAAATTTTAGTCAGTTTAATTTTTCATTTCGAACGCTGTGTTTTTTTTCGCTTGAACGGTGTGTTTAACGTTTAGTCAGGTTAAAAATAATAACTAGGTGCGTTTAAGACAGCCGACGAAATTTTCACCGCTAAATTAAACTAGCGAGGGTTCGCTGAACGGAGTCATAGGTTTAACTGTCAAATTCAATTGACAGCTCGGCTTGTTATTAATGAAATTATTCTCATTTTTTTAAATGTTAAGTACTTTTCACACATATTACATTACTAAAATCGTTCGTTGATAGATGTACAAAGTTTTGAATTAAACATGTTATTAAATCACTATTTTTTATTACAAATAGCTCCAAGCTCAATAACTCAATAGTAGTTAATATAATAATATACCAGCCTGTTACTGTCCCACTGCAGGGCAAAGGCGCCGCCTCTTCTCATACAGAGAAGGCTCGAGCATTGATCACCACGCTTGCTCAAGGCGGATTGGCGATTTCAAACTTATATTAACCCTTATTCAAATAAAGGTATATATATTACCACATCGTATTTTTTTAAATAATGCACTCTAACTTTTAATTCGGTAACACTAAAGGTATAAATATCACATATTTATAATCTATAATAATTTGTTTATCTATTTTATTTCATTTGACAACCTGTCAACGTCATTTGTCACTGTAAGGTAATGTCAAAGTTGACTCAACGGAGTTTTTGGCGGGTGTTTTCAGAAATTTTAAAAGTTTGTTCAAGAAAAAATCTGGTAAGTACTTTTTCGACGCAAATTCCAAAACTATAACATATTTTGACTAATCTCACGTGTTAGCAGCTAGCGTTAATACGTTTAATTTAGGACAGCCATCATATTATTATCATTTTTATAAGTACAAACTCGGGTGCTAGTATAGGTACCTAGGTACCAACCTTACTTGGGATACCATCCTTTCAATGTTAGGTACCGCACCAAAAAACTTTTCCAGCAATTACAAATATATGATTCCAGCAATATTTTTAAGCTAACTTTACAGAACGATCACTTGTACGTTGTCAATAAATGAAAAAAAGTAATATTACAAATGACATTTTGATGCAATTTCACGAATTACCATTTCAGTAGCTTTCACCAGCAAGGTAGAGGCAAATATTAAATAATGATGTTTAAAGAGTAACGTTGCTGCAACATGTATTTAGGAACGTTACAATTAAATGGTTGTAGCAACGTTATAATTTAACGTTTTACAAAGTTAAGTGACTTAGGTTGTTGCAAAATGAAAATTATAACTTTCAATTGTAATATAATAGTTACATTATAAATATAAATTCCAATAAGTTTCGAAAATAAGGTCTTAGCTAATATTTGACAATTACCACAATATTATCGGTACATTTGTTTTGTAACTTCCAAATGCGTGATAAACAAACTTACTGAAACTTCTTGTAAGTTTCATGTTTAGTGGGTGTTCTTTTTATTATTATTATTTTTTTTAATTTGACATCTGGCATTATTGTATGTAGTAAATTTTGACATTAATTCATTAATGAATAACAATTGAGCATAAAAAAAACTTGGCATTTTATAAAAAAATCCCTATTTTTATATCAACTAATTTATTGAGGTTTTTTATTATTAGTGTTTAGATGACAAACTTATGCTTTCAATAATTATAATATTGTCACTGTTTAGAAGTTGGCCACTTTCGTAAATGATTTTAATATTTCTACACCGGCAACGGTAGTGTATGTGATACTGTTTTATATTAAGATCTTGTACCTACCATATACTCAGAAATAAATACTATTCTATTCTATTCTAAAGATTCATAATGGTTAGTAACAATTGGAACTTATAAACTATGTTAGTAGGCACAAAAATCAAAAATATCACAAAGACATATTCTAAAAAAAAAAAATTACTGAGATATAATTTGTTAGTAGTACAATAGCTTATAACTAGTGTTAGTAAAACAAGCTTAACTTACTCGCCCCCTGCCTGACCCATGAATCGATGTATCAATACTCACATGAACATTAATACATCGATTCAAGTCAAGTCTATTGGCTATCATACTTAAAACGCTGTTACGAGTAGCCCGCACTCTGCTCAGCATTGACGCGCACCGCTTGCGCAGAGTAGCGTAGAAGCAATCGATGCGCGCCTCTGCAAACACGACGCACTACAGTAGCGGGTCAGCCGCAACATTGTTCTAAGCGCGTTATTGTACTGTACTCGTAGGGCACTGTACGCTTTTTGAGTATAGACCGCCCACAGGCTGAAGGTGTAAAATGATGTACAAAAGGCTCTGAAGAGAGTGATTTTTACCTCATTCGTACATCGGGCAAACCTGCGAGCAATCATGTTTGCTCTCACGGACAGTGCCCTACGTTCACGTTCAATGTCCATGTCGTCCTTAAGATCCTCGGTAATTAGATGACCCAGGTATCTGAACTGAGATACCCTAGCCAACTCATCTCCATACAACTTAATAGGGAGAGAAGTACTTGATTAATGTGGACATCAAGCCTCATCGACTCAAGGTGAAGTTAATCGTCGAGAAGAACAGCATTTACATAGGTATACTTTGTCTGCTGTCCTGCAAATGTTTGAAAGAAAACCTTGAGGTCGTCAGCATAGAGCAAGACTTTCTAAAACATGACATGACGTCGTTTATAAATAATAGAGGTCCCAAAATCGAGCCTTGAAGTACACCAGAAGTCATGCCAATAGTGTGGCAGAGCCAGAAACCATGCAGCATGCAATGAAGATAATAAATACACACATCAAAAGTGTCTAGGGATCAACATATATTTTTGCAATAACTTTTCTCCTGATTGATATTAATTAAAATTTTCTTTAAGGATTCATCAAATAAAGTGTTTTCGTTTGTCACAGTAACGATAAACCAGGTCACCTTTGCATTAATAAAGAAATTTGCCATTTTCCTAATAAAGGGATTTTTGACATTTGAACCACTAACATTAAAGTTCGAAAAAAAGACTGAAATAACAGTTTTCTTTAAAATTTTATTGGGTAACTTAAACAATTAATAATCCGTGTTTCTACCGCGAACACTAACAACACAAGAACATCGGTTTGGCATACTCAAAATGAGTTCATCCAAATCACGCTGTGGAATGGCCGCCCATGTTCGTTGCAACAACAAAAAAAGGTCTTCTTGCGACTGGATACCCTCCATATTCGGCAGAGCTCTTCTCTGTAGCATATCCCATGCATGCTCAATCGGGTTCAAGTCTGGCGACTGAGCAGGCCAGGGCAGGACATTGATGTTAGCTGCGGCGAGAGTCTGTCTTACAACTCTTGCGGTGTGCGGTCGTGCATTATCATGCATTAACTGAAATAAGGGACCGATTTGCACTTGTAGAGGAACGATGACGTCTGATACAATCGTCTCAGCATAAATTTGAGCGTTGAGGTTGCCTCTGATCCAAATCAACTCAGTTCTTCCGCCGATCCAAATACCCGCCCATACCATGATGGTTCCACCACTATAAGGATGGACTTCCTGGCAGGATTTCAATCGCTGTTGGCGTCCAGGGGTTCTCCAGTGTCGTATACGTCTTGTATCCGGTCTCATACCAAAACGAGACTCATCAGAAAAGGACACGAAACGCCATTGTTCTTCTGCCCAATTTCTGTGTTCAAGAGCCCATTGATATCGAATCCTACGATTGTGCATTGCTATAGGTGGTACCCGTAGCGGTCTTCGGGAATGAAGGTTCACTTCATGCAAGCGGTTTCTGACTGTTTGGTCGCTAATTAAGTTCCCTGAAGAGTGATGAAGCCTCACGGCTAACATCATGGCGGTTATTGTTGGAGCTCTTCGAGTTAAGATTTGAATGTATCGGTCTTGTCTCCGTGTGGTGCAGCGATACCGTCCTCCATGGCGCTCAGCCACGGTACCAGTGCTTCGGTAACGTGTCCAAAGTCGACTGATAACACTCTGACTTGTATTCAGAGCTAAAGCCACAGTACCTTGCCGGGAACCAGCTTCTATCATTCCCACGGCTCTGAGCATTTCTTCCCTGCTTAAATGACGTCGCCGCTCCATAATAACGTTGGTTTTAATCAGTAGTAGGGAAACAGTAGCACTAATAATGTCTTCAATGCGTTGTATGTTTTTATAGGGAAAATATTGACAGCTGATTTTCATCTTTTACTCGAATTTGATTCACAGTTCCTGATTCAAATTATGAAATGCACCAAAAAGGATCCATATAAATTTATAAAATCATAAATTTATTACAAAGCCACATCTCAATCTCAAGAAATCCGCATAAAAATGCTTGATCCCTAGACACTTTTGATGTGTGTATGTCGGATCTGGTCCGGATGCGCAAGCGCACCCGTAGTGTATGTCACACACCTGTACACCACAGTGAGTAAACTTTTTACAGAGTCGTGGTGTTTTTAAGCTCAGCGAAGACCAAGGGCGGATCCAGAGGGAGGGGGGTCATGACCCCCTGGGCTGGATCCAGGACCTCGGTGGAACACTAATTAAAATTGTGAAAAAAAAATTATATTATATATTTTTACACAACTCCCCAAACAAAAAGAATGTTTTTAGGGTTCAGGGTGTGTATGTCTAAATGTCTATTTAATTTTGTCAGTTAATTTATTCCACCATAACTTCTAAACGCCTGAATCGATTTTGATACTATCGTTAAAATGTTTGCGTTATCTCGAGTGAAAAATCCACGTACGTTATCCCAACTATGTTGTATTCTGATTCCAGTCCAAAAAAAAATCCATTAGGTACCATCGAGTAGGGTATCAAAATGAAGGGTTTTAAAAGAGATTACAAAAATATATGACATTTATATGTTAAAAGAAATTCAAAGTCACAAAACCTATAAACAAACACAAAAGTTAAATCATCTGCGAAGAATTTTACGCAACCAACGAAATAACAAAGAAGAACATGAAACACAAAATCAAACTAAAAAGTTGAAAATAAAAAGAAGTAGTTAAAACACTAAAAAACCCGACAACGACAAAAAGAAACGACGCTGAAAAAGTATGAAATAAGATTTTCAGGATACCTACTGAAAAAGAAAAGCCGCAGTCACACCGTCACACCTTATTAAAGTGTTTATGTTGGTAGCGAGCGTAGACCTAGCCCAACTATAACTGTTACTATAAGAATAGCGCTGTCAAGACGCCATTTTGTCCAGCAATACTCGCGAACTTCATTACCAAAGCGTACGGTGAGCAGAAAAATCAATGAAGAAATAATACTCGGTTCAATTATTTATTGAACACTTTTTTGGTATTTCTAATTAATTTTACTCCACATTAGTTATACATGAGTAGGCTATGAAAAAAAGCATGTTAATAAAAATATTCTAATTATTATTTCAGTAATAATCAAATAGTATTTCCTCTACACTACTTCTACTTACACAACTCATATTGAGTTGAAATTCCACTCTTTTTTACTTTGTTTTTAATTAATTTTTGGTAAGTTTGTACGAACTTAACAAATATGAAAAAAACAAATTCAACAATGTATAACAAAAATAATACAATGAAGTCCAATATGTAACAGATATATAACACACTGCACACAGCGTTGCTAACGACACACTGCAGTGTTTCCACTTTAAGGATTTCGTTTCCCCACAATTGAGATTTCCCCTTCTCAGGACATTTTTCCCCTCAAAAAGTATTCTGCTGTAACAATGTTACACGATATATAATTTCATATAAATTAACTTTCTTTATTATTAAACATTTTTTAAAGTTTTTTTTTTCAGTCAATTTATTTGCAATCAATTTTTTTCCTGTTCAAAAGTAGGTAGTTAATTAAAATCATTTATTTTTTATTTTTTTTGACTTTGGGAACTATCCATCTGTATTTTATTGTGTTTGCCAATGTCACTTGTTTCAGATATTTTTCATATATTTTTTTGTTACTCGTTTGCGTTACCAATTAAATAAATTTCGTTTTTTATTTGATAAAATTAACTCAGACATTGTATAAAAATAACAATGTATAATAGATGATTGCGCATGATCTTATTTCGAGTGTGAAACAGAGTTACTGAGAGCTTACTTCTCTATTTTTGTTTACGCGGCGTGGCTATCCCAAATATAAATAAATACGGAAGTCAAATTGCACAAAACACACATTTGACACTTGTGGTATCGATAGTACTATAATAATACAATGTACCCAATGATAAGTGTCCGTTGAGCAGATTTCGGACCTTTACCCATGATTTACCTCGATTTCCCCTTTTCATCTCTTTCCCCTTTTTCTTCCCTTCTGATCCCTAATTTCCCCTCAAAAGGGAAATTTCCCCTCATTGTAGAAACACGCACACTGGTAGCTTCTCAGTTGCGTTGCGTTGCAAAATGGTGATATATTTGGGTGACCAGTAGCACTAACTGTATATTAGTTCTTTTTTTTTAATGAATTTCTATAAATTATTATTTAATCCAAAATTGTTTATTTATGGAATCCAAGAAATTATATTTTATAAAAATGAATAATTAATTAATGTATGAATAAAAAAAACATAACATTTCTTATTTCATACTTTTTGCCGTCGTTTCTTTTTTTCGTTGTCGGGTTTTAGTTTTTATTTCGACCCATTGGGGTTATTTGGTTGACTTCAACTGTAAAGTTTCAAGGGTTAAAACTAGTTACGACTACAGCTGAAGTTCTTCTGAGAATCTAAAATACATAAGTACTTGATATATGAAGATATGAAGCAAGAGCTGGAAAATCTGAACCCTTGTTCAAGCGTTATTTGGTCGACACACAAAGTCAATATTGAAGAGGCAGCACCTAGTAGGCCGCAAGAGCGAGCGAAGCGATCTCGATTTTTTTTTTGACACCGTGCCCTGGAGTGGCTTTTTTAGGCAGGCAGAATTGTTTCGACCTATTCGAGTTGCTTGGTCGACTTCGACAATATAAAGTGCAAAGAGAGACTAGGCTGCTAGAGCGAGCGATGCGGGCTTTAGAAAAAAAATCAGCTAGCCTTGAATAAATTCAAAATAATTTTAATGATATAGAATATAATTTATATTTTTATATTTAATTTGAGATCAAAATGTTCATATGTTCAATGTTTTGCAACCTTGTCTTTGCATGATATTAAAATTACCTATTAAGACCTCGGTGCATGGGGCTCCTAACTAGTTCAGCCTCTGTCTATACCGGTCGATCATGCAAAACAGCAATAGGAGTGATAATCCAGAGAGGCAGAAAAAATCAGCCTTAATGTTAAAAAAAAAATCTTGCAAGGATCAAGGTACGAACCTTCCTCGTTGGTGTAAAGAAAATGTGCAAGTTTCTAGCGTCAGTTAAAGTAATCACAGCCTCATTTTCAGCCTGTTAAATATTTTAGTTTACTACTAACTAATTGCAATCGCGGAATCGTTTTTTTTAAAGTTGCAAAAGAAAGTCGGCCGCCAATCAGTCACACCGGCCCATCGTGCGTCCGGCCCATCGGGCATTCGCCCGTGGAGGACGAATTTTACTATACAGTTAGTGGCGTTTACCACCACGGTGGTAAGCTCGAAGGAGACGAATAGGAATAAAACATGATTCTGGTATCCTGGTAGTTTGTAAATAAAATCTTTTGTAATGTATTACTAGTCTTCAGATAATAAAAACTAAAGTAATGAAAATCCTAAATAAGCACTAAAATATTAATTTAACCACGAGAATGCATGTTTTTAAAATTGAGTCGCCCCTGTGGTGGCCAGCCGGTTATTTAAAAGTTGTTCACCACTGGTAGACAAGGTGCGGCGGGAGGTGGACACCGGGAAAATCTGCACTAACCGTATACTCCAACTCTTACAAATTCACCCCTAGACGGCCTGCTGACCTAGTGCTTTGTGAAAAAAAATCGATTCCTTTCATCCCGCGCGGTTTCGCGGCATTGCCTCGGGGATTATAATAGTACATTGTTATCCAAGGGGCGAAAATTACTTAAGTATGTGTAGTCCCGAGACGGGGTTTGCCGCCCGTAACGTAGCGAGGGCGCTAATAGTTCGAGGGACAAAATAAGTAATTTACCCGAGGTAAACACTGCTTTTCATTACGAATACGAGGAAAATACGAACATCACTACATAGTATAAAACAAAGTCGCTTTCTCTGTCCCTATATATCCTTATGTATGCTTAAATCTTTGAAACTACGCAACGGATTTCGATGCGATTTTTTTTAATAAATAAGTAGAGTGATTCAAGAGGAAGGTTTTCATGGGGTTCATTTGAATATTAAATTATGAAATGAAAATAGAATGGACCCCGCCTGCTTCCAAGTTTTGCTTAATTTAAAATGTGCTTATTTTTTGCTTTTCAGTGTTTTCAGTCGGGTTTTTTAGTTTTTTAACTACTAACTAACTACTAATGTTCAAATCTCAGGTTCAAATGAACCCCGCTGACTCCATGGTAATGGTTTTTTTTTATTTTTTGAAATACGCTTTATTGGCCGCAAAATCCACAATTTTCTTTCTTTTTTAATTTTAATGTAGCCAGTGACACTCGCGCCATCAAGACGAATCTAACGACGTATATTTGATTCAAATTCCTTCATACGTTTAGGAGTTATGAGGTAACAAAGAGATGGATATACATACATACAAACATACACGTCAAACACATAACCCTCCTTTTGAGCTTTGCCGCAGTCGGGTAATAAAGTCCTCCGCCGCGATTCAAATCCCTTCATCCGTTTAGGAGTTATGAGGGAACAAAGAAACGGACATACTTACACGCCAAACACATAACCCTCCTTTTGGGCTTCGCCGCAGTCGGGTAAAAATGTGAAAATAGACCAACTTTCAAATCAAATCAAATCAAAATATTTTTATTTCACATAGGCCTACACGGGCACTTATAAAACGTCGGTAAAAAGGGGGCACGGTTCGGTGCATTGGTCGATTCCTAAGGAGAAGAACCGGCAAGAAACTCCAAAGGTTACTCTTTTAATCTTTTAAAATCGTTTGGGTTAACAATAAGGTATAATACACACATGAAGACCATGCAGATTAATGTCTGAGATGATCTTTTGAAGAAAGCACCACACAGATTTGAGTGGACCCGTCCAGTCAGTGCAAGCATTTGTCATTTATCGTGGAGCTCGACTTATAACTCAAGGAGCTCAACGTCACGACGAACAATACCAAAGAAAGGACATTTGGGTGGGTTACTTAAAGTACTCAAACTGCCAGACAATCGTTAAAATTTAAGAAAGACCCACATGGTCCTCACATTCACAATTCATTTTACATTATTAAATGTCAAAAAAAAAACACACACAAAAAAAATATAAATTGAAATATTTAACAAGTAAATATTGGTCAAAAAAAAATATCATACTTGAAAAAGTAAACAATGTCAGTGTATAAAAAAAAATCATAAAATGTCAAATTGTAAAAAAATAAAATGAAAATGTATAAAGTCAATTCAAATTGGAGCAGTTCAATCCCAAGCTTTTTTGTCCTATAGATAATTTTTAACAGTATAAAATCCTTTCTGGCAAAGTTTATGTTTTCTAAAGGATTTTTATTTGTTCTTAATCATTTGACAGCTGTCAGTTGAAAGCGGTTCTCCCTAGGGCTAAAAAGAAGAACTTTCAACCCTCTCCGCAGGCATGATAAGACCTACTTTCAGAGTATGAGTATTGAAAAAGTTTTTTGTCTTGGTGTATACTTTTTAAAGTATAGTAAAAAAAAAATTCACAATTTGGTTTTAATTCCATACGATTCCGAACGAAATATGTGGGCATAGACAAAGCTTGAATTGACGGAAGAAAAAAAATATGATAACAAACATGGCGGGCCACAGAGCGTCACTGAATTTTGTTTATTAGGTCAACGTTTTTGTATTAAATTGTATCACGCCTACGGATTATGTGGTCACATACAAGGGGACGGAGCCTCAATGCCAACGTGCGGAAAAGGTTTGTGGTGATGAGTTTTGTGTACAGAAGTTAGACGAGTTGAGCGGATAACGTGAGCGTGGTTAGTGGTTACAGGAAGTGCCGGGGCAAAGGCGCTCGGCGGTAGGCTACTCGGCGGGTGATATGCAAGCGGCGCCGGCGCGCTACGTGTCAGTGAGCGAACTGTACTCGACAGACGAAGTGGAGCTGCTGCTGGACGAGATTAGGGAGCTGGAGCCGACGAGCTGCCGCGGCGAAGACCTGCAGGTACTAGCGCTGAGCCTGATGATACTGTTCGACACTGTTAGCCCGCATGCTTTGTACAGACTTTTAAAAACTGCACTTAAGTTTGCCAATGCCATGTAGTTATGTTCATATTATTTACATTTTTTGTTTTCAAACCTCTCATAGGTAACAGTTTGTTTTGAATTTAAATACTGTGTTGTAGCAAGACTATTGTGTTGTAAAAGATACTGTCATGAACTAAAACAACCAAGATAATACATTGTGATGAGTTACATAGCTGCCAGTCACCGTCTTGCAACTATATTCTTAGACAAAGTGGTTTTGATTAATAGGTACATGAACTATTGACCATTCATACTATAAAATAAAAAGACTGCTCTAATCTTTATTTCCTTGCCATTAAAACAGCGTAGTTGAGTATGTCATGAATCATATTAATTAATAATAATTTTGAGAGATTATACAACTGCAAATTAAAATAAAATAATTATGTTGGGCTCTTTGGAGTACCACCATATTAACAAAATACTCCTGGCTCAGAATGCCTGCATGATTCTTGGTGCCATATTCATATCCCGAGCATTATCACAATGTTGTCTTATTTAATCCAAAGGTTGACTGGTAGAGAGAGCCTGGTGGCATTAAGCCTGCCTATGTCCGATGTACATGAAGTTTAAATAAATATTGAATCATACCTGAAACATGTTAACATAGGTCTAGCACCTAGGTAAAGCTGATAGTTTTAAGAGTAATTTAGGCCATTTTAGAAAAGGGCTAGTGCAAGGGCTCTTGCCCTTATCCCAATTAATGGGAGGGTTTGGAAGAAGAAGACATGCTGTGCTAGCATGTCTTCTTCCAAACTTCTCTGTTTCTCCACATCTCATGAGACACTTCCTTTAGGCTAGGGCACCATGCAATAAAAAACAATTCATGCACCTATTATATGTAATAATAATAATTAAATCCGAAATCGGCATATTATAATGCTTATTTATTTATTTAGTAGGTACCTGGAGAACTTACAGCTAATAAAAACAAACAAAAAGAAGAATCCAGAGTAACCAGAAAGCTAATTACAAATCCTGAACCTACAATTGGGTTATTGTAACAGGATTTGTAATTGGCTTTCTGGTGGCTATGGTTTCTTCTTTAAGAAAACTAAAAAAGTCTAATTAGTCCGTCATATAGATTACCAAAAAATATTGGACACGTATTTTTCCTTTTTACCCGACTGCGGCGAAGCCCAAAAGGAGGGTTATAAAAGTAAACAAACAATAAAGACGATACAGTGCTTTGTAAACTCGCGTGACGTCATAATGTAAGACATTAGTTTGACATTTTTTAGCGGTAATTGACGTCACCAACCCCCACTCAAATCTTTGACGCGTTATATCTTCGTAAATTTTCATTGATACGTAACAAAAAATATGTATTCAATATTCTTCGATAATCTAACAGAGGGACTAATTAGAATCACATTTGTATAAGTCAGTAAACATCCCTATTCAAAATGTTGCCTGATAGATAACTGTAAGTGCTAACCGGGTGATCTGTTGCAATACTAAACATGTACTACGGGTGTGGGACCAGGACTTCGAGATAGCGGGCAGCGGGTGCGGTGCGGGCGCGGGCGGGCGCTCGCCGGCCGGCACCGAGCTCACGGAGCGCAGCTGGGACTCGCACGCGCAGTACAGCCGCGCGCCGCCGCCGCGCCCGCGCCCGCTCGCGCCGCTCTACTGCCGCCTGCGCCATCTGCTCACCCCGCGCGGCGCCGCCACGCTGCTGCTCGTCGTAAGCACTAGCCATCCTCTTGTACCTTAGCCTTGGGTGGGAGGCTTACTGAACGTTCTCTGGAGGGGCAAACTCGAGATTTGTGCCTGCTTGATAAAAATAGACTTGCATTAACTGACGAAATACGTGATCTAGCACACATCTGTGGCAGAGGCTCTGCCTAACTCTTTGACGAGATCTTAATGTCATTTAAAATGTCACCGATTTTTTGTAAACTGACACAATGTATGGCTGCCCTTTGACTAACGCCCCCAGTGACCTTCCGACACATGGTAGTATGTAGTAGGAACAGAAAAGCCATGTCCATGCCCGTAGGTGGCATAGAGACTGAGGCCAGGTTAGGCACTAACCACACGATAAAGAAGGAATAGCGGAATTTTTAGTTGGTTCGAGTCCATCATAACCCTTTGCTTGCCCCAGATGGAGGGTATCCAAGACGATTTTCTCATTATAAAAGAACCTTTGTACAGTACAATAACACTTCACTTACATACTGCTCTAAGAGGAAATGCGCGAGGTCTTTTCTCCATAGAAACGCTCTCGCCTGTTTTCATTCTTGTTAATGACTATAAAGCTATGATTTTTTACAGAATCATAAATATTAACTACTTGTACGCCCCTGTGTTTTTCTTTTTGATACATTACAAAAAAAAAGATCAAATTTGCGTAAGATCGCTGTCAACAGAGGCCTAGTGTACAAATTTGACAACTATTAACGAAAAAAGAAAAACATAGGGGCACCAAATACATCCTTCTTATTTAGTGTCTAAAATATCTTATAAATTGGTACAATTTTGGAAAAAGGAAATAGGCGAGAGCCAAACCTAGAAATATGACTTTTTACTTATGCTATTAGATCTGCAGCTGTCCGTATCTGCCGCCCGGGCGCCTAGCTCTCTCAGAGGCGACAGCGATAGTTTCTTCAAATACCTAATTTTCAAAAGTCTTCGCCCGCTTTTACTCTTAAGTAAAAGAGTATTTTGCTTTATAGTAAATTATGGTACAAGTGTGTAATGTTGGTGATTACCGCTGAGGCGTCATTGAGACCCTAGCCGTTAGGTGAGGGTCTTAAGAGATCCGAGGACGGTAATCATCAATACACACGTGTATCATACGACGGTTTTCTATACATTTGTGAATAAAATAATATAATAAAAACATTTTTAACAATTAAAACGACTTAAACGAAAAATAATCAGTTTTCTCTCTCTTGTCTGTGGAGTTGCGTGCGTAGCAGCTGTTCAACAACAGTTGCACTTTGTAGAAATACTATCATAATCGAGCGTCGATTGTTATGGAAGTATAACGTTGGTGTTTGTGCGCAGCTGTGCTCGCTGGGCGCGTGCTTGTGCGTGTGGGCCGGCGTGGGGCTGCGCGTGGGGCGCGTGCCGCTGGCCGCGCGCGTGCGCCTGCTGCTGCTGGCCGCGCTGTCCTCGCTGCTGCTGCACTCGGCGCTGCTGGTGCTGCACGTCACGCGCCTGGCCGCGCTGCTGCCGCTCGACTGGAACAAACTGGTAACTACAGCAGCCCCGAGCTGACCCACTTCTTTCCATCCGTTCGTGAGCGGCTGGCCAAAACATGGCTGGAGGTGGATGACTGTGTTGCCTAATTTCTCACAGGTCATGGTAATTTTCTGCCGTTCTGTATGGCGTTCTGTATTCTATGGCCTTTGTGACAAGTTGAAATTATTTATTTAAATATGAAGTTGCATGAAATGAGCAAACAATTAATTTATTTGTACTATTGAAGATGATGACAGTGTCTCAAGACGAAAGTCTATGACCAGTGTGTGTTGCCAGTGATTACATACGGGACCGAAACGTGGTTGCTCACAATGGGCCTCATCAGAAAGCTCAAAGTCACCCAAAGGGCAATGGAGAGGGCTATCCTCGGAGTTACTTTGCGTGATCGAATCAAAAATGAGGACATCCGCATGAGAACCAAGGTTACCGACATAGCCCGAAGAATTGCCAAACTTAAGTGGCAGTGGGCAGGGCACATTGCTCGCAGAACGGATGGCCGATGGGGTCGAAAAGTTCTGGAGTGGCGACCGCGAACTGGAAGACGTTGCGTTGGAAGGCCTCCCACTAGGTGGACCGATGACCTGGTGAAGGTTGCGGGGATCCGTTGGATGCGAGACGCACGGGACCGGTCAATGTGGCGACACTTATTAGGGGAGGCCTATGTCCAGCAGTGGACGTCTTTCGGCTGAAATGATGATAATGATGATGATTGAAGATGATCTTTTTGTATCGAAACTTCAAGAACAAAGTAACTCGACCAATAAAAATAATCTATAACTCACTTGTGAATAATAGCAATGAAAAAGTCACAGTTTAACAGGTTTTTTACAGGTGTCATTATGTGCCTAATTGCTGTGAAATTAAAGCCATTTTATAAGCAAGTGTGTTGAAAATGATGTTTCCTACCCCGCTATCCTTTTCTGAATAATTTCGTTGCGGGATCCAAGATTACAGGAGTTGGAGTGGTTTTGGTCGTGTGTCCGCAGGGCGCGTGGACCAGCTTGTGGAGCTGCGTGTCGCTGGTGTCGGGCGCCGCGCTCACGCTGCACGCCGTGCTGGCGGCGCCCGAGTACCGCTGGGCGCCCGCGCACGTGGCGCAGCTGCTGCTGTGGGCCGCGGGGCTGGCGCTGGGCGGCGCGCTGGCGGCGCTGGGGCTGGCGCTGGGCGGCGCGCGGGGCTGGCTGCGGCGGGGCTGGCGCGCGGGGTCGCCGCGGGCCGCGTACCGCGCCGTGCCGGCGGGCCCGGCGGCCGCGCCGTCGCCGGCCGTGCCGTCCACGTCGCGCGACGACCCGTTATAGTGAAGGCCGCCCGCCACCGACTTGTAGGCGGCGCGGGTCGGGACGGAGGCCCGTTTTATAGTTTTGTACGCCGACGCGACTTCGCCCCGTGCTCGCGCCGGCACTATCTCTTTATGATTTCCGCAAGTCTGATTTTTATTCTAGTCCGTTATAGGTTAGCGATGGATCATTTGTGAGTTTGACGAGCGACGACGGTTCGTCGGTTAGTTTTTGCACAAATAAGTGTAGTCGTGTTTTATACCGATGTCTGGTTGGTCGGGAGCAGTCGTTGTGCAGTACCTGGCGTATCGTTCGTTCGTTTCGACCATGTCCGTGTTGTCCCTGATTTTCTCTTCGTCCACTACGCATTGTTTACTAAAGTTATATTCGTCATTTATGCGATATTAAAATGGATCATGTAATTTATGAACTGAAATGTATGCGAAGGGTAATGTTTTAAATAGTAAGCGAAGTATTTATTATTATGTTAATAGTCATATAATTGTTGTATAGACGGCGCGTACGTCGTGTATGCGCACTTTATTTCCTCGTAAGCTTGTAATGGATCAAATCGTTTGCATGATATATGATATGATATAATTATTGTTCATACAGTAAGCGTACATTATAGTTAGTTTTAAGGGAAAGGTCGACATGTAATACAAGTTGTTAATAGTAAATAATTTTATACTGTCCGATGTGTGGTCTCCCACGAGCTTACCGAGTGCTTGTCCTCGCGGCCGCTCCGCACCTCTGTTACAATTTTCGATTTATATTTCTTTGTATGTCTTATACATATCACATGTAAGTATTGTTTGGTCCCGTCGCGCACCGGTGTGTGACTGTCAGCTACTGTCGGCCACTGGGTGCCACTGTCGGCCACTGGGTGCCTCTGTCGGCCACTGGGTGCCACTGTCGGCCACTGGGTGCTACTGTCGGCCACTGGGTGCCACTGTCTGCCACTGTCTGCCACTGGTTGCACAGTCGCACACTGCGACACGCTCGTTGCCGCAGGACCATGTGACGTAACACGGACGTTTATTAAGTACCTACTCTACGATCTCGATCAAATAATGTACGAGTCATTTTTACTTTAAAATTTTAATGATAATAATTATATGGTTTTATACAAATATTTGCTTTTGTTTCACTGTTAATCATTTCAAACACTAGATACACAAGTATAGTCAGCAGCACCAATATGTATACACTAAGCAACGTTTACAAGCTATTTTGGACTTGTGACATTTCATTTTCATGTTTGTAACGAAACCAATATTTTGGAACCCATATTATTATAAAGTAGCTCATATCTCAAAGTTGCAATCGTTATTTTATGAAAAATCGCGTTTGAACTTTGCGAAGTGTATACATATTATTGCTCATGACTGTACCTACATACACACACAAGAAGTGCAGAGACGTTTAAAGATAGACCCCAAAAATTCGAAGGGTATTTTCATTTTCGGCGTTGAACCTTAGGCTGCTACACACACGCAACACGTTACGAAAAATCATAAAATCGGACAAACTGTACAGTTTTTCTCACACACACATGTAGATTTTTATCGTTGCAGTCTGAACTGTACCGTCCAATCGTAACGATTTTTCGTAACGTGTGTTGCGGCCTTTAGAATCATTAGCTACGTATGAACTTACGTTGGGTAAAGATCAAAGGCTTGCCCCCCTGCCGTCCCCAGTGTGTGTTGGCCATACTGCACACAACTAAAAGTTATTTCGTAATTTATTTTCCATTCCATCTGTACCTATCTACCACGACTTTAATTGTAATTGCAATCCTGACGTATCTATTTGCATTCCTAAACGTCGCGTCGTTGTGAAGTCGGCCACACAGGGTGGAACTGTGCAAGTATCTGCACTGATGTGACTAATGTTTATCCACTCCTTTAAACCTTTTTAGGGTTCCGTAGCCGAATGGCAAGAGACGGAACCCTTATAGATTTGTCATGTCAGTCTGTCCGTCCAAATGTCACAGCTACTTTATTCGGAAACTATTAATACTACACATTTGAAACTAGGTGGGTAGATGTATTCTGTTAACCGCTTTACGATTTTTGTACAAAACATTAAGGGGGGTCTCCCCATACATGAAACTGAAACTAAAAAAAACTTTTTTCTTCAAACCTATTCGTGTGGGGTGTCTATAGTTGGGTCTTTAAAATTACATTGAGGTTCCTACCAAATGGTTTCAAACCATTTTTTCTCAAAGTCAATAGTTTCACACTACCAAAGTGGTAAAATGTGTCAGACTTCTACTGACTAAAAACCACCCATGTTCCTGCTTAGCCCTTTGTTTTGAGGCCGCGAGATCTGTTTCGAACAACCCGCAGCCCCGACGGGACTCGTAAACCTACCACCGTTATAATTAAGGGTAGGTACACTAGATACATCACATTGTTGTTTACGAGGACTAGTAGTCAGCTTTAGAATCAATCATGCAGCAGCTAATATTTTGGGCAATACACTTTTTTATCAATAAAATGAGTAGATAATCTTCTGTTTCATGTCATATTGATTTTACGTGTCGATAAAGCTACTATCGCAGTTAATTCAGTCTCCAATTTATTGTGCTTCTTCAAACTCGTCACTCCGTCGACTAATGTGATTTATGTTGACAGTTATTAGGGATTATAGATAAACAAATAGATAAATTATCAAGTGTCTAGTGACTGTGGGCGATATCCAAGGGATGCAGCCGATGCAGGCGACGCGTTCGCGGGAGCCAGCGCACCACTCTGTCGCCGCTGAGCCGGGAGATCATATTTTTCGTAAATATTACACCGACAAAGATTACATTACGTCGCTAGAGGGGGTCTTGAAAGTGTTGTCCGCTGTGAGTATCGCGTCAGGAACCTCTAACATTTGTGCTATTCTGCTATTAGGCTAAAAGTGAATATAATTATTTGGTTAAAACAAAACACAGTTCTCAGATAAATAAAAATGGTCGGTGTTTGAGAGAGATGAATGAAATTGCGTTGGAAGCTCCAAGTCAGCACGAATGTTTATAAGTAGTAGAGCTCGTCTAGCCTCATTGTCCCTCATTTTGGCTCATTGCTTGGCATAGGCCTCCACCAAGTGTCGCCACATTGACCTGTCTCGTGTATGTAAGAGTAGGTACATTAAAATACTAACTAATGAAACAAACAAAGTACCACACATGTTTAGAACAAAACATTGTCGTGGAGGGAGATCGGCGAGAGAGTATCCAAATATGGCTTCATCCCTTTGCACGCGCGGTATAGTTGTCTCACGAACTCGTGGCATAATAAAAGTATAAAGTAACACTAAAACAAAGTGTGTGTGCACGCCTTTCAACAAAGTGGGCTCGCCGCCTCATAGAACTCTCACACCCGGGGCCCCGTAAAGGGCCATGGATCACACAATCCCCGCGTGGAGAGCGCCTCCCCCCCCCTAGGGTGGGCAAGAGTCGCTTGAAGGTAGCTCCGCCGGGCCCGTTCCAGTCTGGGGAGCCAACCGTCGGAAGAGCTCTACGAAGTTCCACCGGCTGACGGGAACGAGTCCTAAGTACTTCAAAGTGCACTCGACGCCGATTGGAACCCTTACCTACTGTTGGGACTCGACGTCTCAAAGGCCAAACTTAATTAAAAGATGAGTTATCGATAGGTATTTCCGCCGCCCTCTGAAATTGCCACCCCTGGCAGTGGCTTGCCCGCGCTGGATCCGGGGCTGTAGGTGAGGCATAACTTCGTGCGCATATTCCAAGAAGTGTTTTTATTATATTTTCGAGAAGCAGCGTTGTCCACGGTTCCCAGCGGCGCCTCAGATATCAGTGGATACCTTACCGACAGCTACTACTAGAAATGTGAAGCAGGCACAATATTTAGGTATATAAGCATTCAAAGTTTCGTGTGTCTGTGTCCGCCTATACATAAATAAAAAGAGAAGTCCTGACTGACTGACTAACTCATCAACGCTCAGCGCAAACCCTTGAACCTAGAAAGCTGAAATTAGAGGTTCCCTTCATAATGTAGACAAAGAATAACGCAGGTTTCGAAATTCAACCCCTAAGGGAGGAAAAGGGGCTGATTTGTATATAAAATAGTCAATTTCACGCTGGCAAGAGCCAGTAAGTTTTAAACTAGACAAATGTTGATGCGATTGCCCCATTATTTATTCAACATACGGCTATCAATTTCTAAGTAATTTGATGAGTAGTTGCGAAGGTAGGTCTGCATTCTTTATCAAAATTCCTGTCTAACTTTGAACGTTCCGCTGATGGTATCAAGAATATCAAGATTATCAGATCGATCATATTTTAAGTCGGTAGGTACTTATTATAGAAACCCTACCTAGTTCGTGTCAAGCGACTGTTCCTACACATTGCATAGAAGTAAGAAGAGTGTATAGCCCGAACGTTGTAGGTACATAATTCAGCACCTGAGTAGGTACCGTCACCCACAGTTTGCCGTCAACTGACTTTGCACGGATTTTGATATTTTTGGCACATATCGTGAAATTAAAAATGCTTGATTTCCATGTTGTGTACACATTTAATCGTATAAAAAGCTCAAGACTTCTGTAATTTTAATTTTCATTGATCAATATTCGTGTGTAAATGAGATTGTTAATCATAATCCCCCGGAAGGCCCGGAACATACTTAGCTCAAAATTTCAGCGTTCATTGTTGCTGCTTGGTCGTTTCGTGGCGTCAAAATAGCTCTTTCGCAAAATAGCGCTTTTCGAGATTCTCGCTGAGTCGAAGTTTCTGCAGCACGAAACCTAGCCTGATGTTCCCGAGTTGCAGAGAGCCTTGCCTCACGGCCTTCCTCAGATTCCTGTGATCGAGCTTATCTCATCCTTTTAGCATTTCTGCTACATTGGGGCAGGTTGGATCTTCTTCAAGGCATTCTTACAATAAAATAGTATTTACCTACTACCTACATAACACACAATTATTTAGTAAGCACGTACTATTGTAAACAATTAAATTATAAATACTTACAGATAATTATACAGTCTAAAATTATCACAGTTTAAGTAATAGGTACGTGTTAAGACGTGTAAACCAAACGTACTAACTTTATAAAACAAAAGAATTACTAGAAAAATTAATAACTAACCTGAGCTAATGAACTTATAATATTTATATACAAACCCTATTTATTTATTTATGTAGGTAAGTACACACAAAAAACCCTAAATACAAATTAAGATAATTAGTATACCGAAAATCAAGGAAAGAAATGCCTAACCTATAACAAATGCTTACAATATTTATTTACAAGTTAACCCTAAATAAAAATTAAGATAAGTAAATACTTAGGTACCCAAATATCAAGGAAAGAACCGCCTAACCTAGGTATACCAAATACTTACAATATTACATTTACAAAATTTTAAAGAAAATTAAGAAAAATAACTTAACCTACAAACCCTAAAATATAAATAAATGAAATATATATGCAAACAGTCAGTACAGTTCGAACAAATTATCTTGGCAGGTCCGAACTTCGTGCAGAACGCTGCGCAGTAACATTTATTAGGAACCAAATGGTGACATGAGGTGAAGTTCGGGGGGCGGAGTATAGGCTAGAGATGCACCTTACATAAACACAATCAATCCTTTATACGATCAAATATCGTAATCGATTAATTTTATTTGGAATACGTTATTATTAGTGTTTAGAAGATATTTAAGTGAATACATTAACTAATAAAGTGAATTTAATCATTAATAATTGAGTTTTCGTCTTTATTAAAAAAAAATGTATAGTAACTTTATGTTTCCTCTGTTAAAAGACATGATTTACTTATATTTTAGAAATCTATTACAGACTTCTTGAATAACGAATGTTTACGAATATTTAAAACCTCAATATAAAATTAAATAGAAACATCTTTTTATTACTTAATTTCAATCGATTCGAAGAATAATCGATTAAACGACACCCATTGCACATGCACATGCACATCTCTTTTTGTTAACTTCGTGACCTTCGTGCAAGTTCGGCAATATTCGGTACGAGGTATTATATCTCAGTCACACGACAGCATTTGTTTGGTGTTTGTGTTGCTATCTCTGTCTTGAGCACATTCGATTAGAAAAGTTTTCGTTGTGTTTTTGTTTGTTGTTTTTAATATTACTGTTATTTTTTATTATTTGTTAGTTATGTTAGTGGGCACTTATTTCGTCAAATATGCCACCAAAGTATAGGAGTATTTTAAATCGCCAGGCGAGAAAAATTATTTACGATTTAACTCAGTATATGAAAGGGGAAAAAGAAAATGGAGTTAAAAATGTAGACTAGGTATCTAAAAGTGTTTTGATATTTATTTCATTTGTATTTTCTCACTGTATTAGGTATTTTCTGATCGTATATGTGTTTATCTGGCAATAACAGTTTTCTTCGCGAGTATACATGCGCAAAAGTTCGCAGAGCCTATGTTCAGACCTGCCAAGATAATTTGATCGTACTGACAAAAATATTAATTTACTTTTATTAATAATACTGGCTGTTTTGTGCCTATGCCTGAAAAAAAATCGCATCGCTTATTTGTTAAGAAATAATAATCAATTTCACTAATTGCTCAAATTTTCATAACTGCTTTAATTAAAGATTTATTCGTTTAAGAAAGTCCGAGTTTTATTTATTTCCTCGCAAATATGTTATAAAACGTCGTATGACATACGTGCGCTTTGATAAATACAAAACCAAAGAACCTAAACATAAAATACAAAGGTGAAAATGTAAAAGAAGTAAGGACCACTAAATTTCTTGGCATACATATTGACTCCGCACTAAACTGGAAAATGCAGATTGACCATGTTTGCAAAAAACTAAATCAGTTTTCATATGCCCTCTACAAGTTAAGAAAAGTGACAAATCAGAGTACCTACTTTACTAAGTGTTTATCATGCATATGTAGGCTCCATACTAAAATATGGTATCCTATTGTGGGGTAATTCAACAAACAGAGAGTGTGCTTTAAAAGCACAAAAAAAGTGCATTCGAAGCATATGCGGACTAAGACAGACTAACTCATGTAGACCAGTTTTCAAAAGATTGAAAATCTTAACCCTACCTTCATTATACATATTTGAAGCGGCAATGATGATAAAATGCGATATAGATAAATATGAAACGTTAAAAAGTGCGAGACACAAAAATGAACTAAAAGGTATTAAATGTAGAACGGTGAAATTTAAATCGAGTGTATTTGGTATTGGAGTTAAAATATATAACAAACTCCCAAAGTATCTTAGGAATATTTCAGCGTTCAGAGTTTTTAAATTAAAGCTAAAAGAATTTCTGACATCTAAAGCATATTATTCAATTAATGAATTTTTAAATGATCGAATTATTGACTAGAATTGTTTTCACTAAAACTTGACATGTGTAACTTATTTTTTTTATTAAACGTGTATGTCTTTATGTGTCCTCAATTAATTGTATGAATGAATGTGTAATGTAATATAATTTTTATAATTTAACCATTAATAACATTGACATACTGTATAATAATATGCATAAATATTGTACACCCCATGGGTATGTTACAGTGATACAAACAAAACTATTTGTAAGACCTTATGTTTACCTGTAACAAACAATAAATAAATGAATTATGAATTATTATGAATTATGATAATTACAGCCTTTGCTTTCTTTTAGCCCTCGCCTACGGCTCGGCAAAGCAATATCGCCTCGGCTGTAATTTTCAACTTACCGCACTTTTAACATAATGTACTATTATATATCTCCATTGTATAGACACCACTTAAAAAAAACACTTAGAAAAATTGTTTTTGTATATCGAAAATAATCGTCAGGGTGTTAAAGTATAACCAACAGATTTTTGTCTGTTTGTCTGTTTCGACGGCTAAATAGTCTTTGGTTTCGACTAAGCATCACTAGTTTACGAAACTAATGTAGGTAACTTTTATACATAAATAAATATTGTGTGTAACTTGGGGTCTTGGGGTATTACTTAGTCTTTGTTTCATCGTAATCGGTGCTCTTTATCAATAGATAAATATGAATTTATAATTTTCAAGAAGAACTTTATCATGTTCAAGAATGAGACATAAGTACATAAAACGGATAACGACATCTATTAAACGGATATGGTACTTATTAATAAATGCCTTCACAAGTTAACTTAAAAAAAAGTTATGATAGCAAAACGTACTCTGCGGGTAGGTATTAATTAGTCTAAATGACGCTGCTTTCAAAATCTAAATAGCCTAACCTAGTGTGCTTGATCGCTTTCCATGCATTAAATTTTAGCAGTTTATCTTGGTCTTCGATAGATGGCGTTGTTCATTTGATGATATTTTCTGAAAAAATACTTACCGTGAATAGTCATCAAATAGTACCTTAACACACCTCTGCAAATGTGTCTACCACTGAGATGTGTAAATCCCAAAGAGGTATTAAGAGAAATAAAGAACCTCAAAGAAGGTAAAGCACCAGGTTACGACCTCATCGACGCAACCCTCTTGAAACATCTACCACACAAGGGAATCATGAGCTTAGTTAAGATCTTCAACGCCTGCATTAGACTGGAACACTTCCCAGGCAAATGGAAAATTGCTCAAGTCGTAATGGTACCTACCTACCTAAACCTGGCAAACCACCAAATGAAAGGAACTCTTTTAGACCCATAAGCCTTTTGCCAGTAATTGGCAAGCTAATGGAAAAGATCCTTTTAAACAGAATGAAAGAGCATCTTAGCAACATAATCCCCTCCCACCAATTCGGATTCCGAGAAGAACATGGTACGGTTGAGCAGGTACATCGCATTGTTGATGTCATAAGTGGATGCCTGGAAAATCGAAAGTACTGTTCTGCTGCCTTTTTAGACACAAGTCAAGGTCTGGCACGAAGGACTCCAAGATTAGTTTACTGATATGTTATGTCTTTTTTTTTTTTTATTATTATTATATACTTTTTTATACTTGCCTTACTATTGTATCGAGTCTGGTTCTTCTAACCAACCTAACAGACAGATGTGTGCTGGGGAGTTTGTTCCGCCACTTCTTCTTTCCAGCAAAAACACTAGGAAGTGTCGAAGGGGGGGCGTTTTGGGGGACTGTCTCTTGTAAATAAGTAAAGTAAAGTAAATTTTGACGTTCGAAAAGTGCTGATTATCAGCCTAGTTTGAATAAATGAGTTTTGATTTTGATTTGATTTTGACTGGACTGGAATACAAACTAAAAAAATCCCTTCCACACTCATATCTTCACATACTTCTATCCTACCTCGACCGAAGAAGTTATCAAGTAAAGTGCAACACTGAGTACTCAGCCCTATACGAGATACGTTCAGGTGTCCCTCAAGGCAGCATACTGGGACCGGTTCTATACCTGATCTATACTGCGGACCTACCAACTGATGAGCACACAATAACTGCAACCTATGCTGACGACACTGCTGTTCTGTCCGTGCACTCTATCCCGGAAACTGCCTCAACCCAACTGCAAAACCATCTGACCGAGATTGAAAAGTGGTTCCAACGGTGGCGAATAAAAGCAAACCATACCAAGTCTACACATGTTACCTTCACACTTAGGAAAGAAACCTGCCCACCAGTAAAATTGTACGAAGAGACCATACCTCAAGATGACCACGCGAAATACCTGGGTCTATACTTGGATCGGAAATTAACATAGCAGAAGCATATCTGGATCAAGCGCAAACATCTTGACAGCAAACTCCGCAGTATATACTGGATAACAGGTCGCCACTCCCGCTTAAGTAACGTGAGCAAAATGATGGTATACAAAGCCATCATTAAGCCTATCTGGACATATGGCATTCAACTATGGGACACAGCAAGCAACAGCAACATCGAGATCCTAGAAAGATTTCAGAGCAAAACTCTCAGGAACATATTTAATATACCTAAATGTATTAGTAATAAATACATTTACCTCGACCTCAACATACCTACCGTTAAACAAGAAATAAGTCAGCATAGCCTGAGATATCAGAAAAGACTTGCACAACACTCAAATGAGTTGGCACTTTCACTAAGTAGAACAGGAGGACAACAACATGTGAGACTAAAGAGAAGTGACATCCCCAGCCTTAGTAGCAGATTTGCATAGAGAGAAGAGAGCTCTGCAACAAGGAAGCTCTCTCAATAAATAAAGCCAAACCTACAGACTCAAAGTTGGCCAACCCAGTGGCTTATTGTCCTAAGACAGATTGCCATGAAGCAGAAAGAACAAAAAAAAAAAATAGTCATCAAATAAAAATTTACCAATTACACAGTATAAAAATGGGTTCCGTAGTCAACAAGGTACCCGTACAGTTTCGGCATGTCCGTCTGTCTGTCTGTCCGTCCGTCCGTCCACACTGTTGCTCAGGCACTTTTAGTACTGGAAAGCTGTAATTTGGCATGAATATAAAAATCCATCCATCTAAACTTTAGTATTAGACACAGTCAGTGCTTTGCATTACCTACCCTCTTCTTATTTTCTACAGCGCGCAGCGTCAGTAAGATAACGCAGGGCAATGATTTAATGTACTTTTGTCTAAGCGACGCATTTTAGTTTTCGACAACCATGCGAATGAAGTCGCGGGCACAGCTAAGTTTGGAATAATCATGAACTATTGACCTCAAATTCAAAGAAGTTAGAGGATATCCATATTCTCCAAGAAGTATCTAACAACTAGCATTTTTTTGTTCATCAGATGGTGACAGTTTATTTGGACCTCCAATATTAATTAAATATATAGTAATAAGAACCAACTAAAAAAAATAGTGTAACATACACGCTAAAATACATCTCCCTTTTTCAGGTCTGTAAATAATAAAGGCGCCAACCCTAGCTAAGGCAAAAAGTTACGACCAACGTTCAAAAAAATTGCCTGTCTTTGCCATGCCTACTCCAACATTTCTCGCAAAAACCCGTGCTTTTTCATCAATAACAACAAAAAACGACAAAGCTATCAAAGTTTTATAGAATTAGTGAAAAACAAGTTAGAAATATACATAATTGAATGACCTAGGTATGTACATGAAAAGTTTTTTCTCAAATATAAATATAAGTCTTTGCTGCTCTTCGCAACTTTTTTTTTTAAATTAGATATGTAGGTACCTACCTACCTAAATGTTGTAGTTTCACAGTTGGTACCAAAACAACTCTTCGATCTGATTACCCTAGCAATATAAACATTGTTATCTACTTTTAATAAGTTATACTTAGATACAATCTACAGATGAACTGATAGCAACGTACCTATCTACTCTTGCTAATAAAACTTCGCCTAATCAGTTATGAGTCTTTGGTCAACTGGACCTGAATTGAATATGTGTTTTGTTCGACTGATCTCCTTGGTCCACTTCGAGTGGGTCCAGTTGACTAAAGACTTTTATGTGCAATCTATGTCTAAAGTTGACTTACGGTGCTGAAACATGGACGCGCACGCAGGAGGCTGTGTACAGACTAAAAGGTGCACAGAGAGCGGCGTACTCGTAAAACTGGTAAACCGAGTTCCGAACGTCGAAATTCGGAAGACGTACAAAGGTTACCGATATTGGAAATCGTGTTACGGAACTCAAATGTGATTGGGCAGGACACCGGCAAGGCGCAGTGATAGTAGCTGGGCTAAGGCTGTCACTGAATGGCGTTCAAGAACGGGGAAAAGAAATGTAGGGCGCCCGGCGGCGAGAATGGGCAGACGATAGTTGCTATCGAGAGAAAAACCTGGAACTGGCGATTGGCACTCTGGTGAATTGCGGCTGTGGATGATGATGATATTTGACGTTATTTTTTAAATATGTATAAGTAGAGGTATGTCATAGAACATCACACGTAGTACCTATCTACATTTACCTCAGAGACGAATAATCCAATAAAGTTGTGGATTTCACGCGATCTAAGCGTGGCCGTGCTAGGACGTATACGCTGTAGCCACTGAGAGCTATGCTCGGAGTTTCTTTGTGAAAATAAAATCCGAATGATGAAATGCGCCGAAGAACCAGGATTACCGACATAGCTCTCAGTAAGTATATGCAAGTTGAAGTGGCAATGGGCAGGCCACATTGACATTGCTCGAAGAACCGACAACCGATGGGGAAGAGAGGTTCTCGAGTGGTGACCACGAACCGAAAGATGCAGCGTTGGTAGGCCTCCCACCAGGTGGACCGACGACATCGTGAGAGTCGCGGGCAACCGGTGGATGCAAACGGCCGGGTGCCGTTCGTTATGGCGTTCTATGGGGGAGGTTTTTGTTCAGTAGTTGGCGTCTTATGGCTGATGATGAGTCTTAATAGTTTCCGAATAAAGTGGCTGTGACATACGAATGGACAGAAGACATGACGAATCTATGGGTTCCGTTTTTTGACATTCGGCTAGGGAACCCTAAAAACAACAAGATGGCGGCGTTAGTTCATGCGATTGTCACGCGCCAAAAGAGCCAATACGACGTGTATTCCTCGACAGATGGCGTGCGTGGTGTCAGGCGTGCTGTTCCTGGGCTGGACGGCGTGCCCGCGCGCACCTGCGCTGGCGCCGAGTGCGGCTGGCGTGGCATTGGCGTGCGGCGCCGTCTCCACTTTGCTGTTCGGCGGTATCGCGCTCGACCTACCGCTCAAGGCACCGCAGCCTTACCTGCTCACAGTCAGTATATGACAGCGTGTGCTGGGCCTGCAATATATACGTGCGTGTTTCCGCCATATACGCTAACATCTCGTTGTGCGCAGGACATCATCGTGTCGACAGTGATGGGCTTGCTGCTGCTGGTGTCCGCGGTGCTCAGCATGACGGTCTGCGAGTTCTACAGCCTCGTCAGCTACTTGAACGGGGTGAGTGTCGTGTCAGTTGTCATAAATAAATGGAATGGAAATGGAAACGCGTAAACGGCTCTGTAGTAGAGTTAAGTATCGGGTACAATGGGGTCTACCACGCGGGCCAAGTGCGGATTGGTAGATGACACAAGTCTTCGAATTTTTGGTTCTAGGACATGCCGGTTTCCTCATTGCACGATGTTTTCCTTCGTCGTTTTTGAGAGCAGTCGTGATGAAATAAATTACACAAAGTAATGTGCCTGCCAGGGTTCGAACCCACGACTTACTGTTCGTAAGTCGGGACCGCCACCGCTACTATAATTTCTCATTATTGTGAAAAAATTGTGCATAACTTTTTTTTTAAATAGTACATTTCTATCTATCGAATGCGATGCGATGGCCAAGTCAATCTTTTATTTAAAACATCAAGGTTTTTAAGTAGGGATTAAATATATTAACTGACTTGGTATTATATGGATCTCACTACTTTTTACGGTAAAAGAACTGAGTTGCGCGGCTTGGCTTTTTTTACAAGTTTTGTTGGTGGGATTTTAATGTCTACAATTACCCTATATCTAGCTTTAAAAATAGTGTAGTGTTGTTTTGGATATTATTCAGCATGGCGAAGCTACGGTTAATTAAAAAAAAAATGGAATTTGTACGAAGGTACCCCACGCGTGTGGTAGATTCGAACACAGCGTATATAGGGCGCATTCGTACATGGTGGGGAACCTCCGTACAGTGAATGAAAATGCCATTTTTTACAAATGTTATATAACCGTTTATTGAGATCAAAGTAAGCAGTTAATCAGTCTTCATGTTACAATAATTAACAATTAGGTATTGTTTTTTAAAACTTATTAACTTCTAAACCATAAAAATTCCAACACGAAAAAATAAATAAAGAAATTAAAAAAATAACAAAATTCCCTCCGTCCGCTAGGCTGATAAGACTTACCTTTAATAAATGGTAAGAGCTCTTACCATTAAATATCTACTAGCCAATATTTTACATACTGAGATCCCCTCTAAAACCAAGTATTTGGGCTGTTCTAGCAGTAGAAGCAGATTTTGATGGTGATAATATACATACAACATCTACTAAATTAACAGTCCCTTCATCCTTGGTAACGGGAAAGAAATATATCCAAGTTTGAGGTTTCTTCTTTAGATTAGATTAGATTAGATGCATTGGGCTAGTGTCCGCAACTCCACGCCTAAGCGCGTATTTTGCGTACGGGTGGTAATCTTATTCGATCCATCCCAGCTCCCCGAGAAAAACCAGCAACCCCTTGGTGTTACGGGCAATCTCGCGGAGAGGACCTGCGTTACCCAAGTTCTTGGCCCTGTATGGGGCAACCCCCGAACAGTGCAGGAGCACGTGGGCTGCTGTTTCTTCTTCCTCCATGCAGGCTCGACACAGTGGAATATCTGTGACACCGATAACAAAGAGGTGCTTATTATAAGTACCGTGTCCAGTGATGGCGGCCGTTACTGTGCGTAGCTGCAGCTTAGTCAGCCGGATCGCTTGTTTGGTGAGGCGGACGTCGGTAGAGGTTTCTTCCTTAAAATTTATACTGGTTAAGACTTTATTTATAAAGCACTTGCCCAACATAATACAAAATGGTTTTCTTTTTTTTCCAACTCCACGAAGCTCTGTTCTTTGATGTTCAATGTCAGAACTGGTGTTTCATTTTCAATATCTGATTCTTCAGAAGTCTCTTCGATGGGAGAACAAGAAATTCCCTCAAACTCATATCAGCCTCATCCTCACGATCAGTCTCGCCGTTATAATCAGTTTCACCTTCATAATCAGTTTCATTCTCATCTTCATCCTTACCAGTTTTCTTTTGTTTCTTTGGTTCATCTTTCCCTAAAGTTTTCTTCGGTCTTGTTATTAACTTTAGCGCTCGTTTCAATTTTCTAGTTCTTTCTTTCCTTTCTTGCTCTTGCTTCTTAATTTTTTTTCTAAATTTATGGCTGACACCATACTTTCGTGCAGATTTCATTGCATCTTAATCCACTTCTCCTTTCCTTGTTCTCTTTTTTGGTGTATTTTCGAAGCATGGTTCTGTAATAATACTTGACTGATTAATATTTTTGCTGGCACAAAGTAAAGAATAGGGAGCATTCGTACAGTACGAATCTACCCCATTCATAGCTGCACGAAGGTGGGGTAACCAGAGAAATCCACAATAAAATTAAAAATAAAAATAACTCTATTATTTAGCCTAAAATGACTATTGACGTAATAAACTACTTGTACCTACATAAAATATATAAAATTACTTTAACAGTTTGACCAAAACGTATACCAACTAAACGTGTTCAAAAGTGAATACGAAAAATACTTACAGAGATCGAAAACACGTATCGACTCGTCACGTTGAAGCCGTTGGCCACACCGAGACCGACCCACCACCTCACGGTTCGCACATGCATGGGAGTTAGAGTTACGCATACAAACATTAACGCGGCAACGTATTGGATAGTGTAGATAATAGTATGACTACTGTACGAACGCTCCCACTGTACGAAGCCTACCTGCTCTCCCCTACAGGCGGTCCGCGGTATATGCACGAACGCAAGATGCCTTTTGTTACGTCCGTAAATACGGCCGACCGGACCTTTTTTAAACGGTTTTATTTAGCTCACCCCGTTTGTTTTATTTATAATTCTTGGGTCAAAGGAGAATGGGCAAAAATGTATGAAACCTGGGACCACCTTCTAATAGCAATGAGATATATATCGTTGGATAGGTCTTTTCAATTGGAACAACAATTGTTATGACAACTTTGTTGTTACAATTGTCCGTTCAGAGTTATAAGACTTATAAGTTCAGATTTAAAGATAAAAATATTAAAATATTTTTGAGGAGAAAATAATAACACCGTTAATAATTCATTAATTATTTGTTATTACGTTACACACATCGACGTGTTCTATGGGTTATCTATAATAACATCATTCAAGAACATTGCTGGTGCAGTAAATCCTTCATGAATCGCATACCCTAAATACCAGATTATTGATATAATGTGTGCACATGTGCCCATCGTTCGCCGTCCCGATATGCATGTACAATAATGTTGTACTATGTTGTTATCTTCATTTGGATTGTTATTTATTAAAATATAGCAATAATACGTCCTTTGTCTCACATGACGTGATTGAATGCGTCCACGCAAAAGCCACACATTTTCCTGAATACCGTAATCAGGCAGATCATCTAACCGATTTTCTCTATATGTTTCTATTATGTATAAACCATTTTGAAGATGCTCGCTGCAATAGCTTCGCGCCAGTTTTAACTGGTATGTACCCAAGGCTAATACAATTATTTGGTCTTCAGTGAGCCTTGGGAAGTTTTCTATTAGATTAGCTTCCAGCCGTTGAAAATCTGCCCTTCGGTTATTCAGGCGTTTTCTTTCTACATAATTATACAATAGATTTGGTGTGTCAACTTTGCGTCTTATAAGATTTAAAAACTCTTCTGCGTGGACGTTATCTTGAATGAGTACGTGGAAGTGATTTATAATAGCTGCAGCAATTTTGAAATCTCCGAACATGTGAGGCAGCGCTCTATTGAAATATTTTTGCCGCAACAGCCTAAAATCGCGTTTAAATCGACCGTTTATGACTTCCACTACCCATCGGCACATTGTAACAGCTCGTGCTTCATTTGCCTGTTCTGTAGTAAGCTGTGTCTCTCGACGATCTTTAGTTGGTGGCACATAATATTCATAACCGCAAGCTTCTATATACTCCAACCCATCCCTAAACCCACGGTCCAAGATAAATGCATCATTTTCTTGAAGTAAAACATGTAAAGGGTTTTCTTCGTCATTCATTATATCTTGAATGATTTGCGCGTCAGTTTTTGTGGCAGCGAACGGTCCTAAAACATCAATAATATAACCATCTGGAGCAACGATCAAAAATGGCTTTAACAAGTTTTGGTACTTGTGCAAACTATATGAGAGGCGTTGAAATAAAAAGTTGCTACTTTTGTTAATATAAATGTAGGTTCCATCACATATAAGAATTACTTTGCTATTTTCTTCATTGCCAAACAGATTTTTTGGTATTGTTAGATTTCTCGCCAATATATTTTCTCTGTCTATGTGATCCACTCCTAAGTGTAGTACGATGTATTCATTAATAAGGCATTCACGAGCAATAGCTAAATATCGTTCCAGTTTTCTTCTTGACATATTAAATAATGTAGCAAGCCTCTCATCTGAATCTCCCGTGCGAAGTTTTACTAATAATATGGCTAACGCAGTCCTTGGATCATTGCACCTCACGCCCAATGATGGTGTTTGCTCTAAAATGTCATCAAACTGGGAGCCATTAAGACCAACCCAGTAGTGCATTTCTTCATCAGTCATAGCTCCGTGAAGACTAAAATCTAACCTCGAACCCCGTTGAATAGTTGTTCGTAGCATGTCACAAACATCTTTAAACTGGGCTGCATTAAAATCATGAGTTGTGTTACAAAAATCAGGCAGCTCATCCCAGTTATTGCCTTCAAGATGTTCTCTGCATACTCTGGCACCATCGGGTATATATAGCTTGTAGACACAAAAGATGTGAACTTTAATGGCATTAGGTATTCTGTGTCGGGTATTATTAGCACAGTTGTTAAAAATACAATACCTATGGTTATTTGGCGCTCTTATATATTCAGGTACATGAAGTACATGAACATTTTGCTCATTCTCTTCAGGTGCTTCAGGCACTACCGCTTCAACAGGTGGTCTAATGGCATTTGCAGCTCTCTGCCAGCATCTATGGCATATGCTTCGTGTGTTGTCGAACACCACCTGATAATGATAAAAATAAGCAATTATAATAACTCGTTTAAAGAAAGAATAATTATAATTCTATGACCAACGTCAAGTAACGACATTGTAGGAGTTTGAAGTTAAATCGAGTTTGCACGGTATCCTAATGTAGCCAGCTTAGATTAGATACCAGGAGCTTTAAACATAAGAGTATTTAAAATATGTGAACACTGTAAAAATAGTGAGAACCTACAATATCTTATATTAGGCGCCATAAAAATACAGCTTTAATATATTGGCTTTTTTAAAAGTTGTCCCTTGTGCAGGCCGCATGCAAAAATGTAACCGATTTGATTCTAAAAAAAAACAATGATAGATATACACACTACACTCACCTCCAATACTGAATGTTGTTGTATATATGCAGCAACCTCTGGCTGTTCTCTTGGAAGATTTTCTGACAGGACGTGTTGTTGATATCTTCCGCGATATAGGCCTCGCCGACACATGACACAGTTGCGATGATCTTCCATCACAATTAAAACCCGATCGAGATGCAATTCAAAAGTCCAGTGTGATAGCCGAATTCAATAATCAATGCAGAGTTTCCGAGAAGATATCAGTGTCCAGTAAGAATGCCAGGTCAAAGTCGTTGGAAAGAAGCAGCATGAAAAGCAGAAGAAGAATGAAAAGGAACGGTAACAAACGATAACTCACACACAATGCCAACCAAAGACTGGTTGAACGTACCTGCGCGCGCGCGGCGCGGGCTCCACGAAACCGGTTTTGAGTGGGGAGGGCTCACCGTGTCTACCTGAACGCGGCCCAAAGCACAGTGTTTAATCAAGACAGACGTACACGGGTAGGTATGAAAAAGTAAAAACATAGAAAATAGTTTTTTATTTAATATTTTTTTAAATAAATAAAAAGTTTTATAACTTTGAACGGACAGTTGTAACAACAAAGCTGTCATAATAATAGTTGTTCCAATTAAAAATACCTATCCAATGACATAATTACATCCTATTGCTATTGGAGGGTGGTCCCAATGTGCCCATTCTCCTTTAGTAATTCAAATTTCACCCTCTTCCTGTCAACCGATTAATCTGAAATTTTGTATACACTTTGGATTTTGGTGACAATACACTTATATTCATTTATAATGATAATGAATGTTTATTCATTATCATTATAAATTCAAGATGGCCGCCGCTACAAAATAGCGGATAATTTATGTTTTATTAATCCCATCAATATGGGTATCAAATGAAAGGGCTCAACAAGCAGAATACAATATACTATAAAAAATTGAAATACAAGATGGCGGCCGCTACAAAATGGCGGAAATAGAATATTATATTTTTTTTTAACTACGTATAGAGGAGTTGGACTGCAATAAACTAACGGGCAAGAAACCTTGCAATAATGAAGCAATAAATGAATTAAACAGAATGCGAAATAAAAACTAAAAACTAGAAAATAAAAATAGGTAAAAAAACTTTTTATGTTAAACGGTTTTATGTTAAACATACATTGCAATGTTTAAGATAAATGTACTAAAAACCAAAAAATAATAAAATAGATACAGTCGTGGGAATTATAAACATATGCATAGACTAGACTAAAATAAAACCGTGGGGCACGTCAATTGTCTACAAATTATCGACTTAATGTGCGATAGAAGAATCGTTTAATTTGTCGTTAAAATAGGCAGTTGGCCCGCAGTCGGTGAGAAATGGAAATTCCAATAGTTATACACTCCATGTAAATAAAAGAGACGTGCCCCACGGTTTTATTTTAGTCTAGTCTATGCATATGTTTATAATTCCCACGACTGTAGGTATCTATTTTATTATTTTTTGGTTTTTAGTACATTTATATTAAACATTGCAATGTATGTTTAACATAAAACCGTTTAACTTAAAAAGTTTTTTTACCTATTTTTATTTTAAATCCATTTAACAATTATTTTGTCTCACTTCTGGTTAATATTTGGGAACGATTTTTTTTAAATCCATCATCATACACCATTATTTTACACATATGTATATTTTATTTAAGGCCTACCCTCAACTATGGGATGGGTACAAAACACCAAATAACATCGTACAATCACCCCCAAAGCCTACCTGCAACTATGGGATGGGTACAAAACACCAAGTAACATCGTACAATCACCATCATCACATCAGCCTGCAACTGTGGAATTCATTCTAATCCAAGAACTTAATGGCGGGACATGCGTGAATGTAAGGGGCAAAAAAGAAACGGCGGGAGTAGCCGCAGGCATCGTCAAGTATTGAAACAATAAAGAAACGAAGTAAGTAATTCTTAGGGATTACTATCGATTCAAAATTGCAGTGGGGCGCACACATACGAACTCTTTCGGGTAGGTTAAGCTCAGCTGCATACGCAGTAAGGAAAATAAGGCAGTTAACTGATGTAGCCACAGCTAGGTTAGTATACTATGCTTATTTTCACAGTATTATGTCCTACGGCATTCTGCTGTGGGGATCGGCAGCGGACGTTAATTCAATTTTCATTTTACAGAAGAGGGCAGTCCGCGCGATCTATAAGATGGGCCCTCGCGAGTCTCTCAGAGAAAAATTAAAGAGATTGATATCCTGACTCTGCCTTCACTTTATATCTTAGAGTGTATTTTGTATGTCCGCAAAAACCGAGGGCTTTTCAAAACTAGGAAGTGATTTTCATAATTTAAATACTCGCAGTAAACACGAAATAGTAATACCCAAATTCAGATTAACAAAAACTAGCAAGTCTTTTCTTATAAACAGTATACGCTTTTATAACAAGTTGCCTAAGTCAGTTATAGAACTGACCGATGGAAAGTTTAAAAACTACATTAAACGTGTCCTTATTCAAAAAGCATATTATAAAATCAAGGACCACGTCGAAGATAAAAAAGTTTGGCTTTAGCTTCTGCGCATGCGGCTTCCCTGGTAACTCTTAGCCGGTACAAAGTTGTGGATGTCTCTAACTATTCTCAATTTTATTATTTATTTTTTCTCTTCCATTAAATTCTCTCTTTTACAGTGGTTTTTAATCATCCAGACGCCCTTTGGTACGAATAGTTACAGCACTGATATCAACATTTGTGCCTTACCTTCATTACAAAAATTTGTTAATTGATATGTTATGTACTTTTTTATTTTTACATTGTTTATAATTATATAATTTTTTATTATTGATTTGTGTCTGTAGTAACTCTAAAATGAACGTACACCTTACTATTGTATCGAGCCTGGTTCTTCTAACCAACATAACAGACAGAATGTGTTGCTGGGGAGTTTGTTCCGTCACTTCTTCTTTCCAGCTAAACACTAGGAAGTGCCAAAGGGTGGGCGTTTTGGGGGACTGTCTACTGTAAATAAGTAGTAAAGTAAATTTTGACGTTCGAAAAGTGCTGATTATCAACCTAATTTGAATAAATGACTTTTGATTTTGATTTTTTTTGAAACAAACCAATTTGCATTACAGCCATTAGCCGTGCTGAATGCAGGCATGGTGATAGGCAGCGCAGTGATCACGTATGTGGCTGTGATGCGGCTGTGGGACGCGGCGCGCCCCCCCTGCCCGCCCAACGAGCACGACGTGTGACCTCCACGTGTGGCGCGTGGGGCAGGCAAGTCCACAAACCATACATGGAGTTCTGTGCATCGTGCCAGCTATCAAACCTCATATGTCATTGATGGTTTCCATAGTATTATTAACAAAGCTTAAGTTAAATTACTTTTACAAAAAAATTACTGTATTTATTCATAATAATGATTATTGCACTTGATATAATAATAACAACAAATATTTTGTACTGTTTCCAACACCACTTTAAACATGACTATACCTGTTTACTTTTACATTATAAGTATGAGCAGCTACAGCTCTCACAGGTTTTAGCTACTCTGTGCACTTGTGAAGTAGTTCTGTACTGACTCCACCAGACTGTCAGCTTTAGGTCTGGCTGCAACCCCAGCTACTTCAACCCCAAGATTCTCAATCTTATATGCTGTGGAGTTGCCAATAGCAAAGTGTGGCAGTTCTGAGAGATCATTGATAAAGGTCTGTAACTGCCGGTGTATATACTCACAACCAGAGGGACTGAAGAATACCATACAGCATGGACTGTCTGAATCATTGAGCTTCATCAGATTGACCTTCAAATTTTCATTCTCTTTAGTTTCATACACTGTCAGAGCATCCACTGAGATGTGAGAGGACTCTAGAATAGTTGGAAGAGTCTCTGATCTTAAACTACCACATGGAAATAAGAACTTTGACTCTGAAGGGTTTTCTTTAACTATAATATTTGCAAGATTTTCAGCATTTCCTGATGACATGCCAAGTGCTTCCAAACCTAAGAGCAGTTTGATGTTGTGGCAGCTCGCATCACCCACTGTGTAAACTTTCTTTGTGTTCCATATCACGAATCTGGTGGGGTCCCAGCACTTGGAAACAGCTTCAATTGCTCTGGGGCTGGTTAGTATAATGCCAGTGTAGTCTTGTAACAGTTTCTCAGAGAGCTCTGCTTTGTTGGTGAACTCGAACTGCAGCGGCTCCACGAAAACGGCCTGGTACTTGTTGTCAAGGAAAGCTTTCACGTAATCTTCCGACTCGCCTTTGAATAATACAACTTTCTTCATGATAGCGAATTTTAACCTAGATATCCATCAACTCTTTGTCTTTTACCTCCACATTATAGTTGGCCCTGAAATGGAAGTAACACAATATAGGAACTAGGTACATACTTTGAATACTAAATACAAAACTTCACGCAAAACAGGTGTGAAAGTAGGTGAATGAAAAGGACTAGCAGGAATTCAAAGCTTAAATGCATTATGAATTAATATAACATGCCTTTCTTTTTAAAAGTTCTTTGTAAAACGCACAACGATAATAATTTGAAGCAGTAATAAATAAAACTTGTTTTTTTTTTTAATACGAAAACTAATCGAAACAAGTTGTTGAAGCAAATGTCAATGTCATGCTTATGTCAAATTGTCAACGAAATTCGAAGGTCTTTGCGTTCCATCCATGTCAAAATACAATTTAAGCATTTGTTTTAAACTCGTTGTTACGAGGGTTTATTTATGGTTCAGGTAATAATAAATATATGTTTGAAGTAATGGGATGGGATGGATGACCGAATACCGAACTAGTTAAGCACTCAAGGCATTTCCTTGGTGTCCATTTTCGTATCGTAGACGCACACAATACAAATTAGTAAAGCAACCAAGCTTGGAACTCCAGCTGCTGAAGTATTAAAGTGACATTGCAGGGCATCTTTTGGTGCGTGCCTAGAATCAGTACTAATGCCATAATTTGGTTTTTTCTATACAATTTCCACACACATTTGTTTAATATTTTAAAATATGAATGTTAAACTAACTATGTACATTATCTGTTCGGATTATGTGTGGGAAACTGATTGTCATTATTGTGGAAGCTCTTGCCCTGATAATGTAAATCAATCACCGAAAGATCCTGAAAACACTGTACTCGGTTTGACGTACAAACGGGTAGATGGCGGCTACAGTGATTACAATCTGTATCGTACTTTATGTATTATTCTATGAGCCGAAAGAACACTACTGAAAATGGGAATTACGTTCTGTAAATACTTTTTTACACTCATTCACCAACATTGCCAACATTCAATTCGTTTGTAAGTTTGATTTACGAGTATGGTGAAAGTGTTAAGGTAGCCCGCGAAATTCAAATTCTCATACAACATTATTTATTATTATAAAAATCCAATCGACAATTTTACGATACCAAGCATTTTATCGAGCTGTTTGGTTTTACAAATTGATACTTAATATTCGCATTCAGTAAATAAAATGAGTTTAGTAACTTTTTAGTGAATCATACTAAAAGAGGATGTCGCGCATAATCCTGAAGAAAAATTTGGATGTGTCATAGACTCGATAATAGAAATAGGTCTGTAAATAAATTATTAAATATTGGTATACACAAAATACAAATGAACGGGCAATTTTATGTTTATAACTGTGCAGTGAACTCTAGTTAAAGGTGGTGGACGGATGTGGGTAACTAATGGCGCTAAATGGATGCTCGAGCGGACTGGTGGTGACGGCGGTGGTGGCGCTGCTGCTGCTCCCGGCGCAGTACTACGTGCCCGACCTGTACGCTGTGGAGGACCCGCTCCTGGAGCAGCCCGAGAGCGCGCCCGGCGCGTTGGTGTGGTTCGATGGCGCGTCCCTGCACTTGCCACCGCTTGATCTGTTTGTGACAGTAACGTTACTGCTCCTAGGGATGGCTACATATCTGTGCGAGTGGATACAAAGAAAGCTAATGGAAAGAAGAATAGTAAAGGTAATTTTGGTGAGCTTGATCTAACTTCGTGGTTAATACTAATAATGAGAAAATAAATCCGTCAGTTGCGTTAGTCGGTCTGTTCTCTTATCACGCCATGACCTGGGTTAGAGCTGGGTGAAGCCATGGTCAAATGTAAAACGGTAAAGGTTTGTTTGTGTCGCACGCCCTGTAGGAGCAAATCTGGCTATGAACCATTGATAAGAGTTCGCAGCGTAATGTCTACATGGTTGCGCTTATCGGTTGTGTGCAGCTGAACCAGTACCTGGGCGCGAGCGTGGAGCGGCTGCGAGCGTGGGACGCGCAGCAAGAGCAGCTGGAGGGGACGCTGAAGATGGTGCAGAACGCCACGTCGGAGTACAACCTGCTGCTGTACCTGCTGCTGCGCCAGCACCGCTGCCTCGCCCCCCACAACGGACCGCCCTCAAACTGCTTCTTCGACAAAGGACTCGAGGAAGACCTCACTTTTTTAAGGAATCCCACGTTGAACGCGTAGCGCGCGCGTCCTCCAGTCTATTATTTAATAATTATAGTGTTGAGTTGTTTACGATGTGGTGTTATTTAGTGCGCTGCGCCGCGGTGCGATAAAGTTGTCACCGCGAGCTTACCTACCAAATGTTTCGTGTAATTCTCTGTATTCCCCGGCTACAGCCCGCGAAGCACTGTACTAGGTAACTTCTAACCGGGTTCTAAACGGAATCTGTGGCAGGTAACGTGTAATATAACGAAAGCTATGGCTCTGTTCTACCGGGACATTGTTGTGCCTAGCGATCGGCGATTGAAGATGAAGCCATCTGTGCATAACTCATTCCTTTGTCTATTTCCTAAACCTAACCAAATGAATAGTGGGTCGCTGCGATTGCGGTACATAAGTTTCCTTGATCCAAAGTTCAAAGATATGGATGGCAGTCTAAATATCAAATTAATATTTAAATATGACGGCATAACGTGGCGCCGACGAAATATTAATTCAAAATCTGTGTACCAATAGCATTTAAAAATTCTGCCAAGCTGCAAAACAATTTGTCGGTAGATGTTCTAGTTTCACAATAAATTAAAACAGATTTTGATTATAATTATGAAGTTGGAAAGAAAAGTGAGTTTACAGAATAAACACATATCGCATTTCCCGTATGTGTACTGGAATATTGCTATTGTCCATAGAGGACAATTAATTAACTATGGTCAATTAGACTGTATGTTTGTTTTTTGTAAGTATGTTACGCCATAACTCCGTCATTTATGAACCGATTCCAAAAACTGATCGTTTAAATGAAATTATTATGTTTTCCGATTGGTCCCATTTAGTTTCATAAAAATCGAGTTGGAATACTTATTGAAGCATTATCAGAAATTAATTCGTAAAAAGTAAAAAAAAATATTTTTTTAAATTAAAAGACAACTAACATAAAAAGGGGCAGTGTGGGTAGGTATTTATTTAATCATTTCACACAGCTGACAGCAAGCTTGCTCGCTATCTGATAGTATGAAAATATTTTAAAACAATTATTTCCAAGCTAAGTATAAACTATTAAACCCAATATTTTGGGGTTCTGTTTAAAAGTTACGCAGCGTTTAATGTATTGGAACAGTAACCACGGTTTTACACTTCAATAGGTCTAAGTTCACGATTACCTAGCAAGTACCTACGTGTAACTAACTAAGTAAGTACATAACATAGGGGTTCGTTCTTTGTAACATGACAAATTACGTCGTTCGCTAGTTCATGATATTTTAACGCAAATGGAAGTAAATACTTGCATATTATGTACATGGGTGATATCCAAAATGTTTGTACATATTATCCAACAATAGCATTAAAGTGATCGAACTAGTATTATTATCCTTAAGCAACCTTTTTTGTAGATGGGTTTCATCTACAAAAATAAATGAGATCCCACTAAAAACAAAACTTGTAAATAAAGGCAATTCGCACAACTCAGTTCTTTTACCATAAAAAAAGTAGTGAGATCCATGTAATACCAAGTCAGTTAATTTATTCAGTCCTTAGTGGGTACCTATTATTATGATCTGAATAAATCAACAATACTAGACTATTCGAACTTGGAGCAGTCTTATTCATAGAGTTAAAGAACTGCTAAAGTATTCGACAAGCCGAATCAAACGAGTCCAAACTCGACGGGGGGTTAAGTCATTTTCTAAAGGAATTCCTATGGCCACCTTCTACCTTCATCAACAGGCCCAGGGCATCATCTAAAGACAAAGTTCTCGACAAGGCGAATCAGACGAGTCCAAACTCGATGGAGTTAGGTCGTTTTACAACGGAATTCCTATGGCCACCTTCCACCTTCATCAACAGACCCTGGACATCATCTAAAGACAAAGTTCTCGACAAGGCGAATCAGACGAGTCCAATCTCGATGGAATTGGGTCGTTTTACAACGGAATTCCTATGGTCACCTTCCACCTTCATCAACAGACCCTGACCACCATCTCAAGACAAAGTACTCGTCAAGATAAATCAAACGAGTCCAAACTAGATGGGATTATGACATTCTAAAATGTAGTTCCTGTGGTCAATCTCAATCATCATTCAAATTATTATGTATAATCAGCAAAATTATTATCTAAGTCTAATTGTAAAAAAGTTCTAACTATTCGGCAAGTGTTTAGTATGGCGGCTTTTTGTAGTGTTAGATATGTGTACTTAGATAGATTGAGTACGCTAAAACTGTTAAATATTTGTTTTGGGATAACACCTGTGGTTGATATAACAATTGGAACTATAGTGACTCTATTCATTTTCCAAACTCGCCTAATTTCCTCTTGTAACTCTGTATATTTCCTGATTTTCTCTGAGATTGTTTTTTGTATGTTATTAGTATTAGGGACTGCAATATCAATTATGTATGTGTGTTTGTTTTCTTTGTCTACAAGTGTTATGTCGGGTCTGTTATTATATATAGTGTGATCTGTAACTATAGCACGGTCATAATATATTTTTCATCCCCCCATCTCGGAAAGAGTATTTTTGCTCTTCGATATCTGAGTGCAAAAGCTGTTTTTATCCGCTAGAGGATAAAGTAAATTGAATTTAGAACATCGTGTGCACTAAGTTTGTGAATTCAAAACATCATTAAACCTATTTACTTTTACCTCCATGGTGCCGAATTTATCATACAACTTTTTTTTAATTTGTTAGAATATCAGACTTGGAATTGGAACCTTCTTAGTGTACTTTTTATTTGCTTTGCGCGCGCAATTTACTTTTCACGACATATTGTTAAAACCGTTAAAAATAAAAACAAGAAACTTGTAAACAAGTGAAAAACCTAAAATGAGTGAATCGGGCGACGAGGAAGTTTATTTGACGCCAACAGAATTGACTGAAACTGTTAAAAATGCACAAATGAGCTTTCTCCCTCAACAATCACGCGAGAAGTATTTGAAACAGTACGATATGTTTAACACGTGGCGACTATATAGATAAAGGAGCCAAAACTTTATCAGAAACCGTTTTGCTGGCATATTTTATTGAATTATCCGAGACGAAGAAATCAAGCACTCTATGGAGTACATATTCAATGATAAAAGCAACAATAAAGATGAAAAAGACAAACATATCGACACCTATCCTCAATTAGTGGCAGTTTTAAAAAGAGCGTCATCTGGTCATCAATCAAAAAAAGTCGAAGGTTTTCACAGCATCTATCATAATATGGTAGATAATAGGTACCTAAACTGAAATAAAAGTATCTTGTGATTGTAAATGTTTTTTTTTTGCATTAAGTCATTTCCTCGCTGGGATGAAAAGTTACGTGTTGCACTCGAGTGCAAAGATTTTTCACCTCGTGCTCTTTTGATTCCCTCGCTAACGCTCAGGATTCAAATTTTTGAATCACTCGCTACGCTCATGATTCAATTTTAGAATCCTTCGCTTGCTCGGTCATCAAAATTGAGCACGCGGTTAAAAATCAACTTTGCACTCTTGTATAACAAATAACTATTATAAAATTGGTTTTCTAAAGTATCTCTAGGTGAATATTTGTAATATGGTGTGTATACGTCCTTCATGAGATTAAGTTTAGTTGCGAGTTTTTGGTGTATTATATTAACTAGCTGATTATGTCGGTGTGTATAATCATTTTGAGTTAATGTGATACAAGCGCCTGTGATGTGTTGTATTGTTTCAGGCTTGCTGTGGCATTTTCTGCATAGATCATTTCTTACTGTACTATCTTTAATTATATATTTTCTATAATTTTTTTGTGTTAATGACTTGGTCTTGGATGGGCCAACATAAACCCTTCTGTTTCCGGAAATAGCCCACTTAACTCCAACCATTTGTTCGAAGCTTCTTTATCTATATATGTTTGGTGTAGGTCGTTGGGATGTCTTCCATGCAATTCTTTCTGCCTCCACTTTCTATGTAGCTCTTCTATATGACTCGCTTTATCTATTGTCTCAATATTACTATTATCGCTAAGATTTAGAGGTGTGTATTGTTTGTCTATTTCTGTAACTGCTTTGTGTAATTGACTACTGTTTTTCTTCCGCATGAAAAATTGCTTTAGGTTTAGTACTTGTCTTTTATGAAGATGTGATATTTCGATTAAGCCTCTGCCTCCTTCTTTTCTGGACATTATGACTCTCTCTATTGCGGATTTGGGATGGTGATATCTATGTTGCGTCAGGGTGGTTCTTGTTTTGACTTCAAGGGCATGTAGTTCGGTGTTAGACCATTTTATTACACCAAAGGAATAAGTGAGTATGGGTACTGCGTAAGTATTTATGGATTTAAATAAGTGTTTACTAGACAGATGCATTTTGCATAACGAATGTATTCTATTAGTGTATTCTTTTTTTAGTTTGTCTTTAATAGTCCTATGTTCTAACAGTCGCGCTTGGTTATATCCTAAATATTTATATAGTTCTTCGTCTTTCATCGCTTCTATTACTTGCTCGGTGTTTGTTAGGTAGTTTCCATCTTTGATCTTACCTTTCTCTATATTTAATTTTCGGCATTTATCTAGTCCAAAATCCATTCTTACGTCTTTCGAAAATGTCGTTGTTATGTTTAATAAACCGTGTAAATCTGTATTTTTATTGGCATATAGTTTTAAGTCATCCATATAAAGTAAATGTGTAATTTGGTGCAATGCTGACCTTCCGATCTTTATGTCAAAACCTAATCTAGACTCAATTACCTAATGCTCGGGAGATTATTATTATTATTCTAGTTCCTATGGCCAACTTCCAGCTCCATCATTAGATCAGTTCCATGCCACCATAATATTGCATTGATAGGCGATATACATATACGTGCAAAATTTCAGATCAATCAGAAACTAGGAAGTGTGTTTTTAATTTCAAAATTCATTCACTGAAAATGTTACTTTAACTTTTTAATCCTATACATTTACATAGCATTACAAAGTTATTTATGCAGTTGGTGTATCTAGAAAACTAGACTGAAATTGCATGTTTTTTTAGTTTTTTCATGATTTATACACTAAACACTAATTGTATTCTAAATTTGAAGCTTCTATGTCTGCTAGAAGTGCCTTCAGATCGGTCAGTCAGTCAGTCAGTCAGTGAGTGACAAAACTAAGGAACTTTGATTAGTCATAATTCTTGAACTACTGGTTCAAATAGAATTTCGTGTTTATACAATGCCTAATTGGTTACTAAATTCAGGCTTCTAGTTTTATCCACAACGAAGTTATAGGAGGTCGAAAATGGCCTGAACTGGTTCGAGAAAAGGATGGTACGGCCGTGCCGCTTTATTGCTCGACTTGGCGGAGGCACTGCCGTGCCCTCAGATACCTGAGCATGACAAACATAATTATGTAAGTAAATCATTTGCAGCGTTTTTTAGAGGATAATAAAGTTCTTAAACCTTAAAAAGTCGCTGTATTTCCTAGTAATCTTTGTATATATTTTCTTGCAAATATTAATTAAGGGTTCCATATTACCGTCGCCTCCTTGTGCAAAACAGTGATGCTAGCGAAGGAGGTGGCGGAACGTGAGAGGGAGAGAACCTTACGTCTTAGCCGCCGCGAGAGACGCTCCGGGCGTCGGCGTCGGTGGCCACGTGACGGTTTCCGGCCACCGTAAACGCGAGCCTGTGGACGGTGAGTGATGGGCTAGCTCGCCGTCCGTCCGTCATATAAAGACGAAAGGCCGTGTCGACCGCGCGTTCGTGTTCCACGCAGGCCTAAAACAGATGTCAGCAAAATGGAAGGGGCCCGGGCCGACGTCCGTCGGGGCTGCAGGATGTTGTAAGAGATACCGCAGCCTTGACATATAGGGCTAAGAAGGAACATGTGTGGTTTTGAGTCAGTAGAAGTCTGACACTCCCTTTCGCTCTGCCCAAGAGCGGGTTATTTGATGATTTTCTTCCCCAAAAAAAAAACTCTCTCATCTGTCCGCACTATACCTCAAAGACTGTTAGTACTGGAAAGCTAAAATTTGGCATGAATAAACCTACAAATAAGTTACGCCGACAAAGTGCTGAAGATAAATGTTGAAATTTTATTTTTACGGTGCCTCCAGTACACATTAAAGTGGGGATGATTTTTTTTGGATGTCGTTGGATAGGTCTTTAAAAATATTGCGAGTTTAATCAGTTTTTAACCTAAAACACTTATACGGGTTGTGTTTGGGCGTGTGAAAAACATGGTTGTAGCGAAATATATAACGAAAAAAAAACTGAAAAGCTTAAAACAAGCACATTTTATGCACAAAACTTGGAAGCAGGCGGGTTCCATTCTATTTTCATTTCATAATTTAATATTCAAATGAACTCCGCCTGCTTCCAAGTTTTGTTTAATTTAAAATGTGCTTGTTTTTTGCTTTTCAGTTTTTCAGTGGGGTTATTAAGCTTTTTAAGTACTTTTTTTTATTTCCAACTTTTTAGTTATTTTGTGTTTGTCCTTTCATTGGTCGCGTAAAATTCGTCGCAGATGATTTAACTTTTGTGTTTGTTTATAGATTTTTTGACTTTGAATTTCTTTTAAACAAATAAGTATCATATATTTTTGTAATCTCCCTTTAAAACCCTTCATTTTGATACCCTACTCGATGGTAATAGAAAAAGTTTTTTTTTAATCCACGATATGGCTCCGTAAAATACGCAAATTTCTTTGTTTTTTTTAAATTTATTATTTGTTTTTTATAATTCGTATATTTTATTCAAATCCCTTCTTCATCCGTGTATGAGTTATGAGGGAACAAAATAACGGACATGCATACATACACGCCAAACACATAACCCTACTTTAGGGCTTCGCCGCAGTCGGGTAATAAAAGGAAAACTAGCACAGCTAAGTAGGCTTTACAAGCTTACGAGCAATAGTCGAAAACAAAAGTAAAAAAAAGTTTTTTTTTGCAAAAAAGGTTTTTTACAATAAAAATCATCTGTAGCGACAGCGCCATCTATCGCAACAGATGCGAACTAACATTGGCAATTCTGCATCGCGCTATCAAAGTTATCCGCCACATTAGCGTATATAGAAAATCCCGACTTACAGATGTCGGGCAGTTAGCCCACCAGACACAACACCCGTCTGGTCGGAGGATCCTCCCTTTTCTATGGGGGCTGAAGAACTTTACACCCTGTTCCTCATGCCTCCAAACTGGTGACCCCGACGTGATTTCTCATTCATGAAGAACTCGGAGACCGCAAGCCCTCACAGTTCCTACGTCACCTCCAAAGTTTAGGTGGTCCGAGCGTCCCTGAAGACTTTCTCCGCACCATATGGAGTAGCCGCCTGCCGAGCAACGTCCAAACCCTGCTAGCATCGCAGCCTCATACGTCCTTGGAGGGATTAGCAGACCTGGCAGACAGGGTTCAAGACATCGTGACACCATGTCAAGTCGCTGCAGCTTCGACGCCAGGTTCTAGCATGAAAGACCTGGTAAATGACATACAGGAACTGAAGAAGACTGTAAAATACCTATCAATGGAGCTTACTAGGAGGCCTCGTTCGCAGTCGCGCCCAAAGCATCAGGAGCGTCATCGGTCCAGGCAACGCTCCACGTCCAGCCACCAGAAGCGACCGCTCTGCTTCTACCACGCCAAGTTTGGGGCCGATGCTCGTAAATGCATCGTGCCCTGCGACTATACAAAACCGGAAAACCCCCAAGGCAGTCGGTAATGGCGGCAGACGACTGTCCGATGTCCTCCGGTCGCCTCTTCGTCACGGACCAAACGTCGAAAACTACATTTTTAGTAGACACTGGTAGTGATTTATGTGTATTTCCACGACGCGCACTACATGAGCAACGCGCTAAGTCAAATTATCAGTTGTCGGCCGCTAACGGGTCTACAATTGATACTTACGGCTTTCTACAGCTTAACTTAAGCTTAGGGTTACGGCGTAACTTTCCGTGGCGTTTTATGGTTGCTGACGTCACTAAGCCTATCATAGGTGTTGATTTTTTAAGTTTTTACAATTTGTTAGTAGATATTAGAAACCATCGGTTAATCGACAAAACTACCTCCTTGTCTGTCACAGCTACTATTGCAAAAACTACTGAGACGTTTTCAGTTAAGGTTTCAGTTGGAGATACGAGGTATCATGTAATATTAAATAAGTATCCCGAACTCACACGACCCGCAGGCACACCACGCAAACCCACTCATCACCCCCAAACTGGTGACCCCGAGCATGAACGTCAGCGCAGCCTTCGTGCAACTCTTCAATATCATCACTTCCTCAAGCCTTCGAGCAGCGAGTCATACCGTCAGCCAGCAACTACGGCTTCATCGGGTATCCTGACCACCAGCATGCAGCGGAAGCGCATTCCTGGTCATCACCCTCAGCCTCATCAGCGACCTTGGCACAGCACACTGCACTTCGGCCGGTCAACAAGCAGAGACGCCCTTCTCTCCTGGTCGACGCAGGGTCGACGCAGCAGCCAGCCACTACGCAGCACTGCACCACTCCGACTCACTGGAGCATATGTGCAGCATCACCCCGACTCACTGGGTTATCACCGCAGACAGTTCCGACTCACCGTGAACTATGCGGCATCCGGTTCCGACTCACTGGAACCCTCTACTGGCCTGGCAAGCATCAAGACTCAGCCTGCAATCGACTTCCGGTCTCGGAGGGGAGTGATGTAGCGACAGCGCCATCTATCGCAACAGATGCGAACTAACATTGGCAATTCTGCATCGCGCTATCAAAGTTATCCGCCACATTAGCGTATATAGAAAATCCCGACTTACAGATGTCGGGCAGTTAGCCCACCAGACACAACACCCGTCTGGTCGGAGGATCCTCCCTTTTCTATGGGGGCTGAAGAACTTTACACCCTGTTCCTCATGCCTCCAAACATCGTTCGGAGGCAGGTAGGCAGAGGGGTTATCAATTTAGTAAGTTCACATAATATTTTGATGAGCTACTACGGAACCTTACATTGTGCGTGGTCCGACTTGCACTTGACCGGTTTTTTTTATTTGGTTTGAATGGCCGCCACCGCTGAGCATCTCGGCGTCGTTCATTATAATAATAATAATAATAATCGTTTATTTATAAGAAGTGGCACATTTACAATACAATAATAACTAGTGTTTCAATTTCGATGCTCAGGTGATGAGGGCTGGAATCCAGGTTACTTCAATGAATCGGTTTTATTGCGACTTTTGAAATTGGACATTTATTTTGTGGTTTACAAAGGTTCTTGACGGAATAAGAGACGGAAGGTATATAAATCAAAAAAATATGAAGCGCGTGAGATCATGACCTGCACAATTTTCTTCAGAGTGAAGCTGGTCGCCGACGGCCCCCGTTGATTGGTCGAGAGGCCGCTTGCAATCACACCATTTGCAGCAACGTCAGATCGAACTTTTGATTCCTCATGTCGCCGATAGATGGCACAGGCGGTAACATAGGCCCGGCCTTGGAAGTAGCAGGTTCCAATGAGATCAGCTGGACGGTACATCAGATACTGACAGCGGAGATGGCAGCGGGCAGATTTTTGAAAACGCTCTGCGAATGACGCCTGAAGCCGTGAGTAGGTCAGCCACTCTTGAGATTCCATCAGCACCTGGATGAATTCGTACAATCCTTCCTAGTTTCCATCTGAGTGGCGGCAGGTTTTCATCTTTGATTAGGGCGAGTTGATTTAGAGTAAGGGAATGTTGATTGTTCTTCCACTTCGTCCGCGTCTGCAGTTCCGAGACATATTCTGAAGCCCAGCGCTTCCAGAACCCTTGCCTCATCTGCTCGATCACGTCGTAGCGCTGCAGGCGATGAGTCGGTGCAGCTGTCAAGTCTTGACAGGCTGGAGCGGTCAGAGGTCGTCCAATGAGGAAATGGGCAGGGGTAAGGGGTTTTAGGTCGTTCGGATCTGTGGACAGAGCTGTTAAGGGACGGGAATTCAGAATGGCTTCGGTTTGTGCTAAGACCGTACTGAATTCCTCGTAAGTGAGATTCGTGCCCCCCACTACTCGTCGCAGGTGGTGCTTACAAGATTTCACCCCTGCTTCCCATAAACCGCCGAAATGAGGGGCATACGGCGGAATGAAGCTGAATTTAATATTGTTATTTGAAGCGAAATCGGTAATATCTTTACTATTATTTTCTATGAAAGAGACAAATTCTTTCTCAGCCCCAATGAAATTTCTCCCGTTGTCTGACATTATCTCAGCTGGCTTACCTCTTCGTGATATGAAACGTTTCAGTGCGAGCAAATAGTCATTTGTTGAAAGACTTGTAACTAACTCGAGATGAATAGCACGCGTACATAAGCACACAAATAAACATATATACGCCTTTGTGAGACTAGCCCCCCTGCCCCTACGGCTCAAAATCATCACTGGCCCCGCGTAGTCAACGCCGCAGCGCATAAAAGGGAAGCCGGGTTCCAGACGTTCAGCCGGTAAGTTACCCATAAGAGGCTGCATGGTCTTCCCTTTGATGCGTGTGCACGTGACGCAGTTGTTTACCGTCTTTCTCGCGAGGTTCCGCCCTCCGAGCGGCCACCAAGCCTCACGCACACAAGCGAGCAAGAGCTGAGGTCCACCATGCAACAACTGTTTATGTTCATGTGAAAACAATAATACTGTGAATCGATGCTTACTACACAATAGTACTGGATGTTTTTTATTATTATCGAAGTGTGACGAGTTACTCAATCTTCCGCCAACGCGTATTAACTTATATTTGTCTAGAAATACACTTAAACCTATTAATCTTTTAGATTTCACCACCGATTGTTTAGTTAAATCATAATATTCGTTGTAAAATGATTGACGTTGCGCGAGCCGTGCGAGAATAACAACTGAGGCGTCTAATTCGTCAACAGATAAGGAACCGGTTCTGCGATCGTTTACACTCGCACGCGTGTTACCTATAAAACGAAGTACATAAGCTGTCGCGCGCCGCAATCGGTTAAATGAGGAGAATCTGTTAAAATCTATTATATTATCGTTTGAGTTAGTACACAACATACAATTTTTTTGTGTTTTTAAGTCAGGCAACTGGTTACTATCTATATTAATATCGCAGGAATAATCGAATTTATCCTGTCGTAAAAAGTCTGGCCCGTGCCACCACATATTTTGTATTGAAGTTCGTTTAGAGGAAGACCTCTCGACACAATATCAGCCGGGTTATCTTTACCGTTAACATGCAACCAGATTGCGTCACCTGTAAGCTCGTTTATTTGTGACACACGATTCTGAACGAACGTTTTTAAACTATGAGGTGACATTCTTATCCAGCCCATGACTATGGTGGAATCAGTCCAGAAAACCACTTTTGTAAACGTCATTCTTAATGAACTTATTATTTTTCTATATAACCGGGCGCCTAATAAAGCGCCACATAACTCAAGTCGCGGAATGGTGCACACAGTTTTGACTGGCGCGACCTTGCTCTTGGCACACAACAACTTTGTTACTATAGATGAGTTGCCTGTATATGTACGCACGTACGCGCAGGCCCCGTACGCGTCTTGTGACGCGTCAGTAAAAATATGTAACTCACAATTATATGTACCGTATTCACGCATAACGCAACGAGGGACACGAATATTACTCAATGAGGATAAATCCTGAAGGAATCGAATCCACAAACATTCAACATCATCAGGAATAGCGTCATCCCAATCGATCTTACATAACCACAACTTTTGAAGCAATATTTTTGCTGTAATTACTGTGGGTGACAAAAGACCGAGTGGATCATAAATTTGTGAGATAACCGACATCATGCTTCGCTTAGTAACTTTCTCAGATTTATTTTGTAGGGTGGTGGTGAAATAAAGTTCGTCTTTATCGACTTGCCAACCTAAACCGAGAGTTTTATTTTGACAATGTTCACCGATAGCTAATTCTTTAGATGCTTTCACGTTCACGTCATTACTAAATGTCCATTTCCGCAAAGGAAAGCAGGCCGATCTTAGAACCTCCGAAGTTTTTTCACAAGTGTTCAATAAAACTTGGGGATCGTTATCTCCTGTAATAAGATCGTCAACAAAGAAGTCCTCGTTTATGACCTTCGCAATGACCTTGTCTTCCGTTTCCTGTGCAAGTTGACGTAAACAACGCATACTGAGATAAGGAGCCGACGCGGTTCCGTACGTAACAGTGTTGAGTCGGTAAATACTTAATTCATCGGATGCATTTTCCCGCCATAATATTAACTGAAGGTTCCGCTGATCGTCATGTACCAGTACTTGCCGGTACATCTTCTCCACGTCAGCGCAGGCGACAAACTTATATTGCCGAAAACGAAGAAGAATGGAAAAAATGTCGTTTTGAAGAGGGGGTCCTATCATCTGTATGTCGTTAAAAGACTTATTTGAAGTAGTTGTGGCACTGGCATCAAACACTACCCGCAATTTTGTGGTCGTGCTATGTTCTCGGAGAACTCCGTGATGCGGGAGAAAGTAGTGTGGCCATGCGGGTTCGCTTATTCGAGACATGTGCCCTAGTTCTATATATTCCCGTATAAAGTCACTGTACAACCTTTTATAAGAAGGAGACCGGTCTAACTTACGTTCTAGTGATAAGAAACGAGATTTTGCGTTTTCATAAGAGTCACCCAGTGCGTCAGCTGGTTCCTTCAATGGAATTCTCACGGAGAACCTACCACTACTATCACGTGTAGTAGTGCCGACAAAGGATTCTTCACATCTACGATCTTCTTCGGTAAGAATAGGACCCGAAGTGACGAGTTCTTCTAGTTCCCAAAATTTACGTAATTGTGTATCTATATTTGACTGTTGTACAAAATTACACTGAGTATGATTAATTTTTGGTTTATTATGAATGGGTCCCGAAATTAACCATCCTAATTTTGAATTCTGTAGGTATGGACCATTAGACAATCGAATTCGATCCGCATCTAATAAGTCCCAAAATACGTCCGCCCCAATCAGTAAATCGATCTCTGATGGTATGTTGAACGTAGGGTCCGCAAGACATACGTTGTCCGGGATGTGGATTGTGTCATAGACAATATGAGTCGCCGGCAAACTCGTTGTAATACACGGTAAAACAAAACATCTAAGACAAATGTTAAAGTTACTCGTTTTTGATCGCATGTTGATATCGCATAATTTTGTCGATTGTGAGACCGACTGTCCCACGCCCGATATTCGTATAGTGGACTGTATTATTGACACGTTTAACCGTTTACAAAGTTTTTCGGAAATAAAGCAGTTTTGGCTACCACTGTCTATCAGCGCGCGAGCTGTATAATATTTACGATTATTATCCATGACTTCGACTAGTGCAGTGGATAATAACACTTGTGGTAACGGTACGGAAGGTGCATTATCGATTGGCCAATTATTCGCATATGACACGACAGAGACCGGTTTCGCATCAGAACTCGCCGCTGACGATGCCGGTATGATTGTGAGCACGTTGTTGTTGTCATTATGCAGCAAAGTATTGTGTTTTTCCTTGCACTGCTTGCATGGGCCGAATATACATTCGGTGATTAGGTGACCCGGACGTAAGCAATTATGGCACAAGTCCTTGGAACTATCAACGAATTTAATTCTGTCCGGAACTGCCAAGTTTAGGAATTTAAAACAAATAAATAACGGGTGACTTTGCCCGCACATCGAACAAGGCTGTTTTGATGTTTCGGATGTTCCGTTATTTTTACGCGTCGACACATAGCTATGTGTTTGATGTACCGAACTACCCGCATGTCTTTTATTATCAGACTTGTGAGATTTATTATCCTGTATACTTCGCGGGTGGTTACTATAAAGCATATCTAACATATCGGCACGATTACGTAGAAAACATAACAAATCATCCAATTTTGTCTTGGTTTTATGACTGCCTGTAAACATCGAGCCTAAGTAATTCTCCCACTCACGCTCTGTAGAAGAATCTAGCTTTGATACTATAATGTGAATGACTAAAGTATCCCACGTGTCGGTGGGCTCGTCAAGAGATTTAAGTGCTCGTAGGTTACGTAATATTACATCGATTAAGTCTCTGATTAACGAAGGGGATTCTTTGCTAATAGATTGTGCAGCGAACAACGCATTCACATGGTTGTGGATTAACAGACGATTATTGTGGTACCTATTCTCCAACAACTCCCATGCGTGAGTATAATTGGCGGCAGTAAACTCTAATGCACATATAACCTGGAGTGCTGAACCACTGAGCGAAGACTTCAAGTAGTGGAACTTCTGAATTGCGTCTAAATCACTTCGCCTATGAATCATAGATAAATAAGTGTTTTTATACTCGAGCCAGTGATCATATGAACCGTCGAAAGAGGGGAGTGTAATCTGCGGTAATTTAATAGAACTAAGATTACTATAATTTGTATTTGAACACGCGTTGTCACTCGCCTCTTTTGTTTTATTAACATCGGTTAGGCATTTAGCAATGGACATGAGACTAAAATATTGATCTTCAAAAGATGCCCTATACTCTAATTGTTTGTCTAACTCACTGTCATCTAATAATTGTTCGATTTTGTCTTGAATCTTGGTAAACGCGATTAGAACATTGGAGACAGACTCCATGCGTAAAAGAAGTTCTGCCTGCTGTCGATCAGACATCTTAACATTTTCATATTTGGCAATATATTTTTCAAATAAAGTTAGTCGACCTTTTAGTGTACCCCTTTGCTTTTTAAGATCCCCAATATTCGAAACATGTTCAGCTTCACTGTACTCGCCGTCACTCATTTTAGCAGCTTAGAGAAAACAAAGGCTACTCACGGTTAAACACCAACTGCTGAGCAAGATGAAGGTAGGCGACGCGATGCGAACTTTGCGCGATGTAAGTTAACTGGAATTCGAAATAACAGTACTGTATTAGACAATTGCCAAATGGGATGGGAAGAAAAGGAACAACCGACCTGACCGTTTCTTGCTGATCCTCGATGCGATGCGAAGATCCGGCTCGATAGGACCAATGTTTCAATTTCGATGCTCAGGTGATGAGGGCTGGAATCCAGGTTACTTCAATGAATCGGTTTTACTGCGACTTTTGAAATTGGACATTTATTTTGTGGTTTACAAAGGTTCTTGACGGAATAAGAGACGGAAGGTATATAAATCAAAAAAATATGAAGCGCGTGAGATCATGACCTGCACAATTTTCTTCAGAGTGAAGCTGGTCGCCGACGGCCCCCGTTGATTGGTCGAGAGGCCGCTTGCAATCACACCATTTGCAGCAACGTCAGATCGAACTTTTGATTCCTCATGTCGCCGATAGATGGCACAGGCGGTAACAACTAGTTATAATAGAGCACAGTTTCTTTTTGCCTGAACTAGGTTGAACCTGTGTTTCAGGCTACAAGGTGTATACTTAACTACTTAAAACAAATAAATTATCATTTAGTGTAAATATAATAAAATACTAAACTTATTAAAAACTTACATGTATTATATAAACTACAGATAGGAAAACGGTATAAGCAGTTTATTTGCAGACAACAAGTAGATCTTCTGTCTGTGCATAAGTTAAGGGTTGTAAAAAGGTAATTACTGATTGTTTACAGCTAAAATAGTTTAACTTATACATACTTAGTTTTCTGTTTAATCTATTGTACAAAAATGGGCCTAAAAATGAAAAGAATTTTTCGGCAAACGCGTGTTTGGATATAACATTAGAAATGCATACTATATCATTCCGTCTCTTGTTAGTAATGTCAGCATATACGTGAGCATGGTGTGCTGTTTTAATACTGCATAATGAAAAGCTGGCGCACAGTCAGCACATTGCAGGATTTATATAGGTCAGCTGTAGGAAAGAAAAAGGGAAGGAAGTTTGCTATCTTTAAAATTGCTCTTTGAGCTCTTTCAAGAGGAAGCAGGATAGTTTTTGACGAACCACCCCATGAAGTAATACAGTAATTAATTATACATTGACATAGGGCAAAATAAACATGTGTGATTAATTGGGGGTCTGCAAACGTTCGTATTTTTTTAAATACATATATTAATTTTCGCACTCTTTTAACTAGACATTCAATATGATACCTAAAGGAGAGAGTGTCGTCTATTATAACCCCGAGGTATTTAATGGTACAGGTTTTGAGGATAGTAGGACAATTATTGCATACGTTGACTGACGGGTTACCACATTGATGGGCACATATATGAAAGTCAGTAGTGTTAAGTTGAGACTTGCGAATGGAAAAGTGGATATATTTTGTCAGCATTTAGTGTTAGTAAATTGCTTTGAAGCCAATCAGTTACAGTATTAAAACCGAGTTGAGCGTTTTCATATAGTTCGCTACTGTTTTTAGCAGAAAATATTATCATAATAATATCATTCATTTGATTTATGTACTTACACTATTTATGTACTTACATTATTTTAAACTCGAACTATATGCTAATGAGTAATGACACACTCCAATGAGACACTCCTAGACTACAGACCAATTAGCTTCTCCTAGACCTAGTTCTGCTCTATGATCTGCATGCATGTTCAGCAACAAGCACGATCCCACAGTCAGTCTGTTAATGTGACTATTGAGTGTGGACACAGTCTACAGGATTACAGTGGGTACAGGAGACACTCACCAGCTATCGTCCTGTTAGGACCGGCTCACTGCACCCAGATTACACAAGTTTTATGTCCTTTGTGTAGCAGAGCATTTAGAGCAACCAATGAGCCAGAAGGGCTAGATTAGGTGTTCGGTTTAGCACTTTGTGTTAATGATCTTTTAATTTCTATAGCAACACTAAAGCCTTAATTGAAACTAACTTCTTGCCCGCGGCCGCTACTAACCCATTACAAATCTTAATTGCCCACTGAGCGGAAACAAAATAATTAATTTTCAGAAAATAAAACCTCAATCTTGAGTTACTAAATCACGTTTCAAAGTAATTAAAATGTAACATTTGTTTTTGGGAACATCGTTGGATGGTTGCTCATTCCATGGAACGGTGGAAGACAAAGGCCCCTATTTAATTTCGTTTAACTGAGTACCTACTTAAATGGCTGCCGCCGCGGTTCTGTTACTATAATCCGCGAAATATGATATGTTTGTAGCGAGTGCGACCCGACCCGACTAGACCCGAGCCGTCCCGCCGGCTGGACTCCTCGCGTGGCTGCCAATCATCTCATGTTACTAATTAACAAGCCAAGTAAAATATCTTCAGTATTATTTAAATCGTTTTACTGGTGAACCTTATTCATCCTTCCATGATCCTTTCTGAGCTACTATAGTTGTTGAGCAGATGATAATAGGTACATAAATAGCAATAAACCATGGAAACGGTCTGTGGGACATAGTACATGTTCTATGTACATTTTTCATTGTTTTAGTATATAAATTTAAAAAATTGTGCTTTTGTGATAAGTTAAGTACTCCTGTTATCCTCCAGTGACTGCTGCGTGGCGAGAGCAGCCTTCGTTTGCAACAATATGCAACACTCGGAAGTGTATAGATACACCACACTACATATCGGTGACGTCACTCCAGCAAGGCTATTGCGTATTTGAATGTCAGTGGCTATCATAGTGTCCATCGATTAACTGTCAAATTGGTTATGGTTACAAAATGGAACCATTTAAAAAGTTACGCAATAGTCCTGCTGGTACGGTCTACTGAAGTGCTGATCATTAAGTGGTCCTCTCCTCTACAACCATCGTGTTACTGCATTGTACGGTCGTTCCTGATTTGTTTTAACTGTAAGTCTTTTTATTGAGTCTGTTACTAGCATGGCTGTTGCCACGGCTTATGGCGATAATAGATAAATATCAATTTGCAAAATTAGGTACTGGCACAATTACACCAACGCGACACCTTACATTGTAAAATAGTAATATAGGGCGCTTCACACAGTTCCTAAAGTAGTGTGGGGGTTCGTCATCTCGCGTAGTGTAAACAGAGACGTTAAGTCACTCCGCCTGGCCGCGCCTCTTTGCTCCGCTCGCGCGTCCCTCCGCTCAGTTACCTCGTGTAAATGAGCGCGCTCCGAGGGTCGTATGATTTACTGCGCCACGCCGACTCGAGCCAGATCTTATCATCACTCCAATTTTATTGAGAAACTGTCTGCGAGCGTCAAGTGCGGCTGCGGCACCTTTGTTACATTTAAGTAGTATAGCGCGCTCCATACACAACCACACACACTTAATGTTTTGTTACGGAACGAGCTGCATTAGGTAATCTCTGTCCTTTCTTAGGTTTCCGTAGCCGAATGGTAAAAAACGGAACCCTTATAGATTCGTTAGTCTGTCTGTCTGTCCGTCCGTATGTCACAGCCACTTTATTTGGAAACTATTAAGACTACACAGTTGGTAGGTAGATCTATTCTGTGAACCGTTTTATGATTTTTATATAAAATAAAGATTAATGTATCATTTCGTACATGTGTAGCAAAGTAGGTAAAACAAAACAGTTTTATTAAAATGTTTTTTTCAAACGACCGAATGTAAATAAATAACGAATTTTCAATATAGCAGATGTAGGTGAGCGGTGAGCGGTGAGCGCTCCACAAGTCGGATGACATGGTAGTCCGGGGGTACCGCACGATCTCCCGGCGCTAGTCCTCGCGCGCTAGTCCGGGGGTACCGCACGATCTCCCGGAGCTAGTCCTCGCGCGCTTGTGTGGCGCGCCGCTTTACTGGAGGGCCATGGCAAATTTCCGCTCAGTGGACAGACCTCCCCGGTGCGATCACATGGCGACATGGAGCAAGCGACTTTCGCAACCCCGTGTAGGGCACGCCACGACAGTAGCGGTAAGTCCCCTCTTTGAGGAGTGGCTTGAGAGGCGCTACGGCGCTCTCACCTTCCGCCTGACGCAGGTCCTCACCAGGCACGGTTATTTCGGATGGTGCCTGCACCGAATAAAGCGGGATGAAACGCCCGGATGCTACCACTGCGAGTATCGGCCGGAGGACACGGTGGAGCACACCGTGGAGGTCTGCCCCGCTTGGGCAGAGCCCCACCGCAATCTTGTAGCGGCGATCGGCGGCGGCGAAGGAGGTGGCGGAATGTGGGAGGAAGAGAACCTCTCGTTCCAGCCGCAGCGGGAGATGCTCCGGGCGTCGAGTGCCACGAAATGTCTTCCGGCCACCGTAGACGCGGGCCTGTGGACGGTGAATAATTGCCTAGCTCGCTGTCCACCCGTTTTATGACGACGACAGGCCGTAACGACGGCACTATCGTGTTCCACGCGCGTCTCAAACGTCAGCAACATGGAAGGGCCAACGCCCATCGGGGCTACGGGTTGTTCGAAAGTGATACCGCGGCCTCGGCACAAGGGCTACGAAGGAAAATGGGTGGTTTTTAGTCAGTAGAAGCCTGACACTCCCTTCTCCCTCTGCCCAGAGCGGGAGGTAACCCCTCACGCTCTAAGCAGAGCGGAATTTGATGATTTAACAAAAAAAAAAGTAGTTAAAAAACTGAAAAAACACAAGCACATTTTAAATTAAACAAAACTTGGAAGCAGGCGGGGTCCATTCTATTTTCAATTAAATATTCAAATGAACCCCGCCTGCTTCCAAGTGACGCGCTATCAAGACGAATCTAACGACGTATATTTTATTCAAATCGCTTCATCCGTTTAGGAGTTATGAGAAAACAAAGAAACGGACATACATACATACATACACGCCAAACACATAACTCCCCTTTTGGGCTTCGCCGGAGGCGGGTAATAACCATCTTTTTGGGCTTCGCCGCAGTCGGGTAAAAAAAAGACGGATTCCATGGTTGTGTGTGTGAGTGGCTAGAAGATAATGATATGATTTAGTAATCCGTGGTAAATGTTGTGGGTAGTGTATTTATAACAATGTTTATGCTACTGATTTTGTTTTTTTTTTAACGTGATGTCCGACGCATGGAGGAAACTCCTTATGAATATGTATGGTCACCCCACACATTCGCAGATCAACCTAGGCAGGCACTGCTTTACCTTGAAGATCGACCAGTGCGGCTGATATTATTTAACCACGAGCTCTGCATAAGTTAAAATAAAATAAAAGCTTTTCATTACAAGCTGAATTGTGAAGATCATTTCCTTGAGAAAAATGAAGCTAGAAATGCGAACAACTTTTTTCAAATTAAAGCTACAGACGGAATGTTCAAAGTTAACTTGAATGCTTCGTGTCTAGTTTTTAATGAGACAAAAGATCAAAGTGAGCAAACCCCGCGAATTGCGAATGACACCTAGCAGGTGACTTCTGTATCAATGAGAACGCCATGAAGGAGCATCAGGTATCAGTGGCATGACTACGACTGTCCTTTATAATAATAATCACATTATCTACGTACTAGACGATTTTTCTTGTTTTCTACTTTTAAGACCGCGGTTTTATTAGTCTGCGTTTTTATTCGTAGTCGGGTTTTAGTTTTTAAACTTATTTTTTTTTGCATTGAAGTAAGATCAATATTAATTTCACTAGTTATAGCAATTGCTCGTTCGCTCGCACATGACATCGATGTTTTCGACGACGACGTTCAGACATACGGCACATACTGTTGGGGGATGTGGGTCACTGGGCCCTCTCGATCTGTTGTGAGGTGCGTTAAGTGTGTTAGATGTCGCGTGTGTTGTGTTAGATGTCGCGTGTGTTGTGTTAGCTACTTTAGAAGGGAGGCTGCGTCGCTCTTCGGGCAGCAGCTTACGATCTTGTATGTCCTCAGGGGTGATTTGACATTTGACAATAACGCTATTCGACACCATTTTGTGTACATATTTCCAGAAGTTGTTGAGTACCCACGAGTTGTTGAGTAGTGGAGTTGTTGTATAGTGGCCACAGGTATATCGGTAGGTGTCCCAATGGTTGCAGCTCGAGTATACGACGCAAAGTCATGAGTGCAATGACTCCAGAACTCATAGGTTTGGTGTGTACATCGGGAATGAGCTGTATGTATTTACGCTTTGCATCTTCGAGAAGTTTTGCCTGCTAAAGTCGTTTTGATTCAGGCCCCGTCCGATGAAATGGAAATCAAATCAAACCTAGTTTAAAACCTCGTTGTTCGTAGTTGGCCCTTTTTAACCGACTTCAGAAAGGAAGGAGGTTATCAATTCATGGGAATCTTTTTTTTATGTATATTCCCCGATTACTCGAATATGGCTGGGCGGATTTGGTTTTTTTTTATTTTGTTTGAAAGGGTATACCTACCTTCCAGCACGTGTAGCATGACTACCGTAGAAACGAGTTTTGTCGACGGATCAACAAAATGGTAGATTGTAAGAAGATTTCGTGACAAGTTGTATTAAAAAGCTTTGTCTATTCTTGGTAGAATAGAGATAGAATCGTCATACTAAGCGGGGAGGTAGTCCCATGATCATCCAGTCATGATCTGATGATGGAATTCTGGAGAAATGTTCAAAGTTCCATTCACAGTTGTTTTTGTCGTTAAAAAAAATCGTTTCCAAGCAAATTTTTTTGCATAGGGGTACTTAGTTTGATGTACATACTTAATGCTTAGTTGGCGGCTGTGTGAAAGGTTAATTTACACCCTGTATATTATTAATATTATTATCAAGTTTTTTTGCTGAATATGCTTGTTGTACCGTTTGGAAAAATTAACGAAATGGTAACAGAAACGGTAATGACCGTTTCTGTGTTTATATTCAAACAAAAAACACGATTTCCAACACTATGATATTATGTGGATGAATTTAATCTATTATGCATAATTAAGCATTGAAACTCTTTGAATGCAAGATAATATATCCTCTTAATCTCCGTATGCGCGTACCTATTGATCAGTACTTTCTGTTTCTATTGAATTTATTACGTTTAGCACAAAGCCGAGCCGTGTGCGCTACAGTGACTCATTCTGAACCTTGAGTCAACATAGATAAAGTACACAACCTAGGTCCCACGAGCTGCCAGATGGTGCACTCGCTTCACTCACAGATGGAGCCGTGAGCGGTAGTACACGTTTGTCTGCCGCGTGTACGGCGCCAAACGTATTGCCTCGAGACGAGCGCGAAAAGGCCCCCGAGACCTGCCATCTCTTTGAATTGTAAAAATCTCCAGCCTTACTTGAATTTGACGCTTATCCCCCAGACATAGCGGCGTGAATACCGCGCACTGAGAGAAAACTTTGAAGTTAAGTATCATTTTTGCGCGACTTATTTCCTGCATTATTGATATCAAGACATTTGCGAGGTTGTATTTTTTACGAAGGCGTCGTACTGCTGGTGATCGTGATCAACGGGATTTTTCACATCCCCCCCCACGCTCTCCCCTGCCCCATCCACCATCCACTTGGCTAGTCTACCCCGTTGCCGCGTTGCAGCCGTATATGACGGCATGATTGGCGCAGTGGCTGAGCGATTGGACTCATGCGCTTCGTGTCGGGGGTTCGACCCCCGCACGAAACATTAATATTTGTATGACCTACAGTTAGTTGTTTCTAGTCTGGGTGTTTGTGTATGTGAGTTTAATTGTTTGTGAACGCACCCACGATACTGGAAAAAATCCTAGTGTGGGGCAACGTGTTAAAAAAATACCCCTCGACGTTAACCTGTTTGCATGCTAATGATGATATCACATCTTACTCGTCAGTTCGTCACATAAGATTGCTTTGGTTTTTTAAACATAATATATATTTTAATTTATTTTTAGTTGAATTGATTACTATGAATAGTTCGCACAGAATAATTAAGAAAGTAAATATGCGAAGTAAGGCGCGCGGTACGATCAGGCATCATGTAAATACTTCCATCGCTGTATGTGCGCGGGACGGACGGGCGGCGCGCAAACACAATGTAGGCGTGAAATATGTGACGCAGAACGCTTTGTATATATTCAGCAGAGCCGGCGAAATTTTTATTAGAGCTCGGCCGCCGACATTGGCCATTAGCAAGGAGTTGCGGCGACAATGAACGTGCAGCCACCAGCCCACCACACAATAACTCGCGGGAAAAAGTGCAGCTGAATGTTTTTTGTAACGCTGGCCGTCGAGCGTTCAATGGAAGTGTGGATTATATAGCCACGGTATGAGTTCCACTGCATATGTTTATTTACAAGGCGACCCCACGGTATGAGTTGTTCCACTGCATATGTTTATTTACAAGGCGACCCCACGGTATGAGTTCCACTGCATATGTTTATTTACAAGGCGACCTCACCGCCCGCGCCCCTTGTTCGCGCGCCGCTAACTCCGCTAGTGTGCTACTAAGAGCTGACGATGGATACTTGCCAGATCTTGTTTTACAACACTAGTATTTGAGTGGACAGTGTTTAATATAGTTAAATTGCTAGAGTGTTTTAAATAACAGAAAATCACGTAATCGGCCGTAGTGAATAAAAGCGCGTGGCAACAATCATAATATTATTAATCACTGGCTGATGTCCGCGGCTTCACCCGCGTGGATGTCGGTCAATTTAAATATAGTTGAAAATAACATCAAAATGCAGTAGTTTTCGAATCTATCGCGAACAAAAGTTTTCGAATCTATCGCTAACAAACAGACAAACAGCCAGACGCGGGTAAGGACTTTGACGGATAAACTGAAGTCATTACAGGTGGATGTTCAGTTTATCCGTGATCATGGTGCTTGTAACAACGCCGAATTATCGGGAACTCGAAACAATAAGTATAAATATTAGTATTCTGATCCATTCGAGACAGCAGGCCTAACCATTGTTTTATAAATCTTGCCTTTCGTTTAAGGGGAATGCCCGAGTCGACGATTGTTCCCGTGACCTGCTGTTATCTCATCCATCCTAAAGCCAGATATGTGGGAAAAATCTTAACGAGCATGTCAGCCTATATCTTTTTAAAATGGGTGAAAATTCAATTAATAATTAATAATAATAGGTATAATTATTATTATTTATTTTAATTTGTTTTTTTTTATATATTCATTTATTCATTTTGGTGTTTCTTGTTTTGTAAACGAATATCTTCAGGACGTTGTCACCAATCTCATAGACGGACAGAGACACTGACCTGCAAGGGTGTACATGAATACAAATAATTGAATATATTTAGGACGAGCTTGGGAGGTGTGTCCAACTGTCCAGCTACACTTGAGACACATAAACAATTAGAAATCGCTAAAACAACCTGTTGTTCAGTACAAATGTCGATTTCGGTGGTGGTCCCATGAAGAAAGTTGTTCTGTTTAATGGTTTGAATCACACCCTGCAAATATGACCACACCTTTATGGGGTCCGCTGTTTATTTAGGTAAATGTCATTCGTTTATATACTGTATCGACAAGCACGATGTACTCACATCCTAAAAAAGAGGTTCCTCTCAAAAGATATCGATTGCATCAAACAAACGTAACGTAGTGTGTACAGACGCGGTATCGGTCGCGTGTCATATTGTTCGGTACACTGTCGCAGTCGACTCATCGCGGCGCGATCTCCGTCCGACCGATAGACACGTTACGTCTCGACAGACGTCGCTAACAGTCGCAGTGTCACGCCGCGCCAACACGCCGTCACGCCGCGCCGTCACGCGCGACCACCACTCAACGTGTTTTGTCGCCCGTTCGTTCTATCGACAGATTTATTGCGTGACAAAGTTTCACGCTTAAAGTTGGCTCGTCTCGTTCGCTAGCGAACATGTAAGAAGCGAACATTAACATACAAATTGATCGACGTAAAAAAACAAAAAGTTTCGTTGAGTTACAGCCACCATGAGCAGAGTCTATGAAGTGAGACAGTTACAGCCACCATGAGCAGAGTCTATGAAGTGAGACAGTTACAGCCACCATGAGCAGAGTCTATGAAGTGAGACAGTTCACTTCACTGCCGACTAGCTTACAGTTTGTTGGATCGGTTCAAAATACTGCAAACGATAAACAACGTAGTTTATTCTGTTGATCTTTCGTTAAGGGCATTATTTTGAGTGTTCCGTTGACATTTCCCCACTAATTACTCAGGGCTTTATTTGGGGCGAAACGTGGAATAATTTGTTAGACGCTGGTTAAATGCCAGCACTTTTGTAAATATTTTTATTCTTTATGTAACAGTTTTTATTACTCATTGAAGGAATACACTATTAGGTATATGCGTTCAACGATTACGACAATAAGCTTGCGTGATCTTGCCCAGTAAATATACTTGTAAATGTGACCGCGTTCCACTAAGTATCAATTTTTGATAACATTACATATTTCAGTATATCGGCAGTCCAGAAATATAAGTCACCGACGGCGAGCAGCGGTGAAGCACTCTACCGCCTCCTCTAGATAGAACGTTCAGATAGTGAAGAGGAGTATTCAACACAATGAGTAAGCTGATGTATTGTGATAAACACAACGAATAAACAGCCTGAAAGTATTGAGCAAGTGAATGGTGTCTATTGTGTGTGCCAAAGTCTATTCAATAAATCGCGCGAGTCTTGTGCGGACAAGTCAATCGCGGGAGGTCGTTGGGCTCGAGGTGGGGTTGCGAGGGCCCGAGAAAGGGTGCGGAAAAGAGGTGCTCTTTTCAAGAAATGAGATTTATTAAAGTCAATGGAATGAAAATTAAAAAGACAACGAATATTTCCTCGAAGCGATTAAACAAAATGGAAGCGAGGATTTATTTATAATTCAGTGCTCTTAATTAAAAACGGGGAGGAGATCAAGCGTCCCGCGCGTCCGTTGCGCTACAATAACTGAACGTAATAAGAAATTAAAATCTGCAATTCTAATGCCTGGAAACTTAATCCATTCGTTGCACGCGACAACTCTATTATGCATTTTCTGATAATTAGTTCTGACATTTTATTTGGTTTTTCGACGCCATTGTTGAGAATGCTTTAATTAAGAAACTAGCACTTGGACGTTGAGAGTGGCCTTAAATATCGACGAACTTTTTAAAATAACTTGCTTTAAAGTGGCCGAGGTGAGTTTACTCAAAACAATCGACATTGTCTGCCGCGGACTGGGTCTGTGCCTGGTCTGGGGCTGACCCCGCTCGTTTACTCAGTATTCGATGCCCGGTGTCCGAAGGAACCATTAATTTCTGTCGGGAATGTTTTTTTGAACCTGCCTCGGAAATCCTAAGAAAAGCCCGGAGGTTCCGGTCCGGAGGCAGCGGATTTGACTCAAGCCAATTTGTAAAATCCGGGATGAGTGGTTCCTCTGCTCCCTGCTACCGGCTGCCAGCTCCCCGCACCCCACACCCCGCGCCCCGCGCCTCCCTCACCTGACGTCTCTGCGGTTCTTTAGTTGAGATAGCATTTAGTCGATAGATTGGGTTAAATGCCTACATGTAACCTCTATGTTGTATGTGTGTTCGGGTACTTATCTCGTAATCTGCTTAACGGTAACCACATACGTGTGTACAATATCCCGTATTAGTAAGGTCTGTATTGTAGGTTGAAGGACATTGTTTAATTTCAATTATAATCACGCCTGTTTTGTGAATGTCTCTAAATAAGTGGAAACTATTTTTTTCCTACTGCTCCGCTATTCTTTTCCTATTATTTTCGTTGCGGGATCCAAGACAGTTAAATCGTTTCTCTGGGACTTCGTCGAGCTTCATTGTCTCGGCGCTTTTCTTGTGGTCGCCACTGTTGATTCTGGCTTACAGAAGTTACAGTGGTTTGGGAATAGTGTGGCGGAGTTGTCCCATACATAACTAAATAAAACATGTTTTGTGGGTGCGTGAACGATCTGGTTTGCCCTTAAGATAGTATAGCGAGAATTAAAACGTGAAGTGTTATTTGATTATTTATTACGATTATACAATGGATGGTGTTGTGGGGTTCGAGATCGGCACAGCTGTGTGACTGCTTGCGCAACCGTTCCAACATATTGTGTGCATCAGCGTTGAGCGCACTTAACGTTCCGCTGCATGACCGAAGACGTGAAGTGTGATGTAACGTGAGTGCCAAGAGGGCGTTTAATTGTGGAAAATTGCGAGAAAACTCGGTTGAATTGAGTAATTAAAATATGACTAAATTCCACACAATAATATTGATCGCGGTTATGTGAACCTGTATCGACTGTCAAAGATCTAAAATGACAATCGGGATCAACGACATAACCTGCTTTCCTAAGCACGGTATTAACTCGGCATGGTATGGGTGGTAAACTGGTAATCCATCCACGGACCAATATGGGCAAGCGAGGCTTAATCTGAAGAGCAACCCGAGTGGCTGTTATCATAATACATCATTGTATCCAATAGGTAACACGCTAAACGGACGCAATAATGCGCGGTCAATGTTACCGTTGTATGTTATTTCGTTGTACACAAAAGAACATAGTAATCTCTAGACCAAAACAAGCAAACAAAACAAATTATAAATGTTTATTTTGAAGCGTCTACAATAAAGTAAACTACCTATGATTTTTAGGGTTCCGCAATCAACAATTTCGTCATGTCCGTTCGTCCATGTCTGTGTAAGTACATGTCAATTTCCAAAATTACTAAACGAGGTTACAATTTGCGAACGCGGTGCTTTCAAAAAACGCATGCATGATCTATGTAATAAATTAGTAACAGATAACACGCTCAGACTGCCGACTGAGTGCTCTCGGCACGCTATGTTCCTGTCCTATTCAGGCCCTTTTTGGTTTCATGTTTTGGTTGTCATAGTGCGCATAACAAACACGCTTTGTACAATTAGCACGTTCTGTGTTGTCGGCCGGTGTGCCCTCCGCGCTGGAGCTGCGGATCATGCGCGAGCATTCGGAGTGAGGATTACCAACTCCGGCCACTCCAGAATATTTTAAAGGCATTTCTTTCAAGTGGTGAGATCTCTGTGCCCCTCATGCGGTCGTCTCGCACTTCATAACCTCTTCGAAGCCGGTGAAACTTTCCAATTTACCCGAGTGTTCATTGAGTAAGTTGTTTCAATATTCAACCACTACAATGATGGTCGGTATTTTATTATTAAAAACCGGCCAAGTGCGAGTCCTACTTGCACATGAAGGGTTCCGTACCATCGTAGTAGGGGAGTCGCTTTTTATTTTTTTTTTGTTATAGCAGCAACAGAGAGACACATTCAGTGAAAATTTCAACTTAAAAATATTTTTATTATATGATGTAACTAAAAATTTATGCTTTTCGCAATTTTTCCTTTATCTGTGTTATAAGACGTTGCTTCGTACCAAATTTCAAGATTCTGAGTTCACGGGAAGTACCCTGTAGGTTTTGATTCCCTTGCGAGTGTCGAAAATTTGCGGCATAAACGGGAGTATCTTTTGATCGCGTTGACTTAGAAGTTTGATTTTTTCACAGCTCCAAGAGACCATAGACTTGAGTATTTGATATGAATTTCAGCTTGATACCTCCACGCGTTCCTGAGAAAAAAGGTCTTGACAGACAGACAGACAGACAGACAGACGGACAACAAAGTGATCCTATAAGGGTTCCGTTTTTACCTTTTGAGGTACGGAACCCTAAAAACGAATCAACAACATCTGTAACGTGAAGAACGAAATATACGAAACGCTGAATAATATAGGTAGGTGTTCAACATATTAAACGGCGACATCAAAGAGCCCTCAAACTCGAGGAAGTAATGTGTCGAGTGCAGTCGCCGCGCGGCAGGCGGCAGGCATTGCTAGCGATGTGTAAACGAATGTCAATTATAAAAATGTATAGGAAATCATCGAAAGTTTGCACTTTGCTTACACATAAGTAGAACACATTCGACAATGTGATGAGTAGTGCAAGCATTAAGTAGCTCTTCACGTATCAAAAGGGAATTTGTAATCGGTATGTCTTATCATGTTATGTGTTATTACTACCTACTTATTACCCAAGGTTATAACTTATAACATATTCAATAACGTTTTAATAATTCTGCTTGGGTTGAAAAAACGTGGTGACGGTGAGAATGGTTCGCTCGTTGCGGTGAGCCCTTTGATCCTGTGCCCCCCCCCCCGCCCCCTTGCCCCTCACCCCTCACCGTGAGGCTGCGAGGGGGGGGGGAGGGTCTTCTCTGGAGTGGATTGTGCGATGTCGACGGATTAGCGCCGGCAGCCGGCCGCACAGGATTATATACACATTAATTAACAACATCAAATTACACTCTGTTTGCACTCGCAAGAACACCGCCTTGATCACGCACTCAGTACACTTCACTTAGTAGCGCACCTCGCCTCACCTCGCCTCACCTCGCCTGAATTCATATTTAATGAGTATGTATTAAGAGTAATATCTAAGGAGCGGCAAACCACGCTAACAATATCTGGAACGTGACAAACGCGAACCATACAAATATATTTATTAAATCAATGATGCGAACAATACAGTTACCTACTGAGACTTATTTTAGATACTTGAATTACATAACAGAATGTGATGTATTTCCCTTCAGGCAGAACACACGCTCCGTTTGATTCAAACGTACAGAGATAGTTGTTTACGTTATTGTGACCCTTCGATGTTCCAAGTATTGTATATTGTATTCCTAATAATATGAGTATAATGATCCGAGTGAGATGGGGCTTCGGAGTTCTAATATACAGGGTGTAAGCAATCCCTAGACGAAGCCGTCAACCAAGCCTTATGTACATCAAATTAACTACGCAAAAATTATTGCCGGGAAACGACTTTTTTTTGGGGTGAAAAATCACATTTTAGCAAAAAGTTTTGCTTTGAATAGTAAAAGGATGACCCTTTTACTATTCAAAGCAAGGAGGTAATTTATGTAAAGTTATAACCTGAAAAACTAGTATTTACAAAAACAGCTGTGCAAAATTTGGAACTTTGACCCCCAATATCTCCGTAACTAGATGGTTCCCAGGTATAGACTAGAACAAAAAAAATATCACAGTGGTGGGGAGAATAAGTGCCCTTCGTTTGCGTTAAGGGTACTTTTACGCCCTTGTGTCAACCACTAACCACGGAGAGGACATAACATTTGATGTCATATATACCTACTTGGTTGTGAAACTGTTCACAGATCGTGTTGAACGATAGGATCGTGTTGACCAGGAGTCACTGGTCATGGGTTGCGGTGGCTGTGAGCTGATAATGCGGAGATTAGTGGTGTCAGTGGGTGTGGTCGGCTCGAGCAAGCCGCGGCTCGTGATCGTCATAACTCAGCGGAGATAAAGTCGCAAGATATCGCGTGACAGCGGCCGGCTGTTCGTATCCCGGCAGTAAAGATAATTAATTAACAAGTGTTCTATCTCCGGTGTAGTACATGACCTTAATAACATCACGAATTCCCGACAGTTATATTACGAGTCACTCGGTAAGCTGGGAAGGGTACAGGGCTAACGTGTGTAACGTGTGAGGACGAACACTAACTACAAGCTGAGGGTTCCTGGTAGTTAGTGTTCGTCCTGTTCGTTACAGAGCGCACACATCACCCTCAACACATGCCTACAGAGTTCACCGGACATTGACCCCAGTGACTTCTATATTTAGTGCCTTTGATCCTGTGTAATATTCGTTGTGGCCAGTGAAGTAACGCGAACAGCAAATACCTTGACATTGCGGTGCCTCCAATACACAAGTTTGCCAATATATCATCTACACGGCTGTCGGGTTAGGTTAGAACTAGGCTATAAACAAATCCGTTAATGTTCAGTAACATGTTGATTGGCTGTACATTAATGATGAGCCCTCAGCCGCAGGGCAACAGTACAACACGACCCGCCGTCCGCGCCCGCGGGACAACAAAACCCGTGCACCGTCCGCGCCCGCGGGTAGTAGGCCGCGTGCCGCCACAACACAATTCTATGGAATAAGATTTGTCTATAATGTGCAACATGTTTGGTTGAGGTATAAAGCCGACCCTTTGGGGCTGCGGATTGTTGTAAGAGATACCGCGGCCTTGATATAGGGCTAAGAAGAAACATGGGTGGTTTTTAGTCAGTAGAAGTCTGACAGGGAGTGTCAGACTGGGAGTGACAGTGGACTGGGAGTGTCACCCAAAAAATAAATAGGTATAAAGCCGAGGTTCAAAGTTTTGGGTGGGACGACTACTGCGGGACCACTGCTACTGCTACTTGTTTTTTAAGAAAAACAATCGTTGACTTACACTAGGAGTTTCTCCTGTATCAGACCAATTTTGTTTTGCAAAAATGGGCGGTTAGATCTATTTATAAATTGAGTCCGAGACACTCTCTCAGACAAAAATTTAAGGAAATTAATGTAATGACTGTTCCTTCTCAGTATATTTATGAAAATCTTTTATATGCTCACAAAAATATAAAGCTGTTTTGATTTTGATTTTGATTTTGTTTAAGAAATATAGTGATATTCACAATATAAATACAAGAAATAGACATAAATATATTGTACCCACAACAAGGCTCAAGAAAATAGGTGGATCATTTAGATGCCAATGTATTCGCTTTTATAATAGAATAAGTACCAAGCAACATCCAAAATTTAAGCCTTGATAAATTCAAATGCTTTATAAAACGTAAACTTTGCGAGAAAGGATTTTATACTGTTAAAGATTATTAATTTAGAGGACAAATAAGCATGGGATAAAACTGCTCCAATTAGAATCAAAATTGAATTGACTTAATACATATTAATTTTATATTTTTCCTTTTACAATTTGACGATTTATGATTTTTTTTATACAGTGACATTGTTTTCTTTTTCAAGTTTGATATTATTTTTTTGCCCAATATTTTCTTGTTAAATATTTTATTTAGTATATATTTTTTTTTAAATTTAGTTTGTGTTTTTTTTTTGACATTTAATAATTTAAGATAAATATTTTAATAATTTTAAATTGTGAATGTGAGGACCATGTGGGTCTTTCTTAAATATTAACGATTGTCTGGCAGTTTGAGTACTATAAGTGACCCACCCAAATGTCCTTCCTTTGGTATTGTTCGTCGTGACGTTGAGCTCCTCTACTTATAAGTCGAGCTCCACGATAACTGACAAAATGCTTGCACTGACTGGACGGGTCCACTCAAATCTGTGTGGTGCTTTCTTCAAAAGACCATCTCAGACATCAGACAATCTGCATGGTCTTCATGTGTGTATTATACCTTATTGTTAACCCAAACGATTTTAAAAGATTAAAAGAGTAACTTTTGGAGTTTCTTGCCGGTTCTTCTCCTTAGGAATCGACCAATGCACCGAACGGTGCCCAATATTTTTATTTTGTTTTTGACTATCGTGGGTGTGTTTACAAACATTTAACATACACAAACACCCAGACCCGGAAGAAATATCTGTAGATTAAACAAGTATGTGTGGATTACAACGTCAGTCCGTTTGTTAGACCGTATCACTACCTTCAATATGAGACATTTTGATGTGGCCACATGTGCAACAACTTTAATATTCTCAGACGGTCATTGCGAACTAAAAAGTATTCGACCCGCTCCTTCACACTCTACAAGGCAATACCATTTCCATACGCTCGTATATAGCGAGTACGTGGCGAACGAATTGTACGAGTGTCGAGCGAAGGCGAATAAATTACGGTTAAGACATTACGGTATTACGGTGCGGCGACTTGTTACGACGTAACCGTACAGAACCACGTACTTACAATGGACATTTCTTGCTACGAAGTGGTCGGACACTAACATGTTACTTATAGCTACGGCGTGGCATAGTATATCATTTTGAACGTGTAGCACAACTTACGTCGTAGCGTATAGATCGTAGTGTAGGCTGGCTACGGCGTAGCTTATTTCGTAGCAAGTTCTACGACGTAGCTTATTTCGTAGTACGTGCTACAGCGTAGCTTATTTCGTAGCAGTTGCTACGAAATTAAAACGTGTTACCATCCCAAATAGAATGGAATAAGGGCAGAAGAAGAAAGAAGAAATAGTTTTTGAGTTATTGGATTTTTTCATTAACATACTATAAAGAGCAAATTTGGTTTATACATGATTGGGCGTTAAAACATTGATATTATATAGTTTAGTGTTACGAAACCCTATGTGTACGAGTTCAACTCGCACTTAGCCGGTTTTTTAACATTTGTTATGAGTTTATTATCATTCAGAGATTAACTTACCGTCAACGTCAACGTCTTAGCGTCGTCATTTTTGAATAAAAAAATGCTTCGATTCAGTTTAATAAGGGCGACACTGTCAAATGGGAACAATAGTGTTCTCACGTCACAACGATATCTTACTCCAGGCGCGACCCACGTTTAGCTCAAATAAGATATGTCGCGCCGTCGTTCAACCTCTCTAACAGAATAAGCGCACGCATCTCGTTAACAAAGGACATGTCACCCGTGTGTGTGGGGCGACCCTCGTCAGCACTGGGTCCCGCCGCGCAGGTCACGCTGTGGTGATAGTTTGCCGCTAATTAACCGCTGCACGTCTCCCGTGCCGGTGCCGTGCCGGTGCCGTGCCGGTGTCGTGCCGGTGTCGTGCCGGTGTCGTGTCACGCTACTCACATCAGGTGTAATGGCGGTCCAGCAAGGTTAGGCCTCTTGTGCAAGTGCCACATCTTGTGTGTGTGTGTTGGGTTTATCCGGTATCTAGGGGGGCTACCTATTATTATTTAATGTATGGCAGTCTGTAAACTGACTCCAACGGGTGTAATTAGGACGCACACTATAGCGTAGAATTACGTGAGAAGGTTCGCTACAATATTAAGTACACAATGCTGAGTCCATTGGATTACTTACAGAATCTTTAAGATAGTGTTCTGTACGTGTGAGGACCTTCTGATCAAAGTAGTTCAATAAAGAGGATCATACCGGATGCAATTACATCAATCTTAAAATTCGTGATGTTACTTAGAATCACGTAAACAATGCTAGCAATATCGTCCGGTAACACCAACCATGCAGTCAATCTCTCAAGCTTGGTGGTGAGTAGCCCTTCTGTTACCAACGTGTGGTTTCCGCGGCTCGCTCGGGTACATACTCGCACAGTGTGTCATTGTGTCGGGGGCAGTCGCATGTGGCCACTGATGAGGTACCCCACCCCCCGCCTGCCGCCGCTTACCGACAAGTGATCCGTCTTGTGGTCCACGCCGGGTCACAATTATAAATCATCGCCTGCACAATGCACTCCACCACCGCTGCCGCTACCACACTAACACACTGGTACTGGTGTGTCAGAGTGCCACACCGCGCAATGTTCCGTCGCCGATGTTCACCCATACATACTTGTACTCCGTTTTGCTTTGATTATGCAACAAGTTGTGTTATAATGATGGCATCATGAGCTCATAAATATCTGCGAGCCATACGGTGGTTACGTACGAGTAGGAAGGATATCCTCAGACGTGTGATATTTAGTTTCAGTTACTGAGCGAAAAGAAAGCCTCCCTAGCATATTGAACTTGAAACAAAACTGATCAACATGGCTACAGTTGACGGGGTCTCGTAGCTCCCGTAGGCGAGGTCTCATAGCTAGAGTCGGTGAGGATCGACGCTGGGGGCTCGGTGGAATAGCGCCTATTTATCTTGTCCGAATTAACCGCCTAAAGCTAATAGCTTGGCCAGACGCGCGCTAATTGAACAGAAGCGCCGCTAGCCGCTAGCCGCCTGCTAATGTGCACACAACACAACACTAATGCCCCAATTACGTTACGTCCACTAACTTTCTATTTTACTTGTGTATCGTTAACATTATGACACGGTTTGTTGTAAGTTCCCCTAGGGGCGTGGCGGGGTGCATGTGCGACTACTCGTCGTGACTGCTGATATTGGTACTTTGTGTACTACTCATACCCGTCCGGTGGGTGGCGGGGTGGTGTAGCGTACTATCACTACACCAGCCCCTAAGAGGTTCCTCTTGAGATCGTTAGTTACAATCAAACCAATGGTTTTCATTACGACAATTTCGCGTAGTGCTCATGTCAGAACTTTGTGGTAGTGAACAGCGCTACACGTTGTTGTATGATTGGCTGCCAATCAATCAACGTCACATTGAGTTACAAGTTTACTTGACAGTTCACGTTTGTTAGTAGTGTTCGCATTGCCAGTCGGTAATTACACACTCCCCCAATACTTATTGCGTGCTCGCCTGTTACGTCAACAGAAAGTTTACTACACTATGTGTATCTATCATAGATATATATTTCAGTGGCATACTTCACGTACTTGTCTACAGACTTGGCTCTGACACACGTCGTGACGTCATAGATGCTCACTTAGTCACGACGCGTGTCAAATGAACAAAACGTTTGACTGTTCACCCACGCTTCGGTGCCTCTGCTCAGTGTGGCCTATTTCTACGGGGAATATTATAAAATTGAAGAGGGCAAGGATTGCTCCATTGGAGGCAATTTATAAAATGTATTGTGGAGTGCTGACAGCGGTCAGGGCCGGCCGCCGTCTTTAATATATTCGTTTTATACTCGTAGTACTGCAGTCTCGCTACTTCTTTATGTTACGTACGTTACCATCCGGTCGTTTTATAACTCATTTCTATATTCAACCTGAAAGTGTATCCCATCAGAGGGAGATATACGAGTAATATCAGTTCGAGTTGTTCGCTGCTGTTGTCTAGTCCGACGGTGTACGTCGCAGACAGACAGTAGGACTAGACAGACCTCGACTCGTCGTGGAACTAGTCAATGATAGTGTTGCTGAAAATTGACATCACCACTTTTTAGCTGCTAACAATGATTAATAATTTATTAGAAAACAACCGTTCGTTATCTATATTGAATTTGTTATTAAACGCTTGTTAGTGAAACAGACGTAGAATACAACGTCTGTTTCACTGGTTTAGTGGAGACAATTATCTATACAAATAACTAAAATTGAAAATTAAATGTATGTTAATATAATAAAAAAAAAAAGCTTTTTGCTTATGGCAAAATCATTTTTTTCTGTTTGTCTGTTTATCCCGGCTAATCTCCGAAATGGCTATAGTATTAATAGCCATGATTCTTCACGGAACTTTCACTGGCGACTTTTATTTTAGAAAAAAGATTAGGGTTCAGTACAAAAAAAATAAAACCCTAGATATTGTTAGCAAAATTCGATTCAAATAAAGAAATCATATTTTTATAATAATTTCTTGTGAACGAAGGTCACGGGGCACAGCTAGTTGTTTATTAATTAATAAACCATTTATTATAATTATTGATAGTCCAGTGTTTCGCATGAGCTGCGGGGTGTGCGGGATGTGTTTGGGGGGTTGCGGGGCGGGCAGTCCGTCCCTGGAGAGAGCCGCGCCGATGTTGTGTCGAGTCACCGCCATCGCGCCAGCCAGCCACTTCGCATCATCAATCCTGTTATTAAAATCGGTTCGGTTTTAAAAAAAATCTTATAGCTATACCTAAGTTACTTTCTAAACAAGCACTACTCGCTAAAAATGAAGTCCAGACGGAAACTACACTTGGCGTGTCTTTTGTTCGGTGTGATTAAATATAAAAAACCGGACTACTTATACAGTAAATTAAGTTGGTTAAGTAGTAGACGCGAATGTGAGAGAAGGCAATGTTCGCAACAACTCTCGACTCATTCTCATAACACAGCAGCATTCAGAGGTAGCTTTCGTAATGCGGCTTCCAAAATATGGAATAACCTGCCACCACCGATTAGAATGATTGGCACAATTGATACTTTTAGAGGACGCCTACGGAAGAATCTTATGGAATCGCAACGAAAGTTGGATATGGTCGCACTAAATGTCTCAATTATATAATTTACTGCTAGATCACATTACAACAATATCTTACTTGACTTATGCCACATAACAATGTAAAAAGATTATCCGTCCGTTCCATTTTTCTCCCTTTTTCTATTTTGTTTTTTGTAGGTTTTATTTATTTATTTTTGATAACGACATATTTCTTATCAGTACACAAAATACACAAATTGTTTCTTACACTATTATGTATAAATATCTATAAATACACTTACCTATATTTATAATTATTTTAGTTGACACAAAATGCAAGGCTGTTTTACATCCGTCACTTCACTATGCCAGGTTCAGTTGCAACCAGCGTCGGGCACTAGCTGCTCGGCAGTTTGCTGAACTGGACCTATTTGGCGCTGCCGTGAGACACACAATTTTATCTCTTTTATGTTTCCTGTTTAGTTTCAATTTTTTTTTATTTTTTTTGTTGTGTGTACTTATGTAATGTGCCAAATAAATATGTTTTCTTTCTTTATTTACTTTTTAACCAACTTCAACTAAAAAGGAGGAAGTTATGTAGTTATCTTTTTGTTAATTTATAATATTCTATAGGTTTTACTCCGTGATTACTAAACTGATTTTTTATCATTTGGTAGGGGAAGCCCACGCAGAGGGAGTATTAACATTGCTTGAGTACTTTATGAGTTAAAAATGTACTACGTTTTTTTTTGGGCCTATTTTGATGACATGACGGTTCATAACTTTTGGTTTGAATTTGATAACCGACAGTAATTTTAACTATTTAGTACTTTTTTTTTGTGTATTTTTGTCCCACCAATTATTTCGTGATATTGCCAAACGATTAGTTTACGTGTTCATTGCACGTGAACAGACGTTCACGTGCAATGAACACGTAAACTAATCGTATTACTAGCCTTTTTGTTTTGTCAAAGAATTACCACCCAACGCGCCAATTGCCAGCCGTCTGGGGATATAAAAAAATTGTAGTTAAAAAACTAAAAAACCCGACGAATATGTGCTTGTTCTTTGCTTTTCAGTTTTTTCAAAAACTGAAAAGCAAAAAACAAGCACATTTTAAATTAAACAAAACTTGGAAGCAAGCGTGGTGAATTGCTTGTAGGCGAGACATGGCTCTGAGTACAATAGTACTAACATTGGTATAATAGGTTCTATAATATTAGTCTAGAGTGCAATCATTTTGAAATAACGGTTCGGTAGCTACGTGTAATAAAAATCCTAACACGCGTGCTCACGCTTGTAGCGCCAGCAGCTCAGCGGCGTGTGCTCGTTTGTGTTTACGCACAAAACGGCCATTATGTAACACATGATACATAGCGATGCGAGTGACGCACGCGTGCTAAACTAACGACCTGTGCTTTACTTTGATGATCCGCTATCATCATCCCGTGTCGTTTGTTTGCCCTGCCGCCGTCGTCCCGCGGCTCACGTCGGCTGAGCCTTCTGTAACGCCGCCACTGACGTCTTTGTGATGTCGCATGTAAAGCGGATAATGTTCCAATAAATCGCAGAGATGTCGGACAGGTCATCTTTTTATGCGACGACATTCGTTCGCCGAGTGCACTGCTCACAGCGCCGCACGCTTGTCGTATACATTGGGGGTATATTATTATGTGTAGCGGCCGCTCTCGTCCTATCATACTACATTATAGAGTGGCTCCGTGTAAGCTCGTTGAGCCAACCACTTGAACGGCGCTCTATCGACTCGATCTAGGCTCTTGTATACGTAATAAGGATCATGACTCATGATGGAGTGTTTTTTGCGAGTTTCTGGGGATGCATACTTATGTGTAGTTGCGGGACAAAAGAACTGCTAGGTACGATCCGGAGAGTATAGAAAGCGATAACAAAGCAGCCTATTCTTATTCAAAATAACTACTTACAGGTAGTTTTTGGGCCCTACTTAAATAAGGATCCAATCTAATGTAAAGCAGATTCTCAACAATATTGCCGGTAGTAGCCCACTTAAAAACCGTAATGCGATGCGTCGCAAAAATACGAGCTGTTTAATGAAAACGCATAGATTATAAAGTTCGTAGGATATTCACAAATCGCGTCCGGACGCGCCGTGCGCCGGACGCCGGACGGTCGGTACTCGTTAAGAGATTCTGTGTAATCGACGATCTGCTCCAATGGGGCAAACTTACTTGTTATTGGGACGCGGGGCCGGAATCCGGACACACGGGGTACGGGACACAGAGCAGGCGACGACTCGCTTACAGCTATGTGCCTGTGTGGATGAGTCCTTCCTGAGGATATGTGGGATGTTACTGTTCACAGAAATGTGGCTGATGTTAAATAGCTGCTAAATGAAAGAGTAATTTCTTACAAATGCACTGCGTAGACATACAAACAGACAACATAGTTGTGACTGTCTGCAGATGCTCTTCATTGTTATTAATTGCGGGTGGGCGCTCTTGGCGCTGGCTGGAGGATTCCAATAGAGTAGATCTCCGACTCTATTGTAAAATAATTCTGAGTTTTGATTATCAACTCTATTATCTGATAATTCATGAATTATGTATTCATAAAAAAAAAAAATGTATATAAGTAGTTTATCAGCCATCTCGTTACCATAACACAAGCATTAGGTTGCTTAGCTTGGGACTAGATGGCGTTGTGTGAAATGTCCAAGGATATTTTTTTTTATTTTTTTTTATTTCATTAGCTCTAATAATAAACGATACAGCCAATTTGCCTTTTGATTTTTGATTCTCATCCCCAATATGACCAACCATACAGGGTGTAAATTAACCCTTCACACATACGTCAACCAAGCATTCTGTACATCAAACTAAGTACCCCTACGCAAATATTTTTGCTGCGAAACGTATTTTTTTTGGGGTCAAAAGTTTCATTTTACGGTAAAACTCAATGTAGCACTCTTAAAACATTGTGCTAGTGGATGCTTTGAATAGTAAAAGGGTCATGGAGGTTATTTAAATAAAGTTACAACCTGAAAAACTAGTATTTACAAAAACAGCTGTATATCTCCGTAACTAGGGAGTTCCCAGGTATGGTCTAGAGCAAAAGAAATATCGCAATGATTCTAAAATAACATGTTTAAAGAACATGTTATTTTTACTTTGACTAATGATTCGGTCAGGCTTACACAAACACGTGTCTTGCAGATGCGCTAGCTGTACGAAAAGTGCACACTATCCATGGGGAAGGATTGGGATGGTTTGATACCATATCTATTTTATAACAAGTCTGATGACTGTTAGGGACCATGGCTACTGATAGAATGATGATCGATGTTCTGAAATAGCCGCCTTGTCACGTTCACCAGTTCGAAATAGCTGCTAGCAGCTCTTTCGAACTGCTCATTGGCCCTAGGGACAATGTTCACTAGGAGCATGATGCCGACGGATTGCCGCTGAAAAGCCGCCTACGTCACTAATGGAAGTGTTGTTCAGAGTGCTTCAGGTGCAGATGTGAAGGATCGTGTGAGTCACGACTGACCCACTTACACTAGCGTAAGGGTTATTTACAAGAACTATTGGTTACAATACTAATATAATTATTTGGCATCTGTCAGTTATGAATTAACATTTCGAAACCTCTTCCAATATATTTCAATAACTATTAATTCCTTTGTTTGATCGATTATATCTTTCGATCCTTTCCTTGTTCTTATGGTGGTACGGGGCATTGGACTTCTGTATGTTAAGGAATTCATTGCTATAATTATGGTGGGGGGGGGGGATGACCAGTCTGGGACGGGTCCCACAGAGTTACGCGGGGAGAGGCGTAGCCTTTCCGAAACAAAAACAAACGGAAACTGGCTGTAATACTAATATTACTATGATTTAAAGGCTTTGAATTCAGGCGAGAGATTGGAAGGTGGAACAAATGCGTTTGGCTCTCCATTTACTTTTGTCTGACCGAATATGGACCTGGATATGGCGATTGTGGAGGAGAATCCGGATTATTTGAATAAACCTCTGATCGCTGATCCAGGTCAGTATCTTATAGAACAGCTGTTTGAGGTTGACTGTACAGTAAGTTGTTTTAATTTGTTACAAGTTTACGACAAGGATATACAAGCGTACGAATTACGGTTGACGTAAAAGATATGTCCACACTAATATGAGTGACGTCACTCTCATCACGTTCAGCCCTCTCGGAGACGTGTCACTCATTGCCACAATGTTACAATAAGCACTTAACTTGTGTTACAGTTAAACTAAGAGCAACCGGGACCCGTGACGTGTGCGCTCGGTGTGACGACAGCTGGTTAGACCGTACTTTAGTTAAGTATGTCAGTCCAAGGTTAATTGTTACTTAACGTGATGGGCAGGTATACAGAAGCTGTTGATAAACCTTTATTAAATCATGTCTTTAAACATTTTCTGTTAAAGTGTACCTACCAGAATATACGATGAACACTAGCTGTCCGACGATCTTCATCCGTGAAATTATGATAAACGTAGTAATAGTTGCCAGTAATAGTTTCGGACAAACCGCGTCGGGTAAAATTACAAACAGACGTTTCAACTTTATTTATTTATACCTATATATGTAATTAGTGGCGACAAGTAACAGGAACTTTAGCGAAGCAGCACGTCTGCTCACCCCGCCTGGTCCCGGCGTAAAGTAGCCGCTGGGAGGCGCGCGGCGTGGCCGGTGGGTGCGCGAATAATAATAAAAACAAATTGTACAACTTTGTATCGACGGGAATTCGGCCCCGAACGATTCTTGCCGAAGCGAGAACTAACTTTTATATTGACTAAACAATTTGGTATTAGTCGGCGCGAATTGCCCATCAAATGTAACGGCTTATGTTAACGAGCACCAGTTAAGTATATAATCGTGTGGTGTGGGAGACACACGCGTGTGCTGTGTGCAGCCGGTGCCGAGTGCGACACATGGACTGCACTTAACGCATTGCTTATTCATTAATTGTTGTGTAGGTCGTCACATCACCCCCGCCCCCGCCCGTAGGTACCCCACACAGTGCAGGCTCGCTGTTAATTCTGCTTTGAGTGCACATTACACATATTATGTATATCATTATACCGAACAGGAAAGTTCCTTTGTATTTAGACGGAGGCGCGCCCCGGTGCGGGCTGGCTCGCGGGTGGTGGCGCGATGGCGCTCGCTGACAATACGATTCACTTAATATTCTCTCTTTGTGTTCACTAAAGTTGAATGTTGGAATCTGACGATTTTACTTGTATTCAGTTCCAATATTCTCAGTTATTCGAGCACCTCAGGAGAGCAACTTTGTCGAAACAACACTCTAGTCAAATTGTTGTTCGATACAAAACTTTGTTGCCCTTTAAACATTCCTGTTAAAGGTTTCAGCTTTACAATTGAGAAGCAATTTTATAAAACACAAAAGTAATAATATCAAAAGCAAATACGACTCCTTTGTAAAAAAAAGAACGATTATAAAAATTTTGACTTATCATTTGGGCTGAATAGATAATATTAACAGTATAAAAACTGAGCCCGAATATTATAAACATTGTAATGAGATGGGACCGCTGTGTCTGGCGTATTTTCACAGTGTTCTATACCTACGAGTGCCCGCACGCCCACGCGCCCCGCACTCCCTCCACATCTAACTGACTATTCACATGTTTACCTTATGTATTCATATTTTATTTATTTGCGCAGGAAACAGCTCATAAACGGCAATTTTGAATGGCAGATGTTGTGATTTAGTAGGAGCAACCCGGAAAACGTCAGTATTTACTGCATAATTAATAAATTCAACAGTCGGGCCCCAACCGGCCCGGCCCTGATGGGGACGGGGACGGGCGCGGGCCGCTGCGCTCGTTGTTTACCGCTGAACGCGCGTGGTTTAACCGGGTCCGGTAAGCAACACATTAAAATTAATCCTTTTTTCAAGAACAGGGAATTATCCCTCGGCGGCGAATTTGTTTACATTGAATATCTGGGGGCACGGCAGTGCCCCCGCCAAGTCGAGCAATAAAGCGGCACGGCCGTACTATCCTTTTATCGAACCAGTTCAGGCCATTTTCGACCTCCTATAAATTCGTTGTGGATAAAACTAGAAGCCTGAATTTATTTATTTTAACCAATTATGCATTGTATAAACACGGTATATTTAAAATTTCATTAAATTTGAACCAGTAGTTTAAGAATTATAACTAATCAAAGTTCCTTAGTTTTGTCACTCACTGACTGACAGACTGACTGACTGATTGACCGATCATCAAAAGTCTAAGGCACTTCTAGCAGACATAGAAGCTTCAAATTTAGAACACAATTCGTGGTTAGTGTATAAACCATGGAAAAACTAAAAAAGTATACAATTTCAGTCTAGTTTTCTAGATAAACTAACTGCATAAATAACTTTGTAATCCCATATAATTGTATAGGATTACAAAGTTAAAGTTACATTTTCAGTGAATGAATTTTACGAGTTATTAAATTAAACATACTTCCAAGTTTCTGATTGATCTGAAATTTTGCACGTATATGTATATCGCATATCAATGCAATATTATGATGATATGGAACTGATCTGATGATGAAGCTGGAAGTTGACCATAGGAACTCTATTTTAGAATATCATAACCCCATCGAGTTTGGACTCGTTTGATTCGTCTTGTCGAGTAGTTTGTCTTAAGATGGTGTCCAGGGTCTGTTGGTGGAGCTGGAAGGTGGCCATAGGAATTCCGTTATAAAACGACATAGCCCTATCGAGTTTGGACTCGTTTGATTTGTCTTGTCGAGTACTTTGTCTTTAGATGATGTTCAGGGTTCTGAATAGTTCTGATGATGGAGCTGGAAGGTGGCCATAGGAATTCCGTTATAAAACGACATAGCCCTATCGAGTTTGGACTCGTTTGATTTGTCTTGTCGAGTACTTTGTTTTTAGATGATGTTCAGGGTTCTGAATAGTTCTGATGATGGAGCTGGAAGGTGGCCATAGGAATTCCGTTATAAAACCACATAACCCCATCGAGTTTGAGCTCATTTGATTTGTCTTGATGAGTACTCTGTCTCTAATTGGTAACCAGGATCTGATGATGGAGCTGGAAGGTGGCCATAGGAACTTCGTTATAGAACGACATTTTAACCCATCGAGTTAAGACTCGTTTGATTCGTTTTGACGAGTGCTTTGTCTTTGGATGGTCTCCAAGATCTGTTGATGGAGCTTGAAGGTGGCCATAGGAATTCCGTTATAAAACGACTTGACCTTGTCGAGTTTTACTCGTTTGATTCAGCTGGTAGAGTAGATACTTTAGCAGTACTTCAAATCGATGAATAAGACTGCTTTAAATTCGAATAAACCTATGTATTGTTGATTCATTAAACGAAATAGATAGAATGAGAGACGCTATAAAAAGAAATGAGATCCCACCAAAAACAAAACTTGTAAAAAAAGCCAAGCCGAGCAACTCACTTTTACCGTAAAAAGTAGTGAGATCCATGTAATACCAAGTCAGTTAATATATTTAATCCCTACTTAAAAACCTCTGATGTTTTAAATACAAGATTGACTTGGCCACTGCATCACATTGGCCAATGCCATGGCGATTAGCTATTACAATGGCCTGTTTAACATTGGCGAATGCGATGCGATGGTCAAGTCATTTTTTTATTTAAAACATCAAAGGTTTTTAAGTAGCGATTAAATATATTAACTGACTTGGTATTACATGGATCTCACTACTTTTTACGGTAAAAGTGAGTTGCTCGGCTTGGCTTTTTTGACAAGTTTTGTTTTTGGTGGGTATTGTTTACCGACGACGGGTTGTATATGACGCAAGGATAACGTTCAATGAATGGCAGATTACTCGTGAACCACATTCATTTTTCATTTTTAAATATCTTTATTTACCATAATAACAGAAACAAATGCACCTATCCTAGCTACATTAACACACTAAAATTAAAACACTTTATTAGGCTAGCAATTAGGCCCAACTATCATTTGTTAACTTTATGTTTTTATCGGTCTAAACCGATAAAAAACATAAAGTTAACACACAATATAAAAGGGTAAAAGTGATGACAATGCGTAAATTATTTAGTTAGTCACAATTTACTGCTTGCATGTAGGTAAATCGCAGTCCGTGTATGAACAAACAAACGCGTGACCAGTCAACGTTCAGCGGACGGGGCCTCCCTGCCGCCCGCGCTCCAGCGAATTAGCGACCGGGGACGGGACGGCAGCGAGCAACTTGCTGGTCGCACCTCTGTTGGTGGGAACAAAAGATGATATTATGTTTTTAATGTTAATAAGATTTCAAACATCTCCTTTGTGGTATCATCATTTGTGTCAGTCGTAGGGTCTGAGGGAACATTTTTTTTTTTTTTTTTTAGTCTGAGGGAACCTGACTTTTAATCGATGACGTGTCACGGGTTCCTGTAGTAGGCCAAGATTTCTGGTTCACTGTTTATTTATTTATTTATTTATTTGGTTTACCAACAATTGTTACACTGGTTATGAGCTTGAAAAACAAGTAAAAATATATGAACAATAGTGCACAATCACTTATAGGTAAACTCAGCATGCAAAACGAAATTTGTACGTACAATAGAAAAAGAATAAAAGAGAACTACCTTAATTTATATCCGCTACTAGTAACTAAAATTATAAAAAATCTTTAGAGTCTGAAACAGACAGCACAGAAAAAAAAAGAAATGTTAAAATTAATTACATTAATCCTTATCTAGGTTTTTCAAAGTCTTCGCTTTTAAACTGTATAGTGAGTCAAAGTGCAAGTCGATTAGATCGCTAATTTCATTAATTGTCTTGCTTAACCTCGCGACAGGGGAACTAGCGCCCAAGACCGTTCGTCGGAGTGGTGGACAGAGTGGCGTAATTGGCCTACGAGGAATCCTTGAAGGTACACGAAATTTAAAAGAATTTAGTATCTGTGGGCAGTCAATTTTATTGGCCATTACTTTGCCCGCAAACATTACGTCAATAAGGCGACGGCGTTTTTCCAGCGAAATCATTTTAAAGTATTTCAACCGCTTGGTATATGAACGCGTATTTTTTGCTATTCTGCTGGTAAACGCCAGGTGCCATAGAAAGCGTTTTTGGATTCTCTCCAGACGCAACGAATGCGTAGCATAGTGCGGTCGCCAGATCACACTGCAATATTCCAACAGGCTTCGAATTAGACTATTGTAAAGCATAATTTTAGTTTTAGGACACCTAAACTGTTTGCAATGTCTTAAAACGAAACCAAGCATTCTAGAAGACTTTTTTATTATGCAATCTACATGAGGGATAAAAGTTAATTTAGAATCAAAAGTAACACCGAGGTCTTTAATTGTGTTCAATTCTGCTATTTTGGTTTCATTTATGTAATAATCTTGTCTTACTAAATTATGCCTTCGTGTAAATTTGACATGATAGCATTTACTGGAATTTAACAGCATGGAATTGCATTCACACCACTCGACAAGCCTATTGAGATCACTCTGCAAAAGGATAACATCATTTTGGGACTTAATAATTTTAACAAATTTTAAGTCGTCGGCATACATAAACACCTTGGAATGTAAGAAACACCTTGGAATATCATTTATAAAGAAATTAAACAAAACTGGGCCCAAATGAGAACCTTGTGGAACTCCGGAGGAGATATATCGGTTGCCTGACTGAAATCCGTTTATCACTACATAAAAAGATTGTTAGTGTCGATTGTAGCGGATTCCTCAGATTTGGCAGTGGCTCGTGAACCACAGGACGCGACTCAAAACATATACACGAATAAATGATGATGAGACGAGACCATCACAGATTTCATCAAAAGCTCATTGTAATACAATGGAAAAAAAGAAAATGCAAAGCTACTCGATTCTCCCAGATCTTTATTTTTTTAAATATGTAACATATACGACAGATTTGCGATCAGGTAAAGTTATTTTTAACCGACTTCTAAAAAAGAAGGAGGTTCTCAATTCGGATGTTTATATATTATGTATTTTTTATGTATTTTCGGGCATAACTCCGTCGCTTGCTAATCGATTTGAATAATTATTTTTTTGTTGGAAAGGGTTATTGTCCCAAATGGATCCAATCCATCCAAAGATGGACAAGCGGTTTTTAAAAAATCAACAAAATTTAAAAAAAAAACTACATTGTCTACATTAACGATCTTTCCGTCTCCGTCGTTTACGAATCGATTTAGAAAATTCTTCTTTTATTCGAAAGCCTATGCTTTCCTATTGGTCTCATAGTCACCAGGTCGGGATCAGATGATGGAATCTTGGCGAAATGGAGAGAACTCAGAAAAATGTTCAGCGGTTTTGGTATTTTCTTTCTTACAAGCTGATCTGATGGTAGAATGGTTCTTATGTAACCGACATCAATACGACCTAGCAAACTTCGGAGATTACAGGCGTGACGTTTTGTTATTCTACTAATAAATACAAAACTTTGCGAGGTCGTATTGATGTCTAAATGATGGCAAATGGATTGGGATTGTTGAAATCCCATGTCTGTCTATTGTTTACACCAGTTCATAACATAGCATCATCACGCCGGTACGTTTGAAGGGGTAAGCACATGTGAATCACTAAAAAGTGAAAAATAAAAACTTTTTAACAAAAAATAAAACCGACTTCGACAAAAAATAAAACACAAAAAAGTGAAAAATAAACTTTAGAACAAAAATTTGTATCTGAAGGCGGCAAATGAAACAAACAAGTCACCGACTTCAGAAACAAATTTTTGTTCTAATGTTCTTTTTTTGTGTTTTTTTTTTTACAAATACAGTTAATCTTTACAAATTCAGACCAGAAGATAAAGTTGGATCCGTGTGTTCTAGTGTGAGTGGTTGCTGCAGGTCAACCGCGTACACGGCGCAGCAGGTCACGCCTTTTTTTTTTTTTTTGGTGGGTGTAAAATCATCGAATAACCCCTCCCGCTCTTGGGCAGAGCGAAAGGGAGTGTCAGACTTCTACTGACTAAAAACCACCCATGTTCCTTCTTCGCCCTCTATGTCGAGGCCGCGATAACCGTTGGACTACCCGCGGCCCCGACAGGCGTCGGCCCTTTCGGGCCCCTCCCATGTTGCTGACATCTCTTTGAGGCGCGCGTGGAACACGAACGCGCCGTCGACACGGCCTGTTTTCGTCGTGAGACGGACGGACGGCGAGTTAGCCCATCACTCACCGTCCACAGGCCCGCGTCTACGGTGGCCGGAGGTCATCGCGGGACCCCCGACGCCCGGAGCGCCTCCCGCGGCGGCTGGGACGAGAGGTTCTCTCCCTCTCGCGTTCCGCCACCTCCTTCGCCAGCATCACTGCTTCGCAGAAGGAGGCGACGGCGTCCCATTCCTCCTCGCCCCGGACCATGGCTTGCACCAGGGCCGGGCGCGAGAGGTCGCCGCCGCCGATCGCCGCTACGAGAACACGGCGGGGCTCCGCCCAAGCGGGGCACACCTCCACTGTGTGCTCCACCGTGTCCTCCGGCCGATCCTCGCAATGGTGGCATCCGGGCGTTTCCTCCCGCCTGATTCGGTGCAGGTACCTCCCGAAACAACCGTGTCCGGTGAGGACCTGCGTCAGACGGAAGGTGAGGGCGCCGTGGCGCCTCTCAAGCCACTCCTCAAAGAGGGGACTTACCGCCACTATCGTGGCGTGCCCTGCACGGGGTTGCGACAGTCGCTGTCTCCATGCCGCCATGAGATCGCACCGGAGGTCTGTCCGCCGCGCAGCAATTTGCCGCGGCAGCGGAGTGACCCCCCGGCGCAGCGCCTCCGCGCGCCATTGATGCAGGCGCGCGAGGACTATCGCCTCCAGATCCCACGGCGGCAATCCGGCAAGGAGGTTCGCCGCTTCGCGGGAGATCGTGCGGTACCCCCGTACCGTCCTCACGGCCATGACCTTTTGGGGCACGTTCAGGTAGTGGGCGGCCCGCTTCCTCAGAGCAGGCGCCCACACCGGTGCCCCGTAAAGGGCCATGGACCGCACGATCCCCGCGTAGAGCCTCCGGCAGGAGGCGTTTGGCCCCCCCAGATCGGGCAAGAGCAACCTAAAGGCAGCCCCGGCCCGCTCCAGTCTGGGAGCCAAACGTCGGAAATGCTCCAGCAGGTCACGCCTCTCATGCTCTCATGTGATTCAACATTCATTATTATTATTCACAACACAACCACACAAATTATAAAGCCTGTCATAAAGTGAGCTGTCTTGTTTTAGGATTTGTGTAGTGCTAGTTGTTATTGTTAATGCGCAGATGAGCGCGCGATAAGTGCGCTTGGAAACATAAAGATAACGCGCTATGACTGTCGTAACTCGTAACGTGCCTACACGAGCGCTCACGTGAGCCATTGTCTATCAAGCGAGTTATAGGTGCTTCGGAGACTATAGCAGAATAACAGCCATTGTGGCTCTGTGTATGATCACTGCAGGCGGGGTTGAGTAGCCGTCAAACGCTTCTTATGTGACGTTCTTAGTTTATTGGTCATTCGATTGGATAATCTAACATAAATGTTATATAAACTGGGCAGAAAACTGGAACTCGGTGTATAAAACATCAGTTTTCTCAGTGATCGTGTGTGTTCTTGTTGCTCTGAGCTGAGACATTTATTGAGCTCGACGGGCCTCCTACGGCGCCGGCGACCGACACGACCCTGCTTCGACTGACGAGCGCCTCCAACGTCCAACGCCGGGACCGCACCCGTACACCGCACCGGGGACCGATACCAACTGATCAGTTACATTCCGCTCACAACAATTTAATTTTTATGGAGTCAATCTACAGGTGCCTAAAGTTTTGAAACGAGAACATCTTCGTACACCGGTTTTCATGTCCTGGGTAACTTTCAGTTTGTTGCAACTTGCTTAGGTACCGTAGTACTCTCCCAGTAATGCAACTTTACTGTTTTGTTAACTTGTGTAACTTAATATATCAAACTGTTTTATGTTGCGTGGCGTGATGTGGCCGGCAATACGTTAGGCTAGTAAACTACGGAGAACCTGCTGTTGCTACAGTTTCTAGTAAAACATGACAGCTTTAAGCTGCTGCTTGTAATTTACTTTCTGTTTGTGAGTACGGTGCTCTTATTATTTGTAGTTCGGTTTCGAGAGGATGCCTCTTTTATATTTCGAAGAAATTTCCTGTACAAGCATGTACACGCATCGAATGGTAGTCGCACTGGCGGTAATGACTCTGAATGGATAGAAGGTGGTGATGACGAGAAGGAACAATGATGAAGATGATGATGATGAACAGCGAATGACAGACTTGTCCAGATAGCATCTTACAGTCAGCTGCTATCTGAAGAAGTCTGCCATTCGTCTCAATCAAATCCTAGGAGTTGCAGGTAGCAGTGATTGAACCATAATAATAATAGTCCCCTGTGGTTTCTTAATTACGTTCGGCTGCAGACGAGGATGCAAATAAAACCGATATAATTTACTTATGAAATTTAATTAATCTAAAAATTACATTTAAATCGGTAATACTAAGTTGCGTGACAATTGATCGATGTGAGAAACAAGAGTGTCGCACTAAACCTAAAACTTACCACTGATCACTGGCATTGCAGAGTCTTCGATCACACGTTCGGATTGCTGAGACGGCGGATCTCACGGTGCACCGCACAGCGCGGTGTTAGTCAACATAACATCACATCTACTGGTATTATACCAAAATCTCTCACACAAGACCTTAACACACTTTACATGCTTCAAAAAGCCACCATTCTCAACACCTGTGGAATCGCCCGAAACTTTCTGACTTCTTCTACATTACCACCCACTTTCTCTATCTGGGGGCACGATAGTGCCCCCGCCAAGTCGAGCAATAAAGCGACGGAACCATCCTTTTCTCGAACTAGTTCAGGCCATTTTCGACCTCCTATAACTTCGTTGTGAATAAAACTAGAAGCCTGAATTTTTAGTAACCAGTTAGGCATTGTATAAACACGGCTTATTTCAAATAACATTCTATTTGAACCAGTAGTTTAACACGTTCGCGTGCAGAACGTATGGATACGTAAAAAAATCGAGATACAGTGTCGCACAACGTATCGAAACGTCAAATTTTATATTACCCTATCAATCAGTACGTGAGGAAACGTCCGTTTCTCATATAAAACTCCTATAGTGACGTCACAGTGCCACAACATATCAAAACCTTGAATTCGAAGTGTCACACTGCATCGACATTTTAGGCGTTTTGTGGGTGCTTCTCACACATAAAAAGACACCTACCCGCAAACGCAGAACGTACATAGTCGTCAACTTGCGTATGCGCCGCCTTACTGTCAGTCGGGCTGTGCACCGTTACGCGACGCACGTGCACAGTGAAGTAAGCTCCCGAGTTACGAAACTTTTGAAATCGTAAGTTATCACATATTTTTTACCGAATTCAAATTCAATATAATAACTGATTTATTTTTACTTTAATTAATTTCATTTATTTGTTGTACATGGAAAAAAGAGCACGAAACAACATAAAAATGAAAATATTTGAGCCAACTTCTTTTGGTGGTACTTCGCCGGACCCCTATGCTACTAATGGTTCAGTTTCTGATGTAGATTATGATCCAGGGGGTGACCAAAAGGACCAACATGGTTGGAGTTCTGAGAACTTTAGTAGCGATGAAACCAGGTCTGATTACTCTGAAAATGAAAACTATAGCGAAGACCAAGAGGAAAGTAATATAAGTAGTGATGAAAGTATTTTTGATACCCATAAAAATAAGCGCAAGCGCAACAGTTCCACGAGTGCTAAGAGTCAACCCAAAAAAGAAAGGTTACCGACGATGAAGATGTTGACACAATCTCTATTAATTCATCTACCCTTATAAATAATATTGGTGACGTTTCAAGCTTTTCTTCATTGCTCACACCATCCTTACTACCCAGGATGGACTCTGATAGCTGCGAAGGTAGACAACATCGTGGAGCGCCACTCTTGTCTATGATGTCTTGCCTCCAAATCCAGACCTTGAGGACCCAGAAGGCAACCCACATTGCGAGGTGCCGCCCTCACCTCAGGGTCCCTACCTTGAGGACTCTGAAGGCAACCCACATCGCGAAGTGCCGCTCTCGCCTCGGAATCTTGACCCTGTGGACCCTGAAGGCAACCCACATCACGTGGTGCCGCCCTCGCCTTAGAATCCAGACCCCGAGGACCCTGAATGCAACCCATATCGTGTGGTGCTGCCCTCGATTCAGAATCCCGACAATGAGGGCCCTAAAGGTGACCCACATAGCATAGTGCCGCCCTCGCTCTCAGACTCTAGGAACTGAATTTGCACTGCGGGTTGCCATTCTCGCCTCAGAATATAGACCCTGAGAACTCCGACGGTAATACACATGCCATGGTGCCGCCCTCGCCCCAGATTCCAAACCATAAAGACCCCGAAGGCAACTCATATCGCGGGAGGCCGTTCTTGCCTCAGACTGCAGCATTCGAAAACCTTGAGGGTAGCCCACATCGCGAGGTGCCACCCTGGCTACGGATACTAGTACCTGCAAGCCCCGAAGGCAACCTACATCGTAGGGTGCCACCCTTACCTAAGATAGTCGTCTCTGCGAGCCCCGAAAGCAGCCCACGTCGCGAGGCGCCGCCTCTGATATCAGATCCTGCGAGCCCTGAAAGTGACCCATCCGTAGAAGCCTCGCCCCGACAGGAATCAGCATGGGAAGAAACAATAGCTGAAATCCCGTTTTTAGAATTTGATGAGCTTTCGGCAGGAGTTCAGTTTGAAATTGGCCCCAATTCGTCAGTTGAACAAGTCTTTGGTAAGTTATTACCGCCACACATAGCTATATAGCTGAGAAAACTAATGCTTATGGGCAAGCACAATGTTCCAAAAGAATACCAACTAGACAGAACAACTATAACTTCAGAGATACGAATTGGCAAGAAATGCAGGTTATCGTTCCGAAAAAACGGAAACAATAAATATTACACACCTATGTAAGACAGTGTTTGTTTTATTGTATTTCAGTCAAAGTTGTGTGTAATATAATAGATAAGATGAGACAAAATGAAGCAAAACGTATCCATGCATCGACGTAATGTCACGTTGCGAATAATATATCAAGTAAGGTACGATAAAATGAAGCGGGACGTTTCTTTACGTGGACGTAATCAGAAGTTGCGCAAAACATAATAGGTAAAACACATCCCGGACATCAAGCGGTACGACGTATTCATACGTTGACATTATGACACGTTGCGCGTAATATGTTATGTAAAGAAATATATAATGCAGCACAACGTACTAATACGTCAACGTAATGATACGTTGCGTGTAATATCACAGGATATCGAAAGATTACATGTAGCACCACGTATCCATACGTCAACGTAATGAGACGTTGCGTTTAATATGATAGGTAACGAAAGATAACATGCAGCACAACGTATCCATACGTCGACGTAGTAAGACGTTGCGTGTAGTATAATAGATTAGAAAATATATAATGTTACAGAACGTATATGTACGTCGACGTACATATACGTTTTGTATAATTTAATACGCTTTTAAGGGTGAAATGTGGCAGAACGTAACTGCACGTCGACGTATCGAGACGTTGTGTATAATTTAAAAAAATAAAAACAACTATATGTTGCGGAACGTCACCATACGTCGACGTATAATGTCGTTCTAATCATAGTTCATTACTGAAATAAATAGAGGTACTAAAGAACGTTTATAAACGTCAAAAAAAATGTATGGGGAAAAACAGTGCTCCTTCACAAGTTTCGAAAAAGTGACCACCGCGCGCGAATGTGTTAAGAATTATAACTAATCAAAGTTCCTTAGTTTTGTCACTCACTCACTGACTGCCTGACTGACTGACTGACTGATTGACCGATCATTAAAAGTCTAAGGCACTTCTAGCAGACATAGAAGGTTCAAATTTAGAATACAATTAGTGTTTAGTGTATAAATCATGGAAAAACTTAAAAAAAATGCAATTTCAGTCTAGTTTTCTAGATAAACCAACTGCATAAATAACTTTGTAATCCCATATAAATGTATAGGATTACAAAGTTAAAGTTACATTTTCAGTGAATGAATTTTATGAATTTTAAAACACTTCCTAGTTTCTGATTGATCTGAAAATTTTGCACATAAATGAATATCGCCTAGCAATGCAATAATATGATGACATGGAACTGATCTGATGATGGAGCTGGTAGTTGGCCATAGGAACTCCACTTTAGTATGTCCTAGCCCCATCGAGTTTGGACTGGTATGATTCGTCTTGTCGAATAGTTTGTCTTAAGATGATGTGGTGTCCATGGTCTGTTGATGGAGCTGGAAGGTGGCCATAGGAATTCCGTTATAAAACGACACAACCCTATCGAGTTTGGACTCGTTTGATTTGTCTTGTCGAGTAGTTTGTCTTTAGATGATGTTCAGGGTTCAGGGTGAATAGTTCTGATGATGGAGCTGGAAGGTGCCCAAAGAAACTCCGTTATGGAACGACATAACCCATCGAGTTTAGACTTGTTTGATTCAGCTTGTTGAGTAGGTACTTTAGTAGTACTTTAAATCGATGAATAAGACTGCTCCAAGTTCGAATAAACCTATGTATTGTTGATTTATTAAACGAAATAGATAGAATGAGAGACGCTACAAAAAGAAATGAGATCCCATTAAAACAAAACTTGTAAAAAAGCCAAGACGCGCAACTCAGTTATTTTACCGTAAAAAGTAGTGACATCCATGTATAATACCAAGACAGTTAATATAATCAGTCCCTACTTAAAAATCTTTGATGTTTTAAATAAATAAATTGGCTTGGTCACTGCATCACATTGGCCAATGCGATGGCGATTAGCTAATACAATGGCCTGTTTAACATTGGCGAATGCGATGCGATGGCCAAACCAGTCATTTATTTTTCAGACTACAAAGAGGTCCACTGTATTATACGAGTAGTAACAAAACGTTGTAAAAAACAAAACAAACGTGACGCAAACGCGTTTGTGTGTGTGTGCTATGAAGTGCAGATAGAAGCTGAGTTTCTATACGAACTTTAAGTTGTTCCAACGCCATAATTACAGCCAGGACCAACATCGTGGTGGAACGTGCTCCAATACATTTCTATATGGTCTGAGGTCACAACAGTAATCAATTGTCGTTGCATCTCGATATGAGGTGGTTTGTCCTGCTGTTGGACAATTGTAATTACGGGAACAATGCAAATGTGCACGAGTGTGTGCAAGCGGCGCGCGGCGGCAGAACAGCTCGTTACAGACTGTTTCATATTGAAACTGAATTTGATCAAATAATCAAGTGACGATCTGAGACTGCTTTCAGTCGAACAAATATTGTTGAGAGCTTTGTGACAATGGATGAAACCTGGGTGCACCACCATACTTTAGATACAATTTTTATTATTATTATGAGCCTATACTGTCCTACTGTAGGTCAAAGGCCTCCCTTCCCTCCTTCCACTTTTCGCGATTCAATGCGATAGTAGGCCAACCCTTAGAGAAAGAGTCCAGCTCATCCCGCCATCTCCTTTTGGGCCTGCCGCGTTGTTTCCTGTTCTGTGGTATCCACTGAGTGGTGACTTTTGCCCATTGCACCTCCGACATGTGGCAGATGTGCCCAGCCCAGATCCATTTTAACCCAGCAGCTGTTAGGCCAGCATTAGCTATTTGGGTTTTGGAGCGGAGTTTGGTATTTCTGATGCGGTCAGTAAGTTTGACAACCAGTATACTTCGCTCCATAGCTCGTTGGCAGACTCTAAGTGCATACTTTTGACGCTTTGTAAGCGATCATGTTTGCGCTCCGTAGGTGAGGGTGGGAAGAAAGCACATGTCCATGAGCTTTCGTTTAAGTGAAAGAGGGAGAGATCCCTTCATTAAATGTTTCATCGGCCAGTAGCTCTTCCAGGCATTCTCGGTGCGTCGAGTAATTTCTTTGTCTGGTCTTGCCTGGAAAGAGACTATCTGGCCGAGGTATGTGTATTCATGGACATATTCAATCACCACACCCCCAATTTCTATGTTACGCGCTGTGCTGTGTTGTTAGATACAAGAATAAATTTAAACACTAGAAGATACTGGAATCTCCAGCTCCGAAAAAAGTTAAAGAGGTTTTGTGGGCCGGTAAACTGATGGTATGTGTTTTGCTATGCGAAGAGTTTTCTATTGGTAGACTACTTCAAAAGGACCAACAAACTCAGCGTAATGCTATAATGTCTTGCGACGTTTACATGAACCAATAATAGAAAATCGTCCTGAATTGTTACAAAGAATACTTTCTTTCATCAGAATAATGCGCCAGTACACACGATATTATCTGCCTTATAAATATCTCAAAGCTCAAACAACACCTGCAAGGTCAAGAACTATATACAACTTGGGGGAAAATATATTCTTCTTCTTATGATGCAACCAATATTATACATCGACGTTTTTTATGTGCCCATGTGGAATAATATAATTAGACTTCACATTAAAATGTTGGCGTACTCTTCATGACTACAGAGTTACATTTGGCATGGCTGTTGTAGTACTGCAGACCGAATTTCAGCAGCGATAGCTATCGCACGGAACAAGTATGTGCGTGGACACAGGTGCACTCTCTCTACCCTTACCGTCACACTCCGACGGTACAGCTATGTGACGTAGTTCGATATAGACCAAGCGTAGGGTGGGAATCAAACCAAGGACCCTACGATCAGGGGCACGAAAAGGGGTAATTTTGCAAATGATAACATTAGAAATGTGGTTAGAGCACAAAGGCGAGCGGAGCGTGACCGCTGTGTGTTGTACGATATCACGTCAAATATTCATTTACATATTCATCTTTGTTTGTCGAATAAAAACGTGTCATGTATGTGATACAGCGTGAGTCGTGACGCATTGGCGCTGCAGTCACGTAGCGCAGTTGTTCGCACCAGTAGGTACATGGGCTGTGTCACGTGGTCAGGACATCGCTGTGAAGAACATAATGCTGTTAATGTCATATGAGGAGCTAACGTCATAGACGGTAGACATATAGGTCAGTGTGCTCCACTGCGAGTGAGCGTTGGATATGGTAATCCCTCGCGTGGAATTATTTAAATGTGTAAAGAGCTGACTAATGTGTCGGCGTTTGGTGGTGCGGGCAAGGGGGACGGGGGGTGGAGGAGGCGATCATTGACAGGATGATCATTGATACATTCAGTACTAGAGTTACATGATTCGATCTATTCGCCGCAGAACCATCATAATAAGAAAATTACATAGGTCTAGTGGCCGTAAGAGCTAGGTGCTGTTGAACATATGGTCTTGCGTTCCCAGGTCGGCCAAAGTGTTATCGGGTTTTAACCGACTTCCAAAAAGGAGGAGGTTCTCTATTCGTGTGTGTGTATATATGTTTTTATGTTTGTCCGTGCATATCTGTCCTCTGTCAATTGTCAACCGATTTTCAAAATTCTTTTTGTGTTTGAAAGAGTATACTCCCGAAGTAGTCCCATTGTCACCAAATTAGGATCTGATGATGGCAACTCTGAGAAATCGAGAGCAACCTTCAAATTTTATAGGCCCACATTACGTTTTTCATAAATTTTCTGCAGCTGTTCAAGTGTTTGCGTGTAAGAAGTCGGTGACATTTGTTTGTTTGATTTTGTTTTTTTTCTGTCACCAACTTCAGAAGAAAATTTTTCCTTTGAAGTTTATTTTTCACTTTCTTCTGATTTTGTTTTCTTCACTTTGGGTTTTTGGTTTTTTTTGCAAAAAAAGTTGTTTTCTATCGGAAAATCATTTGCTGCTACAGAGTCTGGATTTGTGCCCACTTATTGACAATATGCTCGTCCTATTAGTGGGGCCTTATAAAACTGTAACTGTTAGCTTAGTTTCATGTGACAATATCAGTCAATATTAGTATACCTACTGAATTTTTAAGACGCAGAATATATACCCATATTACACTCAAATTGAGATTAATCTATTATTTAAAAAAAATGCGGTATTTCATGATACACTAGTAGCAAGAGAGAATTACGACAAGAGTGTCCGTAAGTACACACAAGTGTGCTCCAAATTACGACAAGAGTGTACGTAAGTACACACGAGTGTGCCACACATTACATATTTGATCGTCTCAGTGTTCGTACATCTGCGCCCGTTCGGCTTACTTAAACAGCATAGAGCATAGATGAAAAAGTATTAGCGCCGGAACCGGGCAAGTGCGCGCTTGTCAAGTCTGAGTCGAGAGCTATGCGCTTGACTGGGTCCAACCTATTTTGTAATGTGGGAAATCATCAAATGACTCCTCCCGCTCTGGGCGGACCGGAAAGGAGGGTAAGACTTCTACTGAACAAAAACCACTCTTGTTCCTTCTTAGCCCTTTATGTCGAGATTGCGGTATCTCTTTCGAATAACCCACAGCCCGAACAGGGTGTATCAGACGCCTCACAAAATGAGTGTATGGCTACATCCTTGATCAAGTAACGTATCTTTTATTGTGAGCTTGTTCTCTTGCGATTGAATACTTTGTGTGGTGCGGGGGTGCGGGGGTGCGGGGTGCAGTGATGTGACAAACTAGCCGTATCGTTATCGGCGACATTCTGCGACATGTGGAGGAATAATGTTTTTATTATTTTAGGAGAGCTTACAGGGAGTGGGGGGGGGCAAGTAATGTGTGTCTGTAGTTCAATGCGGTTTATAGTAACTGTGGTCGAACCTTGCTACGCACAAAGTAGAAAATAAAAAGCGCAGTTCTTGGTACACTGCTGGATATAGGCTTCCCTCAGTGTTGCCACATTGACGGGTCCGGAATCAAATAATTTATTAGTAATTATTAATTAATTTATTTATTTATTTAATATTAATTATAGCAACATTACAGAGTAATGTAGACATCGCAGACATAGAGTGGCTTTGGACTAATGTAGGATTTCGTATCCATAAAGTTTAAAACGAGTACTCGTTTTAATTGGGATATGTTTCCAAATTATGTAAAAACAGTGTAACCTTACATAGTTTAAAATAGATCCAAACTTTATGTATTTTTTTGTTGCTAATAACTGAATGAGTAATTTAATTTGTATTAAATCAATTTATTATTGAACTAGCGGACGTCACGCGGTTTCACCCGCGTAGTTTCCGTTCCCGTGACAGTACAGGGATAAAAATCTATGTTACTCAGAGTGAATGTAGCTTTCTAATGGTGAAAGAATTTTTGAAACCGACGCAGTAGTTTTTGAAATTATTAAAGATTTGTAATTTTGTGTGTGTGTATGTTTGTAATGACAAACATACACACACACAAAAATACAAATCTTTCCTCTTTATAATATAAGTGTAGATATAAATATATTGTTAAAAACTAAATGAATGAGCAACCGTAATAATACATGATGTACGAGTATGTACGTTGACTTAGAACGAATAATGATTAATATTGAACCGGCATCAAAAATTGTGCAGCTTATCAAACCAGCTCAGCAATACTTTATGTTGGAATAGTGATAAACGATTAATAAATTTGAATTCTGTGTGGGGTGCCGGGTGTGCGGGTGTGCGGGTGTGCGGGGAGGGTATTATACGATACGGCCAATTTATTTGTAATTGGCGGCGGCCACTACCGGCTATTAGCGGCCGATGATGGCGGCTGCATCGCTCATTTGCAAAGCAGATTATAATGTTGGACCTCTGAATTAACTAGCTTGTACTCCCTTGATCAAACCGCACACATATTATACAGTTTTGTAAAAGCATTACTTTTTAAAGTTTGTAATTATAAAATATTCATGACTGTTATTGGGAGCAAGCCTATTACCGGGCATTGATCTAGACTCCGTGGCTGTTAGTGAGCAAATTCTGATAAAAAACCAATATAACTTTGCCCGATCCGGATATCGAACCCACGACGTCATGTTGATCAGTCGCGGAGGCGAGCAATACGTACACTACGTACACCGACGAGGGAGTTTCCATAACAATGGTTTCTTTATTATAATGTAGTTGCAAGTAGAAAGGTTGATTGTGTTCGACTGACTTCAACTAACGTGCCGTATCATCTGCAATCATTATCGTCGGGTAAAATTTTTGCGTTCAGCGGAATTGTTCTCAGTTCATCATCATCATCAGGCATTAATTATCTCTGTGTGAGGGCATGGGCTATTATCCACCACTAGTACGGGTTGGTAGATGTCACGTCTTCGGATCTTTGGTTCAGGATATGGCGGTTTCCTCATGATGTTTTCGTTCGCCATTTTTGAGAGCAGGTGATGAAATAAATTACACAAAGTAATGCGCCTGCCTGGGTGTCGAACTCACGACTTACTGGGCCCAGGGGCGTGCGCCCTATATAGGCTCTTAGGCTTAGCCTACCTTACCAACTGAGCATTTCTTATAACTAATTAACGATGCAATAAAATAACACTATGTACAAATTAATCATAAAAAAGTTCAAACTCCTGTTAAAATACTTATAGCAATTTTTCGCGTCCCACTAAAACTCATTGACAAGGATTACGATTAGTACGAATCTTATAGACAAACACTCGACTTGTCTAAAACCCATTCATAATTGTATGCACACAGCGTCACATCGGTACGTATGGCCGTGTCTATGAACCGCACACATACATAGATTTTCGCAATTTTAACGCAGCAGCTCCTACGACTGTAGCTGAGTGGGCTGTGATTGGCTGCAACAACACAACCAATCTATAACCCGCGAAGTTCAAAATTTGCATTTTTTTGCCATTTGTAGGCCAGTGCTAGGTTGTATGTTGAATAAAATATGACTACATACGTCTTAAAACCGGGAATCATATTTTAATGAACATACAACCTAGCACTGGCCTGTAAATTGCAAAAACGTAAGGAAATTTTAATTTCGCGCTTCGCGAACTTCGGGCTTCCGTGCATAGAGCGCAGCACCTGTTTAGTTCGATGTTCGCAATATTGTCAACTTGTCACCTCATTCATTGGATTTCGTATAATCCTGCAAAAAATGTTGACCGCTGTTGTGAACAAACTCGATATGAAAATGATGCAATTTTATTTGCTAGTATTTTTCTATCGACAATAATAACCTAGAAATTATTTTTTACGTAAGAAGAAGATATTACTGTTTCATTGTTGTGACAAGCAATATATAATGCGATTTTGTTTTGAAACCGAAAACGTACAGTTAACGTTATTAACAGTAGTGTAAATATTAATTTTGTTGTGTATTACTTGTTTATTCACGTAACAAATAACAATGGTATTTACTTGTGAAGTTTGTGCTGATAATGTGTGTTTATTACATGTTAAAGGTAATAAGTGTTCTCAATTATCGGTCAGTGGGTCGTCTTAGGGGCGGATCGTATAATGATAAGATTCAAGTTGTATCTAAAGGTAAAATTTATCCAAAATCTTGCAAGTTACGTGTTCTGTAACTATCACCCACTCACTTGGATGAGATATTTGAGGTGGCCGAATCTTTCTTCTGTTTGCATCCTCATTAGAAAATCGTGAGGTATACCTTGAATAATGTGGTGAGTTTTTGAATGGTATTTAAAAGTTTTGTTTTTACAGGCTTACTTTTATTTATTTTTTTGCTGTCATTTATTCGTAGCCTACCCATCGTGGGGGACCACTGCACGCCACTGACTGGGCCACCGCCGCTGGGGAATGATTAATGAAATATAAATGTCGGTTAGTGGGAGTAGGTCACAGCTGAAGTTCGATGCAGTGTCTGCTCGCCGGCACTACAAAAATAACGCTAAAGGCTACTTGCCCGCGCCGCGCAACCAAATAAACACCTATTCCAAGATACACTTTCTGGGTCAGCCGCAATCGTTTATTATTTATTTTCCTCGCAAGTGCTGCATTATATTCTTGTAACAGTAAATAATTCTATCGAGGAATGCTGTGGACGTAACAGACTCATACACGGACATAGAGGAGTGAGTAAGTGATCGCATTACATCAATAAACCAACGTGGTTCATTTCCATTAGCCGTGTGATAGCGTTCCAGGAGTTCGTGGTTGAATAATAACAGACGCTTGGGTCGATCCACAGGTTAAGCCTCGTTTGCTTAGGTTGGTCAGTGGATGGGTGGCTACCCATATTCCTCCGTTCCTTGGAAAGCACTTAAAGCCGTTGGTCCCGGCTGGCCATCGTATCGTATTACCCACTACTCATTGATCAAGAGAGAGATTCATCATACCGTCGCAAGTATCATCGTCATAAAGTACAGTAACCATGACAACATCAAAATTATCACACTAGACCTCGGTAATTGCACAGTAACGTGTGTGAGAAACTGCCAATTGGTCACTTGATGTTGGCCCAGCTAGTCCAGCTAATAGCAATGCCTCCACAGCAAGAAGTGATCTCTGGTGGGAGCTGCTTAAGCCCCTGACTGGTTCATCGAGCAATCTGAAACCCTTCCAGGCATGGTACGCGTGAGAATTCAAATGGGGTTAATGGATGGCTCACATTACAAGTGTGTAACATGCGGTGTGTCTCCAGTAGTCCCCACAGACAATGCTACCTTCCATCTTGCTGCAAGCTCTGACACCTATTCACTTTAGGCTCTTATGACTGTATCAGCGAGCGGAGTTCGCATAGCTGAATTATGGGGCTAATATTATATATTTTATGATGGTATTGACTGCATCGATATTCGATACGTTAAGATCAAAAATGATAGCGTCGCATTGACCATCCCCATGACCGACGGCGATCTATGTTGGCGCAATGTATTCCATATTGTTATGAATTGAGCATTCTACGCGGTGTAATGTAAACATTAGTAAGTGATAGGACATCAGCGCCCCACGGCTCCATTACAATTAATAATTAAAAGCCGCACGCGTTTTGTTGATTGATGAATAGCTCGTTTGTACAATGTCTGGCAGTTTGTAAAACGCACGGTTTTTTGCTTAAATCGCCACATAACACAAATAACAGGTAGAAGGCCCACTATGGTCAACGCATTCGTGTTTAAATAAATACGTAAACCCGCAGATGAGGCTCACTTACAAATAGAAATTACGTTTGTGTAATTCTCTCGTCGGCCGTTTGTAACGTTCACATACTCTGAGAGCAGTTACCGCTGTCCTGCTGATGTCCCCAGCATGTGGCTTACACTGTGCCACCAATAAATATGTTAGAGATCGCCGCGTTGGCCACCGACGCTTGATATTTTGAAAGACATGTTTTTTAATTGGAGAGTAACTAGATTAGTCGTGAATAAATAATAAATGAGCGGCTTGATTGGATATTCAGCGCTGACACGTACCTACCTAATTGGACGACTTTTGAACTGTGTAATTATTGCAAGCTTTGTTTAACGCGCCACAAAATTTACATCATACAAACACTATAAAAACAATCTTATCACAAAATGTGTATTTCTGTTGCTAACTTTATTAACTCCAAAATGCATAATATTTTGAAATCGTAAAGCGTTTCTTAAAGTACATACTACCTACCAAGTTTCAACTGTGTAGTCTTAATATTTTTCGAATTAAGTGGCTGTGACATACGGACGGACAGTCATGACGAATCCGTTTCCGGTTCCGTTTTTTGGCATTCGGCTACGGTACCCTAAACACGATTGAATATAGCGGATTGAATATAAAAAATAAAATAAAGATGAATAGATAAACTAAGAAAAGAGTTATTAGAAAGTCTGGAAGTCTGAAAGTTGTGCCAGTTACAGAAACGTAGAATGGGACGTGGAAGAGGTTGAAGGGGACTGTCGTGGTGTGGGCATTTGATGAGGAGGGACGAATCGCATGTGATAAACAGAGTAATGAGCATAAATGCTGATGGATGGAGAGGGAGACGAATACCAAAGAAAATATGGATGGAGTGATAGCGTGCATCCGTCACGCTATCACAACGGAAAATGAGAGAAAAGTGTTGTGCCTCCCCCAAATAACATGCGTTGCAGTTCGTATCTGGGGCCATGGCAGTGCCCCTGCCAAGTCGAGCAATTAAGCGGAACAGCCGTACCATCCTTTTCTCGAACCAGTTCAGGCCATTTTCGACCTCCTATAACTTCGTTGTGGATAAAAGTACAAGTATGTTGCTGTGTTTAGTAACCAATTAGGCATTGTATAAACACGGTATATTTCAAATTTCATTATCAAAATCAAAAAATCAAAACTCATTTATTCAAACTAGGCTGATAATCAGCACTTTTCGAACGTCAAAATTTACTTTACTTTACTTATTTACAAGAGACAGTCCCCCAAAACGCCCCCCCTTCGACACTTCCTAGTGTTTTTGCTGGAAAGAAGAAGTGGCGGAACAAACTCCCCAGCACACATCTGTCTGTTAGGTTGGTTAGAAGAACCAGACTCGATACAATAGTAAGGCAAGTATAAAAAAGTATATAATAATAATAAAAAAAAGACATAACATATCAGTAAACTAATCTTGGAGAAAGAACATAAATAAATAACAAACCAACTGTTCTTATCATTTAAGTAGTCGTTAATGGAATAGTACGCTTTTAAACAAAGATTAGATTTTACTTTGGCTTTAAACGCATTAAATGGCAAGTCTAGAAAAGAAGATGGCAGTTTGTTATAAAATGTTATACCAAGCCCGACGAATGAATTATGAACTTTGTGAAGCCGGTGAAAAGGAGCGCGTAGTTTATGCTTATTTCTAGTGTTAAAGTTGTGAATATCACTGTTTTTAGTGTACAGGTGGATATTTTGTTTAATATATAAAATGTTGGCAAAGATGAACTGAGAAGCAACAGTGAGGATACCAATCTCCTTAAAAAAATCTCTAAGAGAAACTCGGGCACCCAGCTGATAAATTGCACGAACCGCTCGCTTCTGCAGAACAAATATATTTTGAATATCAGCAGCTTTGCTCCACAGCAGAATACCGTATGACATAACGCTGTGAAAATAACTGAAGTAGACTAACCGTGCTGTATCAACGTCAGTGAATTGTCTTACTTTTCTGACGGCGTATGCGGCTGAACTTAGCCTTCCCGCTAGGCTTGATATATGTAAACCCCATTGTAATTTTGGATCTACTGTAATATTTGAACCAGTAGTATATTTGAACCAGTAGTTTAAGAGTTATAACTAATCGAAGTTCCTTAGTTTTGTCACACTGACTGACTGACTAACTGACTGACCGATAATCAAAACTTTAAGGCACTTCTAGTAGACATAGAAGCTTCAAGTTTAGGATACAATTAGTGTTCAGTGTATCATCATCAAATCGATGAATAAGACTGCTCCAAGTTCGAATAAACCTATGTATTGTTGATTCATTAAAATAATGTTCAAAATATTTGATGTTTTAAATAAATAGATTGCCTTGGCCACTGCATCACATTGGCCAATGCGATGGCGATTACATATTACAATGGCCTGTTTAACATTGGCGAATGCAATGCGATGACCAAGTCAATCTATTTATTTAAAACATCAAAGTTTTTTAAGTAGGGACTGAATATATTAGGTCTTTACATATGAAATTGCCGTTCTGCAGTACTGGCCATTTCAAATCAAAATAATTTTTGTTTGGCTAAGAATTGTAATTTCAAATTAATTTTATTTTAAAAAACATGGTTTTTTTTTCCAAAAGTAGTCATTTGTTTATTGATTAGTGTTACATTTTCATCGCATTTCAATCTTTTTCGTCATCATGGATACGTTAAAAATTCGAGTAATTATGGAATATGAGTACCGTCGTGGCAGCAACGCGGCACAAGCGGCACGCAACATCAACGACGTTTACGGAGCTAACACTACAAACCAACGCACCACCTGTTATTGGTTTGCTCGCTTCCGTTCTGGAAATTTCGACCTGAAAAATGAACCTCGCGGTCGTCCGAAGACTTTGGTCGACAATTACGAATTAAAGGCGATTGTGGAAGCTGATGATACACAATCTACGGCTGAATTAGCAGCAGCTTTCGAAGTTAGCGTCAAAACAATATTGATCCATTTGCGTCAAATTGGCAAGGTAAAAAAGCTTGACAAATGGGTGCCCCACGAACTCAATGATCGCCAGCGCGAAGTACGCGTCGAGACGTGCCTTGCACTGCTCAACAGACACACAAATGAAGGAATTTTGAACCGCATTGTTACCTGCGATGAAAAATGGATTCTGTTTGATAACCGCAAGCGCTCAGCAAGTTGGTTGGATCCTGGTTCAGCACCTAAACAATGCCCTAAACGAAAACTTACCCCTAGAAAAGTGATGGTCACTGTTTGGTGGTCTAGCGCCGGCGCCGGTGTGATTCATCACAGCTTCTTACCAAACGGGGTGAGCATTACTGCAGATGTGTACTGTGAAGAACTGAACACAATAATGGAGAAGCTGGCACATCTCCAACCAGCATTGGTCAATCGCTCGTCTCCGCTGCTCCTGCACGACAACGCGCGACCTCATACTGCACAGCAGACGGTCTCCAAGTTGCAAGAACTGGGGTTGGAAGCTCTCCGTCATCCGCCCTACTCACTAGACCTTGCGCCTACAGACTACTACTTTTTCCAGAATTTGGATAACTTCTTGGCGGGAAAAAAATTCAATACCCCAGAGGCAGTACAAAATGCCTTTGAAGAATTTGTTGCTTCCCGACCAGCTGATTTCTTTAAGAAGGGCATCAATAAACTGCCACTGCGTTGGCAAAGATGCATTGATTGCATGGGTGATTACTTCGATTAATACAAATAAAAAATACATGAAAAAAATTCGTTTAAATTTTTTTTATACAAAACGGCAATTTCATTGGTAAAGACCTATTATTAACTGACTTGGTATTGCATGGATCTCACTAATTTTTACGGTAAAAGAACTCAGTTGCGCGACTTGGATTTTTTTACAAGTTTTGTTTTAGTGGGATCTTCCTTACAACGTAACGGTTTGTATTTCCCCAGTACAACGGTACTAGGGATATGTATCGTATTATGTGTTAAGATCGGTCACAATGTGCCTACGTGTGATACAGGATACCCTGCTGATGCAGGCGAGCGTAGCACGCGGGCTCCTGCCGGGTTGTAGATGTATTAACATGTGAAACAATTAGCGCGCACACCCGCCCCGTGCCCCGCGCCTCGCCCCGCACCGCACCCGTGTGTGCGAGCCATATCGCGCGCGCCTCATTACGCCCGGATTTCTTCATTACTCACTTACACGGATTTCAGTGTTTTACACGGAGCATGTAATTTATTAGTACGTCAAAGTTGAGCTAATCCAATCTGCGCCGGAGCGCGGTGGGTGGCGGGACGGCGGCGCGGCGGCGACGGGACGCCTGTTTAATGTAACTCATACGTCACGCGCGAGGGAGCGCGAACGGCGCGGCAAAACTTCACAATTACATGTTTACTTTGATTAGCTCATTTACGTTTAATTTCATATAAGTTAGGCAGTACTTTGGCTATAAGTAATTTGTGTGTTGTAAGTGAAGCGATATTACGATAAGTGTCTAAAATAATACGCGCTACATGACAGTTTTAAGGGTAATATAACTGTACAATGTTTCTACACATATTCAATATTGGCTGCGTAGTCAAGCTGTACCCTAATGCACAACCAGCACAACCAACCGCTGCGTAACCTATGATGAGGTCCAGTTGGCTTCGTGCGTGACTGTAGCTCTATCATATGAGTGCAGATTTTATTTGAGAAGTCTTGCATCCTCCTAAGTATGTGCACTAATCTGCTTTGCTCTTGCCCACACATAGAACTGTGGTATTGTTCTGCAAAATTCCATACCAATTTATTGAATTCCAAGTCAAAAAGCGCCTTCGCGTTATTTATGCGAATCATAACGGACTGAATGAATGAAAATGCGTGAATTTACCGTAACCTGTGTCGCGATCACATACTGGAACACATCGCCGAGGGAGCGGGAGGGTTCGTGACGAATTGAAATTGTGACAATATGGACGTAAACGGAAGCTCCCCGGGCACGTGACACGTATACTACGTACAGCACACGTTATTATAACCTTCCCAATCTTAGAGAACGGTAAATATGAATAATTTGAGCATTCCCCGCGGAGCCGGCTCGTAGCGTAGAGTTACGATACGGTTATGAGGTATCGGCCGTGAGCGTAGCCGGCTACACTCAAGGAGCGGAATATTTCAGTTTTACGCTCGGCGAAATGTGCGCGCGTTCGGTTCGGCAATCTGGTGCGCGTCGGCTCGCGGCGCCGACAGAGGAAGCTCGGTTTAATGCTCCTGACGCGCGCGTAAATTTGACAAATGACGGAATAAAAAATGCGGGCAACATGGCGGCGCGCCAGCCCACGTGAGCGATGAGCGGTTAGCGGTGAGGTCGTCAGCTGCAGCGCTGCAGCGCCGAAGCAGCGCGCGATATTGTCAGCTTTATTTATTTGCAGAGCCGCTGCGCTGGTATAACTGGCTCAGATCATAACTCTTTCTTTTCTAAGTTTCCGAGCGAGCAGTTTCCGCAGCAGCCGGTGTAGCTACATTATTTGAGTGGGAAACTTATTGTTTGAGCAACTCTGCGAAATGAAATCTTAAAAATAGAGTTAGGTATCTTATTTCATATTATGAAAACATTACCCTCCCTTGGGGAGAAGACGGGTAAATATCAAATGTCTTTTAAGATAAACGGTACAATTATTTTAAACGTTCACAATTTTCAGACTCGCATTCGAACAGTCGTACCTATTACTTGAATGTTTTGCTATTTCGAGTAAGTTGGCTTTGTTATGATAATATTGGTGAGTTGATGAGCCGACTGAGCTGCCGTTGTCGAGGAGACAGCTCAATTAGATGACTGACAACCCCGTTGGAGTGGTCACAATCCTAACTGCGGAGCAGGTCACGAACACTACATTATGTTATCAACGAATCTAGTCGTTGTCACTCTATTGCGCGTTGTGTTGCTGTTCGTGCTGATGCCACGGCGATGATGTCATTATGTACTTGCATACAAAAACTAATCAGAAAAATTACTCATAATATTCATTTTGGATTTCTGAAGATCTTAAGAGTAAGTTGTAAGAAATTCATAAAGCAGTGTTATCTTTCTAGATATATTGGTAATTAGCAAGTCACGCATTCTCTTTGCTCTCTAAATGTAATTTGCAACACGCTCATTATAACATACAAAAGCTGAGATATCTGCAAAGTTATCGTCGCAGCAAATAGTTTCATTACCAATGCAAATATACACGGTGTAATAAACTTTCTTGTTCTTACAAAACGCACGTACGTCTGGCCTAGTAATGTGGCACAGAGTACTCTCAGCGTAGAGTGCTCATAGGTGTGACCAGCATCGGCATGTCGCGACACTGAACAGTTTCCGCGCAAGCAATGGTGTATGAGAAGTCAATAAGTGAACGTGCACTCCTTGCGGCTGTACCGCGTCCTGCGTCATCTCGTCATTAGTGTTTATGAGATGTGTCCGGATAAACTGTTACAGAAAGTCTGCCGCCCTCTGTGAAGTACGGCGTTGTGTAGTACTTACTAAAACCTCACTAAGTTGAAAACATATACGCCATATTAATATTTGCTATGCAATTTTTTTATTATTATAGTAAATATGGACGAGAGTATACAGCCGTGCGATAGTTTAAAGTGGGTCGCTGTTGTCTGCGCCGAGTGAGCCTTCTGTCCACCGTCGCGTGCCGAGGCCACGCACGGACGTCATTTGTAACTTATAAGTCTTGTAGCGGCCGAGCTTGCACTCATATAACTTGTGATATTGGTTCTCTAGACCACATGGCTTCCTTTTTCGCCTATTTTCTTCTGATTAACTTTATTGCGGCTGCCAGATGGAGTTTCTGGCGTGTTTCTGGAATGCGCGTAGTTTTGTGTTGGTTCGCTTGATCTTGACTAACTTTGAATATGTGTCGAGTTTCGCCCCGGTCTAGTTATTATACACGCGTACTATGCTCGTTTAACCTCGTTATATAACTATTATGGCGGAAGCACTCAGATGAAATGGGTTCAACCCTTCGTAATCTCGTCTCTATTTACTTATCGTTAGGTAATCTATTTCGTTTGTAGAGAGAACTTTGAACAGATTACTGCGCACTCCGAACCAAATCATCCTCAATAGGTATAAAGCTGAATCGATTCCTAAATCAGAGAACTTTCTATTCTACGTGAAATGACCTAGTACAAGAGATGGAGGCGCGCGGGTGTGTAGTGTAGATACAAGAGATGGAGGCGCGCGGGTGTGTATTATAGATACAAGAGATGGAGGCGCGCGGGTGTGTAGTGTAGATACAAGAGATGGAGGCGCGCGGGTGTGCAGTGTAGATACAAGAGATGGAGGCGCGCGGGTGTGTAGTGTAGATACAAGAGATGGAGGCGCGCGGGTGTGTAGTGTAGATACAAGAGATGGAGGCGCGCGGATGTGTATTGTAGATACAAGAGATGGAGGCGCGCGGGTGTGTAGTGTAGATACAAGAGATGGAGGCGCGCGGGTGTGCAGTGTAGATACAAGAGATGGAGACGCGCGGGTGTGTATTGTAGATACAAGATATGGAGGCGCGCGGGTGTGCAGTGTAGATACAAGAGATGGAGGCGCGCGGGTGTGTAGTGTAGGACGGAAGGCTATATTGTTATTACAGCAGCATCGTGTTGTACATTCAGCGGAGAAGTCTCCACGGACTAGTATATCAAGGCGCGAGTGAGCGCGAGCATTTATTATGATTTCGTTACATGGCACGTGCTCCTAGTACAGAACGTAGCGTTCATTAACAGATCCGATCTTCCTCGAGCGCTGGCGGAGCATCGCATCGAAATCGTCTTGTAATAAAGTCTAATAAAGCGTTTATTGAATGTCGTGAGTCACGCATACATATGTTGTCCCCCTTTCAGCACACTAAGAATTAAGCAGTTTATTGTTCTCTGAGACATTTCAAACATACTTCTAATATGATATTATGTTGCAGCGTTGTGCTCTTTCAAATTAAATAAGTGATGTCGTTTGACAAGACTTGTTGTTTTGTGTTTTTGTTGCGCTGAGATAATTGTGTGTTGCCGTCAGCCCGGATCCGGAATCCCACATCAGCGTAGGAGGCAGTACAGTTCTAGTTTGTCGTAATTGTTCACAAATTCAATGTCTGAAGTAAACTGTTTGCGGCGAGCACGGAGCGCTGTGCGGGAATTAATCGCGCCGCAATGAGGGCACACTTCAAAGGATAGCGAACCTCTTTGTGCCGGAGCGTGCCGCCTGTGTGCCGTGGTGTGCCGTCTGTGTGCCGTCTGTGTGCCGCCCGTGTGCCGTGCTGTGCCACTGTGTGCATCTCCTGCTCTCCACCGGACTAAGCGAATTTGGAAACTGTTACGGTACATGGTTTATTTGGCTGATGAAGGGTTAATATCTTAAAGTGAATATATTGAAGAAAGATAATATATAATAATATATAATAATATATAATAATATATAATAATATGTATGATTTGTTTTTATTTGTCTTCTTTTTCCTTATTTCTCTATAACTCGTCATTTCCACAGACACAGAATATGTTTCATGAAATGACAATTAAATGAAAGGCTTTGGGTTGTTTTTTGCTTTTTATAATTCATCATTACGATATCTTTTGTTGGTAATTTGAAGGACTTTACAGACATACATACCGAGACCCACGCCGAGACATTACAGAATGCAACCTGTTACATTCGATGCTTTCGATTGGAGATAATAATGAAAATTATTGTTAGGAATAAATAACTAGTGCCCGGTAGTGGCAACACAATAACGAGAAAGCCTATTTTTAATTGAAAATAATCTTGTTTGCTTTGTGTGCCTATTTTATATTTTTGAATAATTAAGAATTTCATTAAAACTGTGTGTACTATGATGTAATCGATTTTTTTATGAATAAAAATTCCACGCGTGATGTGTGCACGTCGCGTGTCGCGTGTCGCGGCAGGTGGCGGCGCCACGCGGCTGGAGCGCACTCGCTTAATTAAAAAGAAGCAAACGTTTGTTCAGTGTAGGCCGCGCGCCGCCCGGGCCCCCGGGCCCCCGGGCTGCCTTGTATCGTCGTTTACTTTTAGCTACAACCCCGTGCTACCACCCCGTGCCCCCTCCCCGCGCCCCTTCCCCACACCCCTCTCTATTTCTTTATTTACCACTTTGTTACAGTAAGCGGAACTTTTATTCCTCTTGGTTTTGATTTTCTATTTGTTCAAATTTTTTAATGGGTTTGAGCGGAGCAGAGCACGGCCAGCGATGTGCCTGTACATTAGCACCGAGTAGCCGCCGTCGCCGGTGCACGTCTCCTTGGTTTTGTTCCCACTGTATCGGTACAAGTTACGTATCGTACACACTCGTACCGCGGGTGTTTATTAATATTTGACGGCGAGTTGCTAGGAAATAATGGGTATAACTGATTTGTGGGTGTGAGTTTGCGTTTCTGTCAGGATTTAACTAAATATTCGTATCACATTTTTACTTTTAATGATACCTAATTATTATCTTAAACACTTCAACTACTTCTTATGAGTTTTCGAAGACATAGAAATTATAATAATAAATATTACATTCGTCGAGATCCCAAGCTTAAGAATACCATCACATCCAAGCACATTATTTCAAAATAATATTTTAATAATAAACAACATATAAAAGAATTAAGATGTTTCAAGATCAAATAGAATATTTCTCGAGTACATCGTCGATGAACATTGCAACATTTATCATTTCATAAAACAAATGAACGCGAGGTTTTCGCTGGAAATTTTAACTTTCAACTCTATTACACTAATAGCCGAAGTTTCCAGTTTTTTTTCGTTTCGGGGCGTCTTAAATCGATTCTAAGAATCGCAAAAACTTTCGCTCCGGCATTACGAATAATTAATTTTCTTTGTGAAAACATTTATATTATTGCGGTCTACGCGAACGAACCGAATTCCGCTGTTTATAATATTGTTTATACTACACCTGCTTGGAAAGTACCTTGATACTTTATCAAATTTACGGTAGAAAGTACGTCATTGCATATCGAACAAATATGCGGGGAGAAAACGCATCTGAGCGGGAGAGAAAAGTGTATGAAAATCCATTTCTTACGTGGTTTTTTTTTTTTAATTTTGGGTAAGACTATGCGCCGGTAACCTAAATATCAAAAGCCAAAAAGTATTTACAGTGAGTTTTTATCTCCAAGTTCGCAAAATGGCACTGGCCACTAGCTGTGTGTTGGATGGGGTCGGGCTGGCAGTGCGACCCTGCGGCGTAAACAATTTGAAAAAAGAACATGTAAAAATTGCAGACGCCATTGGCGCCATTTTCAATTTGTGTGTTGTTTGAGGATTCAGTTTTCGTAGAAAGTAAAATAAAACTATCAAAATGATAAGTAGTGATAGTGATGATGAAGATTTTTCAACTCCGCCGCAGTTGAAGGAAACAGCAAAAATGCTGATTGATAACCTTTTACCACAGAAATCAATTAAAAAATATAATAAAACTTATAACGATTTTTTGCAATGGAAAAGTGAAAAAAATGCGGCATCTTTTTCTGAAACAGTTTTGCTAGCTTATTTCAGTGAAAAAGCGCAAAAATACAAACCAAGTACGTTATGGTCTATGTACTCAATGTTGAAAAGTACTATATTGACAAGAAACGACATAAATATTCAAGAATACAAAAAACTTACAGCATTTCTGAAAAGAAAGTCGGAGGGATTCCGTAGTAAGAAATCAAAAGTGCTTACTACAAAGGATGTTTATTCCTTTTTGCAGAATGCTCCAGGTGACAAATATTTGTTGATGAAGGTAAGTTTATGTACAAAATGCACTGGTTTATGATTTATTACGTACCTATTTATGAGTAGAAATCTAATAGGTTTTCATGTTTGATATTTTTGTTTACAGGTTATTTTGATTTTAGGAGTAAATGGGGCCTGTCGTTCGCAAGAACTTGTGGATATGACAACAGACGATATCGAAATCCTCGAAAATGGAATAATTGTCAATATTCCTAACACAAAAACCAAAATTCAGCGATCATTTGTTATATCAGGCTTATTTTATGAGATAATGAAGAAATATAACGAAATTCGCCCCAGTGACCCCAAAACCAATCGGGTTTTACTACAATATAAAAACAAAAAATGTACGAAACAAGTAATTGGGAAAAACAAAATAAGTACTGTGCCAAGAGAAATAGCTTCCTACCTTAATTTACTCAACCCACTAGAATACACTGGCCACTGCTTTCGCAGAACTTCAGCGACTATTCTTGCCGATACTGGTGCTGATTTAACCACAATAAAACGCCACGGTGGTTGGAAATCGTCCGCTGTTGCAGAAGGTTACATAGAGAATTCCGTAGGAAACAAAACACGAATAAATAACCAAATATCGGGATCGATTAATGTGCATCAAGACTCATCTCCTCAACCATCAACGAGCGCGGCGATGCCAAATGCTCCTCAGCAGCCAGTTGCCCCTTTGGCACCACAGCCCTCTACGAGCGCAGTGCCAACAGCACAGCCAGTTATTCCTCCTACATTGTCGCAAACATCTCAAACAATCATTAATGGAAAAAGTGTTACATTAAGCTTCACTAACTGCAACAATTTCAATATAAATTTCAATTAGTAAAGATTTAGTTTTTTATTTTCCTCGTAGGTGTAGTATAAAGCACTATGTATCACTCGAGAGAAAGCGCGATTCCCGATCTCGGGTGTTTTAAAGCCCTCCCCTACGGCTCGGGCTTCAAACGACACCCTCGACGGTAATCGGTCACTTTCTCCTCTCGGTGAACAATGTACTATGCAATTATCTCTTGTTATTGTTTAATAGTCGTGTGGCTGCTCCGTTTGCTCGCCTCAGGGCGCTCCGCTCGCTCCTTGCGCTCTTTGAGACACGTGAGGCGAGTTGAGCGCAGTTTTTACTTTACACAGTTAAGTCAAACGGAATATTTCATTTCCCTCTTTGTTCTCATGCCAGGAATCATCAGGATTCGGAATTAAGTTTATTCGTGTACAAACACGTACGAACATCTGTGTGGGAGTCGCTGTTATGTCTCTACTGCGTTGTTACTTACAGACGTTTCACTGCTAACGTTTCTAATTTCAAGAAAGTTATTTCTTTAATTCATTTTTACACGTTTTATTTTATATTTCAATATATTTCTTCTGAAAAAGTCAGAAACGAAAAGTAAAAAAAAACCAGCATCGCGAATAGGGTCCGCGCTACCGGTGATCAGGACTCTTGAGAAAGGCATCTTCTGACCTCATCATCATCATCAATGTGCCCACTCCCACTTAAGTTTGGCAATACTTACTTAATACCACTTTCTGAATCAAGTCCTTGATTGTCCAAGCGAGACCCTCTTCACATGTTGTGAAGGTGCGTGTCTGTGCCAAGTACTGTCCGTTGCACAGACGTGGACACCCAGAAATATTGTGTCAGATTGATTTAGAAAGTGTGCGCAGCTATAAAAGCTTGCAATCAGCACCACAGTTTGTGGTGTTGCTCTCTGGTACGTTTCCTTACCATGTTCGTAGGTGACCGAGAGGGAGTGCAAACTCAAACTCAAACTCAAAGCATTTATTTCAACTAAACCATTACTGGCACTTTTGAATGTCATAAGAACAATTCATAAAACAAAACTACGAAAAACTACGAGTGCAATACGTCATTCCGAAAGCCACCACGCCGAACCACACGCCGCCGAATGCCCGCAACGACGAACACTGCAAGCAAAAAAGCACGCAGCGACGCACACCGCAACAACGAATGCACGAGAGTGCCACGATGGGTTCCACAGCTACGAGTATCGTGCTCTATCCCTCCTACGGAGTACTGCTGCATCGTTGCCTCGGAAACTGCTGATTGAGATTAGCAACCTGGTTCTGTCGCTGCTGGTGACACTTATTTATAACCTTAGAGTTGACTGTGTGGTCGTGTAGCGCTAGCCGTACAGCCATGCTATACAAACAAACTCGGCCTTTGAAAAATTCACAAAAATCCAGTGATATCTCAATAGCTACGAGTATCCGATACAGACGCGCGAGTAAATGTATTGTAATGTATTCGTCGAGGATCTGTGCGCCAAACGAGTGGGTAAATATGATTCGCACAGAAATGCTAAAACATCGGGAACTCGCGTCGGAGTGAAATGCTAAGAATATGTTGTCGCCGGCGCTTCACCTGTACCTACATACCTCCACCTACTACACACATCAAAAGTGTCTAGGGATCAACATATATTTTTGCAATAACTTTTCTCCTGATTGATATTAATTAAAATTTTCTTTAAGGATTCATCAAATAAAGTGTTTTCGTTTGTCACAGTAACGATAAACCAAGTCACCTTTGCATTAATAAAGAAATTTGCCATTTTCCTAAAAAAGGGATTTTTGACATTTGAACCACTAACATTAAAGTTCGAAAAAAAGACTGAAATAACAGTTTTCTTTAAAATTTTATTGGGTAACTTAAACAATTAATAATCCGTGTTTCTACCGCGAACACTAACAACACAAGAACATCGGTTTGGCATACTCAAAATGAGTTCATCCAAATCACGCTGTGGAATGGCCGCCCATGTTCGTTGCAACAACAAAAAAAGGTCTTCTTGCGACTGGATACCCTCCATATTCGGCAGAGCTCTTCTCTGTAGCATATCCCATGCATGCTCAATCGGGTTCAAGTCTGGCGACTGAGCAGGCCAGGGCAGGACATTAGGTTTAAAGATATTTATTCTCAAAAAAGACACAAAGTCACTTACATGAGAACAGGTGTCCTTAAGCTTATATTAGTAGTAAAAAAGTTCGTCACTGCGTTACACATTATTCAGTAGTTCAGTAGTTGCACCCATTCAGTGCATTCAGTTTTTGAGAATTTGCGGTAAGGTATTCAGATAGTTGAGTCTTGAATGCATTGAATGAGTGCACACCCTTTATACAAGCTGGTAGTTTGTTGTATAACTGTGCCCCTTCAAACGTCAATTGTTTTTTGCCAAATTTTGTTCTAATTTTTGGTAAAATTAGAAAACTAGCTCTGCGAGTACTGCGTTGGGTTACTTCTTTTACTTTAGTAAACGATAAATTGGTCTGTATACTTTTACTAAGAACCTTACGGATAAAGATACATGTGTGATAAATATATAACTGTCTTATGTTCATTATTTTTGTTTCTTCATATATTGTGCTTGATGGTGTTAAATATGGGTACTTAAAAATCATTTTTATTATTTTGTTTTGTGCAACTTGAAGATTTGCTAGTTTTGTTTTGGCTGCACTGCCCCAAACTTCAACCAAATAAAGTAGGTGTGGTTTTATCAAAGCATTATAGATAGTGTGACGTAATCTATGTGGGATACATCGAACAATATTCCGGAGAGATCCAAGTAGTGACGAAAGTTTTGTTTTTATATGATCTAAGTGATCATTCCACGATAGAGAACTATCCAGTCTCAGGCCAAGATATTTTTCACAGGTTTTTTGATGTAAGGGTATTTTGTTTATGGTTAATGGTTCATGTGGAGGTATTTTTTTATTTTTGGCTTTGAACAAGATATACCTAGCATGTTTTAGAAATATTAATTGTTAAAATTATATTGTAACCAGGAAGACAGGATATTTAAATCATTTTGGGCTTGAGAAACTAAATTATGAATGGAATTTCCGAAGTAAAATAAACAAGTATCGTCAGCATATAGGGTGAGATGTCCATGTAGTTTAAGTTCTTGTATGTTATTGATATAAATTAAAAAGAGCAGAGGACCCAAAATAGATCCCTGGGGAACTCCACACGTTACCGGTAATGCATCACTCTGATAATTATTATCCATTCTAACTATTTGTGACCGGTTTTTTAGATAAGATTCGAACATTTTTAGTGCACTACCAGTAATATTGATAGTTTCTAACTTCTTAAGTAGCAACTTATGACTAACGGTATCAAACGCTTTTTTAAGGTCAATAAAGATACCAAGGACTATGTTTTTAGCATCTACATTTTGCTTAATTTTATTAACGAGGTCGATTGTAGCTGTAAGTGTGCTGCTTTTTGGTCTGAACCCGTATTGCCGGTCTGAAAGAAAGTTAATTGAAGTTAGATGTTTGTATAGTCGATTGTGTACGATTTTTTCTAAAATTTTTGACAACACAGGTAACACAGAAATAGGTCGATAGTTTCCCGGGTCCATTTTTGATCCTGATTTGTGAATGGGAGTAACCTTCGCCATTTTCAGGGTATCGGGAAAATTACCGTTAATCAGCAGTTTGTTGAAGCATTTACTCAGGTTATTCGCTATTAGATCTTGTATACACTTTATTGCCTTGGTACTTATTCCATCTAATCCAGTACTGGAGTTGGGGTCGAGATTTGTGATAATTTTTGTTATTTCGGCTGCAGAACATGGGTCAAAAGTGGATAGCACTGGGGTGTTTTCGGGAGGAGTGTTTGGTATAGCATGTGTATGGTTATCATGATACGATCGAGGTATGTCGTTTGCTAAAAGAGGTCCTATCGTGGCAAAGTACTCGTTAAAAATATGGCAAATATCGTATGGGTCTGTAATTTCTTTTGAGTCAATTAATAATTTTGAGGGAGCACAATTATGTTTAATTTTATTATTTCCTAAAGTGTTAACTAAATTCCACATTTTCTTTGGTTTATTAATACAATCACTAAATTTTCGATAGTAATAGGCATTCTTTGTTTCTTGCATGTGTTTGGCTACACGTTTTCGTTTTGTGATAAATTCTGCTTCTAGCATGACGCTCTTTGGATTTTTCTTAAGTTCTGTCCATAATGCGTTTCTTTGACTGATATCATTGATGATATTTTTATTTATCCAGTCATTTTGAGGTAAGTTTAGGATTTTAGTCTTTGCTGTTTTACTTTCGTCTATTATTGATTTTATTTGGTTTTCTAATAGTGAGTAGTCATCGTCTAATTCTTCAAGGTTAGTTGTTTCTGCCAGATTGTGGAGTTTTGTATAATGGATTGCTTTGTATTGGGTTCGTATTTTATTAGGGGATTTCGTTTTTTTGAGCTCAACATATATTTGTTTATGATCAGACATTGAAGACTCAGCTATAGCCATATGGAAGTAATCGTCTTTCAGGTTGGAGCTGACATGGTCTAGAATGGACTTTCTTGTATTCGATTCTCTTGTACAATATTTTTTATGAATTTTATTTATTAATGTATGGCCATTTCCCTTCAAGAGTTCATTATATCGTTTAGTCTTTTTGTCTTTGTTTAATAAATCAATGTTGAAATCTCCGAATACTATTGCCCTCCTTCTTTGTTGTAATTGCGACTCATAAGCTTCTAGAAACTCCGTGTAGTTAGTATCGCCGGGGTTGTATATGACTCCGATTTCCAGAGCATATCTGTCTAGACGTATCCAAAGATAGTTGTTTCCTCCTGTATACTTGGATTCTGATAAGCTATGTCTCAGGTCATTGTGGACATATGCTGAAACTCCGCCTCCTCGTGAATTGGTTCTGTATTTGTAGTAGTGCGAGTAGTTGTTAATTTGCAGTTCCATGGCTTGTGTCTCAGTTCTAATCCAAGTTTCAGTCAATAAAATAACATGTATTGTATTAGGTAACGATTGTAGTATGCATTTAAGTTCGTCGAATTTTCCTTTTTTCCGTATGCTTCGAGCATTAAGATAGAAAAACCTGAGGCGCGATTTGTTTGTCTTTATATTTTGGTAGTTGTTGATTACTTGGTAAGTATTGGTAGTGATAGTCGCAGGGATGGTTTCGTTTGTTGTTCTCAGTTTTTTGCAGGAGCTTTTATTATTGTGGGTGTGCCGTTTATATATTTTATAGTAAGTCCATTCTCTCCATCAGTTTGGCGACGCATTAGTTCTTCTTTCAGATTTTTTAAATATTTTTGTTGGGCTGGGGTTTGGTCCGAAAATATTTTTATGTTTTCTGGCAGCCTATCTTTATTGCGTAGGAGGTATTTAGCGGGCGCAGAGGTATCATAACAGACTTTGACTCTGCGGTTTTTTCCTTGTGAGTATTTACCTATTCTATAGGTTTTAATCGGCTTCGGCATATCTGTGGTAACCAATAAGGTGATTTTCAAAATATCTGCCACATCTTGGGATATTCTGTCTTCCGCGCTAGCGGCCGACTGTTCTGGCAAACCTACAAAAATTATGTTTTTCTCTCTAGTATTTCGATCTGCTACCTCCTTAATTATTTGTTCGTTCAGACTTAGCTGATTTTGAGTGTTTGAAGTCGAAGATACAGGAATGATTTTGGACGTATTAAGTTCTGACTCAAAGGATTTTATTTTGTGTTCACCCAGTGAGAGTTGTTTTTCCAGATGTGATACTGTCATTTTCAATTCTTTATGTTCGACTATCATGCCAGTTGTCGACGATTTAACCTCCATAATCTGTTCTGTGTTTTCACGAATCATGCATATAGTTTGTTCGTTACACGATTTCAATTCTATAATCTCAGCTTTAACCTCTGCCATACTTTCCTGCATTTTAATCATAATTTGCTCATTAGATACAGTGTATTTTTCTAGTAACGAACTAATACGCGATAATTCCGACCGGATTTGTTTCATATCAGTGGCGCATTCACATTCATGATCCAGCGGTTGTTTCCTCTTTCGAAACGTAATTTGTGGGTCTACCGTTAGCGAGCTTAGCTTTGATAAATCAGGATGCGACCCTCCACCAGAGCTGATGGCACTGCTGGTTGCTTGGCGTGGGGGCGATTTATGTTTATCCATAGTGTTACACTAATGAGATGATATTCTATGCAGGTCAAATTGTAACAATGATTTCACCGTGTGAGCAAGGTAAAAGATGTTCTACTCACGCGGGGGTGAGGCTCGCTTGCGCGGGCACGGCCGTTCGTGGCCTGGTGTTCGTGAGGTGCTGGACTCAGAAATTTATAGTGCACTACGAGGAGATTTGTTTTCAATACTATTGTTTTACGCGAAACGTCGCGTTTGTGCTCCAAATGTGAAATTGGTTGAACTATATTCGTCGCTGGAACACTATTGCGTCGCCGGAAAGTTGGTAGCATTGACAGCAGCGCGTGCGCAGGACTTTCACCTTTCGCCAGTTCACACAACCGCGAGGATTCCGTGCACACGCGACTCACTCACTATGACCCGGCACTTTATCGAGTTCTTAATTCTTGTTTGTTTTCGTCTGTATCACTCGGAGAACAATTATTGGGTGAATAACACTTCACTACATTTAGTTTCAGTGGATAAAATATAGTTTTATAGCTGATAAACAATTTTAAGAAGCGAGAGTACTGACGGCACAGCTTAGTGGTATGGGGCGCGTTCCGAACATTGATGTTAGCTGCGGCGAGAGTCTGTCTTACAACTCTTGCGGTGTGCGGTCGTGCATTAACATGCATTAACTGAAATAAGGGACCGATTTGCACTTGTAGAGGAACGATGACGTCTGATACAATCGTCTCAGCATAAATTTGAGCGTTGAGGTTGCCTCTGATCCAAATCAACTCAGTTCTTCCGCCGATCCAAATACCCGCCCATACCATGATGGTTCCACCACTATAAGGATGGACTTCCTGGCAGGATTTTAATCGCTGTTGGCGTCCAGGGGTTCTCCAGTGTCGTATACGTCTTGTATCCGGTCTCATACCAAAACGAGACTCATCAGAAAAGCACACGAAACGCCATTGTTCTTCTGCCCAATTTCTGTGTTCAAGAGCCCATTGATATCGAATCCTACGATTGTGCATTGCTATAGATGGTACCCGTAGCGGTCTTCGGGAATGAAGGTTCACTTCATGCAAGCGGTTTCTGACTGTTTGGTCGCTAATTAAGTTCCCTGAAGAGTGATGAAGCCTCACGGCTAACATCATGGCGGTTATTGTTGGAGCTCTTCGAGTTAAGATTTGAATGTATCGGTCTTGTCTCCGTGTGGTGCAGCGATACCGTCCTCCATGGCGCTCAGCCACGGTACCAGTGCTTCGGTAACGTGTCCAAAGTCGACTGATAACACTCTGACTTGTATTCAGAGTTAAAGCCACAGTACGTTGCCGGGAACCAGCTTCTATCATTCCCACGGCTCTGAGCATTTCTTCCCTGCTTAAATGACGTCGCCGCTCCATAATAACGTTGGTTTTAATCAGTAGTAGGGAAACAGTAGCACTAATAATGTCTTCAATGCGTTGTATGTTTTTATAGGGAAAATATTGACAGCTGATTTTCATCTTTTACTCGAATTTGATTCACAGTTCCTGATTCAAATTATGAAATGCACCAAAAAGGATCCATATAAATTTATAAAATCATAAATTTATTACAAAGCCACATCTCAATCTCAAGAAATCCGCATAAAAATGCTTGATCCCTAGACACTTTTGATGTGTGTATATGCGTACATATCTATGTTGTCTTCTGGTGGCGTGATGCCGGCGAACATTTTTTAGTGAGTATCAGACTTGATCAGTTTTATTTATAATTATTTTTAATCCCTCAATTTGGTTGTAAATACAAATTCGTCAACTTTCGCTACGCCGCAGCACGTAGCTACGCCGTAGGTCACTGATACGGCGTAGCCATCTGCTATTCCGTAGCTCTCTGCTACGCCGTAGCTCACTGTAACGCCGTAGCTCTCTGCTACGCCGTAGCTCACTGTAACGCCGTAGCTCTTTGCTACGTCGTAGGTCATTAGCACATAGTACTAATATACACACATTACTAATATATTTTTGGTTTCATTTACTATTTTACAGAAGAATCTGTAGTGTTCATTTCAACGTCTATTTTCTTTTTCTTTAAATATGCATCTACGTCTGGCCGCTAACGGCTAAAATATTTGTGTTTGTTTTGATTATAATATGCATATAACTATCTGTTGCCCGTGCCTCCGTTCGCGTGGAAATGTTAATGCATGTCGGAGACTGTAGTCTCTGAACTTGGATAGAATCAGAACTACTGGGATGTCAAGCCACTATTGTCGTTTAGTTTACCCTCTTTAGTAGTGCTTCGGTGTGTTTAGTCCGGGCACGATTAACAACGACTACTGCCACGCGATGGATGACAGAGAGCGCTCGTCAATTTAGAAGGGTCGGAGCCAGCGGAGGCTTCCATGGCGGTCGGCGCTGCGGTTGGTCGTGGTCGTGTTTCCTACTAACCTCACTGCCCATGTGGTTGATTTGATCGTTTGTCATGAGCATCCGTTAATAATTTAATAACGGATGCGTTAAACTCAAACTCAAAGCATTTATTGAATGTCATAAGAACAATTCCCCCATTCTGACATATGGTGCACAGACTTGGTCTTTGACTAACCTCCAGAAGTTCAAACTCAAGGTTTGCCATCGAGCGATGGAGCGCAGCATTCTGAATGTAAAATTAACTGACCGCATAAAAAACACCACACTGCGCTCCAGAACGCAAATTGCCGACGTAGCTTATAAAGCTACAAGACTGAAATGGGACTGGGCGGGCCATGTCTGCCGAATACCGCCGCAGCTGTGGACCCGAATATCGCAAGAATGGAGCCCTAACACAGCTAGACGGGGTCGCGGTAGACCGAGGAAAAGATGGCGGGACGCCTTGGATGGCTTTCTCACCAACTGGCAAGATGAAGCACATCATCGTAAGAAGTGGAAGGAATGGGGGGAGGCCTTTGCTCAGGAGTGGGACAATACGGACTAAATAAAAAAAAAAAGAACAATTCATAAAACAAAACTACGTTATTATTTTGTAACCGAGGTTTGATTACCAATGTAGACCGATGTTCTGAAGAACCAATGAGTATTATTTTGAGATATCCATCCTGTCTTATCATCATCATCATGAAGAATACCGTCTCCTCTGACATGTAATATATGAGGAGAAAGTAGCTTATGTACTTTTCCAGACTGTAGTTTATCCCCATGCCAAATTTCATCCATATCTGTTAAGCCTTTCCGGAGTGATTCAGTAACAATCATCAATTCAAATTTTCGCATTTACAATAGTAGCACATAATATAGAAGTATAAATCATACATATACAGGGTACACACACGATGCTGGCGTAACACTGTGTGGAGTGCTGCGGGACCGCTCGGTCACCGCCGAGTTTCTGTTACTGACAAAATAACTGCGTGCAACTGAGACAAAACTTCATTAAACTATCAAACAGTTACCTCACGGCTTTCCGCTGACTCTTCGTGTCAGCTCTAACGTTTCCACCGGAAGACGATATTTAAATACTCGAACTTTACGTAAGTAAGTATGTAAGAAAAGGTCAACGGATGGAAGCGCTTATTTAATTAATTCAATACACGTTGTTAGCACTACTGCGTCGACACTCAGGGAGTAACTTTGTCCATAAAGTGTGTGCTGATGGTAATTATATAGGAACGGAGGTACGAAGAACATTCCTCGTAGATGTACAGCATCAGCAGCCACGCGGGGAGCTCGGGGATCTTCATGCATTCCTTGCTTCATCTAAAACAGTGGAGAGAAGAGCATAAGCAGACTTCGGTACATCGCAGTGAGCGTGATGCAGGTGTCGCGGTAAGTGGCACGTGTCCGATCGTAGCGTGGAGCACGACCAAAACAGAGGAGGTTCTCAATTCGATTGGTTTATTTTATTTTATTTTTTTTCGAGAAATCGATGGCAACCCTCCAATTTCATAGGCATGTATTTGTGCTTTTTCTAACGCTATTCAAGTATTCGCATCTAACAGTCATCATTTCATGTTGATGAGCTGATGATGGAAAGTACTTCTCCTTAACGGTTAGGAGTTGAAAGCAATAATAAGGGAATCTTGAAGGTTAATGGTTAGGTTTCTGGGTTGAATGTTAAATGCATGGTAAATATTTGTATAGCACAACTAAAAATAAACAAATAAAAAAAAGAACCGACTTCAAAAACACCAAAAAGTGAAAAATAAACTTCAGAAGAAAAGTCAGCTTCAGAAGTCGGTGACATTTGCTTAGTTAAACGACTTCTCTTATTTTTCACTTTTTGGTGTTTTTGAAGTCGGTAGTTTTTTTTTACTTTTAGTTGGCATATCCTATTTATTTCTATAAAGTTTTCTTGTAGTATATATTTCTTTTGGAATTAGTAGTTTTATATCAAATATTACTACTATTTACCACATAATTTATTCACGGTTTAATTGTGTTATGAAATACGTGGTTTTGCATTCGATTCTCACAAAAATGAAAAAAATTTCTTTTTGACATACGTGGTATTCATTCTACAGAGACGACGAGAGTCCTCGCACCGCCCCGCGCTGAGCCGTGGTGCCGCTCTGCATCGCTTTACTATTCAACGACTCTTTATATGCTGAACATTGAACGAGTGGCCAGGGGGCCCGCCGGGGCCAGGTGTGCACGCGGTTAATTGCTTAGCTGTGAGTTTATTTCATAAAGATAAACCTCATTGCAAGGCAAGTACCAAAGAGGTCACGTCAAAGAAGGGCAATGTTGTGGCACTGAACTGAATTTGCTGAATTTGTTCATATTTACCAACGCTTGTAAGAAATCTATCACTTAATGCAAGCTTCAAATTCAAATCTTTTATTCCATTTGTTACTAATATAGTTTATAAGGAGTGTGTATTACTAACAGTATATGGATCAAGGTCTGAAATAAAGTATTTTATTTTTATGTATTAAATTTTTCACAGTATCTATTTCTGAATATAAGTACATGTCTGCATACGAAATATCAGTAGGTAATACCCAATGATTAGCATGTTATTAGCCAGTCAGTGGTTAGTGAGTAATTAGTGGCCAAACCACTGCGTAACACATGCGCAGCATTTGTAAAACCACTGCAGTAATAGTATATATATATAATTATAATGTTAATCGAACACACGTTGTCACATACCAGTGACGTCATTGCACCTATTGTTCGATAGAAGCGTCAGCTTAGACGTCAGTTAATACTTGAGTGCACTTTACGGTGTGTGGTGTAACCCTGCAGACCCAGGACGACATCACGACACACATACATCTACGGTACGATGAGTGGAGAAGTAGCGAAATATATTGTATATCTCCTTCAGAGAGCATTATGAATATTGCGAGGTAAGTTAGTACAATAATGTAAGCGATGAGTTCTCTCAGTGAACACAACAGACATATTATATCACAGCAATACAATACAACACAAAGCGCACAATTAATTATTACGTAGAGTGCTGCTCACGTGACGAAGTGCTTTTGGTAGATTTGTGAGATGGTTCATTACAAATATTAAAACTCAAACCCACTCAAAAGCACATTTATTAGCTGCAGAGCACGAGCACATAATTCCAGGTGAAGGTTTATTAAAAGAGCTTCGGGCCCTGGTGCAAGCCGTGGTCCGGGGCGAGTAGGAATGGGACGCCGTCACCTCCTTCTGCGATGCAGTGATGCTAGCGAAGGAGGTTGCGGAAGGGATAGAACCTCACGTCTTAGACCCCGCGGGGGGCCACGTGACGGCTGCCCGCCACCGTAGACGCGGGCCTGTGGACGGTGAGTATTTTTATTTATTTATTTATTGGCCTATCTACAATTGTTACACTGTTTATCCTAATAATACAAACAATAAGATACAAGCATAGTGTACAATATGGTGCGATAGACACAGCATGCAAAGTAAAAAAAAAACTAAAATCTAACTTAAAAATTACAATACTCGTGCAGAAATAACACTTTTAACAATAGTGGGTAGCTTTAGGAATAAGTACAGTAAATACAAAGATGGCAAAAGTTAAAAAAAAAGAAAAAAGAAGTTTATTTTGATGGACTTGGCGCTTGAATTTGTGAAGGGTTGTGGAAAAAATATCTATTGATTCATCGCAATTATTCAAAAGTCTGCAAATTCTGGGAATGGGGGAGTTGAATCCTGAAACAGTTTTTCGGAATGGGGGACGTGATAGTTTTATCGGGTGACGCGGATAGTTGTGAGGTAAGTTAAAATTAAACTTGCTTAACAACTGCGGGCAGTCTATTTTACTCTGAAGTATTTTAAAAAGAAAAATTAAATCATTATTATTTCTTCGTTTTTCGAGTGAAGTCATGCTGAATTTTTGAAGACGTTTTGCATAGCTCCGAATTTTTTTGTTTATTCCCGCAGAATAAGCAAGATGGTTTAAAAATCTTTTCTGGATCCTCACTAACCTAAGATTATGTGTTGCATTGTGGGGACGCCACGCAACTGCGCAGTATTCCAATATAGTACAAACGAGACAGTTGAAAAGAAAAATCTTAGTTTTAGGCTTGCGAAAACATTTAGCGTTACGTAACACAAAACCGAGTGTCTTTGAAGCTTTTTTAATAATATTGTCCATGTGAGGAATAAGTGTTAATTTACGATCAACAACGACTCCCAAATCTTTGATCTCGTCCACTTTACGAAGGTTCATACCATTCATGCTGTAATTAAAATCAATGAAGTTAGCTTTGCGGGTAAACGTAATTTGAGAACATTTTTCAACATTAAGTTGCATAATATTATCCTTACACCAGTTTAAGAGTCTGTCCAGGTCATCCTGAAGTAATGCTGAATCGGCTAAAGAATCAATAGAGCGGACTATTTTCAAATCATCGGCGAATAGGAATGGCGTGGAGTTAAGGAAGCAATAAGGAAGGTCGTTTACAAAAATAATAAATACCCTGGAACCCTGCGGAACTCCGGAGGTTATGATCATGGTTTCAGGTTTATAGCCATTGGCTACGACATGAAGGGATCTATCCGTAAGGTAGGAGTGAAGCCGGTTAAGAAGTGAACCAGCAAAGCCGTACGCAGCAAGCTTTTGAATGAGCACTTCATGGGAAACTTTGTCAAAAGCTTTGCTAAAATCAGTGTATATGGCGTCGACTTGCCGGTTCGAATCAAGTGCTTCTCAACGAAAGCTACTAAATTACTGCAGTAAAACCATGCTGGTGGTCCGACAGGTATTTCCTGAAATAGTTTTGTATGTCAGGGCATACTATTGCTTCAAAAACCTTGGCAAATGTCGGAAGGATGGATATAGGACGATAGTTTCCTACCAAATCAACGGCGCCTGATTTATGAATCGGTACCACTTTGGCCAGCTTCCATTAAAAAATGGAAGCTGGTTCCATTTTTTAGGGAAAATACCAGCGCTAAGAGATTTATTAAAAATCAAGCATAATGGGGTTGCAAGTTGGTCAGCGCAAGTCACGACAAAGTTGGGGGGAATTTCATCACTGCCGGAACCTTTGGATATGTCTAAGCGTTTGAGATGCTTAGCTATTTTATCTTCTGGAATCTGTATCAAGGAAAAGTTATCGGAGTTGCAGAGAAGGTTTTCAAAGAAAGGCGAAGTTTGAACTAAGTTGGCATGGGTGGCAGGGCTGTACATTGAAGCAAAATAGGTCCCGAACATGTTGCACATCTCATTGCCATTACAAGTTTTGCTGACGCCATTTGTCATTGAGGCTGGATAGGCATTAGCAACATCCCGCTTAGACTTTATGAAGGACCAGAAAAACTTGGGATTTGTTGTAATTTTTTGTTCTATGCTATATATGTAGGAGTTGTAACATTCTGTTGCCATTCTGTCACATCGCTTACTACACCAACGAAGGGATATCTTATCTGTAGTACTCTAAATATCCATAGGGTTTTTGTACGTACCATACCTTCTTCTTATGTTATTTTTTTCTCTAGCCGCAAATACCCCATAATGGGTTAGCTCGCCGTCCGTCCGTCTTATGACGACGACAGGCCATGTCGACGGCGCGATTGTGTGCCACGCGCGCCTTAAAGAGATGTCAGCAACAGGGAAGGGGCCCGGCGCCCGTCGGGTCTACGATATGTTGTAAGAGATACCGCGGCCTCGACATAAAAGGCTAAGAAGGAACTTGGGTGGTTTTAATCAGTTGAAGTCTGACACTGCCTTTCGCTCTGCCCAAGAGAGAGAGGGGTGGGAAATCATCAAATAACCCTCCCGGGTTTTTTGATGATTTCCCACCCCAAAAAAGGTTAATTAAGAGCTTATCACTGGTTGATGGTCGGAAATTAGGCACTACACCGTAAGTGGACACCGTAGATGATGCACATAGCCTCAGGGTTATGGTGTGGCCAGTAGACGGAAGCGGCCACGTGCCGACCTCGACATACTCGCCAAGGTTCTGTCAAAAGCGAGCACAGCGGTTGCATAGGCAGGTGTTCCCACAACACTCGTTGGGGGTGGCTCCTCACGGCGAGCCGAGTGGTATACCCTAGATGATATAGTGTAGATGCGGTGAGCACATCTGTCCTGACACATTTAGAAGGGTTGGCCCTAGAATTAGTTCCAGCAGTCGCCTGGAAGTAGAACCCGTAAAATAGCGCGAATAGGGTGACCGTGAGTTTTAGGAAAGATTCCTGTAACCCCTTGCAATGGGTGTACCTTGTCCCAGCAAGGCTAAAGGTGCGATGGTCTAAGGTGGAAAGTTAAAAGGTGAGGGATGATTATACATCGCAACGCTTTGCCGTAGCCTTGAACCGTAGGGGACCTCATTATATATGTGCTACGACGATTGCGATGCAGCTTGCCAGTGTTATAAACAACTATGAATAGTAGAATATATAACACCGTGAATATTATAATACACATAATTCTCCCTAATTAAAAACATATGTTCATTATTTATTATACAAATTGCTAATTATATGATATTATATAATTAGCAATTATTATTATTATACACATTACTGAGATTGTACATGGCCGGTAGTCACGTCTAATTACAAGAGATGGGTCGTGGCTACCGGGACATACTTAGACTCAGCGTGAATAGACGCCCCATAAAGTAGTTATACTTACCCTAACACAAGGGGTTTTATTTAAAGATTGGCGATGAGCCGGAAAATTAAATGATTCTGCGTAGAGACGCATCTTAAAAATAGAATACTTATTATACTATGGACGCATCTGTCATATCTTTTAAAATCAAATCAAATCAAATCAAATCAAATCATCTTTATTTAAAAACATTATGTAGTGAAATAACAGCGTTTATGCCACAGAGAATATTTAGTCACTTTAGGAAACAACTAATAATGCTACACTCATTAGACCAAGTGCAATGCCCACGAGTTATGTTTCAAAGTGGTACTATTCTGTGGCGGTATATTGCTGCGAAAGGCGAAGGGGTCAGGTGGCTTGTTTTCATCAGTGAGCTTTCAAGTTGTTTTCTTACTTATTTTATTGGCAGATCATTGTTGTCTAGTCATAGGCGGCGGCGCCCATCTTGGCACACTAGCAGCTGTCGCGTGCTCCTGCTCGTTGCAAAGCGCCGCGCGCCGTAACAAACTGTAACAAACTGTATCTTATTAACTTCGGCTAATTGTTGCTCAACTTATTAGATAATTCATTCATTAACTTTTGGCGACTTGTTCCTCTCTGGAACATTGATCACTCGCTCGTTACTTCTTACTCTTGATTTTCAATTTTAATTACCGCAACTTATCGAATCTAACTCGGAACACAAACGAGCTGGAGTTCAAACTACTGTATTATTAATCTTAGTCATTTCTATTCCAAGTGGATCACGTCGATATCTATAATAATATACTGCGTTGTGAGGTGAGTGGTCCTTGATACTCGTAAACCGTATTTGAAAACAAGCACTGTTACAAATGACAAACGACGTGCATTAGTTCTTGCCGCAAACATGAATGAATGATGAATGTTGATAAGCACATCGGCACGTTAACTGATGTAGTATTAACTCTACAGTCTGCGAGACTCTATTATTTGGTACAGCTTGTTATGACACCAATATTTAACAATGAAGATTTATATCATTTCATTTGGAATTCAGGGAAAATGTCGAAGAAAAACATTTCTTTTCACAAAAGTTACAAAGCAGGAAAAAGCAAATAAGCAATAATTTAGCGAAGTAACGATCTCTAAGTAGGAGGGGGAAAGTTGCCAATTTATGAGTTCAATAGTAGCGCGGTGACGGAATAAATCATCGCCGCAGACAACCACCCGAGTCATCGGAGCGGAACCGCGCGTGCACACAAGTATACGACGCCCGGTGTGCGATGTGCCGACCTCACATACAGGCCGACGATATCCGCCTCCACACTCATCTCAGACATGCGAGTTTATTGGTTATTTCAGTGGACACGTAGGATTACTCAACAAGATATTCGTACACCATATAAGCCACCATTTCCAACTGTGTGTGAATTGGTTATATTTCTGGGAAGTCAATGAAACAATAAAGCTGGCGCCAGAAAAAACCCATTTCCATCAACTGGTAGTTAAAGTTTGAAAGCGCCACTAAGAGATTGATACATCGACCCCAAATAGACTGGGGTGAGGGAGGGGGGGGGGAGGGAGAAGGATAATCGTGAAACGATGCGAGTGATGATAAAATTATAATTTATTGCTTTCAAAATCATGTGATCCAGATCCAGTCTTGGTTTTCTCAGTTAGACTTGAAGTGCGAATGCAAGCGTGGCACGTGGCACATGGCGCGTTGCACGGCGCGGCGTGCTCGTTCGGGCGCATTACTTATGCAAATATGCGCGATTCCCAGTCGTGGAAGGCGCGGGCGGCGAGGTTCCTCCTCATTAGGACTTCAAACTGGTCGCAGAAACGTGCGCTATGTGCTCCTCATCAATTTCGAATCAGGCCAGCATTAACCGTGCACTGAGCGCTAAGAGGAAACGATAAAACATCAGTTCACCAACTGATGTTTTATCGCCATTCACTTGCAATTAGTGAGCTTTGAGCAGAAAGCCTCGCAAACGGGCCAACGGAGCAAGTTAAACAACAGAGAGGAAACGCGCTGTAGATATATAAAGTTAGCAAGAAGCCAGCCGTCAGCGCGAGATGATTCTGTTGTCAATGTACTGCTATTGTGTTTGTGTACTCGCGCCGTGTTTGTAGTTTACTTGTACGAGTACTTACCGCTGACACAGACAAGGATTCACCTCGACTAGTTATGAGAAGTCATTATAATATCATATGGCGCTGGGACGACCGATTAGTGTTAGGGTAAGTTTTACTAGTATGTGAATCGTCTGCTGAGCATAAATAAGGTCATGTCTAGTGTTGCGCCTGCTGTTGAGATTTCCCTTCAGGTGTTCCCCAGTAACACCCACAGAGTCTAAATATGGACCTAATGTATGGCAATAGTTTAAACCCTTTCCTTTTTTCTTCACATGTTGTGTACTTAAATATACGAAATGGACCATTCTGCAATGTGACTTCGTTACTTACTCGTATTATGTAAACACGAACTCGCAGGCGCTAAGTCTATAAATCTAATCCCGGAAACGACAATGATGACACAGAGCGGCGCTCAGCGACATCCCATACAATAAACTAATTGCTCATAAAATATATAAACGTTAGTTCACCGGGGATTGCGTTACAATGTTACAAGCTATCGGCCCGGCTACTCGCGCTCGCTTCAAATATTCGCACTATTATTTTGACCTCATTTACACGCTACTGAACTGCCAGCTCATACTCTGAACATACACCGTTACTGTGACGCTGTGGTGATACTATGTCAGTGTGCCGTTACTGTATCACTATGCCGTTACTGTATCACTATGCCATTACATACAGCCTTAGGGAAACGCATTGAGGTAACAATAATTATCATATTTTTCATTTTTTTTTTACGTTCAAACTACTAACAGACATTTGCTCCGACTGTACGTGAATAGAATTTTATCATTTTTCTGTTTTGTTTGTGAAAGAATGAAAGGCCGATATTTTACATGACAAAAGTGTGACAAGCAGTAAGTCAGCCTGTCTGAGCTCGTGTGATCGCATCCTCGCGCATCCCCGCGGAGCCACGCGTCTGCCGTTCCGAAGCCGACTAAATAAATAAATTAGCATTTTAATTGGATGTTATAAAGCAGAATAGAGTTTGTTTATGGGGAATGGAAACTCCCCGACGTTCGTTTACCTAAGCTCCGCCGCGTATGTATTAACAGAATTAATTTACAGAGAGCTCGTAGTGCGGCGCGCGGAGCCGCTCGCAAACGCACCAACACACAATCTACATATTATACGGCTAAATGAGGTACCTTTTATGAAAGTCGCTGAAACGATTCCAAGTTAATAATGTGTGTAATGTGTTAATAATGTTGTGATAGCTTTGACCAAGCTTTAAATTTGCATGCCTTAAGGCGTAATATGGTTGAACTATTTTTAAATTTTAACAACTTTATGTAATTACCCATATTAGCAAATAAATGAATTTGAATTTTGAATTTGAGTTGTAACGACAGCGCGGGGATACCTATTACTGTTATTAAATAGCAAAGCAACTGTCTCGCGCGGTTACCTTGGCACGGGGCGCGGCGGTAACTTGCGGCCATTTACTTTCATAGAGGTAGTTTCATTGCGTAATTAACTAATTATGGCGCCATCCGCTGTTCCGTCGACTGCTCCAGCTGTTTGTCCGATCACAACTGTACATTGGAACTGTCGCCTACGTGCAGGCGCTGCCAACAACGAATACAATGAATGGGAATGCGTGCGGGGTGCGGGGTGCGGGGGTAAGGTGCCGCGTAAGGTACTTGTGTGTGAGCATTGCGTGCTAATAGCGAGTCGATTGCGGGAAATAGGATTTTAATGGCGCTGGGACGAACAGTCGTTTGCTTAACGCGCTCGTGCGATTTGTTTACTAAACGAAGTTAATTTGCGCGGCTTTCACTGCCAACAAATAATTGTATGAAATCAATATTAATTGTTTTCCTACAATTTTGAGAATTTTGTTTTGCGTGCTTTAATAAACAGGACACATGATATAATTATAATACAATGAAAACTTTTTACAAAAATTGAACCGACAAAAACACGGACTGAAAAGTGGAAAATATTAAAAAAAAAACTTTTTAGTGAAGCTAAGCTCCAAAGTTAAAGTAAGTAAATTAAATTTAGAGTCGGCGACAAGCAAACAATCAAGACATTAAATTAGGTAAAGCGTGAAACAATGGTGCCTTGATTGATCTTCGCTTAGTGTTTGTTGGCGCCGACTTAAAATTAATTCCTTACTTTAACTTTGGAGCTTAGCTAGACTAAAAGGTTTCATTTATTATTATTATTTATTTCTTGGTTTTCTTAGTCTCGTTTTATTTTTTGGTGAAACGTACAAACTTCGTGATTCGATATTTAAAAATTCTTTGATAGACGAATGGTGGTGTTAGGTGAAGAATTCATGGATCATGGTCACACAGCACATAACACCACGCCTGTAATGCCAGAGTGAATAGATAGACGTTTACGACCACTACACCATCGCAGCAGTCGAGGATGGTGTTGTGATACTAATGTTCAGTTGCGCTGGCGACTACTGCACCATCGCAGCAGTCGAGGATGGTGTTGTGATACTAATGTTCAGTTGCGCTGGCGACCACTACACCATCGCAGCAGTCGAGGATGGTGTTGTGATACTAATGTTCAGTTGCGCTGGCGACCACTACACCATCGCAGCAGTCGAGGATGGTGTTGTGATACTAATGTTCAGTTGCGCTGGCGACCACTACACCATCGCAGCAGTCGAGGATGGTGTTGTGATACTAATGTTCAGTTGCGCTGGCGACCACTACACCATCGCAGCAGTCGAGGATGGTGTTGTGATACTAATGTTCAGTTGCGCTGGCGACCACTACACCATCGCAGCAGTCGAGGATGGTGTTGTGATACTAATGTTCAGTTGCGCTGGCGACCACTACACCATCGCAGCAGTCGAGGATGGTGTTGTGATACTAATGTTCAGTTGCGCTGGCGACCACTACACCATCGCAGCAGTCGAGGATGGTGTTGTGATACTAATGTTCAGTTGCGCTGGCGACTACTGCACCATCGCAGCAGTCGAGGATGGTGTTGTGATACTAATTTTGCCCACATACACTAATAAGGTGATTTCATTTGAAACAGAATTCAGTCTAAACACACGAATAGATACGAGTAACCTTTTTGGAAATCGATAAAAATGGCCATCATGGCGCCCCTGCACTGAATTACAGGATAGGATTTCAGTGAAATTTGACTTTGAAAGCATAGGAAGCAGGCTGCATGATCGCGCTCGTGCGGTACCTCCAATGGCAAGGGGGCATTGAATGCTGGGCCGTCGCGGTACATGAACTGCACGGGACGACACTCGATAAAACAGTAATCGACCTGAGAGAGATAGTTCTTGCTGTTGGGCAGGTATATGCAGTACTGAACAAAGTCAAAACACTCCATAGGTTGCTGCCTATCAGAATTACATCAACCCGCATGATGAACGAGCGCTAGCTGAAATACGGGGACTAAGATATGTACTAAATTTAAGTTACTGACATTTTATGTCGGTAACATTTAATAACTCGGAAAAAAAAACATTTATCAAATAAGTCAAGGATTAATGTCAGACTGTCGAAGGAAGCTCTTCCCTTGGCAGCAGACGTCTTCATCTTTACTGCTGTAAAGTAATGTGGAGCTCTCGTGACTGCCTTCCGTCTCCATCGTCAGGCCTATGCGGACATTCACACCTCAGCTGAAAGTGCTTGAAATGAGCCCAAACACGATTTATTCAATTTCACTCGAACAGTGGTCGTGGGGACTGATCCCTACGACCACTGTTCCAGTGAAATTGAAATAATAGCTAATACCTGGGTATTAGCTATTATTTGAGTGCTAGTGACGTAAAGTACGGTTGTGATAAAGTCACGTCGCAACAAATCGAAGTGTTCATAAATCAGTGACTGCTGTTTCCCGCGGTGCGGCGCACGGCGCGCGGCGGTGATGTGGTGGCGACGTGGCGGTGGCGTGACGGACGTGTTACGTGTTTATCTTCACCCGGCACGCCGCAGTCAGTCTAAATTCAGGAGATTTTTCATGAAATACAAAAATAATCCATTTAAATTACGGCACGTTATTTTAATAATTAATATAATACATACGCAGTTTTTTTAGTTGTTAAATATTTCGTCTAACAGGGAAAAATGGAAAAAGATAATATGTTGCGCCGACTAAAAAATATGGGATAAGGTCAGCTAGTTGATGATGAGACCGCAATGTAAACTTTCTAAAAAAAATAGTTTGAACGAGATACAGTATGCAGCTGGTAGTTTTTGAGATGTAGCACATTTGAAAAACCGCAAATATAACTTTGTCATTCATACAAAAACAAAAACATACTTATCTGAAAATGTGTATTTCTGTTGCCGCCATAACCACAAATAATACAAAAAGGGGTTTCCTTACTCCGTCCGGTTAATGAACTATTAGAGAGGTATTTGATTGATCGCAGTGTGTATGTCTATGACGTGCAATGTATCTTGTTGTGCAAAATTGTGTTATCTGCAAACATAAATTATTTGATTTGTGTTGGCATGGCTCACAGCTAACAGCACAAAAATAAAAAAGTAGTTCAAAACTAAAAAATCCTGACTGAAAAAACTCAAAACCAACAAATAAGCACATTTTAACTTAAATAAAACTTGGAAGCAGGCGGGGTCCATTCTATTTCAGTATATATTGTTTATATAACATTCAAATGAATGGTTTTTTTATTTATTTTTTAAATCCGTGGTATGGCCCCCAAACTCCACAATTTATCTTTGTTCTTTAATTTTAATGTAGCCAGTGATACTCGCGTCATCAAGACGAATCTAACGACGTATATTTTATTCAAATTCCTTCACGTTTAGGAGTTATGAGGCAACAAAGAGATGGATATACATACATACAAACATACACGTCAAACACATAACCCTCCTTTTGAGCTTTGCCGCAGTCGGGTAATAAAGTCCTCCGCCGCGTCTTTCTGTCTTCTAAACTAAAAAAAATGACCGACATCCAAGCAGGCAAGTTAAGTTTAATTTAAAATGTGCTTGTTTTTTACTTTTCAGTTTTTTCAGTCGGGTTTTTTAGTTTTTTAACTACTTTTTTTATTTACAACTTTTTAGTTTTTTTTTGTGTTTGTTCTTTCGTTGGTCGCGTAAAAATCTTCGCAGATGATTTAACTTTTGTGTTTGTTTATATGATTTGTGATTTTGAATTTATTTTAAACATATAAGTGTCTTATATTTTTGTAATCTCCTTTTAAAACCCTTCATTTTGATACCCTACTCGAAGGTAATGGTTTTTTTTTATTTTTTGAAATAAGCTATATGGCCCCCAAAATCCGCAAATATCTTTTTTTTTAATTTTAATGTAGCCAGTGACACTCGCGCCATCAAAACGAATATAACGACTCATCATCTGCCTAGCCTTTTCCCAACTATATTGGGGTCGGCTTCCAGTCTAACCGGATGCAGCTGAATACCAATATTTTACATGGAGCGACTGCCTATCTGACCTCCACAACCCAGTTAATACCTACTAGGTAGGTAATACCCTTTGGTAAGACTGGATGTCAGACTTTCAGGTCACTGACTACCCGTAACGACTGCCAAAGATCTATATATGGCACCCGGGACCAACAGCTTAACGTGCTTTCCGAGGCACGGAGGAAACTCGGTATGTAATGGGCAGTCACCCATCCACCGATCGACCTAGGCAAGCGTAGCTTAACCTAAAGATCGACCCGAGTGGCAGTTCTTATTAAGCCACGAGCTCCTCTGCGAAAAACGAATATAACGACTAACGACGTATATTTTATTCAAATCCCTTAATCTGTTTAGGAGTTATGAGGAAACAAAGAAACGGACATACATACATAAATACACGCCAAACACATAACCCTCCTTTTGGGCTTCGCCGCAGTCGGGTAATAAAGTCCTCCGCCGCGTCTTTCTGTCTTCTGTTCGCGATAAACTCAAAAACATGACCGACATCCACGCAGGCGAAGCCGCGGGCATCAGCTAGTTTAGTATAATAATGATATGATGATGTCTTAGATAATGCCATTCGTGGGCTGCGGTCTGTCGGCGCAACTGGGAGAGGACCGGTGGGGGGGGGGTCGATTTACAGGATTTCCACGAGATTTGGGCGGCATAACTCGATCTTAAGCATCGAGGCACTTATTTAGAGTAGATCAGATATGGGGCATTTCGAATAGTCAAAAACAAGAAGACGTCGAACCACAAACGTCATACCAGCGAAAGGTCCGTATTTGCCAGTTCCAAGCGTTGATCTCATGACGGAATGGGGAAGCAATTCCATGGACAGTCTTCTAAAATCAATTTAGATGTAACAAGTCGTGCGTACAATGTTGTGCACAATAAACGGCTTGTTATGTAGAAACAATTTCACATTATTTGAAAATAATACAGAAAAAAGACTCTGATGATGTAGATTTTATTGGTTTCGAGATTTTATGATATCTATAGACATAGACTTACACCGAAAAAAAATGCCATCTAGCTAGATATTTCGTCACAAACGTATGTATTGGTATATAAATGATATTTCTTTCGAAAACTAATAACTCGTCAAAAGTCAAAGTTAAACGCCGCTCGTCACCTCGATGTGAACTAGGGCGGAACGAGGTCGACGTTTGATGATTGAATATTGCTCGGAGAGTGACAAATTGCCCGTCGCTAACCGTCTCACGTTACACGGTTCAAGCAAATAACTTTTACGTGTAATTCGAGCACAATATACCTGCCTTCATCATTACTCGTACACGCTTCGACTATTTATAATAAATACATACTAGTACAAGTTTGTACTAACACCGACAGCGAGTAACGAAAACTCATATTCGAGCTGCTACGCCGTAGTGGATGTCCTAGCTACGCCGTAGCACGTTGCTACGTCGTCGTAGCCAGTAACCGAATTAGTTTGTGACTGATATTTTGTTTTGCTTTCTTACTTTGATATTAATGTAGCATAAAAGTTGTTAATCAATATTTGGCACAAACGTCAACACATTTGACCGCTTGGTAGAATTTGCGCAGATTTCTAAAAATACGCGTGGTTGAGCAAGCAAGACAAGTTGCTCGCTAATTTGTTTGATTGTGAGCTAGCGCTCTGTGGGAGCGGTGAATGCCTCAATCTCGTAAACTTTACTCAATTGCTGATTGTGTAACTGACTGGGACTGCTGGTACCGAGGAACGATTGCGTTCACTTTATTCCCCAAATATGATTCGATTTACTCTCGGACATTTGCTTTTTTTCTAACTCAATTAATAGATTTCGTTTTTTGGAATTCAATGAACGAGCTACATTTTTTGCATTTTGTAGCTGCGTTATTAAAATATTATTTTGTGCTCATATTATGTGTATCCATGTTTTACGTCTGTGGTGTCACGGAGTGTCGTCCGTGCGACAAGTAAGTTGTGTGGAGATGTCTCGCCCTAGTCGCGAGGAGTGGACAGTTGGAGACGCAAACAAAGCGGACAGCGGCTAACTTGAGAGTAGCAAATAATAATATAAATAGTTAGTGAGCCGACATCATGGCGGCAGTGCATCACCACGTCACTCGTGTTGTTTGACTTGACGCTTGAACTTACTTGTGCTTACTTCTAGTGAGTCTTGGATGCTAGTCGACGCATTTCTGCAGCTTTTGACTAACTGTCATGTATTGTTTATTGTAAGTAGTGATTGACTGACTGTTTCATATTATGTTGTGATGTTCGAGCCAATTTACAACATTATGTATGTGTGTGTGTTGCGGCGTCTGTCACCGATACTCATCAGAACCCTCATTAGCATACGTTTGTCGTCGCTTGATGAGCACTCCCCCCGCTCCCCCCCTCACAGCGGTTCTCCGCCCCCTACCCGCTACAGCCCCTCTTTCATCACATTACAGACAGACTTCATAATCTTTTGCTGAGATACAAATTAGCTTCGAGTTCTCAAGTGTCGCGCATTGTGCATGCTATAAAAGGGCTTAACTTCGCTTAGTAACTGTGCGACTCGGTATTCATTATACGTAAAGTAAATAACAATAAATTATTCATACATTTATTTAGTGCGTTGTAAATATGGCGCGTTGTTTCTTGCGAACTACCCCCCGGAGCTCTCGGCGCAATACACCCGGAACGTGAGCAACACTCGCGTCTTCTCCGCGGAGGATGAATGTAATCCCTAATTTGAGATAACACGTAAATAAATACTCATTCTGGAACGATTCTGGAGACGGGGAGTAGAACACGCATAGCTTGGCGATCCGCCGGCGCTCGGCATACCTGGCGCCTGTAAATATTTGTGCCGAGCGCCGAGCGCACAGGTATTTAGCAGGAACCCTTTGTTGCCAGCGGTTACGTCACCGGCGTTCTATCGCTCGGCCCGTGCACGCCATGACTAACCTTACCCTGAAAGTATAAAGGTCAAAATAGCGTGCACTTGTATCCTGTGATGAACTGACGTTAATTAATGTAACCGAGTAGGAGTGTTTAACAAAAGCAAAGACACGTTTGCGGCGCTTTGTTGTGGCATTTGATCGTCGACAGCCGGACGAGTCCGCGCGCGTCCTCTGGCACACAGAGCCTACATGTAGCTGACCCGCACGCATGACATGCATTTTATGTAATGAAGTATGTCGCTCAGGAAAGTACTCATTACAGTTTTAGGCTCTGAACAACAAAGGTCCCTTGTTGTTTAGTGCCTAAGAGTGTAATGAGTTTGCTTGTTCACGGCTATCGCGTTGTTTAAATAAAACATGAGAAAGTCAAAGGGATGGCATTTTGTTTATCTGCCGAGATCGATGTAATGAGAAATTCTTCCATTGTGTCGGCGCTGGCCGTCGTTTGACGCCGAAGGACGAACATCGAGCGAATTCCGGCGCAGGCCGCGATCTCGGCCAATATCGCCGCCGAGCTCCCGCCGCGCGCCGCCCGAATGCCCGACTGCTCTGATGTCATCTTATTTAGGCCAGCGTTCAACAATACCTATTAATTATCCGGAGGGCGAGTAAGTCGTAAGTCTTCGTCAGACGTAAGGCTGCACTCAAGGTTATTATGTTCTCTATTTGTCTTCGTTCAGTGATTCCGTGAGACTGGGTCAGATAATAAGCTCAGCATATGATGTCCGGTATCGTATAAACACATCAAACGTCTCCCTACGGACTGTCCGCGTTCGCTCTCGTGCGGTGATGAATATTATTCGTGTGTGTCAACTTGAAGACATTTTTATGCGACGCCAATCAAGTGTGTGGCGACCAGCCGAGCTGACAGCAGAGATAGACAAATATACGATGATGTGAGCTTGTAACATCATGCAAAGCGTACACGACACACATTACACGTAGCGATGTTACCGTATAATCCGGAATGCGTAATAAACAAGAAGGCACACATTAAGGCGTTCCCGGAACTAAGTTTGATCGACAGGCGACCTTCAACTCTTGATTAACTGTCAACACCACGGACAGGTTGGCAACACCGCTAATTAGTTGTCGACAAGTTGTGGCAACCCCACAACACTGCCCGGATTACTGCTACAACGTGTTTGTGCAAGTATCAATATTCATTTTAACAACATAACATGAATTTGTTTTATGCCAATTTAGTTCGGTAGATATAGAAATATCTAAGACTACAGACTATCATACATAATATCTAAAATATCTAAGACTACAGACTAACATACATAATATCTAACATATCTAAGACTACAGACTAACATACATAATATCTAACATATCTAAGACTACAGACTAACATACATAATATCTAAACTATCTAAGACTACAGAGAGATGAGAGAGGGCGCTACCGTCGCGTAAACACTGAGTTCCTTACCGAAAGTTTTTAATAAATGTTTTAATTATAAATACCAAATTACCTACTAATTACGTATTGTGAGTAAAAGTGAACATTAATGGTTTTTTCTTTCTACAATTTAAACTTCATATCAGCGCTTCAAGCGGACAGTAGCTGAACTAAAGCCTATAACTGTTTTATCGACTTCAGTTAAGAGACATCTAGCGACAAATAGCTGAACTATGAGTGGAACCAAAAACGTCACCATGAGACGCGCACGCGCGCGTTTGACCTCCGATATGAACTTGGATGACAGTGCTGCAAATTTTACTCTAGATGGCACTGCATGCAGTATGACAGATATATCGGATGATGATATTGATTTAGTTTCTCAATTAAACAAACAAATTGAGGACCTCACAATGAAATTATGTAGTGCAAATGGAGAAATAAACGCATTAAGCCTTGAAAACGCAAACCTAAAGAAGGAAATTGAAAATCTAAGTCGGAAGAATTCCCTCTATAAACAAATAGCTAGTACAAGTACATCTAAATCTCCGACACCTAAAAAAATGGTGAAAAAACAGTCCAAAAAAGTGGGGTGTAATAATAAAGAAACGCAAACTGATACGGACTTATCAATGATAGGAAAACTGACTAAAAGTGATGATGGACAGTAATATATTAGTACACATTCCAGTCCACAGACGGCGACGAAAGCTGCAAATGTGCAAGGGACAAAGCAGAATACACAAACAAACAATAAATTGAAAAATAACCTATGTATTTTTAGTACTAACAAAACTAATAAGAATATATTAAGCTTAGCAGAGGATTATTTTCAGGACAGATATCAAATATGTCATTATCTTACAGTTAAGTTTAGTTTAACTGGGCTTTTATCCGCACTTCGCCTCTTGATTGGGCCATTGTGCGTAAATAGATCCGCATTTATTTGTATTACGTTTCACGGAGTGAACTTTACGAATAGTGCCGCAATTAAAAGATTGTGCGGCATTTCTGTTAGTTTGAGTGCAGCACAGTGAGCGATCAATTAACTGTCGCGTTCGAATACAGTGCGAAGTATTTTAACAAACATGTCATGTGACACACTTGTACAACAAACCGACAAGCTGCACATGCGGGTATACCTACACTGGCATCGCTTTACGGTTTTCGCCCTCATTGGTTGGGAAATATTTTGTTTCTTAACTCAGGATAGGATCTACCACAGTCCCAAATGACAATTTCTGATTTCTTTCATTAAGATTTGTTTAGCCCTCTTGGGGTGAAAGCGTAGGATAAACAAACAAATAAATAAACGAACACACTTTCGTAATTATTTCTAGACAATTAGTATAAATTAAGTTTACTTGAAGTTAACTAATTATTGCTTATTAAAACTCACACACCACACAACCTCACTATTAACATCCAAACCCATACTCATTCACACACTCACACGCTCTATCGTGACACACATATCACTTATACACACGCGATCGTGCTTTTCTACCTAAGGCTCATTCATTTGCAGAACCTTTTGTATAATTGTAAGTTACCCTTTTATTTTTACCCGACTGTGTCGAAGCTCAAAAGGAGGGTTATGTGTTTGACGTGTATGTATGTATATCCTTTTCTTTGTTCCCTCATAACTCCTAAACGGATGAAGGGATTTGAGTAAAATATACGTCGTTAGATTCGTTTTAAAATGAGCTTATTTTTTGCTTTTCAGTTTTTTAACTATTTTTTTTTCACGTAAACTATAAATGAAGGCGATACATTTTTTTCCAGAAAGTGACGTCACAAGCCCCCACTCACGATCTTTGATACGTCTTATTTCCGTCTCATTTCAAGTCAAAAATCTCCGCGAGAATTCACAGTGAGTGGTAAAAAATATAAGTTAAAAACTAAATACCGACTACAAACCGCGGTCTTAAAAGTAGTAAATAATTCTTGTCTGATATTCATATATTGAATTTGTATATTTCTATTCAAATATAAGTAAAATTATTCTAGAGGTCAGTCGTAGTCGCATGCCACCTTGCTAACGGTAACAGCAGCTGACTTATGTATTAATGAAAACGCCATGAAGGAGCATCAGGCTTGTATCAGTGGCATGCGACTTCGGCGGTCCTATGTAATATTTTTACTTAAATTTAAATAGAAATATACAAATTCAATATATGACTATGAGACAAGAATAATTTTCTTGTTTTTTGCTTTTAAGACCGCGGTTTGTAGTCGGGTTTTAGTTTTTAAGCTAAGATTTTTTTTGTTAAAAAGTTTTAATTTTTCACTTTTTAGTGATTCACATGTGCTTACCCCTTCAAACGTACCGGCGTGATGATGCTATGTTATGAACTGGTGTAAACAATAGACAGACATGGGATTTCAACAATCCCAATCCATTTGCTATCATTTAGACATCAAGTTTGCGAGGTCGTATTGATGTCGGTTACATAAGAACCATTCTACCATCAGATCAGCTTGTTAGAGAGAAAATACCAAAATCACTGTAAATTTTTCTGAGTTCTCTCTATTTCGCCAAGATTCCATCATCTGATCCCGACCTGGTTGGTGACTATGAGACCAATAGGAAAGCATAGGCTTTCGAATAAAATAAAAAAAATCCAAATCGGTTCGTAAACGACGCCGACGGAGACGAAAAGGTCGTTAATGTTAACAATGTAGTTTTTTTTTTAATTTGATTTTTCAAAAAATATGGGACCATTTGGGACAAAAACCCTTACCATAAAAAAAGATTTATTTAAATCGGTTTGCAAGCGACGGAGTTATGCCTGAACAAACAAAAAAAAAAAGACAAACATCCGAATTGAGAACCTTCTTTTTTAAGAAGTCGGTTAAAAATAAAACAAACTTACATTTGCAGTTTTAAGACATTATGTATAGGAAAATATTTCATACAAGTTATGTTAAAGGAAATTCCTAAACGCTTAGTTGACGCTTCTCGTGATCCAAGGGCTGGCTTATAACTTGGCCAGAGGCTAAGCGTTGCCATACAACGTGGCAATGCCGCCAGCCTTTTGGGCACATTACCGGCTGACAGCGTTGATGAGCAGTATTTCGATGCCCTTTTATAGTTTCTTTTTAATTTATTTTATAGTTTTTAATTAATGTAAATAGTTACTTTACTCTTATAATAATGTCTTTAATATAAAAATGAATCACAAAATGTGTGTGACTTGGCCACTGCATCACATTGGCCAATGCGATGGCGATTGGCTATTACAATGGCCTGTTTAACATTGGTGAATGCGATGCGATGGCCAAGTCAATCTTTTATTTGAAACATCAAAGGTTTTTAAGTAGGGGTTAAATATATTAACTGACTTGGTATTACATGGATCTCACTACTTTTTACTGTAAAAGAACTGAGTTGCGCGGCTTGGCACTTTTAACAAGTTTTGTTTTTGGTGGGATATTTCTGTCTTCCAAGTGGTCGTGAATTTACAGAAAGTACAGATTAGAAGAAGTGTTAACATCAATTTGAATTAGGATTGTAAGACTGTTGCATTATGTCTTCTGTTGCTTCAGTAGCATCCCTCAAGTGGTCTGGTACAGCGCTGTGAGTTTGGCGCGCGTCCAAGAGCACGCGCGACCTTGCGACACCGACACCGCGACATCGCGACATTGCGACACCGACGCGCACAATACAAAAGGTCGCGCAACTTGGCTGTTGTCACCCGCGCCACTATTTCTTTGCAAACGAGCCGCATAGATATGCAACATATATTATGTATATATTTAATTTATTTGACAAGTTCATTTAGCGTGACGACCGTCTGGGCCGACTGTTATATGACTCTGAGGTGACTATTTATATGATTGTTTTCCAATAATTACTGTATTAAAAAATTAAAGCTCGACTACTAAATAATAAATTAAACAAAACTTGGAAGCAGGCGGGGTCCATTCTAATGTCATTTCATGATTTAATATTCATATGAACCCCGCCTGCTTCTTTCTTTTGTTTAATTTAAAATGTGCTTGTTGTTTGCTTTTCAGTTTTTTCAGTCTGGTTTTTTTGTTTTATAACTACTTTTTTATTTACAACTTTTTAGTTTATTCTTTTGTGTTTATTCTTTTCTTGGTCGCGTAAAATTTTTCGCAGATGATTTAACATTTGTTTTTGTTTATAGGATTTGTCACTTTGAATTCCTTTTAAACATATAAGTGTCATATATTTTTGTAATCTCCTTTTAAAACCCTTCATTTTGATACTCTACTCGACGGTACTAGAAAAAAATATTTTTCTAACTACGCGATATGGCCCCAAAAATTCGCATTTTATCATTGTTTTTGATTTCAATGTAGCCAGTGACACTCGCGCCATCAAGACAAATCTAACGACGTATGTGTTATTTAAATCCCTTCATCCGTTCAGGAGTTATAAGGGAACAAAGAAATGGACATACATACATACTTACATACATACATACACGTTAAACTCATAACCCTCCTTTTGGGCTTCGCCGCAGTCGGGTAGTAAACGAGTCAAAAGAATATAGCAGACATCTATGTATAGTTACGCTTACGACATGTGACAAATGTAAATGAGATGTTGTTTGATTCAACGGTTACATATTTTATTTTACTAACTATTGATTATGGTCTTTGTACAGGCACTGGGTGTCAGATTCCTCACTGGTAGCGTGTGAATGTAAGTTGGCTTATCTAATTTATGTAACCCAATTTCCGCTCTCATCCGTACTAGGTGAACCCTGTAAACACTGTACCGAAGTGGAATCAGACCCTTTGTTAGACGTTGCCATGTTCCTCGTTCGGTCTGGTAGCTCAGACATTATCACTTCTATCGTCACAATAAGAGATAATAAGACGCGTCATCAGCGCGAGGCGCGACACCGCGGCGCGAGGCGCGTGCAATCATCGACTGCACACAAAGAAGTGCGCCAACTCGTGATTACTTCGCAAACTTTAGATTGCTTGGTTCTTAATGAAACCTCTCGATCTGCGCCTCACTACTGTATGCCAGGGGGCGGTGCGACTGGGTGACCTGCACGTTAAACTACTGGTTAATATTATACTCGCATGGGCTCGAGGGTAGAGCCGGATGGCGGAGCTCGCAGGTCAGATAAATATTATTGGCTTCACGGATATAATTCAGAGCGAGCCTGCTCCGCACGGAGCTGGGATTTATGACAGCGTACCTCACTGTGTGCGCGTTAGTGTGTGTCGCAGGGACATGCCGAAGTACCAGTATTTTCTACAAACCACTCCACCCATTACCATTCGGTTGTTATCTGATGTATACAAGCAGACCTGATTGTGTGTGTGTTAGTTTGTGGCAGCAGTTGTTGCTCCGAGCAATGACGCGAGGTATTGTCTACACACACCTATATCGGCATCGTGCACACTGCATAACTGCATAGGTGTACGGTTGTGGATGTTACTGTGATGTCCCTGCGACCATAACTGCACCTACCCTAGCGCTGACTGTACATTCTGCGTGTCCCGGCGCGAGGTACGGGCGCGGGGCACGGGGGCGGGGGCACGGGGCAGGGGGGTACACGCGCGCTGCCAACTAACGACACTATTTATTAGCATTATGTAAATCATGCATGTTCCCGTCCTTACACTCGTAACGCGCACGACTCGCTCTGTGCGCGCTGTAACCAGACGCGTCTGATGTACTGTTGAGTGTTGACACTACTGTCTAGAACAACACAAACTCATAACTGTTGAGCTCGTTCTGAACAAGCAGTTTATGTGAAACAATGTTTAATTACTCGCCATGTTTTTGTTTCGGTCCTAGATCAACACGCGCGCAGTTAATTACCTTCACGCGCTTATCGACTATACGTACCGAATGGCGCGCAAGGGTTTGTTGTAACAAGCTGGGAATTAAACTCAACAGCCGACACTCTAAGCCATTATTTGTACCTACCTCCCCCCCCTCTCTCCTGCATACGTCGGTTGCTACCCACAATACTCGCAGTGATTGGTGCTTTCTTCCTGTTTCATTAATAATGTTTGTAGAATAGTTTCCAAACTTCGAGCAACTTCGATTGATTATTCACGTTAGTTAGACATAAATTAATAGTTTATTATCATATCAAACAATCCTGTCCCGATGAGCGGCGCTGCGGGGCGAGGGGGAAGGGGTAGCAGGGGCAGGCAGGCAGCGCTTGACCCGCTTTGTTCCAGAAACAATAGATAACGCCTATCTTAATGAAATCTATGAAGTAACTGCTATCGACAGACAAGAAAAGATGAATCGTCGTCTCTTTACGTTGACAGAGCTGCATCACTCTATTAGTGATTAGCTCTGCAGCTCCCACTATCGCTGCCGGTAGATCATAACTATGTTAGTACAATAATATTAAACATGTGCGCTACAACACACAGCGACAGAGCCAGTCGCAATCGTGACATGATGACGGTTGTCATCCCGGATGTTGTCGCGTCAGAACTCAGACCGAGATCGAGACTACTTCCTGTCTTCTCGATATTCAGTGTGACCAATACACAACGCAAGAGAATAATTCTCACATGTTAGAACGATAATATTTTATTCCAAATACAGTTGTTGGGTTAATGTAGTGAGTCGGCGACGCCTGCCGGGCCGGGCCGGGGCAGGCCGGGCCGGGCCGGGCTGCTGCTGTAACGGCCGGCTTCCGGAGCCCGCGCGGCTTACCGCTCTACTTCCCACATAACATAAACAAAACACATTAAATAGTCCCCGAGTGCGCTCAGCCGTGAGATCATGTGGTCTGTACACATCGACACTATTCGCTCTACTGTGTACGATTTATTGTGACATAATATTTATCTACTAAATGACAAAGTTGTCTTCCATTATTTGTGTTCTTTAGGTTTTAAGCGACGGTTTTGTTGTTATTCAAGTTTTGTAATGTTATCTTTAAACTTAAATTGACTGTACTCAAGAGTTCCTAAAAGTAATATTAGTAACAATTTAGTTTGTGACAGAAAGTTTAACTGTGCAGTGCTAGTTCAGCAGCTAGTAAATAAAGTAACGCCGAGCAACTAGTTGCAGTCGCGGCGCGCGGTGGTGCACACCAGTGCACACTGAGCCACAGATTACTAACAGAGACTTCACTCAGTAGAAAATTTCCAATACCTATTACGATAATTGCCTACTCCCTCGCGTCAACAACCACTGTATGCTAAAATGCGCCTAAATGCAGCGTACAGCAGTGATTGCTTCGCACCGCGCGATTCCACAGTAATCGCAGGGCTGCCTCTTCGATAAAATTAAATTAACATAACTTTTTATCTATGTTATTGAGAACTGTGAATATGTTCTGACTTTTATGTGGCAGTTAAAAATTTTATCATTTATAAAATATTTAACCAACTTAAAAAAAAGGAGGTGATCAGACATACAGGCAAAACTGAGATGTTTGACTTTGCAATGTTTTATGAACATTATTGCAGTTCTTTGTTAGTTTAGCAGTTTATATTCGAATGTTTTCTTTCGAAGAGTGCATCTTCTGTATCTTGTACTATTAATTATTCTGTGGTATAACGTTTCTATGTAACAAAATTATGTAAATCTGTGTCTGAAAGGCAAGCTAATGCTTAGTATATACCTATTAAACTGTCAAATTCTAAGTTGATACCGGTGTCCGCACACCTACTGTCTTTTAATTATGTCTCTAATGACGGTATGTGAATGGAAAAAAATGTAAACGACAAAAACTAGTAATAATTTATCACTTACCTTTCTTCATTGACAGGTAAATGGAAAAATGTTAGGTGTTTATCCCTTCTTTTGCTTGATTTACACCCATCTACAGCACATAAGGCACCACACGGCATCGTAATGCGCGTACGAACGAACAGCACTATTAAAATTGAACGGCGTGCGCGCGCTTCGCTTGCGAAAACCGCACTGAATTTGATCCGCCGGCGGACCGAGACCGCTCGGCTGGGCGGTAGGCACTTATAGCACGCAAGTACATGGAGTGGCGGTGACACTGAGCGCAGTACGCGGTGTGGCGGTGACACTGAGCGCAGTGCGCGGTGTGGCGGTGCACACTGAGCGCAGTGCGCGGTGTGGCGGTGCGCACTGAGCGCAGTGCGCGGTGTGGCGGTGCACACTGAGCGCAGTGCGCGGTGTGGCGGTGCGCACTGAGCGCAGTGCGCGGTGTGGCGGTGCACACTGAGCGCAGTGCGCGGTGTGGCGGTGCACACTGAGCGCAGCGCGCGGTGTGGCGGTGCACACTGAGCGCAGTGCGCGGTGTGGCGGTGCACACTGAGCGCAGTGCGCGGTGTGGCGGTGCGCACTGAGCGCAGTGCGCGGTGTGGCGGTGCGCACTGAGCGCAGTGCGCGGTGTGGCGGTGCACACTGAGCGCAGTGCGCGGTGTGGCGGTGCGCACTGAGCGCAGTGCGCGGTGTGGCGGTGCGCACTGAGCGCAGTGCGCGGTGTGGCGGTGCGCACTGAGCGCAGTTCGCGGTGTGGCGGTGCGCACTGAGCGCAGTGCGCGGTGTGGCGGTGCGCACTGAGCGCAGTGCGCGGTGTGGCGGTGCGCACTGAGCGCAGTGCGCGGTGTGGCGGTGCGCACTGAGCGCAGTGCGCGGTGTGGCGGTGCACACTGAGCGCAGTGCGTGGTGTGGCGGTACACACGTAACACGCGGCGCAAACAGAGCGAGCAGCCGCGCGGTACGGGACGCGGGCTACATCGGATGTCCGCTGTACGTGTATGTGTGCGTTGGTATCGTTATGCACCGCCGGTATATTATGGTGACAAATGTGCAGTTGTACGGGGCGTGCGGCGGCCCGCAAATATATCTGCTGGCGACGGCACACCTGTGACGTGCCGCTCGGTGCGAAGCGGTGCGGCATCGGCACGGCTCGGCAGGGAGGCGCGGTGCGATCAATTGTTCTTTGGTTCAGCTGTTTATTGGTACTCATATTTTACCACTTTGGAAGTCTCCATCTTTCAAACGATTGACTTTGAGAAATAATTAACTAAGAAACCTCAACGTCATTTTAATTTTAAAGACCAATCTATTAGACGCCCCACACGAATAGGTTAATGATTTTTTAAGTGTCAGTTAAATGTAATGGGGTTCTATGTTTCAAAATCGTGAAGCAGTTCACAGAATACATCTACCTATTAAGTTTCGACTGTGTAGTCTTAATAGTTTCGGTTAAAAATGGCTGTGACACACGGACGGACGGATTGACAGAGACATAAAGAATCTATAAATACTCATTGTAACTTTTATTATTCCATTACAAAATTTTTAGTTTTAAGTTGTGTTTGTGGAAGATAATAAACATTTTTATTATTTTATTATTTATTTATAAGGGTTCTGTTTTTTTTCATTCGGCTACGGAACCTTTATTTTTGTTAGCAATCGAGATGATTGGTTGAGATCGTGCTTTTGAACTCATTTATTGTATGGAACAACCACAAGAGCCGACATACTCATAGCACCCGCGAATAACATGCTCTTTATCCGAGAACAAATCTGCGGTGTCACCCCAGCGAGCGGTCGCCGCGCCCCGGACTATTCCTAATAGTTTGTGGTTTCTCTTATCAGTTCAGTAAATGATCTCGCAAAACATTTCACTTGCGTTAACCGCCGCTACAGTTCAAGCGCTGTTTACGCTAATCCTCCGTTGGGCAGTATGTACTTACCGCACTTTTTGTTGCGCTTAACCGACTTGCACACGAATAGTGTCGAGCGCTGCCGACGCAGTAGCTAGTGAGGTGACTCGCGATGTTTAAATGAAGTAAACACGAGCGCGTCGCCTCGCTTGCCGTCTCGCGCTTCGCTGCCTCGCTTCGCTGCCTCGCCTCGCTGCCTCGCCTGGCTGCCTCGCTGCCTCGGACGCTATGTAGTCGTGTCTGTCAACGTCGTCTTCTAGTTAGCACGCGGAGATGAGTAATGACTTATTCTATCACATTTTTCTTATACAATATATTTTCTTGTCATCTTAAATTAAAATGTCAAAGTTCGCTGCTCGACTTTGCACAGGGAAAGAATTACGTACTACAGAAGTGTTCTTAAAGAACTAAACTACATTCTACGTTAATTCAAAGAAGTTTAGAGCAAGCGTTTATCTGTTTAACTGATTAACTTCTAAGTTATTAACTTTAATGGGTATATAACGCAATTAACATTTAAATTTGGACTAAAAACAGCAACAGTCCTGAAGTAAGGCGAAGTCCGTGTACCGTGCGATGCGTCTGATTGCGTCTCCACCTCGCATACTGCCTTGAAATATTAGTATCGAGTAATGTACGCAATCATAAGGAATTATTTTCCTCAAAGATACTCAAGCACAAGTGACGGTAAGAGGAACGCGGATTATCTCATCTTCATTATCAGTTAGTGCGGGATATTATCAGTGGCGTTAGCGCGAGCATTGGCGCAACGACTACATTATGCAGAGTAGGTTCTCCTCGCGCACTCGCCTGTGACGATGTAATGTTCACTGAACAATGAGCATTTACACAGTTTCGTTGCTACAATCACCTAAGGGAATTTAATGTGTTCAAATGATCGCTGTTAATTTAACTATAATTTAGCAAATTATCCGAAAAATTTAAGGTTAGTTTCACGTCCCGTCAGGGCTGTGGGTTGTTCAAAAGAGATACCGCGGCCTTGACACAAAAGGCTAAGATGGAATATGGCTGGTTTTGGCAGCCCCCAAGCAGGCTACGTATTTGATGATTTCCCACCACCCCCCAAAAAAAAGGTTAGGTTAGGTTAGGTTAGATATAAAATTATTAATATTAATTATTATTATTTATTAATTACAAAATAACAACATAGTGTTAACGCATACGAGTACCTCATGCATGACACATGTGGCTGCCTCGGACGAGTGAGAGAACGACGGTAACACCTGTACACGTGTGTTCCTCGCACGCTGTCAGTGTGTCAGCTGGTACAGAATACCTATACCTACCATTCTGGAGCAACCGTAAGGAGAACTCGAAACTAATAGTTGTTTTTTGCTTTTGACGTTATTTATGTTTTTAATATATGTTTTATATGTTCCTTGTATGCAGTACTTGTGCTAAATATACGTGTTAACACTGTAAGCCCGACGTCACGCAACGTCTCGCCAGTACTTCAGTAGTTTAGCAGTTGTAAACAGTTCCGCACCGAACCGTTCAAGTTGTCAGACAACTTGTGTCGTTACACGCACTTTATTTCTTTGAACAAACATGTATTTGTTGTGAGTTCATGTTTTACTGGCGCACGGAACAAACATGTCGTAAACTTTATCATAATATGTAACACAGGCGTTTTGTTTACTTGGTTTTTGTACAATTATGTGTTTTTGACGATGTTATGATACTTTTCCAACCTTCGCTGTAAACATTTTTTGGCACACATAATATAAGTTTGCAAACAGTATAGTATTTACGTGAAGATTCACGTAAATACTATACTGTTTGCAAACTTATATTATAAACGTGGAAGGAAAGTAGCGCTTACTTCTGATTCACGACCTCGGCTGAACCGATTTCAAAGAAAGGCACAAGGATGGTGTCAGACGATATGCGCGATGTGTTTGGACATAGGACACTGTTGTCCTGCTAGTACGTTCCCGTGGTGTAATGTTCCACCTCCACGTGGGTGAGTGTAATGTTTGTGGACTACGATAGCATTTCTGGTGATTCAAAGGGTTAGGTGTTACTAAGGTTTCGTTATGACTCCATCCGCTCATCTGTTACAGGAATATATCTTTTGGCCCATAAGGCAGAAACAAGGTATTTTCACAGACAATTTATTACTATAGACGCTATTAAACAAGTAAAATAAAAAAAAGTTGTTAAAAAAACTAAAAAACCTGACTGAAAAAACGGAAAAGCAAAAAACAAGCACATTATTAAACAAAACTTGGAAGCAGGCGGGGTCCATTCTATTTGTTTCATTACGTAATTTAATATTCAAATGAACCCCGCCTGCTGCGGGTTTTTTAGTTTTATAAATACTTTTTTTTCTTTCGTTGGTCGCGTAAAATTCTTCGCAAATGATTTAACTTTTGTGTTTGTTTATAGGATTTGTGACTTTGCATTTATTTTAAACATATTAGTGTTAAAAAAAATTTAATCTCCTTTTAAAACTCTTTATTTTGATACCCCACTCGATGGTAAAGGAGAAAAAACGTTTTTTGAAGTCCGTGTTATATGGCCCCCCAAATAAGCAAATTTATTTGTTTTTTTAATTTTAATGTAGGCAGCGCGCCATCAAGGCGAATCTAACGACGTATATTTTGTTCATACGAGTTCGTACGAGGTCGTGTTCGCTTTTACGAGTTGCTCTTACTTATCACACGTCGTCGTTGTCGTTGCAGATGCTGCTCTCAAAGGAATAAATAAACTTTATTGTTCGATTGTCACTTCGCACTATACATTGCCAACACCAAGATTATGAAGGATATAAAGTAATTAATGGTTAAAGATGGCACGGGCCGACCAAAACGAATAAAGTTTTTGGTGGAAGATATTTAAGATCTCATTTTAAGCATCAAGTGATGTGACTGAACGACTGATGAGTGCATGTGAATTAATGGAGAGGGAGAAGAAGGTCAAGGAGACGATGGATGGATTGTGTGACAACACGTGAAGGAAATATGTGTGTATGATAGCGTAACGGCTGACAAAGCAGAATGGAAGAGAAGTACGTGTTGCACTCATCCTCAGTATTATTCAATTCAATTCAATTCAATTCAATCATTGGATCATTGGTTTTTTTTTCATTGTTTTTTTTTTTTCAATGTTAGGAAGATGATTATTTTATTAAGTGTCAAACCCAAACCAAACTAAAGAAAACCACAGAGAAGACCATTTCTTTATGTGGAGGTCTACAATATAGAGAATTTAAGTGAAATCGATTTAAAATATGTTTATTTCTTAAACAAAAAACTGACCCAAAACTATTACCTCTGTTTTAAGACCACTATTATAACAGACATACTTAATTTAAAAAATAGGAATAAAATATCTTGCTCCAATTATGATGTAGGCGTGTAAACTAAAGTATTTTTATGTGCAAAACTAAGAACTTATTTCACATCTTACGTACGTCAAGTAATTTCAGCAGAAGCTGGCAATACTTAGTTAGCATTAGAGTACATAACACGTATTTATACAGTGCTACAATGTGTAATGCAAACACACAGCTAACATTATACACATGTTCATGTAGACATTAATGTAGGACTGCACTTATGCGCAAAAGCGTTTTTCATATGGCTCCAACTGTTTATAATAAGTTGCCTAAAAGTTGGAAGGAACTTAATAATGTACACCTGAAAAGAAAACTTAATACATATTTGGTAAAGAAAGCATTCTATAACATCAACGAGTTCCTAGAGGAAAGATTTGAATTGACAGAGTAGCTGGTTTTGTTTTGATTATTATTATTTTTTGTGATTTTACTATAATATTTCTATGATTTGATTATTATTTTTACATTTGTGTTTCTTAATTTACAATGGAATTGATTGATTAATTTTGAATGCTTTTTTATTTATGTTATATTTTATTGTTGACATGATTTGTATAAATAACAGTCTTAAGAATGTATTAATGCTGCTAATGTGTATTCGATTTTTGTTATTTTAATTTATGACAGTGTTATTTTTATTCCTTATTTGTTCAATTTATAGTTATTATGGACATGAGGGACTGTTTCCATTAATTATGTTTTTTTCTCTCTACATATTTGCACGTCACATCATGTGGCAAACATGTCTGGACCTAATACTATTATTATCATCTTGCATGCATTTTCTTGCATGTATGACCACATGTTTATGCAAATAAATATTATCTTATCTTATCTTATCTTATCTTATCTTATCTAATATGTTAGCGCTTCAAATAAAACTATGCGCCGAGCAGCGCTAGCAGCGCTAGCAGCGCTAGCAGTAAATACTCTCCAAACAATAAAAGTAATGCCTTCTTTCTAACGGTTTTGCAGATAATATTATTGTAATTGAATTCAGCGCTACGCGCCCGCTACGAGCCGCTACGAGCTGCTACGAGCTGCTACAAGTTGCTACGAGCGGCTACAAAACGTGCTACGGGTTACGTTCGGCTACGTAACTGTTATCATTTGAAATAACAGTTATTATCTGTAAGTTACGCTGTCAGTACCGGCGAATGCAGGTTATTGTTATCAGCTTAATGCATTTCAAGTGGAACAAAATAATCAAGTGAACAGCTTTCCATTTTGTTGGAACATAAAAAGTAACAACACGTACAATGTACTATAGAGCGTAGCGAAACGTATTTAGTTAATTGCTATTCCAGCAAGCCGCGCGGCTCACCACACACGCGCACACGCGCACACGCGCACACGCGCACACGCGTACACGCGCACACGCGCACGTCCTACTAAACACCGTAATGGGAGTAAAACAATAGATCGTGTAGGCACGCGTCGCGAGCCGCAGCCAATGTTATGATAAGCTTATTTTTGCCATTTTAGAATAACATCCTACCCACTTCGTTCTGTCTTTTGAAACAAGTCTTGTAATACGTGTGCACGACATCAACGACGAACCGACCGATATATACATATATTACTGCCGATTGCGTTTTCGACTCGTCTGATTGGAAACTGATTGCATTCAAAACTATAAAGCACTATTAGAATCCCCGCGGTATTGTGCAGTTAGTGCGGGGCTGCAGGGCTCACCGGGGCGGAGCACCGACTACATTACGAACGATGCAAGTAATTGAAAATTCTAGTTTGGCTTGAAAGTAAAATTAATACACTAAAGAAAAGTCGGTTAAAAACTGCACTTCATTGAGGTAGTTTTTTTCCTAAACTTGCACTCTGCGCAGTTTTTAATCACTTTACAAAGTTCCAACACTAACTAACGGCAACTGAAATTGGAAAAATAATAAGCTGGTGAGACGTGAGGCGTGAAGTGTGAGACGTGAGGCATGAACCGCGAGGCGTGAGGCGTGAGGCGCGAGGCGTGAGCCGTGCCTCTCCACTGAACGGAAAATATGTATATCTCGGCGTAGCTCTGATGCTGAAATACAAGTGAGTGTCGTCACTAATTACTGCACTTTGAATTAACGGTGGCTTGCGCTATAGCATGCTGTATAGCGACTCACATTCATACACACACAAAAGCTGGGAATAGTAAAAACCGGTCAAGTGCGAGTTGAACTCGCGTGAAGAGGGTTCCGTACGATGAATATAATATATCTACCTTTTTAGACCATGGACTTCTTATAGGTTTTCCTGTAATCTACAGTATACCTGTAGATTACAGGATTACCTATAAGAAGAACTATTTTCTGTATTTTTTTCAAAATTTTATGCTCAGTAGTTTCGGAGATAAGGGGGGGGGGAACGGTCAATTTTCGTCTATTTTCTTAAATAACTTTAAAACTATTTATTTTAAAATTATTAAAAAAATATATTTGAGACCCTCATAGTAAGCCCTTTCATTCGATGTGTCACATGGTACAGTTTGCAAAACTTTTTTTTTAATTTTCTTATTTGCCCCGTAAAAGCGACCCCCATATTCAAAATTCATTTATTTACTTTAGCCGTACATGTTTGGGTCACAAAAATCCATATGTATACCAAATTCCAACTTAATCGGTCCATTAGATTCGGAGCAAAATTGGCTGTGACAGACGGACAGACAGACAGACAGACACACGAGTGATCCTATAAGGGTTCCATTTTTTCCTTTTGAGGTACGGAACCCTAAAAATTAATAAGTGTCACCCCTCCGTATACCGCCATACGGTAGTCACTTCTAATTAAGACAATATTTTACAATTATGACTAGACATTATCCGTCCCGTGCAATGTGCGATGTGCGACGTTCGACGTGCGATAGGTGAAGTGCGATGTGCGACGTGCGATGGGCGACGTCCGACGTCCGACGTGCAACTTGCGGCGTGCGGCCAACTGGCCAGTGGTCACTCGCTGACGTGACAGCGCTCAGCGGCCAAGCTTCATGCCGGCTGTAGGCGTACCACAGTTAACATTCGCGAAGCTGTTGATGTTCGCAATGACCGTAGTCTACGGAAGTCTTCTGCGAAAACATAAAACAGTGTCTTCAGTAAATTAGACAATCACTTCTCGCGCCAACTTCGAAACTATAATGAAAAGCATATCGAATGAAAACTATATCCATTTAAGTTGCCACCAAGTTTACCGAGGTGTGCCGGGGAGCGGAGGAAATTCATTAATATCGTCGCTTTACTCTACAATTACTGCAGCGAAATGTCACCCTTGTGTGTAGCATAGTAAGGTTCATGTAAGCTGATGTGAAAGATGTGGCTTCAGAAAGAGAGGCAGCTGTGCGCGCCAGCAATAACTCGCCGCGCGCCGTTAGGGCTGCATTAACTGCAACAAACTGTCTTTTCATGAGTATGTAAAAGCGTGAGCTTGGCCGGCACGCGGCGGCCCCGCTGGCCCCGTTGGCCCAGGTGATCGGTTTTGTTTTACCTGGCGAGGCGTGTTATAAACTGGTAAAGTAAAGGGGGACCGTATTTAGCTAGCCTCGATGGCGTGAGTGCTCTGCTCAGAGCGTCGGTGGCGTCTCAACAATCAAGTCTTACACTTCATATACCGTGTTGTGTGTGTCTGTGTGTGTGTGTGTGTGTGTGTGTGGGTACTATTCGATTGGAAAACATGCCTTCATACTTGTTAAAAAATTCAGACACACTCTGAATGTATCTTGGCAAAACGCAGTGGTTGAGCGATTGAACTATGCGAATTTAAATGTTTGTAAACGCATCCACGATACAGGAAAAAATCCAAGAGTTGGGCAACGTTTAAAAAAAAGGAAAACTGAAAAAGTGAAAAATGTTGCGAGATCAGTCTGATAGAAACAAATATAGGCAGACAGTCAAGGAGATCACGTCATCGATATAATCTGTATATCTTGACGTAATCCTGCCACATCACGTGCCCCGCGAGTGCGGTCAGTGGACAGCCCTGCCGCATGCCGCCGCGCTGCCGCCGCCGCAGCGCGCATTTCACACCGCGAACTTTGCAAACACTTCTATTATAGAGAACAAACTTTTTAAACGTCCGCACAGATATATTGTCTAGTTGTACCCCGCCCCCTCAGCCCGCACTCCGCACACCCACCCTCCTAACAGTCCTCACATCACAGATGAGGGCTCGAGATCTTTGGCAAAGAGTTGAGGAAAACTCTGTTCGGCTTGGAAATTCCTAATAAAAACGTTTCTTGTAGAGCGGGCGTTGAACTTAGGATCACGGACGTGACACGACTCACACAGTTCCTTCAGACATTACACAGGAACAGAGGGACAGTGTGCGGAGTGCGGAGGGCAGCAGGCATGTTTAGTCTAATTAATTACTTATTCTCGTGTTGTAACTTTGGACTGAACGTTTGTGCTAAACGGTTTTTTTTTCGGAGAAGCAGTAACACTGTAGGTAGATGATTGGCCGAGAGCGAGGGACACGTACGACGTACTATAAACACAACACACAGGTAAACAGCTCCACGGTCCACTACCCGCATTATATAATTTCACGCGCCGCCGGGCTCCGGGAACTTGCCATCGAGCCGATATCCGGTACATTTACCGGAGCCACGAGAAATATTAGTTTTCGGGCTCTCTCGAATTTATGTCGGCACCAACGAAGTTATTGAATCTTTAGCTATTTACTCCTACATTCCGCATTATCTCAGCGCGGCGGGAGTGCGACGGACACACACCTGGAGTGGCTGCCGTTTCGTTGTCCACGTGCCGACTGCGTCAGTGGCTCGCCGCGTTATATTGCTCACAATTCACACGTCGCCGTCGCTGTAACTAGGTTCAGTATGTATTGTGTCTAGTGTGGAACTATTGGTACTATCGGCAGCTCAAATAAACATGGAGTTCACTAATAGACGCCAGACGTATATTCGGAGACTGGCGCGCGGCTTGTTACGTACAAATACTTAATTTGAAATACCTACTTTTACAAATATATCACAGACACAAATGTTTATTTATATTCAGTCATTTTTATATATAAAATCGACCATCCTCCCGATTCTTGTTTATACATTCTTTCCCGAGGGCTTTCTGAAGTTCAATATTCCATCGTACCATTGCAGTTATTTCAGTATGACGCGCAAATTTGTGTGGTGGGACCTTCCCGCTGAATCACTACATCACTATCACTACATAGTATAAAACAAAGTCGCCTTTTCTGTCCCTATATCCCTATGTGCGCTTAAATCTTTAAAACTACGCAACGGATTTTGATGCGGTTTTTTTCAATAGATAGAGTGATTCAAGAGGAAGGTTTATATGTATAATACATGCATCATATACTAAGGCAACATTGCTAATTTTAGAGGTTTCTAACGTGATGTCGTAAATTAACCTATTTTTTTGGGCTGATTTAGCAATTTAGCAAAAACGCTGCCTAAACCCTACGAGTTAGATCAAATTAATGTACTACAGTATTGTACACCATAAAAAGGTCTACAAAAAAGTCCATAGTATAAAACAAAGTCGCCTTTTCTGTCCCTATATCCCTATGTGCGCTTAAATCTTTAAAACTACGCAACGGATTTTGATGCGGTTTTTTTCAATAGATAGAGTGATTCAAGAGGAAGGTTTATATGTATAATACATGCATCATATACTAAGGCAACATTGCTAATTTTAGAGGTTTCTAACGTGATGTCGTAAATTAACCTATTTTTTTGGGCTGATTTAGCAATTTAGCAAAAACGCTGCCTAAACCCTACGAGTTAGATCAAATTAATGTACTACAGTATTGTACACCATAAAAAGGTCTACAAAAAAGTCCGCGATGGTATATGTTTATATTTTAGGGATAACCCACATTAACCATTTTTATTGTTTACTTTTTATGTGAAAAAATGGCTTATTTACGAAGCTATTTTAAGCAATACGGCATTAATCCTTATCGAATTAAGTACCTTAAATACAGTGTGCAATTAATATAGATCAATATGGTTCCTTACAGCATGTAAATTAAACAAATATTTTCGGAGATATTATAAATTTAAAATTTGCGTTTGCGGCGGGCTACCGGTCGGACACGGGGCAGTGCGGGGAGGCATGCCTATAAATAGCGCGTCGGAGGCCGCGGTTCTCACTTCGTTCTCAGTACGAACTACGTTCTCCCTATAGCACTTTGAATTTAGCAGCAATCGGACGCGTTTATTATCGGAGCTCTCTAGCGAGGAAAATAACAGTCCTTGATAAAAACGTGCTTTTCAGCGCGACAACGTCTCAGTTAATAATTATAAGTTACGATAAATAATAATCAATTAATTTAATAATAAGGAAATTATTTTCAAAAATCTTAAGTAAGATCAGAAAAAAAACATAATAGAATATAGCTATTTTTTGTTCTTGATGATTGTAGATTATCTTTTGTTTTTAGTCACACGCATGGCAAATTATTTTTAGGTGTTTTTAATTTAATTAAAATCGTATTTTAAGTTGATTTCATTAAAATCGTAGTTTGAGTTTTTTTTTTTTTTTTTTGTGGCTTCGCACGATTTGTGCATTTGCCAATGTCACGTTTTTGTAGTTTAAGTTATTTCAGTAAAAAAAAAAAAGAAAAGAATAGAATCAGAAGGAGGGAGGGTTTTTTCAGTATGTATCTTTTGTTTTTTATGATTGTTGATTATCATTTGTGTCTAAATGGTAAGTATTCAGATGTATTTAACTGCGGCACATAGGTACCAATAATATGGCAATTTGTTCATAGTCAGGTAAACATACATAAGTCAAGAACAGAGTCAACTTTGTTCAGAAATTATAAAGTCATGTCTGGAAGACGTCGTCGTTCGAACATAGGTCGTGGTTCAGTGAATGCTAGAAGAGCACGTTCACAAAGAGATGAAGAATCGTCAACAGAACGTGAAGCTCGACTCAGTCAGCTTAGGGATAGATATAGAGCTGAGAGAGAGAGAGAATCTTCAATAGAGCGTGAGGTTCGCCGCAGCCGGGATCGAGATAGGCATTCGGTTCAGAGAGATAGAGAATCGTCAGTAGAGCGTGAGGCTCGACTCAGTCAGCTTAGGGATAGATATAGAGCTGATAGAGAGAGAGAATCTTCAGTAGAGCGTAAAAAGTAAATAAGTAAAAATGTGTAATGTAATAAAAATTGTATGAATTTAGATATTCCAAAGATAGCAGGAAATCTTCATAGTAAGTATAGGGAAAGAGGAATTGTTTTACTCCAAATTGAATGCGTGCAGGCCAAGGGCAGTAATGAATGAATCAAAAATACTGGATCGATTTTAATCATGTTTTCATTGAGTGACATAGGCATATATATTTTATGCCCGTGCAAAGTCGGAGCGGGCCGCTATGTTTTTATATACAACGTTCATAGTTTTTCTGTAGTGTATTTAATTTAGTATCAGCATTGCACCCGTGCAAAGCCGGGGCGGGTCGCTAGTAAATGATACAATTGGATCGAGCTCCGTCCATTGTAGCGGCCCTGGGGACACAACACTGGCGTTATGTTATATGACATGTTCATATTCATTTCAATAAACAAATTGACAATTAGGTCAAATCAAATCAAAATCAAAAATGTTTATTTCATAACTCGTTGGACATTATACAGTTGGTGGCGTCTCCTTTTAAGCATAAAGATCTTAACATTTGCGTAACATGTTACTTAAACAAAAGTTTTAAAGATTATATTTCAAAAATAAAGTTTAAGTTAAATTAAAAAATCTTAGTATCATTAGTCTGTTGGTGCGTGTTTGTATCTGAGCGTGTGTCTGTGTGTGTGTGTGTGTGTGTATGCATGTGTGTTTGTGTGCGTGTGTGTGTGTTTATTGTACGGAAACAGATTTACCTTATATTTAATAAAATTTTCTCTACTTCACCGTAGCACAATTTGTAATCCAGGTAATCAACAACGATTTGCATTCTTTATATGGTGTAGAGTGTATGTCTATTTGTTAATTTATTTTTAACCGACTTCTAAAAAAAGAAGGAGGTTCTCAATTCGGATGTTTTATATATTTTTTTAAATGTTTGTTCGGGCATAACTCCGTCGCTGGCAAACCGATTTGAAAAAATATTATTGTATTCGATAGGGTATACTTCCCAAATGGTCGCATTGTCACCAACTGATGATTTGATGATGGGATCCTTGTTTTTTTTTTTTTTAAAAGTTGCCCCACTCTAGGAATTTCTCCTGTATCGTTCACAAACATTTAAACTCACATACACAAATACCCAGACCCAGAACAACTATCTATACCTAGGTCATACAAATATTTGTTCCGTGCGGGGATTGAACCCGCGACACGCAGCGCAGCAGTCCATTGCAAGAGCCACTGCGCCAACCGTGCCGTCAAAATAATCAAAATAAAAAATCCGTTTTTCATATATTTTCAAAAGCTGTTTAAGTATTTGGGTCTGATCTGCATAACATTATGTGGATTCACTGATGAAGATGGAAGGTATGACTCCTCAACGGTTAGGAGTTGAAAGAAAATTCTTTCATAATTACACGTACTTAAGGAGCGATAATTGTATTCTTTCAGGGTATTAGTTTATCACTTCATGTTGATGAGTTGATGATGGAAAGTATAGGTAACTCCTCTGGTTAGGAGTTGGAGGATAATTCCTTAATAACATATCATAGGGACGCATATATGGTTGTATTCTTTCGGGTTATCTAGGTGAGCTGAATACCTGATTATGGAAGGTACTACTCCTCATCGGTTAGGAGTTGAAAGCAATAATAAGTTCCCTTTTTATCTTAAAAAAAAAACAAAAACCTTTTATGCAAAAAAAAGGATATTAAACAAACAATTGTCGCCTACTTCAGAAGCTGATTTTTTTCTGAAGTTTATTTTTTACTTATTGTGATTTTGTTTTTTGAAGTCGGTTTTAGGTCTAAATGCTGGAGATTGCATAAGCTGTTTGTTTAGTTGTTGAAATTTTAAAGTATTTCAGAATTAAATACTTCAAAATTTGTGTTTATGGAAAAATTTAAAATTTGAAATTGTGGTTATGGAATAAGTAATTATTATTTATTTATGTACACCCAAAATACAATAAAGGATAATTATAATACAAAAATAGAAGAGCACAAAGGTACAGTCGAACAAGCTAGTAAGTGTATACAGGAAGAGTTATTTATTATTCTAAAACACTGGAAATATTGATTGCAATTTTGTTTTTTACAGTGTTTTGCATTAAATCGACTGATGTCAAACGCTGTATCGTTTGACATCAGTCTCTAAATGTATTTGTATAATTGCTCGCTTGCTTTCGATTGCAAAAAAACCATCGAGCTTTGCTCATGAAATTTGACATTATACACTCGGTGCGACCGGTCATTATAACTTGATTTACAATCGAACCAAGTTGCGTAGCGTAATTTTATTTACTGTTTTGTGTAGACAAAAGATCCCACCAAAAACAAAACTTGTAAAAAAAGCCAAGCCGCGCAACTCAGTTCTTTTACCATGAAAAGTAGTGAGATCCATGTAATACCATGTCAGCATTTAATCCCTACTTAAAAACCTTTGATGTTTTAAATAAAAGATTGACTGGGCCATCGCATCGTATTCGCCAATGTTAAACTGGCCATTGTAATAGCTAATCGCCATCGCAATGGCCAATGTGATGCAGTGGCCATGTCAATATTTTATTTAAATTCGGGCTTCTAGTTTTATCCATAATGGAGTTATAGGAGGTCGAAAATGGCCCGAACTGGTTCGAGAAAAGGATGGTACGGCCGTGCCGCTTTATTGCTCGACTTGGCGGGGGCACTGCCGTGCCCCAGATAAGAAAAAAAACCTGGCCACATGCACGTCGGACTTGCACATGAAGGGTTCCGTACCATCGTTGTAGGGAAGCCTCCTTAAATCTGTATTATTTCTTGGTAAAGCAGCAACAAAAAAACATATTTTGTGATAAGTTTCTCGTCATGCGGGACCGTTATTTCAACAATCATTGCGCGTCGCGCCGATTGATCTATCATCACAATGTCAGGCTTATTGTCAACAGACCTGTCAGTGATGATAGGTCGATACCAATACAACGAAATATTACCATTGTCGAGAAACGGGTCGTTCGCATACCTTTAGTATGGCACTTCTGTTTACACAAGGTTGTATTTCAAAACAAGTTGCTGGTGGAAAATCCTGGCAACGAGGTTGTGTCTATGCAAGTATTCTCCATTAGCCAGACAAGAACACCCAGAAATAATGTGTCGGATCGATTCTTCAGGACGGTGGCATGCCCGACATATATCAACCGTGCCATCCTTCACAATATATTTCCAGTAGTTATTAGTCATCAGACAAAACCTTCCGTTTCCCCGAAAAGAGCACCAAAACGCAGCCAGGATACAGACGTTAAGAAGTCTACATCGGGCTCATGTAGGGCCTGGTAAAAGCGTTTGTGTAGCTCCTTGCTCTGCCATACCTCCTTGCTGTCATTAGTGTCTAATACTTTAGGTTTGCGCCGGTTCTCGTTAGCCAAGGAGAACGGTGTATGACCCTTGTCCACTGAGACAACATCTGGGTGCATCCCCACGTCGGTTTCTAGTAATTATTCCCTGAGACTGCATATCTCACGGTTCTGTAAGTGGAAGTTCTGGAAGTGTGGGGTCGAGGTTTCTTAAATGCTTACCCCCGTAAGCGTTTAAGAAACCTCGACCCCACACTTCCGTGGGATATACAATCGCATCACCGACGACCATGGGTGATGCATCCGATTTGCAGTCAATAGGTATAGGGCATCATAGAGGAATAATAGATCTAGGGCATCAAGTTCTGTCGGAGTCCATTTGAGTATGCCGAAAGAATACATCAAAACTGACATGACCCAACTGTTGAAGATGCGCACCTTGTTTCTAACTGGCATAAGACTGCTCAGCAACTTGTTCAGGCGGCCAAAGAAGCGCTCCTTCAACGATTGTTTCATGTCGGCAGTGTTGATACCTAATGCTTCCGACATACCTAAATACTAGTAAGTTTCTGTTAACGAGAGGGATCTAATTTGTATGAAATCCGAGAGTTGAGTTCCCACAGATTCCATATTCTACCCTCGCTTCACATGCATGATTGCATATTTGTCCACACCAAATTCCATTCTGATGCCATTACTGAAAGTTTCTGTTACCTTCAGTAGCTTCATCAGTTGCAAATTGTTGAGGGCAAAGAGTTTCAGATTATCTATGTAAAGAAGGTGGGATATAACCTGACCACCTCTCCTCAACCGATAACCTAGACCTGCAGGTCTATTGCGTATCTTTTAAATGTTAGTGGCTATCATATTGTCCATGGATTAACTACCAAATTGGTTATGGTTTAGTACAAAATGCATATACTTTGTACAATTCCAGCACCGTCGTGAGCCATGTATGAGGCACCGAGTCATAGGCCTCTCTCAAAAAATCTTCCTTGTTTTGACTTCTCTATCCTTGATTTTTTATAAGATATTTTATATGAATAATTTTTTTTTTGAGATTATTTAATTTTTGAAGTAATCTGATCTGATTTTCTGAAAGAAATTTGAAGGCAACTGTAAAACAGAAATTTAAATACTACTTAAAAAGATAAAGTAAAGGTAAATAGTTACCTAAATAATTCAAATTAAGCTTTTACGTAAGCAAGTATTTGTGTCAAGTTTCAAATAAGATTTTACATTTAACTGTATTGTCTGTTTTCAGCCCCACAGACACCCCTGTGGGGCTTAAAAAATCATTTGGGATGTTTAGCGAAAAATCCTTCCTTATTCCTAGTCTACATTATAAAGGGAACCTCTGTGCAAAATTTCAGCTTTCTATGTTTAAGGGTTTGGGCTGGGCGTTGATGAGTCAGTCAGTCAGCCAAGACTTCTCTTTTTATTTATATATATAGATAGATGTTGGCAAAGATGAACTGAGAAGCAACCGTGAGAATACCAATCTCCTTAAAAAAATCTATAAGAGAAACTTGGACAGCCAGCTGATAAATTACACGAACTGCTCGCTTTTGCAGATCTAATATATTTTGAATATCAGCAGCTTTGCCCCACAGCAGAATACCGTAGGACATAACGCTGTGAAAATAACTACTAAACTAAAGTAGACTAACCATGCTGTATCAACATTATCTTACTTTTCTGACGGCGTATGCGGCTGAACTTAGCCTTCCCGCTACGCTTGATTTATGTATGTTAACCCTATTGTAATATTGAATCTACTGTTATGCCCAGAAATACAGCAGAGTTGGCAATTTCCAGCCCCTGATTGGCGAGGATAATATTAGGACCTAGATTTCTAACATTGGGTAAAGCGAACTTAACTATTTTAGTTCTCCTGGCATTAAGAATAAGGTTGTTTGTTGTGAAGCAATCCGTGACCATTGATAGCGTGCTATTTACGTCGTCAAATTGTGTCTATTCCTATCTACTAGGTATCATCTGCAAATAGTATAACGTCACAAAAACCCTTTAAATAATATGGTAGATCATTCATATGAACCAAGAATGAAACCTGACCGAGTATTGAACATTGAGGTTGGCGGAAGATTTCGCGCCATTAACTTCTACACATTGAAATCTATGTTGTTAATTCGAATCTATCACATTTAGGGACTCATTTTGAACACCGTAATGACTCAGATTCTGTAAAAGCGTGTCGTGATGTACGCAATCGAAAGCGTTAGAGAGATCGCAGAAAACACTGATTGCATTTTGCACGTTCTCCCATGCTTTCAATGTGTTTTAGCAAAGCAACACCTGCATCCGTGGTCGAACGACCCTTTGTATAGCCATATTGATCATTATGAAGGAGATTATTTTAAATTAAAATATACTAACAACTGTTTGAGATCTAATTTTTTCAAAATTTTGCTAAAAGCAGGTTAAATAGAAATTGGTCTAAAGTTACAGTTAAAGGCAGTCAAAATAATAATGATCATTTTGACTGCCTAATTTAAATAGAGGTATGACTTTACTGCTCTTCATAAGATCACGGAAAGTCCCCAAATCAACGCATTTATTAAAAGTAACAACGAGACAGGGGGCTACGATGTCAATTATGCTACTTAAAAGTTTAATACAAACATATGCTTAAGCGCCACATGAAACGATGTGACCTAGAAACGTCATAATGGGAGGCAATGGCAGCGGACCGGTCACTGTGGAGGCATACCGTGAGCACTAAGGTGTTTGAGTTTGAAAGGCGGCGTAAAGAAGAGCTCGATGCTAAACGAGACAAGCTTAAGGCCCGACCATCCGCGGCCATCCAATACAATAACGTCGGAGGGGTGCTGACTCGCAGTGAATGTGGACGCACTTTCACGGCAAACATTGGCTATGTCAGTCACCTGAGGGCACACCAGCGATGTTCTTAATAGGCAGATCCAAGTCGCTGTGGCCGAAATCGGTCGGGATCATAATCACCTGTGTTTTTAGACTTAATTGAATTAAAAACATTAACTACATTACGAGGTGTTACATGTTCGAAACTTAATACTTTGGCACATTTAGACTCACTGCTATGCAAAAGAAAATGAAAATGAAATCTTTATTTGTAAACATAGGTTTTAAAGTGGTGTTACAGTTAAATATCTTCGGCTTTAGACTCAGGGAACGAGTCGTCGCTATAGGTATGCTGGCAAAATACTCATTAAAAGCCTCGGCTACGTCGGCTGCTTCATTTAATAATTTGTTACCCACCATGATCTCAAGGTGTTTAACAGATTTACCCGTTTCATTGTTAATGATTTTTCGAGTGGCTTTAACTTTATTATTAGAATTTTTAATGTTCTGGCTTAAGAATTTTGATTTTGCAATAATACAAATCTTTTTTAAATAATTGTATCAAACTTGGATTGTTGAAAACCATACAATTCGTATAATCTGGCTCGACTATTGCAAATACCTGGTGTAGCCCATTAGTTGAAGCCCACAGAAGGTCCCTTAATGTCAATAGTTTTAAACTTAAAAATAGATTGGTATTCATTTTGCACAACATCAAAAAGGGCTATTTAAATTAGGAGTCATTATTGGACATTAGGAGTATCGTGCTGTACTATTGTCGTGCTACATTATTTTTGAATTTATTGCAATGACTAGCTGTATGAGGCCTGCATTCTATTTTGCTCGGCTTTTGTTTTTAATGGCATAGGGAAGCTAGCTAATAATATTCCTGTGGCAACTTTATGAATATTTTGCAGACTGGGAACGTCATGAGTACTCATGAGATATACGCAGTTTATTTTTGTCGTATTGTCGGCGCCACTCTGTATACTATTTACTGAATAAGTATCTGTAGGTGCTGGTGCAGACAGTGCTCACCAAGGTAGAGGTTTATGAATGTCGCCGGTGGCTGCTGTGTCGGTCTCTCGTTGTGGCCATCTCGCATTACTTGACAAATATGCTCATATGTTAAAACAGTGCTACAAGTGTGAAATTAGTTATTAAGTTAAATTGTCATCCACTTTTGACATAAAATATTAAATTTTATTAAAAAATCAAGATGAGGCGCGCTAGGAGGGAATAAAGGCTTATGTTTTATTTATTGCAGCCGTGATTTATCACCACCCGAGCGGCCAGTGGCCAGAGCGGTTAGTGGCCAGCGCCGCAGATATTACTTCCGAATTACAGCACTCTGACGGTACAACATATACTCACAACTAGCCGTGTCTCATTTTTAATTAATTCAGATACAGAATAGCGTGTCTTTGTCGTATGTCCCACATACTTGTCTTTTCCAAAAGTAGTTGTCGCGGATATATTTATGTATTCAGTTCGAGTGACGAGTGTCGCCGCCTCACCGATCCGCTTACACAGGTGCCCGACGAGTTAGAGGTGCACCCAACTATTCAGAAGTCACCCACTCGTGCACCCGTTACGTCGCAGTGATACTGAATGGTAGCTGACGGTAAAGACGAGGACTCGCTGCTCACACTGACACACGAGCAAGTATTGTGAGCACGCTCCGTCGCGCCCTACTAAATATATGGACGTATTTTCGCCGATTGCAAACACATAAATCAACAAGGATCAGCTTCGTAAACAAATAAGAATTCGCGGCCTTCAGCAAACAAACAATACCAGCCTTAATTAGACAGATTCGAGGCCGACAATCAGCAGCCAGATTTATATGAAATTATAATAGAGCTATATTTCAGTTTAACGACAGAAATTAACGAAGAGCCGCCTCGGAGACGCCGCGAGTGAGACATTACGCGCTATTCTGTGCGGTTTGTGCCCGAGTGCGCGCCAAGCGGCAATCAGCGCAAACTGATTAAACAAAGAAAACTGTTTGTTACTCTATGCCACTCCACCAACCACGCAAAACAGTGCTCTTGCCTCTCTCACTTTTGATTAGTGTACAAAGTAGTGGTTGATGGATTGGTGAATTTGAACTGAAGTCCTTGTGGGTGGATGGTCGTTTTTGCTCATGGTCAATATCCCGTTATCTGTTGAAATAATAGTGTTATAGTTATATTGACTACTAGTTAACTATCAAATGGTATAATGGTTTGTTAATCTTAGCTAAAGTAGCACTAAGATGGTTTGTTTCGAGTTACGCGGTTGGTATCCGAACACGCACTAACTGGCAATAGTTTACAGTGAATATTTAGCTTTTATATAACTTGCCGTGTTAGTTTGTTTGTTAGTATGTATATAGTCAAAATATTTAGCTTTTATATAACTTGCCGTGTTAGTTTGTTTGTTGTTTGTGTATATAGTCAAAATATTTAGCTTTTATATAACTTGCCGTGTTAGTTTGTTTGTTAGTATGTATATAGTCAAAATATTTAGCTTTTATATAACTTGCCGTGTTAGTTTGTTTGTTGTTTGTGTATATAGTCAAAATATTTAGCTTTTATATAACTTGCCGTGTTAGTTTGTTTGTTAGTATGTATATAGTCAACATATTTAGCTTTTATATAACTTGCCGTGTTAGTTTGTTTGTTGTTTGTGTATATAGTCAAAATATTTAGCTTTTATATAACTTGCCGTGTTAGTTTGTTTGTTAGTATGTATATAGTCAAAATATTTAGCTTTTATATAACTTGCCGTGTTAGTTTGTTTGTTAGTATGTATATAGTCAAAATATTTAGCTTTTATATAACTTGCCGTGTTAGTTTGTTTGTTAGTATGTATATAGTCAAAATATTTAGCTTTTATATAACTTGCTGTGTTAGTTTGTTTGTTAGTATGTATATAGTCAAAACTTGCTACTGAATTTCAAACCAGTACCCCTCAACCGATTCAATTGAACCATGTAGTTTCTTGCCGGTTCTTCTCCATAGGAATCGACTAACCCGAACCGTGCAACGTCGACAAAAAGGTGCGTATGTTAAATAATGTATTTTGAACTAGTTTCTTTTATACACATAATATATTTCTAGTGACAATACTTTTTTATGATAAAACTTAGTCCGCCATCCAGGATCGTCTCCTTACGAGTGACTATTTCAAAGGTTATAGTGCGCACACTAAAATTTGTATATGCGTTCAATTATGATCCAGCATTATTCGTCATTAGCATAATAATTATACAGTGTGATTCTTTATAATGTGCACATATCGAAATGGGGGAATCTATGCTTAATTTTATCGACGGAAAAATTATTAAAAAAAATCTAAATATTTTTTAATATTTTATATGGAATTTTTAAAAATTTTGTCTGCTACTGTGACCCCAGTGTAAACAAAACGGTGTAACTTTTAAACTAAATTATCTATCGCGATGAAACCAACTCCATAATGATTGGAAGCAATTAGGCGTCCTCGTAATTGAAAATTGTGGAAAAAAACTACCCTCAATTGAAAATAAACACGTTTTTTTATCAAAAAAACTTTTTTTTTTCATAACTTTTTACATAAAATTGTTTCATCGCGATAGATAATTTAGTTTAAAAGTTACACCGTTTTGTTTACACTGGGGTCACAGTAGCAGACAAAATTTTTGAAAATTCCATAAAAAATATTAAAAAATATTTAGATTTTTTTAAATATTTTTTCCATCGATAAAATTAAGCATAGATTCCCTCATTTCGATATGTGCACATTTTAAAGAATCACACTGTATGTACGGCGTAAGGACCAACTACGTTTGATACATACTTACCTAATATGGAAATTGGAATATTTAACCCTAAGACCATATGTTATTTGTAATAGCGAATGCATTTGCAGAAACTTTCAGCATTTATAGGAAACCTCCAGTGAATACTTGAACTTAAAAAAAATGTGGCACTTAGGTACCGCTTGCGGCCTGCCATATTGATCAGCTGTTCATTGAAGTGGCTTAGTGCCGGTGAGTGACTCTTTAACGCAGCGATCAACTATAGTCAACGTTATTTTCGTTGCAAAATGCAGCGCATCGTGCTCACTATCGACTATAGAGTGTCGATAAATCCAGGCATCGATAGAACACGCTCCACTAAAACGGTGCGATTTTACGGGAGTTAGAACTAATGAATCGATTACCGCTCGATTTCAATTGCTCCCTGTGCAGTTGGCCGGTTCAAATGGTTGATTGATGTTCGGCACCGGTGCGGTACTGGCGCTGCACTGAGGCGGCAGTTCTGTGTGTACTCTGCACAGCGGCCTTTTTTTTTTGCGAGTGGAAAATCATCAAATAACCCCTTCCGTTCTTAGGCAGAGCGAAAGAGAGTGTCAGACTGTTCATGTTCCTTCTTAGCCCTTTATGTCGAGGCCGCGGTACCTTTTACAACATTCCGCAGCCGCTTATCAGCAACTTGCGGCCCCTCCCATGTTGTTGACATCATCATGTCCCAGTCCTCCTCGCCCCGGACCATGGCTTGCTCCAGGGCCGGACCCGAGAGGTCGCCGCTGCTGATCGCCGCTACGAGAACACGCCGGGGCTCCGTCCAAGGCGGGCACACCTCCACGGTGTGCTCCACCATGTCTGGCAGTTTGAGTACTATAAGTGACCCACCCAAATGTCCTTCCTTTGGTATTGTTCGTCGTGACGTTGAGCTCCTTGAGTTATAAGTCGAGCTCCACGATAACTGACAAAATGCTTGCACTGACTGGACGGGTCCACTCAAATCTGTGTGGTGCTTTCTTCAAAAGACTATCTCAGACATCAGATAATCTGCATGGTCTTCATGTGTGTATTATACCTTATTGTTAACCCAAACGATTTTAAAAGATTAAAAGAGTAACCTTTAGAGTTTCTTGCCGGTTTCTTCTCCTTAGGAATCGACCAATGCACCGAACCGTGCACCTTTTTATCGACGTTTTATAAGTGCCCATGTAGGCCTATGTGAAATAAAAATATTTTTATATTTATTTTGATTTTTACATTTTTTATTTTACGGAGTAGTTCCTGGTTAAGTCAAATAAAACACCGATATCACTTTTATGCGTATTTGAGAGATTTGGACTCAAATCACCTAAAATGTCGGTGAGTATATTTCTAATAAGTTTGCTTACTCAATAAATATACCAGATGGTATTACCATAATGCCATGGAAGTTGGGTAGGCGCTGGTGTGGGACGCAACTTGCGTCGATAGCCTTGCGCCATCCCATCTTCCTAGCACGGTGAGCTGTGCTGGGGCGGCTGCTGCAGGTGCTGAAAACCTCAAACTGCGCAAATACAATAACTTGATTCTGAGTTATGTGTTCGAGCCGTTTCGAGATGAAACACTAGAGCCATGGGGCCCGAGCGGCCACTGGAAATTGCCAAATGGATTGTCGACTCTTCACGTGACCAGAGGGCTGGCTTATTTTTTTGGCAAAGAATCAGTCATCATGCCATCCAAAGTGGGAATGCTGCCAGCAGTTCTGTAAATTGTAGTAGTATGTACATTGCGTTGTAACCTACTTTATAGCGCGGAAGGGAATTGAGTGCGGGTGTTCTTTCCCCTCTGAATCAATATAAATAATAACAACGGATAACATTGACGAGTGTGACATAATCGTCGTACCTGAGGCGCCGAGCGCGCGGGGTGCGGGGCGCATGTTTCGGGGGGCGGGGCGCGGTGAGAAGTGTGCGCAGCGAGCACTGACAGGCTCCCGGGAGGCAACAGGCGAAGCTAGCTGTATTACTGACAACACTTACACGTTCGGGAATAGTGTGGCGGGTTTGTCCCAAATTAAAATACTGAGTCAGTCAATAAATATTTTTTTTAACGATTAACGCTCGTTGTGTAATCTTCGATAAGCCAGCACGCTAGAAACTTCAAACAGTTGCTACACGCGCAGCGGCACCGAATGGCGCATGAATTGAATGTCATCTTGATCGCAGCGTATGGTACAATAACTCGTGTGAGCACCAGCTTTTCAGTTCCATTCAGTTTAAAACAATGTACTTTAAGTGTTTATATTTCAGATAAAAAAATACACAAAACTTTTTTCCTCGGAAGGTATCCCAGAGACATTACATTTTTTTTGTATTTAAATTCCTGACTTGAAGCTTGTACCTCAGACCAAGAAAAAAGGAAAAAGAAACTCAGACCAAAAAAGAACCTCTGCTCGATCCTCCGAGCAGTGTGCGGCGCGGCGCGTGTTTGCATCTGCTTCTGCTGTTTGTCGGTTGTCGTGGGGGACAGGACTAGACTCTGTGAGTATTCCTTCTAGTTGATGATGATGGCATACTTACCTTACATCACTAAACTATACAAACAAGTTTTGTATGAGACAAAATCTCATCAGCATCCTGAAGGCATTATTATAGAGAACGCGCAAGGTGTCGTACGATTTTTTCGTATGCTTGACCCATGCTTGACCCATAGGCTGCACGTGTAAAACGATTGGCAAAATGCCCTAAATAACGAAGGTTTACTTCCGCAGTACAGTGCGTGAACATACGAGCCAGCATATTTGCTATAACAGATAAAGCCCTGCGCTTCCTATCCATGTCCATATCATCTACAAGCGTCTCGGTGACCCAATGGCCCAGATACTTGAACTTCGAGACTCTTTTAAGTATACTACCATTAAGGGTGACCTGAGGGACAGTGTTATTAGTCTTAGAGTCCGCCTTAAACACCATGAGCTCGCTTTTAATGACGTTAAATCTGAGCCCGCGGGCCCCTAACAACGCTCGCAGATTGAAATCAGCTTTCGAAGGGCACTGATTGATGGACTCAGCAGCATTATGTCGTCCGCATAACTGATGTTGTTGACAAGAACACCATCAATTGAACAGTTTTTGGTACCAGCTATTTACTAGAATACGGGTTTGATGCATGGTTAATAAAAGTAAAAGTTCTGCAACTTTGAAACGTTTTGATGTATATAAAGGTAGTTCAACTATTTTGGGTACATCGTTATCAGAGTCCAAGATCGACATGGTTGAGGTACGAAATAATAGTCTAAACACTGATTGTTCGATGCAATAATTGCAATCGAACACGTTTTGCTGACCTAGCGATACGATGCGGCCGCACTAAGTGCCCCGCGAGCCAGTGCATACCGGACAGCCACCGAGTGCATTCGTTTCCATCATTTTAGCATTAACTTAGCCTAGTTACCTCAATAAACCCGTTAAAGTTGTTTGAGTGTTTAACTGAGTAGCGTAGCGATTCCCAATAGGTACCACCTAGTCACGTCCCCTACATTTTGGTCCTTCGAGCCTTTGAACAGGACTTCGCGGTCGGACTTTAGTTTTTCTGGACTGACGGCTCGTGAAGTGAACTTAAACAGAACTAGTGACACTTTGGATTGCAGCGGTTTAAAGCTTAGCAGTGACAGTGGTGGTGACTTTAGCAGCAAGACTTTAGTGGGAGTATACTGAGTTGGAGTGCCCAATATATTCTCTCAGCGGTAGCAGCAAAAGTGGTACTCGGGGAGTGCCCAACCAGCAGCAGTGAGTTCATAGCTCACATTAGCGGCAACAGCGGATTACTGGTGTGGGAAACAAACCCCATCAGGTTAGCAGCAGCAAAGGATATTTCCAAGTAAGATCGTTCAATTTTTCTTACACTAGCAGCGAGATGGAGAGCCTTTATTTTATTCAATCTGAGATTGCGGAGAGCATTAGAAAACTCATCGTCAATATTAAAAAGGATAGCGTAGAGCGTAAAACGATAGATTACTGTAAGCGTAAACTCGAGTTACTTGAGAAGTACTGGGAGGACTTCCAAGGGAATCATGAAAAGACCCTTCCTTTTGAGCAGACAAATCATAAATATTTTACCAAGTCTGAATTTGAGAGCACGAAACAGCTTTACTTAACAGCGAAAGAGCTTATCAGTCAATGTAAAGAACAGTTGATGCAGCAAGCTCAGAAAGCACCGTATCTTCCTCAAACAGCACAGTTAAAGGCGCCCGGAACTTCAGCCAGTCAACCGGACCCGCCAGCAACAGCAACTCCGGCCTTCGAGTCAAGAGGGTCCAACAGCAAGCTTGACGATATGCTGCATAAGCAGTCGGTCAATTTCAAAGCGTTTCTTAGAGCAGTCGACAATATTGATGTCGAAACTATCGTTGACAAGTGGGAGTTCGAAGACGCCCTTCGAACCCTGCACAATCGGTGGACTACTATTGATAACCTTCATTGGGAGATTATTGGTGAATCGGGGGAAGATGTAGCAGAAGACTATGAGTATTACTTCAGCAAACACGAGCGTATTTTTAATAGCTTGAAAAAAGTTATTAACTCCAAGATGTGGTCAACATCATATCGCGAAAAATCCACGCCTCAAATGGATATTCCGGTATTTACAGGTCATTATCAGCAGTGGATGCCTTTTAAAGATCTATTTAGCGAAGCAATCCACAAGAACAACGCATTGTCAAACGCCCAAAAAATGCAGTACCTAAAAGCCAAGTTAAAAGGTGAAGCAGAGCGTTTGATTCAGCACCTTCCAATCAGTGCCGATAACTATAACGTTTGTTGGGAGATTCTAAATCATCGATTTGATAACAAGAGGATTATCTTTACAGCGCACGCCAATGTGTTCCTTAATGTTCCTAATATACAGCAGCAATCATTTTCGGCCTTTAAAAAATTGCATGACGTCACTTTAGAGAGTCTTCACGCCATCAAAAACCTAGGTGCAGAAATTAGCACGTGGGACCCTCTAATTGTACATATCTTATCGCAAAAGCTGGATAGTGAATCTTATTCCGAGTACATAGAGTCGTTAAAGAACCCTAGAGAACTACCAATCCTACAAGACTTTTTAGATTTTTTAGAAAATAAATTCACTAGCCTAGAAACTTCTCGTCGACGACAAGACACCATGCAAAAGTCGGCGCAATCTCAGCAGCAAGCAAGTTCTTCAAAATCATTACCTAACAGTCGCAAATTTAACAATAATTATAAATCGAACGATTATAATTCGAAGAACTCCAAAGCAATGCACGTGCAGGAAATCAAATGTCCTCATTGTTTTGCTGAGCATAAATTACACAATTGCGAAAGGTTTCTATTAATGCCGAAAGAAATGAAACTTAAAACCGTCAAACATCTGAAATGTTGTATTAATTGCGTTTTTAATCATAATGGAAATAAATGCCATTCCAAGAAACGCTGCCTCACGTGTTCTGGCAGGCATCATACTTTATTGCATGATTGTTTTGCTGAGGGCAAACAAAATAATACTAATGACGAAGATTTCAAGCAAGGAGAGAATTCAAAGCAAAGCAGCGGCAATGGTGTTCACGCATCTCAGCAAAATCTCACTCAGATTCTTTTAGCTACAGCGTTAATAAAAGTGACAGCAGCAGACAGCACGCAGCTAGTCCTGAGAGCTCTCATCGATCAGGGCTCACAGGTATCGTTAATTACGGAGAAGGCAGCTCAGCAGTTGGGTTTAAAACGACAGCAATTTGATGGAGCAGTTTCCGGAATAGGAGAAAAGGAATCAAACTGTACGGGCAAGCTAAATATTACATGCCAGTCTATGTATACCAACTTTAAATTCCACACAGATGTTTTGATTATGAAAAGTCTTATCAAAAACTTACCAAATCGATCGTTCGAAAGGCCTTCGTGGTCGCATTTGGAACATATTAATTTAGCGGATCCAGAGTTTAATACAAGTCGTCCGGTTGACTTGTTACTCGGGGCAGACGCCTATGCTCTTATCATGCTAGACGGTTTGATAAGAGGTCCTGATTCATCTTCGCCCTTAGCTCAGCAAACCCAGCTAGGATGGGTAATATGCGGAACTGTAAAGCCACATTTCCATTGTAACGTCATCGTGAATAATACAGCGGATATTCAGAAATTTTGGGAAATTGAGGATATTCACGAGCAAAATGAAATATCAGCGGAAGATCAGCAATGCGTCGAGTATTACCAAGCAACGACAAAACGTCTTGAGAGCGGTCGTTACGAAGTTAGGTTGCCGATGAAGCAGCAAGCAAACGAAAAGTTGGGATCGTCAAAGGAAATAGCACTAGCGCAATTTAAAAATCTAGAGAAAAAGCTTAACAAGCAAGAAGCTTTAGCTCAGCAATATAAGCAATTTCTAAGCGAATATGAAGAGTTGGGACATATGAAATTAGCGACCTTTAGCACCAATGAAATAGAGTGTTTTTTACCTCACCATGGGGTTCAGCGAGCGGAATCCTCCACTACAAAGTTACGTGTCGTATTTAATGCGTCCGCAAAAACTTCTTCGGGACTAAGTCTCAATGATGTCATGCATCGAGGACCTAACTTGCAGCAAGATCTGCAGGCACTATTACTTAAGTGGAGACAATATCGATACGTATTTACTGCCGATATCGAAAAAATGTATCGGCAGATATTAGTACACGAAACGGATCAAAAACTCCAGAAAATCCTTTGGAGAGCTCAAACTGGACAACCTATTACGACATACCAGTTAACGACGGTTACATATGGCACGAATTCAGCTCCTTTTTTAGCGATGATGACCCTTCGAAAATTAGCAGCGGACGAGAAGCATAACTTTCCTATAGCAGCAAGAATAATACTGGAAGATTTCTACATGGATGATCTAGTATCCGGGGCTCATACTATAGATGAAGGGAAAAGTAGCATAGCAGAACTAAATTCGTGCCTAAGCAGCGGCCAATTCTTGCTGAGAAAGTGGTCAGCAAATGAGAAAAGGCTATTGGAAGAGATAAATTCATCGCAGCAAAATAATCAAGCCCCATCATTCATTTTCAAAACTGAAAACACACCAAAAACCCTGGGCTTGAGATGGGATCCAGAAACAGATGAATTCACTTTTCAATATACATATACTTCAACAACGGATACTCCAAAGCTTACAAAAAGACTGCTTCTATCGGAAATATCCAGGTTATTTGATCCTCTAGGTTGGCTAGCGCCGCTAACCACAAAATTCAAATTATTGTTTCAAAAGGTTTGGCTAGAAGAAATTCAATGGAGCGATGAAGTTTCAGCCGAGATCAACGATGAGTGGGTCAAATTAACTAAAGATCTGGGATGTATCAGCAGATTTAAAATCCCACGATGGTTGCAAAGCAAACGAGATGACCTTATCCAGTTGCACGGATTTTGTGATGCGTCTCTTAAAGCGTACGCATGTGTCGTATATGCCAGAATTGTATCAAAAAATGGAGTATCGGTAGTACTAGTTGCAGCTAAAACAAGATTAGTACCAAACAGCAAGACCGTTTCACTACCAAGATTGGAATTATGTGCAGCGGAGCTATTAACCAGACTATTAACAAAAATAGTCACTAGCATGAGTAGCATGGATTACGGAATCTATGCATGGAGCGACTCCAAGATCGTCCTTAGCTGGATACAAGGCTATCCGGAACGTTGGAAGCCGTTCGTAGCGAATCGGGTGAAGAAAATTATTAGCGTAGCATCACCTGACGTTTGGCATTACGTATCAACTAAAGAAAATCCAGCCGATTCAGCGAGCAGAGGACAATCCGTTACAGAACTAATAGAGCATGCGTTGTGGTGGCGAGGCCCAGCTTGGCTATCGACACTCGACTTTAAGCCAAAGCGAGAGCAAGCAGAGTATTCGACGGAAGAGGAGGTCCGGAAGCAAGTTATGACCGTCCAAAATAGCAATCCGGAAGACAGCGTAATCGGAGATTTACTGAATCGCCACAGCTCATTCGATAAAATAAATCGCATCGTAGCATGGTTATTACGTGCACTTCCACGGACAAGTAAACAAAAGCCGCCGTATCTCACATTACTAGAGCTAAGGAAAGCAAAATTAATTATTATTAAATGCATACAACGCAGTGAATTTACATCGGATATCGAGAGTTTAATGCATAGCAAACTTAATTCTAATAGCAAATTATTAAATCTACAGCCATTTTTAGATGAAAGCGGCATATTAAGAGTCGGGGGACGTCTTAAAAATGCCAACATCAGCTCTAATATGATACATCCAATAATAATCCCATATAACGGGAGATTAACGGAACTTCTTATTCAGCAAGCACATGAACACACCTTCCATGGCGGAGCTCGACTTACCTTATCTTTACTGAGACAGCAATATTGGATAATTCAAGGAAATAGAACTACCAAAAAACAGCTTCGTAAATGTGTGACCTGTAAAAAACAAGAACCTAGAAAGCTACATCAAATAATGGGAGACCTGCCTGGATGTCGATCTAATCCAGCGCCTCCATTTTATCATACTGGAATAGATTATACGGGGTTTATTCGAGTAAAAGCAAATAAAGGAAAAGGCATTAGAACAACCAAGGGGTATATCGCCTTGTTTATTTGCATGGTCACAAAAGCGGTCCATATAGAACTGGTCTCCGACCTAAGCAGTTCGTCATTCTTAGCAGCGTTACGTCGCATGGCGGCACGACGAGGGACTCCAAAGCACATCTATTCTGACAATGGAACAAACTTCGTAGGTGCTAACAAGATCCTTAAGGAGGAACAGCAACAGTTTGAGCGAATTTTTAGCGACACATTTTACAGAGAAATAGTGGAGATGAGCATAGAATGGCATTGGAACTGCCCTTCTTGGCCGAGTGCTGGAGGGATCTGGGAGCGATCTATTCGGAGTCTAAAACAACATCTGAAAAGAGTAATAGGAGAACAAGCTCTTACATTCGAAGAATACAGCACAATCTTGGCTCAAATTGAAGCAAGCCTAAACTCAAGACCACTGTGCCCAATATCCGAGGATATCGATGACATCGATTTTCTCACTCCAGCGCACTTCTTAACTACTCGTGCCGGTCTTACTGTCATAGACACGGCACAAGATGCGAGGACAAGATGGAGTTTAGTGAATAAAACGTTCCAAGATATATGGAAGCGGTGGAAAGCGGAGTATCTCAGCCAGCTGTCGATACGCAGCAAGTGGTTAAAGGCACAGAAGAATATAGAAATAGGAGATATGGTAACCATTCATGATGATAACCTACCACCAGGGAGATGGCCTGTTGGTCGGGTGGTTGAAGTCCACCCAGGAAAAGATGGAGCTGTCCGGGTGGTGACCTTAAAGACAAAGAACGGTTTCATAAAGCGGCCTATTATCAAGCTTTCCATCTTACCTATAGCAGAAATCGAAGCAAAAAAGCAGCATCAGCTAAACAATGAAGCAAAAGCGGAAGAGAAAGCAAGCAAGCAGTCCAGTAATGGCCCTAAAATCTATAGTATAGCATTATCATTGCTATTTTTTATGAGCCTTATACTGACCACTGAAGCATCTTACAAATTAACAGCATTCGATAGCAATCAAACATTGTATTTTGACCCATTAGGACAAATGCATCTTATTCGTGATCAGTGGAAAATCGTAACTTATTATAATATGTCTCCTTACTGGCAAGGAGACAAAGCGGTCACACAATTTTCGCAATATCTCGAGCAAACATGCGAAAAAATTCAAAAGCAGAGCCATTGTAAAATTATCATCCTACAAATACAACACGAGTACGATGAACTACAATACTATAATCAGCTGTTGCTCAATCAGCACTTTGGAGCGCGCTCGCGAACTCGACGCGGGGCTATCAACGCTGTTGGCTCCCTAGCTAATGCATTGTTCGGAGTATTGGATCAGGAATTCGCAGAAAAATACAAGCGTGACATTGAACTTTTACACAGGAATATAAACCACCTTAGTCAGTTGTACAGGAATCAGACATCGGTCATAGAAGCGGAGTATAATATCTTAAAGCGAACAGAAGAGACTATCGAAAAGCAACATAAGATTATTAATAAACATTTGAATCATTTAGACAGCGTCACCAACACATTGCAGCAGGAGATCGACGTAATGTCTACTCAGCAAGATTTCTCTTTAGCTGCGTTAGCGACCATAAATATGATTCAGAATTTAAAGCGGATTCAGGACACTTTTCTTGACACTATGACTGAGATCTATCATGGTCAGATCAATCTGCATCTCTTGACTCCACAACAACTCCGTGCGGAATTACAGATTGTATCTAGTCAAATATCGAAAGAGCTAGCATTACCCATAGATGACATTCAGTTCAACCTGTATGAGATCTACAAATTGTTACAAGTTAAGGCAAGAATGACAGACGAATATTTCATATTTGAAATTAACTTACCGTTAATTAGCAGAGATACGTTCCAACTATACAATTTGATACCAGTTCCGGTACAAATTAATAAAAGTATGATCAGCATCAAGCCAGCTTCGGAATACGTAGCGATTAACTTAAGAAGAGATTCATACTTAACAGCCAGCGTCAGCGATCTTCAAAGTTGTGAACATCAAGCGGAGAACTACCTTTGTCGTCTTCGAGGGCCAGTCCAAAGTTTAGGTCCCGATGAACAATTCTGTGAAAAGGAGAAGCTATCCACTTGCAGGATCATCAAATCTAGCTGTGAAAACAAATGGGTTCCATTACACGACTTTTCTACCTATTTGTATTTTTGTTGTGACTCATACTCTTTGAGAGTCATATGCGACGACGACCTACAAGCGAGCGAAGTCAGCAAGGCTGGACTTATTCAACTATCAAAGCAATGCATTGTGAAGGGTCATGATATAACACTTTATTCTCATCAGCAATTAGAGAATACGCTTCATCTTAAACCAAATATACTAGAGATAAAATTAACTCCCATAAATCGTATCATCAGTAATCTTACGCTACCTACCCAAAACTTCCAAGACGATAAGGTCGACGAAGATATCACACCGATAAAAATTTCTTTAAGGCAACTCGGTGAACAAATTGAATCGATGAAAAAATCGGCCGAACAGACAGAAGTTTTAACGACACATGACATACATCAGTATGCGTTGTTGTATGGCATATTAGCAGCAGCTATTGCAGCGGTCCTGTGGTTCCTGAGGAGGAGGTGTCGGCGGGCCAGTGGTCCGCCCGCCCAAGGGCGTATCGAGAGCGTACCAGCGAGTGTGAGTGTGTGTATAAACCAATCTGAGCAAGAGCAAGGCTCTAGTGTAAGTGCGCGAAATCAACCCCTGTCCGAAAAGGGGCCATGTGTCAGTGATAGTGCGCGCGTATCTAATTTTTCTAAACGGTGGTCTAGTTTGCGTTCAAAGAGGCGAGACATGTCGACGTCTCCCTTATCTAAAAGGCAATCAGTGTTCGCGATAAATGACTCAACCGTTTGAGCATCTATATCTAGCTATAAGATCATGATATGATTGTTCCATCACCTTGTCAATCATTTTCTCATTTAATATTGTCTTAATTCCTTAGCATTTTAAGCCCACACTCACGTAACCCTTTATTTTTGTATAAGCTTAATCTCATTATCTCATCTTACCTTACCTTTATTTTGTATAAGCTTAATCTCATTATCTCATCTCTTCCCGTCGGGAGCATGTTCGATGCAATAATTGCAATCGAACACGTTTTGCTGACCTAGCGATACGATGCGGCCGCACTAAGTGCCCCGCGAGCCAGTGCATACCGGACAGCCACCGAGTGCATTCGTTTCCATCATTTTAGCATTAACTTAGCCTAGTTACCTCAATAAACCCGTTAAAGTTGTTTGAGTGTTTAACTGAGTAGCGTAGCGATTCCCAATAGGTACCACCTAGTCACGTCCCCTACACTGATTACAACCGCCTAAGTATTTATTCACTTCCGATAACAAATTAACAAAATCTCAAACATTCAAGCCGATGGAAATGGATTAAAGTACGGAAACGCGGTAAGTTCGATACAGGCGGGCAGAACGACCGTTCGCGCTCGTGTCTCAACAAAAAGTGTAATGTCCCTCAAGTCAAATGCGTCCAATGTCAACGACAACCAATCACTGACAACTGACAGCTGCCAAACCAGGCCTGCCACGCTCTGTATCGACCTCACCCAAGCACACTGCTTGAAATTTCCGACAAACGATGATAGATGGCGTTATTCTAAATTAACAATGATCGATAACAACTCTAATTTATTGTGCCTCGTGGGTGATTCTGCGACATATATATGTCGAATCCGGTCGTTGGCACGGACATAAATAACGAATCGCAAGCGCGCCAGGTGGTGTCATTACATCATGCAACTTAAATACAAGTCTACCCACATCTAAATCGCGCTTCTACAGAGTCGTGATGTTTACAGCTCGCGACGAAGACGACATTCAGTGTCTGATCGCAGCGGAGTTGAGACGTTCTGGAACTGTACTCGATTCATTGGGTTCTGTGTTAAGTTGTAATAATTGAAAGTATTTACTCGGTGTGTTGTCAGTGCACGATACGGAGGTTCTTTCAGAGTACAGTAACTGTGAACGGTGACGTCATTCGTGTGGATGCCACTAGGCCGGCAGTCTATATTTTCGTGCGCAGTTTAGTTTGTGCTCCTGAGCAGTGACAAAGTGCGCCAAATATTATGCTTCTAAAAGTTGCTGTCGGCGCGCTGAACCTCTTAGCCCTTTAGCCCCGAGCCCGAAACCCCCAACCCTCGAGCGACCGAGTGTTCCACAAACGTATCAGCTTGTGGCTAATGAAGGTAACTTACCGGCTGCTATAAATTATATATTATCTGTGGTTACTATCTATAGCTCGCAGGGTCGCAGCCTTGCCCCCCCCCCCCCCCCCCGTCCCGCACCCGGTACCCGGGCAGTATACACGCCGCGTTGGCAATTTTTATTATCTGTTTCCTTTGATTAGGAATACTCCTAGAGTTAGTGACGCCGATATCGCGCTCCTTGTTCGATGAGATAAGACGCGAACGACGAATATCGTCTGACGCTCAATTGCTAATTTAACGTTTTGAATTACACGAACAATAACATCGGAGAGTTGTTTAGTATAGGTTTTTATTACATTTTATCAATAGCTCATCCTGGACACAAGTTATTAAGATACAAGTTATTTTATAATTTACTTGTTCTGCAATAAGAGTTCTTTTATTTAGAACCAGGTAATCGCATCATTTGGTTTTCGACTAACAGAGGCATAGTTGTAACTCATTTAACTAGACAGCCGTTAATCTTCAAATTATAGTTTTTTATCTTTCAATACATACTGATAGAGTTCAACAGTCTCTATGTTTTTGTCTAAGAAACAAATTTACAATATGAATATTTGCATAGATATAACAACTTTGCAGGCCGTTAGGTATTAGAATTTACGATGATTTCATCTCTTGAAAGCGGCACCCTCACTTCTTGCTAAATATACTACGTTAATATACCTGCCTGATGTCGATTATTTTGTAGTGTTTTATTAACAGAATTCTAAAAAAAGAAGGAGGTTCTCAATTCGGATTTATATATTATATATTTTTTAATATTTGTTCGGGCACAACGCCATCGCTTGCTAACCGATTTGAAAAAATCTTTTTTTGTTGGAAAGGGTTTTTGTCCCAAATGGTCCCATGTTTTTTTTCATGGAAATCAGACAAGCGGTTTTTGATAAATCAAAAAAACTAAAAAATAGTCTACATTGTCTACATCAACGATCTTTTCGTCTCCGTCGTTTACGAACCGATTTAGAAAATTCTTCTTTTATTCGAAAGCCTATGCTTTCCTATTGGTCTCATAGTCACCAGGTCGGGATCAGATGATGGAATCTTGGCGAAATCGAGAGAACTCAGAAAAATGTTCAGCGATTTTGGTATTTTCTCTCTAACAAGCTGATCTGATGGTAGAATGGTTCTTATGTAACCGACATCAATCAAACTTTGGGAATTACAGGCGTGATGTTTTGTTATTCTACTAATAAATACAAATCTTTGCGAGGTCGTATTGATGTCTAAATGGTAGCAAATGGATTGGGATTGTTGAAATCCCATGTCAATCTATTGTTTACACCAGTTCATAACATAACATCACGCCGGTACGTTGTAAAAGGGTAAGCACATGAGAATCACAAAAAAGTGAAAAATATAACTTTTTAACAAAAAAATAAACCGACTTCTACAAAAAATAAAACACAAAAAAGTGAAAAATAAACTTTAGAACAAAAATTTGTTTCCGAAGGCGGTGGCAAAAAAAAAATCAAACAAACAAAATTCACCGACTTCAGAAACAATTTTTGGAACGAAGTTCCTTATCGCGCGTTGTGAAAGGGGGCTAGACGGAAAAAAATCTTACGAAAAGTTGTCACGACACTTTTTGCTATAGTAAGCTAATGTAAACTGTGCGGCGTCGCATGTTTCTCTGTCTGTCTCTGTCTCTCTTATAGAAAGCAAGCCAGATATTTTCATTTCTATTTCGCATTGAACAGTGTGGTGTCGCGACGATTATTTTTGTTGAGTGTATTCAGGTTTTCTGTAAATAATAAATAATAAAAAATAATAATAAAACTTCGTTCCACCCGGGTGTCCCTTGACACCTCTCAAGTTTTTTTCTTCTAAAGTTTATTTTTCATTTTGTGTTTTGTTTTATGTCGAAGTCGTTTTTATTTTTTGTTAAAAAGTTTTTTTAACTACAAATCAGTAATTTGGTCGGACTAACCTAGGCAAGGCAAGCGCGGCTTTACAATAAGATCTAGTAGAACAGTTGTTATTACTTATCTACGAGTTCCTCAGCGTTTGTGTTGTTGCTTCTTTCTTCGTAGTAAGTAGCGCTTGTCACGTGGACCTGATATTGCATTGTGATGTCCTTACGAGACGGGAGACGCGGCGCGGGTGAGAGTAGGTCAAGCAACGCACGCAGGTGATCAGCTGTGGGTGTGTGTGTGTGTGTGTGTGTGTCACGGGCAGACAGCGACGGACAGGTACTCACGGGTTCTTAACAAATCAAAGCGATGAATTCCGATATAAAGTGTTCACATTACACAAAATTTCTTAAGATTAAATAATCCTTGGTTTGTTTATGCAGATTTTGAATTTAAGAAAAGTGCAGTTCATTTGTCGGTGTTAACAAGCTGTCTACTGCGCTGGATCAGCGCTATCAACTCGGAACACTATTGTTTGTATTCTGTGTTTCTGGAACATAGAAGGGGCAAGCAAGCCCGTTTAGAAGCACCCTTTACAATGTAAAAGGTTTTTTGCGCTCGTGCGCACTTTTGTCGGTTAACTAGTGTCGGCGTTATGGGAATCGCAAAATAAGTACTGAAGTTACTTGGTGATGGAGTCGGTTTATTAAAACAAATTACACGGAGGGAGATTGCCGACCGACCGATCCCAGAGATGAGAAGATACTAACTTGCATGTACATTTTAGCAATTATAGAAAACTCGGGAGAGGGTCGGGAGCGGCACGTTAAAAACTAAATCTATACAAAGGTATTTACTGCTAGGTTACACAATAAAAATAGCACAGTTAAATACATACAAAAGAAACGTCGGCATCTCAACAAAACATTAATGGCTATATTACTCTAAATTCTTAACGTTAGTATAAACAATACACAAATTGGGCAATGAACATTTACCCTACAATAAACCATTGTAATCCTTGAATAGCTAAGGAACAGGAGAATACAATGCGTGCAGGCTTGCCATGAGAAACTTAAAGCTAACGGTACATTACAGTTAACTTAAAACACTATTTATATACTAAGTTCACTAAAGTAATACCTATAATATTAACAAATAATTAATGAAGACGCCACAGTACCCCCCTGCCAGTGATCGAGATCACGAAAGACTGGCCTGGTAGTAATCAGGAAATCGTACGCGTCTACCAGACCTTCGTGGCCCCTGCGGTTCAGGAACCTGAGGTATAGATGGCGAACCTTGGGGAACTGATTCAGGTGCGGTTTGAGAACGTGAAGTAACTTCGGGAGCGAGATCTACGACAATATTAGTAGCGCTGTCCGGATGACAATTAGGATCCCTTAAAAAATAAGCTGGTTTCAGTCTATCGATTGATACCGTAACCTCGCGGCCACGTATAGGTGGAAACGCTCGACCATGCCGTTAGCTGCAGGGTGATAAGCCGTCGTTCGAAAATGAGACGTACCGATCAGGGCATTGAGATCTCTGAATAGGTGTGACTCAAACTGTCTTCCTCTATCAGTTGTGATTTTAAGTGGTATGCCAAAACGAGCAATCCAATTGGAATAAAATGCACGTGCTACTGTATCAGCTTCTTGATTGACAATGGGAATCGCTTCCGGCCATCTTGTAAATCGATCTACAGCAGTAAGACAATAACGGTATCCCTCAGAATAGGGCATTACTACAATGTCAATATGTACATGATCAAATCGAGATGACGGGAGTGTAAAAGTTCCTGGCGTTGTAACGACGTGACGAGAAACTTTTGATCGTTGACAATCAATACATGCTCTGGCCCATGACTTACAATCAGAATTTATCGAGGGCCAAACAAATCGTTTAGTGATAAGCTTAGTCGTAGCCCTACTACCTGGATGGGAGGTGTTATGAAGCATATTGAAAACGGACTTTCTGAATGGTTTCGTAATAAAAGGTCTAGCTGTTAGTGTAGAGAAGTCACACAAAATTGGTTGGTCTGACTCTGGCAAATGAACAAGACGTAATTTAAGAGACGAGTTCCTATTGTCAATCAAGCTTTTAAGCTCCGCGTCATTTTGTTGCGAGAATGCAAGGGCTTTCCAGTCTATCTCAGTACATACTGACTCTATGCGAGATAGTAGGTCGGCCGTAACGTTGTCCTCTCCTTTGACGTGACGTATGTCTGTAGTGAATTGTCCAATAAAGTCTAGATATCGAAATTGTCTAGGGGAACATTGCTGATTTTTCTTCTTAAAAGCGTAAGTTATTGGTTTGTGGTCCGTAAAAATTGTAAAACTTCGCGCCTCAACGTAATATCTAAAATGTTTGACCGCCGCGTAGATTGCGAGTAATTCACGGTCATAGGCTGAATATTTCTGTTCAGCAGGCGAAAGTTTCTTAGAAAAGAAAGCAATTGGTTGCCATTCATTGTCGATTTTCTGTTGTAAAGCCGCGCCTATGGACATGTCGGATGCGTCACTGAAAATAGCAAGTTCCGCATCGGGCTTTGGATGCACTAGCAACGTTGCTTCAGCTAAGCTGTCCCTGCACGACTCAAAGTCACGTTTAGCTTGGTCGTTCCAAGTAATAGGTACTTTCCCTTTTTTGTTGCCGCACAGTAATTCATGTAAACTAGCTTGGCTACGCGCTGCATTAGGTACGCACCTTCTGTAAAAGTTCAACATACCTAGGAATTGGCGTAGCTGCTTTGCGGTGGTTGGTAAGGGGTAGGTACGTATTGCTTCAACCCTTTCAGGGAGCGGACGCGTACCTGCTGCTGAGACTTGATAACCTAGAAATTCAACTTCAGACTTCCCGAACACACACTTTGCGGGATTTATTACTACACCGTATTTCCTTAACCTAACAAATACAGTCTCTAAATGTTTTAAATGTTCCGTTTCGTCACTAGATGCGATTAAAATATCGTCTATGTAGCAGTACACAAAATCAAGTTCACTTAACACTTCGTCCATAAATCGTTGAAAAGTTTGTGCTGCATTACGCAAGCCAAAAGTCATAAACTTAAACTCGAATAAACCGAAAGGCGTGGTTATAGCTGTCTTTGGAATGTCCTCTTCAGCGATAGGGATTTGGTTAAACGCACGCACTAGGTCTAATCTTGAAAACACTTTTTTGTCACTTAAACACTGAGCGAAGTCTTCAATATGTCGCACTGGGTATTGATCGGGCACTGTTCTATCATTTAAACCACGATAGTCACCACAGGGCCTCCACTCGTCTTCACACTTAGGAACCATATGTAGCGGTGAAGCCCACGAACTTTTCGACGGTTGAGCGATGCCTAATTTTAACATCGACTCGAACTCTTTCTTCGCTGCTATAAGGCGGTCCGGAGCTAGACGTCTAGGCTTCTGTGCAACCGGTTGACCGGGTGTAACAATTATGTGGTGTTGAGTGTTGTGCTTGACCGTTTTCTGCATAGTCCCATTAAGGCGAGTAATGTCGACATATTGTGCTAACAGATGGTGGTACGGTGTTTCACCGTTAATTGTTTTGACCGACTCGGCTTCGTACCCAACTACCTGTCCATTAACGGTACACTGGGTAGTTGCATCTACAAGTCGTCGATTGCGCGCATCGACCATTATATTATAATGCGCTAAAAAATCGATGCCAATGATTGGTTTCGATACATCTGCCACCACGAACATCCACGGGAAATCTCTGCGTAGGCCTAGGTTAAGCGTCAATGGGATCGTACCATATGTAGCGATCTGTGTGCCATTAGCGGCTACTAACCCATAGGCAGACATTTGGCGAGCCGTATGGATCAGTGCCTTTGGATAAACGCATAGGTCTGCACCGGTATCGACAAGAAAATCTACCTTGCTGCTTTTGTCCTTTATAAAAATGCGGCGTGTCGGTGGCTGGGAGTTTGCGTCATCCGCCACTAATGACCTCCGCTCGCGTTTCCCGTCGGTGGTGGTTTGTATGCGCAGGGTTGCACACACTTCTTTGCTGCAGGGCCGAATTTATGGTGGTACCAACACTTCCACCCTTCTGGTCTCGACCTTGATCGGTCTCTGGAGTGGCTGCGACTTGACCTTGATCGGGAGCGGCTGCGTTCTCTGGATACCCGTAACTCATCTAACTGAGCCTGCATTTGCGCTAGTAACAACCCTATTTGTCCGTCAGGCGGCGCTGCGGGCTCTTGTTGCGCAGCGGTTACAGTGGCGTAGATATTTCGGCTAGATCGTAACTGATGGTTTTCGTGGATGAGGTCTGCCATATCCGCAAGGTGATTCAGCGTGGCATCCGTCTTGGTTATCACCGCGTTCTGCATGTCGTGAGCCAAACCTTTCATCCAGATTGCTCGTAGGACGTCGTCCGTTACTGTAGACCCGGCAAGAGTCTTTAGGTGCCGCAAAAATTGTGATGGCGTGCGGTCACCGATCGCCTGGTCCTCCGTGATAAACTAACACTCGTTCGCGCACAGTTTTCACGATACCGCGCACTAACCGAAACACTAGGTAACCTGTTGTCTCACGATAGAGATCACGTCGGGGTCACCACTTTTGCGCTCGTGCGCACTTTTGTCGGTTAACTAGTGTCGGCGTTATGGGAATCGCAAAATAAGTACTGAAGTTACTTGGTGATGGAGTCGGTTTATTAAAACAAATTACACGGAGGGAGATTGCCGACCGACCGATCCCAGAGATGAGAAGATACTAACTTGCATGTACATTTTAGCAATTATAGAAAACTCGGGAGAGGGTCGGGAGCGGCACGTTAAAAACTAAATCTATACAAAGGTATTTACTGCTAGGTTACACAATAAAAATAGCACAGTTAAATACATACAAAAGAAACGTCGGCATCTCAACAAAACATTAATGGCTATATTACTCTAAATTCTTAACGTTAGTATAAACAATACACAAATTGGGCAATGAACATTTACCCTACAATAAACCATTGTAATCCTTGAATAGCTAAGGAACAGGAGAATACAATGCGTGCAGGCTTGCCATGAGAAACTTAAAGCTAACGGTACATTACAGTTAACTTAAAACACTATTTATATACTAAGTTCACTAAAGTAATACCTATAATATTAACAAATAATTAATGAAGACGCCACAGGTTCTTCTAAACGGGCTTAATAGTACGAGTTACATTGTGGTGTGTATTACACAGTACAGTACTCACCGGTAGTCGGGGATCGCGAATGCCAAATAATTAATAATAATTAATTCAGAAAACATATTATTTATTCAATAAACCCGGCCCCAATGTGTCGATTTGCAGTGCAGATTTAAAACCAAAGTCCTTCCTTACACCCCGGGGCTGTGGGTTGTACACTAGTTACCGCGGCCTCGACATATAGGGCTAAGAAGGAACATGGGTGATTTTTAGTAAGTAGAAGTCTGACACTCCTTACACCGTGATTACCAGGTGACTACTACAGGCCTGTACTTTGTATGTCAATATTGTCCACACTACGATACCGAGAGGGAGTTCCTGGAGGTAGCTGTTTGTGGATGTTATTTACACACACGAGTGCCGAGGGCTGAAGCGGACGCCTTCGAGAGCCGTGTTGTATGTCGAAGCGCATCGATGTTATCCGAGAACGGTACCATTGCGGCGCCTGCCAACCTCCTATATCTCAGATAATCTAAATTGAGACTTCCATTACTGTAAGTAACGTATTAACCGCACCGGGGCTCCCTTCAAGTGAAACAAAAATAAATTGAGCAACGTTCTCGACACGAGCTGGTAATACCAAGCTATCGAGGCTGAATCGTGCCGCAGCGAGCCGAGACGTCACATGATTTATTGTTAGCTGCAGCTACTCCGAGCTACTTGTGAGAGGAGTTGCAATATAGGATGTGATGTACCAAGCTCCGGAGTTTCACATACGTTCGGGTTTTACAATATTGGACGTATTGCTAGGAGGTATTGTTGTCGTGTACACCATGCTGGCGGCTTGCTGAGCGCGTGAGGAGCAGCGCACGGCACTTCAAGAGCTCTCCAATACAGTGCTATGGCAGTGCGTGTCACTGTGTCGCTGTGTCGCCGCGCCGCGCTCTGCGCTCGGTGCTCGTCGCGAGCCGTGCCGATAAATTCCCGAGGACCATAAAAGCTCTATTTTTATACCGATTGCGTTACGATTCACTGGTTTAGATACGTTTATTGCCGCCGAGTCAATCGTATTTTCTTTTCTGGGCTGGCATTACTTAAGTACGTACTTTGTTAGATTCATAATCCTTGGGTATGTGGTTCGAGCTCAACACTTATTGCTCCACGAGGAATGCTTTATAAGAACCGCAATCTCTTATGTTCCATGTATATGTACTTACGTTTAACCTCTTTGAGTCTAAGTACTAACTATGTATTCACATACAAACCCTACGTTTGTATGTGAATACATAGTTAGTAGTAGATAATTAAGTCTAGGAAAATAAAGAAAGTTTAGGTTTTTCAGTTTGAATTAAATCTTCTGCATTTTCCACACATTGTTCCCCAACCACCCCACCACCCACCCTACACCCTTCATCCATTAATATTCGTGAATCCGGTTCCTGGGCAGTGAGTGTTCCGTTTTATGAATTAACGCTATCAGGTTTAATATAAAATTGTAAGTGGGCGCGTTGAGCGGCGCGTTCCACTCGAGGGAAATAAGCGCCGTGTGTGAACAGCGCCGCATCGCACCTCGCCGTGCCGTACCCAGCCGCATCGCACCGTGTCGTACCAAGCCGCACCGCACCGTGCCGTACCAAGCCGCACCGCACCGTGCCGTACCGAGCCGCATCACAATACAACACAGGACATAAAGATGGTTTATGTTGACCTCATTCTGTAGCCAGGACCGTCTTCTAACCAGGGATGTCCTTAACGGTTATATTCTGTAGCCAGGACCGTCTTCTAACCAGGGATGTCCTTAACGGTTATATTCTGTAGCCAGGACCGTCTTCTAACCAGGGATGTCCTTAACGGTTATATTCTGTAGCCAGGACCGTCTTCTAACCAGGGATGTCCTTAACGGTTATATTCTGTAGCCAGGACCGTCTTCTAACCAGGGATGTCCTTAACGGTTATATTCTGTAGCCAGGACCGTCTTCTAACCAGGGATGTCCTTAACGGTTATATTCTGTAGCCAGGACCGTCTTCTAACCAGGGATGTCCTTAACGGTTATATTCTGTAGCCAGGACCGTCTTCTAACCAGGGATGTCCTTAACGGTTATATTCTGTAGCCAGGACCGTCTTCTAACCAGGGATGTCCTTAACGGTTATATTCTGTAGCCAGGACCGTCTTCTAACCAGGGATGTCCTTAACGGTTATATTCTGTAGCCAGGACCGTCTTCTAACCAGGGATGTCCTTAACGGTTATATTCTGTAGCCAGGACCGCCTTCTAACCAGGGATGTCCTTAACGGTTATATTCTGTAGCCAGGACCGTCTTCTAACCAGGGATGTCCTTAACGGTTATATTCTGTAGCCAGGACCGCCTTCTAACCAGGGATGTCCTTAACGGTTATATTCTGTAGCCAGGACCGCCTTCTAACCAGGGATGTCCTTAACGGTTATATTCTGTAGCCAGGACCGTCTTCTAACCAGGGATGTCCTTAACGGTTATATTCTGTAGCCAGGACCGTCTTCTAACCAGGGATGTCCTTAACGGTTATATTCTGTAGCCAGGACCGTCTTCTAACCAGGGATGTCCTTAACGGTTATATTCTGTAGCCAGGACCGTCTTCTAACCAGGGATGTCCTTAACGGTTATATTCTGTAGCCAGGACCGTCTTCTAACCAGGGATGTCCTTAACGGTTATATTCTGTAGCCAGGACCGTCTTCTAACCAGGGATGTCCTTAACGGTTATATTCTGTAGCCAGGACCGCCTTCTAACCAGGGATGTCCTTAACGGTTATATTCTGTAGCCAGGACCGTCTTCTAACCAGGGATGTCCTTAACGGTTATATTCTGTAGCCAGGACCGTCTTCTAACCAGGGATGTCCTTAACGGTTATATTCTGTAGCCAGGACCGTCTTCTAACCAGGGATGTCCTTAACGGTTATATTCTGTAGCCAGGACCGTCTTCTAACCAGGGATGTCCTTAACGGTTATATTCTGTAGCCAGGACCGTCTTCTAACCAGGGATGTCCTTAACGGTTATATTCTGTAGCCAGGACCGTCTTCTAACCAGGGATGTCCTTAACGGTTATATTCTGTAGCCAGGACCGTCTTCTAACCAGGGATGTCCTTAACGGTTATATTCTGTAGCCAGGACCGTCTTCTAACCAGGGATGTCCTTAACGGTTATATTCTGTAGCCAGGACCGTCTTCTAACCAGGGATGTCCTTAACGGTTATATTCTGTAGCCAGGACCGTCTTCTAACCAGGGATGTCCTTAACGGTTATATTCTGTAGCCAGGACCGTCTTCTAACCAGGGATGTCCTTAACGGTTATATTCTGTAGCCAGGACCGTCTTCTAACCAGGGATGTCCTTAACGGTTATATTCTGTAGCCAGGACCGTCTTCTAACCAGGGATGTCCTTAACGGTTATATTCTGTAGCCAGGACCGTCTTCTAACCAGGGATGTCCTTAACGGTTATATTCTGTAGCCAGGACCGTCTTCTAACCAGGGATGTCCTTAACGGTTATATTCTGTAGCCAGGACCGCCTTCTAACCAGGGATGTCCTTAACGGTTATATTCTGTAGCCAGGACCGCCTTCTAACCAGGGATGTCCTTAACGGTTATATTCTGTAGCCAGGACCGTCTTCTAACCAGGGATGTCCTTAACGGTTATATTCTGTAGCCAGGACCGTCTTCTAACCAGGGATGTCCTTAACGGTTATATTCTGTAGCCAGGACCGCCTTCTAACCAGGGATGTCCTTAACGGTTATATTCTGTAGCCAGGACCGTCTTCTAACCAGGGATGTCCTTAACGGTTATATTCTGTAGCCAGGACCGTCTTCTAACCAGGGATGTCCTTAACGGTTATATTCTGTAGCCAGGACCGTCTTCTAACCAGGGATGTCCTTAACGGTTATATTCTGTAGCCAGGACCGTCTTCTAACCAGGGATGTCCTTAACGGTTATATTCTGTAGCCAGGACCGTCTTCTAACCAGGGATGTCCTTAACGGTTATATTCTGTAGCCAGGACCGTCTTCTAACCAGGGATGTCCTTAACGGTTATATTCTGTAGCCAGGACCGTCTTCTAACCAGGGATGTCCTTAACGGTTATATTCTGTAGCCAGGACCGTCTTCTAACCAGGGATGTCCTTAACGGTTATATTCTGTAGCCAGGACCGTCTTCTAACCAGGGATGTCCTTAACGGTTATATTCTGTAGCCAGGACCGTCTTCTAACCAGGGATGTCCTTAACGGTTATATTCTGTAGCCAGGACCGTCTTCTAACCAGGGATGTCCTTAACGGTTATATTCTGTAGCCAGGACCGTCTTCTAACCAGGGATGTCCTTAACGGTTATATTCTGTAGCCAGGACCGTCTTCTAACCAGGGATGTCCTTAACGGTTATATTCTGTAGCCAGGACCGTCTTCTAACCAGGGATGTCCTTAACGGTTATATTCTGTAGCCAGGACCGTCTTCTAACCAGGGATGTCCTTAACGGTTATATTCTGTAGCCAGGACCGTCTTCTAACCAGGGATGTCCTTAACGGTTATATTCTGTAGCCAGGACCGCCTTCTAACCAGGGATGTCCTTAACGGTTATATTCTGTAGCCAGGACCGTCTTCTAACCAGGGATGTCCTTAACGGTTATATTCTGTAGCCAGGACCGTCTTCTAACCAGGGATGTCCTTAACGGTTATATTCTGTAGCCAGGACCGTCTTCTAACCAGGGATGTCCTTAACGGTTATATTCTGTAGCCAGGACCGTCTTCTAACCAGGGATGTCCTTAACGGTTATATTCTGTAGCCAGGACCGTCTTCTAACCAGGGATGTCCTTAACGGTTATATTCTGTAGCCAGGACCGTCTTCTAACCAGGGATGTCCTTAACGGTTATATTCTGTAGCCAGGACCGTCTTCTAACCAGGGATGTCCTTAACGGTTATATTCTGTAGCCAGGACCGTCTTCTAACCAGGGATGTCCTTAACGGTTATATTCTGTAGCCAGGACCGTCTTCTAACCAGGGATGTCCTTAACGGTTATATTCTGTAGCCAGGACCGTCTTCTAACCAGGGATGTCCTTAACGGTTATATTCTGTAGCCAGGACCGTCTTCTAACCAGGGATGTCCTTAACGGTTATAGTTATAGTGCGTCATGGATACGAACATTTTGATTAATAAACATAATTTCTGCAGAACTTACTGGATCATTAGATGGAGGAAGATACTGGAGATAGCAAAAACAAAACAATTACACCACTTTGTCGGCGTTACTCATTTGTATATTTATGCCAAATTACAGATTTCTAGTATAAAGAAGAGTCTTTGAGCAAAAGTGCGGACAGACGGACAAACAGACAGACAGACGGACACGGTGAAACCATAAGGGTTCCTTGTTGTCTACGGCACTCTAAAAAAAGATAAATATGTTAATATTAATAATATTATGCTGCCTCAGGGATAACAATTTTGTATAACTTGTTAATCATCATCATCATTTCAGCCAAAAGATTTCAACGGCTGGACATAGGCCTCCCACAGGTGTCGCCACATTGATCGGTCCCGTGCGTCTCGCATCCAGCGGGTCCCCGCAACCTTCACCAGGTCATCGGTCCACCTAGTGGGAGGCCTTCCAATGCAACGTCTTCCGGTTCGCGGTCGCCACTCCAGAACTTTTGGGCCCATCGGTCATCCGTTCTGCGAGCAATTTGCCCATTGCCATTGCAACCTTAGTTCTCATGCGGATGTCTTCAATTCTGATTTGATAACGGAAGGAAACTTCGAGCATAGCCCTCTCCATTGCCCTATGGGAGCAGTAAGATACTTCTTTATTCATGTTTCTTGGTTAAATTACATGTTTACACCACAACTAGGCAATCCGACGCTGACGGACGCCACTTCAACCTGACAGATTTAGGTCAAATTAGCCCAGATTCCGGTGACGTCACGCCGTGGCTCCATGACACCTGTCATGAAGCGCTCCGTCACCGTGAATGACACGTGACGTATACGACCACCGTCCGTGTGGGCTCGGAATCGGCTCTTGTTGCGCTTAAATGACACGAGGGCGCTGTTGGTATGCATTTATTAAATAAAACTATTGAAAAAACAAATAGACATGAAAATGTGTTCTACTTAATTGTACCTGTCGTATTCCAAGAATTCTCATATCTGCATTCATTCATAACATGTACATACGGTCTACAAACAACAAGCCTCTCTCCAAGATCTGACTATGTCTTTGAGTGTCTCGTACTAAACGTCACTCCACTGATGACGCTAGTGCCGCCGCCGCCAGTCTCGTAGCGTGCCTACATTCTACCGCATCACTCTGTTACGGCGCACAGTGGGCTGAAAATCGGCTTTCATAGACATTCGATTTTTTTTTCGAATTGGTCAATTTTTTTTATTGGAATTGTTTAAAACAATCATGACCTTGAGGTATAATTGTTATGACGTCATAGAACATAGTGGAAGATAGACTTTTGATTTTTTTTCAAAATACTTGTATGGGAATTATCATAAAATCTTCAATATCTCAGCTATCGCATAGTTGCGCAAAAGAATTCTTTCACACAAAAAAACACCCATTTTTTTGCCAATTTTTGATATATTTCACTTTTATGGCAGAGGTGCGATGAAAAAGAAAAAAAATAAAAATAATTTTATTATTTTTATTTCTTCATTTATAACGATTATAAATGAATTGAATTACGCATTAAAATAATATAACAAAGAATATATAGCAAAATAGTCTAGGCCATCGTGAGCCGCTTTTTTAATCATTGATTTTTATACTACCTAGCAGAAAAACAGCATCTTATACGTAAAAAAAACAATTCTTAAATTGTTGACAACAAATACTCGACTTTATCGGAAGCCTGACCCTTTTAGCCTATAACAATTACTGAAAATTATTGCTAATAGGTACCTACCTATTAACTAATAGGTAGGTGATCACTGATCACCTAATTTAAGTTTTATTATGACAATGAAGGGTTTTTAGGCTAATTACTAATCGTTCTCCAGAGGAACTTACAGAATCACTGTGCAGGTGCCTAATGAGTTATAATCATTAGGGTTAATTTAGTTCTGTACAGATATCTCACAGGTATTTAAAGGGCAGTATTGGGAACAATTATTCAGTTCACATTGATTTCCCCTTGTGTTAACAGTGAAATTGTGCTTGCAAAAAATGGAGAGTTTATCTACTTACCTAGATTTCTTCATGATTTTGAAGAATTCGGGGAAGTACAGTGACAGCCTTGCACTATATAATGCTGTAGTTTCTCGTTTGAACTTAAATCTCTCCGATGAAGATAATTTAACATTAAAAGAATATTGCAGAAGGATTACACTAGCTATTACAAGGAAATGGAAGCAAGCCAACAGAAAACTGGAGTGTTTCTTAAAGGAACACAAAAACTGGCTTGAGACTGATATTGATTGGCCTAGTTGCATAAAAGTACCTGCTGCTTCAGGCATTGTGGATTCTGAAGTAAATGCCATATCTCCTCAACCTTCCACATCTACATCAGCAGCAATATCAGTTGGAACAATGACAAAAAGAAAGGCACCAACTCGTAAACCATTTCAAGATCTAGGAAAGAAACAAAAAAGAAGGAGAATTACAGATCAAGAAAATTGTGAGTCCAGTGAGATAGCATATGCTGCTATCATAAAGATGAGACAAGAAGGAAAGGAGAATATTGCTTCAGCACTAGAATTCATGTTGACAAATCCAGGAGCTGCTGATAAGTTCAATAATTTAATTCATCAATCGTCGGCCAAGCAAGTTTTCACACCCGAGAAGGCACTTGGCATATTTCTCTCTTTAAAATTATCTAAGTGGCAATATATAACATTGAGAGAAACAGCCATACGTGAAGGCGTAAAAGATTTGTATCCATCTTATTACAAAGTTCAACAGGCGAAATTACAATGTTATCCTTCCAAACAAACAATAACAGTGACGGATTCATCAGCAAAAATTTCTCTTCAAGGATTATTAGATTTAACAGTCAAAAGAATCTTCGACAGTTTACCTGAGGGCGTAGAACAGAAACAGTTAATATTAATATCGAAGTGGGGATTTGACGGTGCGTCTAGCCAGAGCAGATATAAACAGACAATGAACAGTGAAAATGATGATTCTAGTGTCTTCATGACATCATTAGTTCCGTTGAAACTAATCAATGGCAGTGACACCATATGGAAAAACCCGAAACCCTGTTCTTCATCATTTTGTCGTCCCGTGCGATTTAGCTTCATGAAAGAAAGCAAACTGGTTGTCAATGAGCATTTAGACAGTATGAAAGAAGAAATAAAAGCGTTGAGACCGACAGATAGTGGCAGCAACAAGGTCACCCATGACCTTAAGATGACCATGATCGATGGCAAGGTCTGCACTTACATCTCTGAAGCCAAAGCCAGCTCAGTTTGCTATTTATGTTTGGCAAAACCTTCAGAGATGAACAATTTAACGGAAGTGTTAAAAAGGCCTGTTTCTGAGAATTTATACGAATTTGGGCTGTCTTCGTTACATGCACGCATCAATTGCATGGAATGCCTTTTAAATATTTCTTACAGACAAGATCTTAAAAAATGGATGGCAAAAGGGGAAGAAGATAAAGCTATTCTGCAGGCAAGGAAAAAAACAATCCAAGACGGTTTCAAGCGGGAACTGAACCTGATCATAGGTGTGGTTAAACAAGGCTCAGGAACAACCAACGATGGAAATACAGCACGGAGATTTTTTGAATTTTCGGAAAAAACCGCAGCCATTACGGGTCTGGATGAGAATTTGATTCGGAGATTTGCTGTTATTTTACAGGCTATTACATCAGAAGAAAATATATATATTGAAAAATTTAAAGAGTACTGCCTAAAGACAGCAGAGAGGTATTTGGCACTTTATAACTGGTATTACATGTCGTCAACTGTGCACAAGTTACTTGTACATGGGGCAGATATTATAGCTTGTAATGCAGTAGTACCAATTGGGTGTCTTTCAGAAGAAGCATCAGAGGCTCGTAATAAGGACTTTCGAAGATTTAGATGTCATCATTCAAGAAAAAAGAGCAGACAATGTTCTAATGAAGACATTCTAAACATGCTTCTTCTCACTTCAGACCTCTCATTTCTTCAGTTAGACCAATTATGGATGTAAAGAACAGGAAAGCTCTCTTCGCTGAAACTCGGGATCTTTTGGATAACCTGCAAGAACCCGATGTCGAATTTTGCGATATAAATCAATTAGATTCCGAATCTGAATCAGAATCAGAATGTAGTGATTGTGACTAACAGTAGGTTAAGATGTTTTTGTTTATTTACTAACTTTTTATTAGTTTTACTTTTGTTAGTATTAATTTAGAGCATGTCTGTAAATAATCAATTAAATTTTATTTTTAGAATGTATTTAGAGTACTATTTTTGTTCTATTTTTTTTTTATATAAAACTATTTAAAATTTAAATGTAAGTCATATTTGTAGTTGTATATTGATTATATGTTTAACTGTTATTATACCCTAATGATAATAACCCATTAGGCACAGTGATTCTGTAAGTTCTACCTCTGGAGAACGATTAGTAATCAGCCTAAAAACCCTTCATTGTCATAATAAAACTTAAATTAGGTGATCAGTGATCACCTACCTATTAGTTAATAGGTAGGTACCTATTAGCAATAATTCTCGGTAATTGTTATAGGCTAAAAGGGTTAGGCTTCCGATAAAGTCGAGTATTTGTTGTCAACAATTTAAGAATTGTTTTTTTACGTATAAGATGCTGTTTTTCTGCTAGGTAGTTTAAAAATCAATTATTAAAAAAGCGGCTCACGATGGCCTAGACTATTTTGCTATATATTCTTTGTTATATTATTCTAATACGTAATACAATTCATTTATAATCGTTATAAATGAAGAAATAAAAATAATAAAATTATTTTTAATTTTTTTCTTTTCCATCGCACCTCTGCCATAAAAGTGAAATATATCAAAAATTAGCAAAAAAATAGGAGATTTTTCGTGTGAAAGAATTCTTTTGCGCAAATATGCGATAGCTGAGATATTGAAGATTTTATGATAATTCCCATACAAGTATTTTGAAAAAAAATCAAAATTCTATCTTCCACTATGTTCTATGACGTCATACCAATTATACCTCAAGGTCATGATTGTTTTAAACAATTCCAATCAAAAAATTTGACCAATTCGAAAAAAAAATCGAATGTCTATGAAAGCCGATTTTCAGCCCACTGTGCGGCGTACCGCTCCTACGTTCAGCTGCGTCACTGTGCTATGGCGTAGCGCATCTATGTTCAACCGCGTCACGTGCTACGACGTAGTGCTGCTACGTTACACCGCATCACTGTGCTACGGCGTAGCGCACATATGTAAATCCGCTGCACCTTGCTACAGCGTAGCGTGCCTAAGTTATATCTGTGAAGTGAACAATTTTAAAAATTCATTAACTTATGTTAGAGTCTCAGATCATCCACTCATTATATTATTACAAGAAGGCAATGGCATCGCGCTCGCGTTTTCTTATTTCCGACACATGTGAGGTAGGTTCGCTGTTATGAGCCGCGCGCTGCTCGCGATGTGGTTCTTAATAAAATTTAATATTTAAAACTAATTTCCTGCTGCTGCTCCTGCCACAACGCCACAACGCCGTCACGTATTCGCACAATGAGAGCAGGAAATTACCTACATTTGTATTAAATCTGAGACAAAGCCTGTTCTAGCTTCGAGAGTTCCGGTTACAAAGAAAACAATGTGTACCGGTTACAAAGAATTCAAAGTTGAAATAAGCGTTTAATTTTATCATTTTTACGGTTACTTCAGGCGTAATAGTGAGTGGTACATCTCGGAGGAGACACTTAAAGGACGAGTTTCATAAAACAAAATAACAAGCTTTGTTCTCAGGACTTTTTTTCAGCCATATTGTTTTGTTCTGTCACAAATCTGGTTATGTGGCGTGTGTGTGTGTGTGTGAATATCAGCGCTCGGTGCCGGCTTGTGAAGTGATCGGATCCCGCGCGGGGAGCGCTCATTGAGAGGAGAGCGGGTGGTGTAGAGGGGGGGGGGGAGTAGGGGAGAATGCGTAAGCTGATTAGCGCCAATCTGTGTTTAAGCGCGGCAGCGGCTCCCTTTGTTGTATTGTGCGCCACTTACCCACTAATATCCAGCTGTTATATTTGGTTAATGGTGTATTTCCCCTTGTTTACGCCCAACGTCCATGATTACACGCGAGGAATACTTATAGAGCACTCCGTCTGCGGCGCGCGACATGTTGGACAAGCTGTCGAGGGAACATGTCCGATGGTCTGTACTGTGTAGTGACATGTGACGAACGATAAAGTATTCCACAAAACTGCTGAGTGCGACGTGCTGGTGCACTCATCGTACTCAGCACTTTTGTGGACTACTTTATCGTTATCTACTACACATAAGATAATTTCTATATAAATAAATGATTTTATGTGTCACTTACACGACCTCCTCTCTAGGAGAGGGATAGGCTATAATCCACCACGCTGGCCCAGGGCGGGCTAGTATATGGCACATGTCTTCGAATTTGTTCGTTCTAAGCATAGATATTTCTAAGACATGCCGTTTCCTCACGATGTTTTCCTTCACCGTTTTGAGAGCAACGGTGATGAAATAAATTACACAAATTAATGCGCCTGCCAGAGTTCGAACTCACGAGTTACTGTTCGTAAGTCGGGGCCACCACCATTGGTGGTACACACAACTGATAGGTGTTTAATATGTAATCTGATAGAAATGTGGACTTGAGTTTATTTTCCAATAAACACCAATCAGTCGTGTTGTAATTGCATTTCTTTTTTTATATTCTTGCTTCAAAGCAATAGACATAACATTTCACACGAAACATTCCGACAGTTAAGACATTTTATTATTTGTAGTTCAATAAAGATATAATCATCCATCTTTGAGAATGTATGCAAGCTGCCGGCGAGTGACGTGCGCCGCATGCACACGTGGTGACGCTGGGCGACGTGCGACGTCGGATGACGATGGAAGGGCGCTCGCTGAAACTGCGTGTTATCAGGATCGTCGTACGACCCCGTGATGCTTTGCTTTGCGACTGTTAACGTGTAGTAACGTGCAGTACGTGTGCGACACTGACGTGACTCGTGTGTCGCCAACCGCGTGTTGTTACAAGTGACCATGTAGACCTCAGGGCTTGTTTACGCAGGCGCGGAGCGTCGCGCGGCGCTTGCGGCGGCGCGTCTCGCACTAAATTCAAACATATGTGCGTACATAGTATAGTGTGTACATAGTGCGTTTACGGAGAAGCGATTTTATACTTGTTTGCTTGAACTGGAGGCGGAGCCCTCGGTTCTCGATGAAGCGATGCCCGCGGCGCACCTTTCTTACAGTTTTATTTGGAAATCGCACAACGCAGACGTAGTCACTGTCACAATGGTGTACGAATAGATAAACATTTTTCTTGAAAAAAGGAAAATTCTATGTTAAAAAGTGAACTATTTAATATAAGAAGTGGCCCAGTGTTTACAGCATCGGAACAAGAGAAGTTTGGGGAATATGCAACTCTTTATAAGTCAATAAGAGGAAGAGGTTATCTATGCTGTATTTCATGGTTATACAAGGATGACTACTACAACTTTTAAGCAAAAAGCGGCAGCGCCAGATTTAGTTACGATTGGTTTAATTATTTTTATAATTAGGACGTCATAGTGTTATAGACACCTGCGAAGTTTTCAGCAAATAAGTTGCATCTGTCGTGGCCTGTTGCTGCAGTTTATCATCGAGATAACATTACGGTGGTATAATTGCTGCTGAAATTCCTTTTATTTTTAATGAAAGACGTTTAAGGATATAAGGATAATACGTAATATTTAAGTATTTTTAAAGAGCGCGATTTCCATTCTCGATACAATCGTTGTAGCAGATCATTGTGCTACAGTTGTGTGTCGGCACGCAGTGTTTCAGACGAACGTTCGAAAAGTTGCGATCATGAATTTGTTACTCGTATATTGTTACTCGTATATTGAAGATCTTTTACTTTATCGCATTGCGGAAACGCAATGTGTTGTGCGGAAAGTTACTTGCACAAATGTATATACCCACGAACAGCCCATGAGATTCGTTACGGACAAAACATAAAATCACGCCTGACATTACGTGAACGGTAGGTTGTAGGTTGGTTGTAATAATGAATATGGTATTTGTGTATGTGAGTTTAAATGTTTGTGAACGCACCCACGATACAGGAGAAATTCCTAGTGTGGGGCAACGTTTTATTTAAATAATGAAAAAAAAAAAAACAATTCTCCGTCTGAATGAAAATTAAATTTTAATCAGTGACAATTTCGGAGTTTATCGCTGATAACGAAATGATACAAAAATTTCCCGATGTGATTTTAATAGTTTTCGGGGTTGGTTGGATAAGGTTGGATAACGAAAATGATTTTAAAATAAAAACAAAGGTGCCATGAAAGTTTTGGAATAGAAATGACATCCATGACGACAAAATTCGCTACTTTACATATGCGTCATCTTTGATTTTGCAATTAATGCCAAATTTGTTTAGGACCCTCTGGGTATGTATGGAAATGATACACATGACGATTTCAATACGTTTTGTAGGCGACATCTTTGATTCTGATTTCGATTTGTTTGCGTTAGTTTCTTCGTGTTTAAAAAAAAAATAAAAAAATCATCAGAAAAACACGTACTTAATCCTTTTTTGCAGTGGGGTAAAATAATTAAGGTAGGTACCGCTGAACATGTTTGTGGGCGTGGCTTACCACCCGCAAAACAAATGACGATCGGGAAAAAAATGACAATATTCCCACGTCTGTCTACCTTGACCGCTGGTCCCATATTATTATTATACTCTTTGGCTGGGCGGTTACTGAGAAAACATGGGAAACGTTTCTGTATATGTATAAACTGTTATTTTATGGGTGTTTTGAAATTCTCATAATTTGCAGTTTACGATCGTTTTAATGTTTTTTTGTTTGTTTTGTCGTGTCATTCAACAATGGCCCTTCAACGAAATCGAATAACACAAATCTATCAACAGAAACTATGTATTTTTTGAGAGCAAAAGTCATCAGATAAAGAAAATACGACTAAGACTTTAAAAAAGTAATGAGAAGAATTGGAAGACAAGGATATTATGTTTTTTTTTCTGCTAGATAGAATTTGCCATTTAGCCTCTGTTGCTTCGCACTGATTGCTGAAAGTGGACTCGGACTTGCGTTGGGCGCGAGAGACCTCTTTATAACGCAACAAGAGTGAGTTTTATGAACTTTAAGAAAATACGCAGTTATTAAGCATATAACTAATATTATGTTGCACTAAAAATGATTGCAATTAATTAACAACTTTAGTCAAAAAACATTGTAAACCTGTGCGAATTTTTCGACGGACTGTCAATGTCACAAGACTCAAGCCTTAAATTGCTTTTTTCCCGCGCTTTGTTTTTATTAGTTGACAGTGAAGCTAAGATAATTATGAATTCATAAAACAACCTAATTTAAGAAACGGACAATTCTAATAATTTTGAATTTAGAACACATTTTTAATATGAATTCATTGAAGTCAATAATTTTTTATACAAGAATGTTTATTTATATTATTCTGTTTACAAACACAATTAAAATAGTTAGGCCAAAAGGGATAATTATGTGCCTCTTTGCTGAGATTGAAAAAAAGAAAAACATATTGTATTACTTCGTAATAATATAAGCGTGTTGCACCTACACCTTCCTTATTTCTCTTGCCATCCGATTGTAACACGCTTTTATCTTTGTAAAATTTTATAATTAAAGGGACCTGTAAAATGGGGTTATCTCTGATCAGAATGAAATAATTTTTACCCTTTTATTGAAAAGTTTGTTTCTTAGCTTGTTTTTTTTTTACTTTTAGGTTTTAAGTTTCGAGATCAACTACAGCGTAATTCATAGCGCTTGGTGGTGATTCTCCGCAGCCCGTTGTAATTCATTATATGTTTTGAGCACATAGAGTGCTACGAGTATGTCATTTATATATAATTTAAACAACTTAGATATTTCTATTTAATTATCGTATTACATCAAAACCTGGTACCATTTAGGACAAAAGTAGGTACTCGTCAAGGCAAAACAAATGGATGCGATTGTGTCGTGTTATTACAGACATGACATGATGATAGGTAGCCACATCTCCATCATCAGACCCTGGATACCATCTAGAGACCCAGTACTGGTCGAGACGAATTATACGAGCCCAGACTAGATGGAATTGTGTCGTTTCATTACCGAGTTCCTATAGACCCATGGATACCATTTTAGAGACAGCTCGACACCAGTAGAGTGAGGGTAACTCTATCTCTTCACTTCACGGTTAGAACCAAGTTCACACAGTGATCGAGTTTGACGCGCTAATTGGGTGCCAGTAATTGAATGCCGCGTTAAAATCACAAACCACTGCGAGCCAATTACCAACAAATAGATACTGGTACATCAATAAGTATTCAGTATCCAATTGGTTTGTGTGTAGTTTTCCGTTGAACTCACGCCTCATTCGTTTCGAGTCCGAGAGCACCACTTTGCATTCCGAACGAGCTTGTTTTAATGTCGTACTTGACTCGTATCCTGTACATAAATTGTGAGAGAAAATTATGAGCAGGTTTATAGCCGAATTAATGATAACAAGGTAAGGGACAGCACCGGGAGGCACGTGACTACCCCGAGCTTAGTGCCCTGTGACACACGGAGCGCCACTCATCTACACTTCTAAACAATAATATAAAATTATAAAGAGGAAAGATTTATGATTGTGTTTGACTTGTATCTATGTATGTATCAAAATCAAAATCAAAACTCATTTATTCAAACTAGGCTGATAATCAGCACTTTTCGAACGTCAAAATTTACTTTACTTTACATATTTACAAGAGAAAGTCCCCCAAAACGCCCCCCTTCGACACTTTCTAGTGTTTTTGCTGGAAAGAAGAAGTGGCGGAACAAACTCCCCAGCACACATCTGTCTGTTAGGTTGGTTAGAAGAACCAGACTCGATACAATAGTAAGGCAAGTATAAAAAGTATATAATAATAATAAAAAAAAGACATAACATATCAGTAAACTAATCTTGGAGAAAGAACATAAATAAATAACAAACATTGTCTTGTGTTCAACTCAGCGACCAACTGTTCTTATCATTTAAGTAGTCGTTAATGGAATAGTACGCTTTTAAACAAAGATTAGATTTTACTTTGGCTTTAAACGCATTAAATGGCAAGTCTAGAAAAGAAGATGGCAGTTTGTTATAAAATGTTATACCAAGCCCGACGAATGAATTATAAACTTTGTGAAGCCGGTGAAAAGGAGCGCGTAGTTTATGCTTATTTCTAGTGTTAAAGTTGTGAATATCACTGTTTTTAGTGTACAGGTGGATATTTTGTTTAATATATAAAATGTTGGCAAAGATGAACTGAGAAGCAACAGTGAGGATACCAATCTCCTTAAAAAAATCTCTAAGAGAAACTCGGGCACCCAGCTGGTAAATTGCACGAACCGCTCGCTTCTGCAGAACAAATATATTTTGAATATCAGCAGCTTTGCCCCACAGCAGAATACCGTATGACATAACGCTGTGAAAATAACTGAAGTAGACTAACCGTGCTGTATCAACGTCAGTGAATTGTCTTACTTTTCTGACGGCGTATGCGGCTGAACTTAGCCTTCCCGCTAGGCTTGATATATGTAAACCCCATTGTAATTTTGGATCTACTGTTATGCCCAGAAATACAGCAGAGTCGGCAGTTTCCAGCTCCTGGTTGGCGAGGATAATATTGGGACCTAGATTTCTAACATTGGGTAAAGCGAACTTAACTATTTTAGTTTTCTTGGCATTAAGAACAAGGTTGTTTATTGTGAACCAATCCGTGACCATTGATAGCGTGCTGTTTACGTCGTCAAAATCGTGTCTATTCCTATCTACTTTAAAGATAAGAGAGGTATCATCTGCAAATAGTACAACGTCACAAAAACCCTTTAAATAGCATGGTAGATCATTAATATAAACCAAGAATAAAAACGGACCCAGTATTGAAACTTGAGGTACACCTAGCCGAACCGGTAGCCCGGAAGATTTCGCGCCATTTACGTCTACACATTGGAATCTATTTTGCAAATACGAATCTATCACATTTAGGGCCTCATTTTGAACACCGTAATAACGCAGTTTCCGTAAAAGCGTGTCGTGATGTACGCAATCAAAAGCTTTAGAGAGATCGCAGAAAACACCGATTGCATTTTGCGCGTTCTCCCATGCGTCAAATATGTGTTTCAACAAAGCAACACCTGCATCCGTAGTCGAACGACCCTTTGTAAAGCCATATTGATCATTATGAAGGAGATTATTTAAATTAAAATGTAATAACAACTGTTTGAGAATTAATTTTTCAAAAATTTTGCTAAAAGCAGGTAAAATAGAAATTGGTCTAAAGTTACCGATATCGTTTTTACTGCCTGATTTAAATAGAGGGATGACTTTACTGCTCTTCATAAGGTCAGGGAAAGTCCCCAAATCGACGCATTTATTGAAAGTAACGGCAAGACAGGGGGCTACAATGTCGATTATGTTACTTAAAAGTTTAATAGAAATGCCCCAGTAATCACCTGTGTTTTTAGACTTAAGTGAATTAAAAACGTTAACTACATCACGAGGCGTTACATGTTCGAAACTAAATACTTTACCACATTTAGACACGCTGCTATGCAAAAGATCTTTGGCTTTAGACGGCGACGAACTCAGGGAACGAGTCGTCGCTATAGGTATGCTGGCAAAATACTCATTAAAAGCCTCGGCTACGTCGGCTGCTTCACTAACTAATTTGTTACCCACCATGATCTCGAGGTGATTATCTTGTTTAACAGATTTACCCGTTTCATTGTTAATGATTTTCCAAGTGGCTTTAACTTTATTATTAGAATTTTTAATAGTCTCGCTTAAGAATTTTGATTTTGCAATAATACAAATATTTTTAAATAATTTGGAATAATTTTTAACATACTCTAGAAAAGTTGTATCAAACCTGTATTGTTTAAGACCATACAACTCGTACAATCGGGCTCGACTTTTGCAAATACCTGGTGTAGCCCATTGGTTGAAGCCCACAGAAGGTCCCTTAATGTTAATCGTTTTAGACTTAAAAATAGACTGGTATTCATTTTGCACAACATCAAAAAGGGCTTTATAAATTTCATTAGGAGTCTCGTGCTCTACTATTGACGGCGTTACTTTAAGTGCTACATTATTTTTGAATTTATTGCAACGACTAGCTGTATGAGGCCTGCATTCTATTTTGCGCGGCTTTTGTTTTCATAACATAGGGAAGCTAGCTATTAAGCCACAGTGGTCAGATGATAAGTCACTTAACACTAATTTGTCCTCGGCAACACAATCACTAAACATATTATCAAGGCAAGTTGATGAAGAAGCCGTGATCCTTGTTGGTTCAAAAAACAGGTTAACTAAATGAAATGATCTAAACAAATTGAGAAATCTGATACTTAATGGAGTAACATCTAAAATATTAACATTAAAATCTCCACATAAAATTATAGGTATTACGTGATTTTAACTTATTAAGTGAATCCTCCATTACTGATTCGAAATGAGTAAAGTCCCCAGAAGGGGGTCTATAAACACAAATTACTATGTATCGCTCGAGTTCAACGCAAGACAACTCAATAGTGCGCTCAATTGACAAATTAACTAAGTCTAAACGTTGTTTACATTTTAATTTGTTTGATACAAGAATTAAAGATCCACCGCGAATAGCAGATTTTCTCACAAATGCACTCTGTACGGTATAGAAATCATCATTGATAAATACTACTTCATGTTCCTTCAACCAATGTTCAGTTAGACATAAAACCTGAACATCATAATTCTCCACAAACAAACTTAACCCTAATTCTTTGCCAGATAATCCCTGCATATTTTGATGAATAACATTCAACATATGCGGTCTACCTGTTGTCGCAGCTAACAGTTTAAACTACAAGGTGTATCAATAAAAGTGTTAGTCACAAAGTCAGGATCTGGCGATGAGATCCCAGGGAAATCCTGAACATTTTTCTTGAAACTTTTTTCATCAATCCTATTCGTGTCTTAACTTCCTATAATATATGTACTTGCTTATTCCTTACTTTATCCATTCTTGTCACTCCACCTATCCATCTCAATATTATTATTTGTACTCGTACAAATAAATATAATTTAAGAGTCTGTTTGTAATTTCAAAATAACAGTTGTTTTTCTAATTGCAATTGAAAGTATACACAGGAAAAACGAAACGGCTCGATTGATTTTGTCGATTCTTTTACTGGCAGATAGATGTTATTATAATATTAATATAATAATTAAGAAGCTATATAGGTACTTTTATTTTAGAAAATGAACTAAAATTTTGATTTTTTTAACAATATTCGATTGTAATATAGAACTTATATTTTCATAATTTAACTGGCCACACGCGGGCGCAACTACTTCAAAATAACTATAAATAACCCTACTTTTGGGCTTCGCCACAGTCGGGTAAAAAGTTAAACAAGCTGTGGGTCCATGGGAGAGGTTGAAGAGTTGAGTAGACAACAAATGTTCGCTCCTTTCTGTTTCTTAAATTTTGCCATCATACTACACAGCTCATAGTGGGGAGCTATGCTCCTGTGCCATAGCGCTGGTGTCCTCCCGAGCCATGCACCGTGATTGGCAATAACACCATTATCAGCATAACATCCTGTTAAGACTACACTATTAATTATCTTTAGGTTACGTAGGGTAGCGTACGGAATAAAATAACTGAATAATCGTACAAGCATTTATTGTAAACTAAGACACTTTATTCAATGGGGTATAATTTAGCATCAGCAATGACATTACATCTCAGCCTTATGTTTAATTAAGTTAAGTTTTAATGTTTTAAAAGAATACACGGTACACAAAATAACACAAGAATGCACACACATAAATAGTAATCACATTAAAATATATTAATTCAAATTTAACTGACCTGGCCTTGCTTCGACGGATAGCAATATTTCACAGAGTGATATAACCACTTTAAGATCTTTTCGCTTCGGCGTCGCAGGAGCAAGTGTCGCGCGGACGGCCGTTCCGTCGTTTATAAAGCCATGCACAAACAGGCGTCGCCAGCCAACCGTTACTTGATTTAACCAAGAAAGCGGTTGGTTGATAAAATAAATGACAACTGGGTACTGAATTTACTAAAAATCCTAACAGCTCGGCCATCCTGCTAGAGCAAGTCCCTTCGCTCTTTTTTTTTTATTATTTTTTTTTTATTTCGGGACAATGATTTTATCATCAAAATTATATAATTTATCGAATTTAATCATTTCTATTAAAATAAAATGTTAATTTGTATGATTCTCCATTATTGTTATTATGCTTAAATTAGTATTACAACGAATATTACAATATTTGTACAGAAATGATTTAGTTACATAAACACAAACTTAGAGTAAAAAGAAATACTATTAATAAAAAGAAACTAACACTATTTGCAGATGCAGAACTAAAACAAAGACAGTATACAAACTTTGATTTTAGTTTTAGCACGGGAAATACATAATTGTCGATTCTATTTATATAGTAATAAATTGCAGCAGGTAATTAAGCAGTATTTTTTATGCTGTATCGTTCGATTGCTCCGATTCCGATGCAACGTTGGCGCATTCGGAACCCGAACTAACAAAGTTTTGATTAAAACTAAGCCACGGTTTAATTTTATCCACTGCAATAATATTTTCGTAATTACGACAACCCTTTTTTCGCGTGAGGGGGGTATCTGTTACTAAATAACGATCATTGGGCAAAACTTTAACGATCCTGTAGGGTCCTCGAAATTTCATTATTAATTTCTTGGATTTACCAGTATTCGGGATTTCCCTTCTCACACTAACTAAATCCCCAACTACATATGATTTGTTTTTAATACGCTTTGAATCAAACCTTACCTTATCTTTTATCTGTTGTTTATTGATTCTTTCTCCCGCTTTGCTTCTTTCTTTTTCCAGATCTTCTGACGAAATACTTTCTATGACTTCGTCGATAACTTCACTGAGCCTGTTTTCAGTCTGACTTTTTAATCGTACGCCAAATAATAGCTCCGAAGGGCTCTTACCGGTGGTTTTGTGTACTGTAGTATTCAGACCAATTTGTACATCAGGGATGAATTCGTCCCATGTCCTTTCATCCTTACCATGCGTTTTAGTAGAAAGGGCATCGATGATTGTCCTATTAAATCGTTCCACCTGACCATTGGCTCTCGGCGTGGCAACTGCGTTTAAGATATGTTTTATACCCAACGATTTTGTAAATGATCGAAAGTTATTACTTGTAAAGGAAGTACCTTGATCGGTGATTAACCTAACGGGTGTTCCAAAATAACTTATGTGTTCCCGTAGAACTCTTATTGTAGTCGATGTTTTTGTATTCTTGACTGGTGAAATGTTAATGAACTTTGTAAAACCATCTATTATAACTAGAATATAAACGTTACCTCTTTTGCTTCGAACGAATGGTCCCAGGTGATCAGCATGGATAGTATGGAAAGGTATCTCTACCTTTGGAATTGGGTGTAACTCACCTTGCTGTTTTCCCGTCGTGCCCTTGTGGTGTGCACACTCTAAACATGATCGGACGTATTTTTTTACGAAGCGTCTCATCTTCGGAAACCAAAATGTTTGTTGAATTCTAGAAAGGGTTTTTTCGAAACCAAAATGACCAATGTCATCATGGTTCATTTTAACAACTTGCCAACGCACCCCTTTCGGTACTACCCATCGAACGCAGTCAACTCCGTTATAATTAGTACACGATACACTTTATCGTTTTTTGTTTTGTAATTTTTGAATATTTCCAAAACGTTTTCGGATTCCGGATCAGCCAAAATTCGTTTAATCCGGGAAATCTCTTCGTCAGTGGATTGAACCGTTGCGATCCAATCTTCCGTTTCGGTTGATAGAACGTCAAGTATATGATCTTCTATAACCGCCTTGTCCACCGGATTTCTACTTAAAGCGTCTGCGTGCATCATAACAGAACCCGGCCTATACTCTATTTCGCAATCAAATTCTTGAAGCTGGACCCACCAACGAGCGATTCGCGAAACAAGATCACGCTTTATTAGTGTTGTACGAAGCGCGTTGCAATCTGTTAAAATTTTAAATGAAATTCCAAGAAGATATACGCGAAATCTGCTGAGAGAAGCTACAACCGCAAGCGTTTCTAGTTCAAAGGAATGCATTCGTTGCTCATCCGGAGTAGTTTTCCGACTGAAGTAAGAGACTGGCTTGAACAGACCTTCATCGCATTTTTGCATAAGGATCCCCGCAATACCGTATTTGCACGCGTCAGTGTGTAACTGAGTCTCCCTTGTCGGATCGTAAAGAGCCAATATCGGACGAGAAATAAGAGCCTGCTTCAAAGAATCGAATGAATCATTTTGTTCTTTAGTCCATTTCCACTGACAGTCCTTTTTCAAAAGATCCGTCAATGGTTTACAAATGACGGCAAAACCCTTTACAAATCTACGAAAAAAACTGGCCAAACCGATAAACTGCCTCGTTTCGTGTTGGTTCTTCGGAACCGGGAATTTAGCTACTGCTTCGATTTTGCGAGTGCCTGGTTTAATACCCACAGGGCTGACTTCAAAACCTAAGAAATCTATTTTGTCAAAGAAGAAATGGCATTTGGAAAGTTTTAACGTCAGTTTTCCTTTGCGTAAAAGAATTAGCACTTCCTGGAGCCTTACGAGACCTTCTTCAAAAGTTCGTGCTGGAATGAGGATGTCATCCATATAGACCAGAGCGTATTTGATTTTTTGATTTTGATTTATTGTTCTTTGAAAAACTGAAGGCGCATTCACTAAACCAAACGGCATCCGAGTATATTCATATTGACCATCAGGGGTAACGAATGCTGTTTTGTCTTGTGAAGATGTGGAAATAGGAATTTGATAATAGCCGGATGCCAAATCAAGGGAAATGAATAATTTACTACCAGCAAGTTGATCTAATTGATCTTCAACTCTGGGGAGAGGATAATGATCCTTTTTAGTTCGTTTAGTTAGAGCGCGGTAATCGACACATAGTCGTTTTTCCCCGGTCTTTTTCTTGACAAGTACGATTGGACTCGCGTACGGTGACGAAGACTCTCGGACTATGCCTGCATCAAGCATTTCGCTAACCATATCGCGAACAAGGGACTTCTCCGATAGCGACATTCTATAAGGTCTGTAAACTACCGGTTCAGAATTTTCCAACTCTATTATCATTTCTCCAGCAGAGGTAAGTCCTAAATCTTTCAAATTAGAGGAAAAACAATCTTTAAATCTATTAAGTAAGCATTGTAGCTGAACCTTTTGTTCATTCGTAATTGTGGGACCAACGAGCAAGTGTTCTCCTAAAACCGATTTATCAGAAGACACTACGGAAACCTCTCGAATGGTGTAACTAGGAGTGGCACGTGTCAACAATATATTTTTGTCAAAATTTATTCGTGATTCGCTCATATTGAACACTATCAATTTACCTATACCCGATTTAAGATCGTATTCCCCCGGAAATAAATAATATTCGCTACCGAGGGTACCTCTCACAGAACCATTGACATATATCTTGCCATTGTAATGATTGCACGAATTTACTGGAACCGTTACTATTTCGCATGGCGCTAAAGAAATGACTTCCGAAACTCTCAAAAATAATTTACGATCTACACCAATCCTTTCAAAAATTATTTCACTAGGTGTCTTGGTAATAATTAGGTCAGGTAATTCCGTGAAAGTGTGTCCTAATAACACAGGATATTTTAGAGCATGATTTTCGACGATTAGAATTTCAATATTTGCTTCTATACCTTGAACGTTAACATCAACTTTAGATCTACCCAATGGACTAACATAATTTCCACCTATTGCCCTCATCAAGGGTAAATCTTTGGTGTCAACGGATAGTTTTAAACTATTAGCTTCGCTTTCCCTAATGAGACTACATTGGCTACCTAAATCGACGTGACATACTAATTCCGCATTGTTAATTAAAATGTTAAAAATATATTTAGAGTTCGACTCACCTGACGTTAGTTCCGACACCAATTTTTCTTCCAGAGTTTCCTTTTGGCTGCTGTCTTGTGGCTTTTGTTTTCTGAACCTACAATAGGTACTTAAATGGCCCAACTTACTACAATTAGTACACGTTGCTGATGTCTTCTGGCATTGGATACTCTTGTGACCTTGTTCATTACAATTGTGACATACTAACCTTTTAGATTCAGAACCATTTCGTCTGGTGGGGACGGTTGTAACAGTAGCTCTCCTGTCATGTTTTCGTCTTTTTTCCCCAGTATCTCTAATAGAACCTATTTTAACCGTTTTTATGTATTTCAGTACCTCTTCAGGCTCCCGAAATTGAGCAGCTTGGGCGCCGACTCTGACAGCGCGGTCTTCGATCCCATTTAGAATACAACCGACCGCTTTACGACCTTTTATACCGCATCTATTTAGTAGATTAGTTTTTTCGTAGAAGTAGTGCTCCAATGATTCGCCATAACGGGCTTTTTTAGCTAGCATTGCTATTAAAAGCTCCGCGTAATCGTCCCGACAAGGAAAATTTTCTACCAACTTTCTCTTCCATTCTGTCCACGAGTAAAGGACTGTGCTGAGACCCTGGTACCAAATCTTTGCAACACCAGTTAATTTTGGTAGGGCAAAATGGATAGTTTCTCTTTCGTCCCAACCATAAATCTCTGCACACTCCTCCACCTTAGTAAGCCACATCAAGATAGTCTGGTCTTTTGTCATCGGATCAAATTCCGGAATGACGTTATTTAGGGAAAGTTTGGAGCTAGATCGACCTTTTACATCTTTAAGAATTTCTAAAAACTTATCTAATATATTGTTAGTATTATTCTTATCATCTAAATTAGTATTTGCGTGTTTGTGCGACTGGACATTAGGGGAATAATGACGTCGTTTTGTTTGTTTATCGTTAGTTGAATGATCAGAATTGCTACTAGTTTGTCGTCTTTTACTCCCCACACGTCTGTCGCATACCATATTATTATTAGTTTGACGTGTTCGTTGATTAAGTCGTTTACGCGATGGAGACCGATCGTCTGAACTGCTACTAGAATAATCTACGCACCTTAAATTTTGTGATCTACGTCGTCGACGTACCCGTAATTCCTGGGGCTTACTAAGTTGCCTTGATGCATGTTCAGACAAGCGTGACTGGTGACAGCGTTTAGGCGTCGACGTTCGTGATTTTTGAGGTTGGTCGTTACGAGGACAGATAATCAAAGACTCATCGCTTGACGTATGCGGTGAATTCACCTGTTGTCGATCTGCACTTGCAGCCGCTTCTCTGGTAGACATGACTTCGTACCCACTTGACAGTGGTACCGTGCCCAAGTTTTCTTATACTTGATAACAGCACTTGTGCCCAAGCCTAGAACTTGATAGCAGCACTGATAGTTAACGTGCCCAAGCCTTACACTTGACTTGATAACAGCACCGGCGATTAAATGATTTCGTACCCACTTGACAGTGGTACCGTGCCCAAGTTTGTTATACTTGATAACAGCACTTGTGCCCAAGCCTTAAACTTGATAGCAGCACTGATGGTTAACGTGCCCAAGCCCTATACTTGACTTGATAACAGCACCAACGGTTGACGTGCCCAATCTTTACATTTGACTTGATAACAGGGCTGGTGATTACATGACTTCGTACCCACTTGACAGTGGTACCGTGCCCAAGTTTCTTATACTTGATAACAGCACTTATGCCCAAGCACTGCGATGACTGACTGAAACTATTAGTAAAAATGATAGCATTTAGATATCATTCTAATGCTTCGGAGAACCCTTAGCTGAAAGTGGTCAATATTGGTGAGTATATACTCTGATAAAACAAGTAATTTTAAATGATAATGCGTCGCAATAGTGAAAACATTTTCGGAGGGTAGTCCTGGCATAGCCGTGTTATGATGAAGCGCTTCCAGAAAGTGGCTCTGGGAAAGCTGTGATATGATGGATTGCTTCCAGAGGGTAGCCCTGGCAAAGCTGTGTTATGTTAAGATGTTTCCAGAGAGTGACCCTGGCAAGGTTGTGATATGTTATGGTGAAGCGCTTCCAGAGAGTAGCCCTGGCAAAGCCGTGTTATGATGGAGCGCTTCCAGAGAGTAGCTCTGGCAAAGCTGTGTTATGATGGAGCGCTTCCAGAGAGTAGCTCTGGCAAAGCTGTATTATGATGGAGCGCTTCCAGAGAGTAGCTCTGGCAAAGCTGTGTTATGATGGAGCGCTTCCAGAGAGTAGCTCTGGCAAAGCTGTGTTATGATGTAGTGTTTACAAGAAGTAACTTTGGCAAAGCCGCGTTACAATAAAATGTTTCCACATTGCAATTAAATGCCACTAAAACAGTTTAATGAATGATATTTAATGTTAAATAGAAAACCCACTGACCAACATTATCAACACAATATTTAATAAATCGAAAAAGAAAAACAGCATGATTCCATTAGGTAGGGTATAATGTCATTGCTCGCCTTAATAAAACTTATTCGTCACTCACGTCTTATTTTGTAACAAAATGTAATAAAGATCATTTAATCGCAATCCCCCTGATAGTTATATTTTAATAACAGAAAAAAAAACAAAATTTTTCAACCGATAAACGATCCGTGGGCAGGATAAACGAGTAGATAGTTTTTGTGTCGACTTTTACTCGTTCATCCCACTTCTGAATTGTTAAGACTACACTATTAATTATCTTTAGGTTACGTAGGGTAGCGTACGGAATAAAATAACTGAATAATCGTACAAGCATTTATTGTAAACTAAGACACTTTATTCAATGGGGTATAATTTAGCATCAGCAATGACATTACATCTCAGCCTTATGTTTAATTAAGTTAAGTTTTAATGTTTTAAAAGAATACACGGTACACAAAATAACACAAGAATGCACACACATAAATAGTAATCACATTAAAATATATTAATTCAAATTTAACTGACCTGGCCTTGCTTCGACGGATAGCAATATTTCACAGAGTGATATAACCACTTTAAGATCTTTTCGCTTCGGCGTCGCAGGAGCAAGTGTCGCGCGGACGGCCGTTCCGTCGTTTATAAAGCCATGCACAAACAGGCGTCGCCAGCCAACCGTTACTTGATTTAACCAAGAAAGCGGTTGGTTGATAAAATAAATGACAACTGGGTACTGAATTTACTAAAAATCCTAACAATCCTCTATAAATTATAAATGTTTTCGTTCTAAAGGCTCCTATGAACAATTATTGAAACGATATAATGTTCTTAGGCTGGAGTCTAGATGATTTCTTCTGGGTGTAATGATGTTGCATGGAATACGCAATATAATCGATTGGACTACATTGATTCCTCTGTCAAGTCTACATTATAATATAGTACCTAGATCTGTCATGCTCCGTGGTGTACGTGTGCCTCGAATATTCCACACGAATGCGTGCAGGACTAACGCTCGGGAGCGCGTGCCTCTTCGGCGCCTTGTTGATGCGTACAACGCTCACTTTGAAATGAAATGAAGCGTGGCATGTAACTGTTTCTTATCCCTAAAAATAAAATAGAATTAAAACGACAGGAACTGTTGGTGGTGTTGGTGGTGTTGTTGGTGTTGGTGTTGTTGGTTGTTGGATAAAGCCGCCAAACTGGTAACCGGATATAGGCCGACGCTATTAAGGTAAAAGCGAATCAGGAACGTATACTAAAGCACCGCTTACATCAGTCTGGGCAGGCACATGACGTGCGCGTGACGTCACTGGACGGCGCCACCTGTGCGTGACGTCACACATCGTCGCCAGCAACTGATTGCGACGTAAAAGTAAGAGTCGCTCGTAAACCGCAGGGTCGTGATGCCGCAGTCGATGGCGCTCACGACTCACGTTACGACTCGCTCGGCTCGATGTTCCGCGTGGATGACCGGCTTTACGATAACTCGCCATTTATGACGGAACGAATAACATTATTAGGTTAGTCGCCGTGGCTTATGTTCACAATATTTTATTAGGTGACAAAATAAAATGATCAATTTCGGATTGGAAATGATTACCAAAATGATTAATAATACGAGTGTTGTGTAGGTAGATACGACGGCGATTACGTAACTTGGGACGACTCGGGCGCATACTACTAATTCGCGGACGATGTCCGATATTTTTAGCCGAGTTTTGTGCCAGTTTTTTCTCAAGAGGTAAAAAATACTGGCCAAGTGCAAGTCGGACTTGCACATGAAGGGTTCCGTACCATCGTTCTAGGAAATCCACCTTTAATAGGGATGTTTACTGACTTAAAAAAATATGATTCTAATTAGTCCGTCTGTTAGATTATCGAAAAATATTGTAAAATTATTGTAAATATTTAGAGTAGGGGCTTGTGATGTCATACTTATGTCTAAGAATATAACGTCACACGAGTTTTTAAAGCACTGTATCGTCTTCATTGTTTGTTTACATGAAAAAATAAAAAATATTCGTCCAATATTTTTTGGAAATCTAACAGACGGACTAATTAGAATCATATTTTTTTTAAGTCAGTAAACATCCCTATTTTTTAAGTCAGTAAACATCCCTATTAAAGGGGGCTTTCCTAGAACGATGGTAACACGTACACGCGAATAGGTTTGAGGAATAAAGCTTTTTTAGTTTCAGTTCCATACATGGGGAGACACCCCTTGATCTTCTATTTTTTCTATTTTTGCATAAAAATCGTAAAGCGGTTCACAGAATACATCTACCAATCAAGTTTCAACTGTGTAGTCTTAATAGTTTCCGAATAAAGTGACTGTGACATACGGACGGACGGACAGACGGACAGACAGACATGACGAATCTATAAGGGTTCCGTTTTATGCCATTTGGCTACGGAACCGTAAAAAGGCACCCTTATAAGATCACTCTCTTGTCAGTCTGTGTGTCCGTCTGTCACCACCAATTATCTCGGTTGCAATAGCTTGGCAATTTGATTTCTACGGTTCCGTAGCCAAATGGCAAAAAACGGAACTCTTCTATCTAGAAGAGTTCCGTTTTTTGCCAAAAACTTTTTTCGATACAAGTTACGTAGAAAACCGGTCACAACATCAACATTCACTTCTATATGACGAATGTCCGAGAAGTTATAAATGTTAGTATCATAATGGAGGACAGGAGGTGAACTGGAAGGATTAGGTGAAGTGGGGTTGAGGACAGTCAACACGAAAATAAACTACAAGGCCTCACAAATAGAATCTCCAGTGAGTCATTGTTCATCGTTAAAATGTAATGTATTAGATAAAGTATTAAATTGGAGTTGTAGCGATAACAAAGGCCCAAAAGTGTGTAAGGTTAACTCGCCGGATTTATCTGATTGTTTGTCATCTGTCGTCTTGTTGCAACTACTCGTAGCATGAAGATTATACAATATTAAAATTCCCAAAACGATTGTAATAGTTGTTAACTCGCGCCTTTTATTTGTTTCAAACTTTATGTTTCTGTTATTTCCCCTTGTCTATTGTAACAAATAAATTGACTTGGCCACCGCATCACATTGGCCAATGTGGCCATGGCGATTAGCCATTAGCGTGGCCTGTTTAACATTGGCAAATGCGATGCGACGGCTAAGTCAATTTATTTATTTAAAACATCAAAGATTTTTAATATTGCTATGGTCAACATAAGATGTTGTTAGCTTATTACATAATAACTTAAGATAGAAGGTCCCTTAAGTAGGGACCAAATAAATTAACTGACTTGGTATTACATGGATCTCACTACTCTTTACGGTAGAAGAACTGACTTGGCTTTTTTTACAAGTTTTGTTTTTAGTGGGTTGCTAAGACTTGAAACTGTCACGGTCGGCTACTATGTACTTAACTACTTACATTATAATTCACGTGACGAACTACACTGGCCTTCTAAACTGACTACCACACTTTTAAAATTGCAGTATCTTATGAAGTCCCTTTACAAAATACAGTTTCGAAATAAAATGATTACAATTATTTAAAATAATGACGAAAACTTTAAAAATCAAAAAAAATTGTTTAACCCGACTGAAAAAACTGAAAAGCAAAAAACAACCAAACTTGGTACCTAGCAGGCGGCGTCCATTCTATTTTTATTTCATAATTTAATATTCAAATAAATCCCGCCTACTTCCAAGTTTTGTTTAATTTAATATGTGCTTATTTTTTTTTTGCTTTTCAGATTTTTCAGTCGGGTTTTTTAGTTTTTTAACTACTTTTGTATTTCTAACTTTTTAGTGCTTTTGTGTTTGTTCTTTCGTTGGTCGCGTAAAATTCTTCACGGATGATTTAACTTTTATGTTTGTTTAAAGGATTTGTGACTTTGAATCTGGGGACACGGCAGTGCCCCCGCCAAGTCGAGCAATAAAGCGGCACGGCCGTACTATCCTTTTCTCGAACCAGTTCAGGCTATTTTCGACCTCCTATAACTTCGTTGTGGATAAAACTAGAAGCCTGAATTTACTAACCAATTAGGCATTGTATAAACACGGCATGTTTAAAATTTCATTAAATTTGAACAAGTAGTTTAAGAATTATAACTAATCAAAGTTCCTTAGTTTTGTCACTCACTGACTGACTGACTGACTGACTGATTGACCGATCATCAAAAGTCTAAGGCACTTCTAGCAGACATAGGAGCTTCAAATTTAGAACACAATTAGTGTTTAGTGTATAAACCATGGAAAAACTAAAAAAGTATACAATTTCAGTCTAGTTTTCTAGATAAACTAACTGCATAAATAACTTTGTAATCCCATATAATTGTATAGGATTACAAAGTTAAAGTTACATTTTCAGTGAATGAATTTTACGAGTTATTAAATTAAACATACTTCCAAGTTTCTGATTGATCTCAAATTTTGCACGTATATGTATATCGCCTATCAATGCAATATTATGATGATATGGAACTGATCTGATGATGGAACTGGAAGTTGACCATAGAAACTCCAATTTAGAATATCATATAACCCCATCGAATTTGGACTCGTTTGATTCGTCTTGTCGAGTAGTTTGTCTTAAGATGGTGTCCAGGGTCTGTTGGTGGAGCTGGAAGATGGCCATAGGAATTCCGTTATAAAACCACATAACCCCATCGAGTTTGAGCTCATTTGATTTGTCTTGATGAGTACTCTGTCTTTAGTTGGTAACCAGGATCTGAAGATGGAGCTGGAAGGTGGCCATAGGAATTCCGTTATAAAACCACATAACCCCATCGAGTTTGAGCTCATTTGATTTGTCTTGATGAGTACTCTGTCTTTAGTTGGTAACCAGGATCTGAAGATGGAGCTGGAAGGTGGCCATAGGAACTCCGTTATAGAACGACATAACCCATCGAGTTAAGACTCGTTTGATTCGTTTTGACGAGTACTTTGTCTTTGGATGGTCTCCAAGATCTGTTGATGGAGCTTGAAGGTGGCCATAGGAATTCCGTTATAAAACGACTTAACCTTGTCGAGTTTTTACTCGTTTGATTCAGCTGGTAGAGTAGATACTTTAGCAGTACTTCAAATCGATAAATAAGACTGCTTCAAATTCGAATAAACCTATGTATTGTTGATTCATTAAACGAAACAGATAGAATGAGAGACGCTTTAAAAAGAAATGAGATCCCACCAATTAAACATTTTTTTCACGATTATTTTTTCTTAACATATAAGTGTCATATATTTTTGTAATTTCCTTCTAAAACCCTTCATTTTGATACCCTACTCGATGGTAATGGATTTTTGTTTCAAAGCCGCTAAATGGTCCCCAAAATCCGCATTTTGATTTTTGTTCGCGCCATCAAGACGAATCTAACGACGAATATTTTATTCAAATCCCTTCATTCATTTAGGAGTTATGAGGGAACAAAGAAACAGACATACATACACGCCAAGCACAAAACCGTCCTTTTAGGCTTCGACGCAGTTGGGTAAAAACGTTTCAAATGGCTTTAATACTTTTGACTTTTTGTTTCTGTTCTTAAATTTACTTCTTGGTCTATATCGTAGACATTACTTTTCATGCTTCTTTTATCTTTAGAATATGCAAGAATCGTCGCTATTCTGGAATAAGTCATCAGTATGCGTCGTACCGCAAGAATGGTGCGGGTAGTGTTACATTAAGATCGGTCCGGCTGGTGAAACGAATGTACGAAGAAACTGGAAACTAGCTGAGGAGACCTTGCAGTAGTGGCAGAGTCCGGTGCACTAGTACCCCACAAGAGTGGCTATATTGACTCCACTGTGTTGGGGACGCTACCTCACTGCAGTTGAAGACCAGAAACAGCTTCTTCAGAGCAGTGTTGCGTGGCGTCAACGTACACTCGAGTATCAGAAGCGGGTGGCGCCACCTGTGCGTGAGGCAGGTGCGGGGGTGCGGGGGCGCGGGGGCGCAGGGGCGCGGGTGTGAGCCTCCCCCAATTGTACCTGTTTATTACTTCGTAATTAAACCGATCGGTTTCCTCTCATTGTGTTCTCATCGTTTATTAGTATTCCGGCTAACAATGGATACTTTCCTCTGCGATATTTGTTTGTGAAGTAAAATCCCGGATCGAGAGATAGATACTCGTAGTAGGGTTAGTTGTAAACAACGCTCACCGAATATTAATGACGACTTTGCTCTGCTGGACCGTATCTGATGAACTGATAAACAAGGTTTCTGATAAGACTGTGTACAAGTGGACGTATGTTTTATTGTAGATACTCACTATGAATGGTGTGGATGACTAATTTATTGTAGGAACGTCTTTCTAGACCGCTCATTATTATTTATTTGACAAAAGAGCAGCGGTGTCTTAAAAATTATGAGTTTATGACGGAAGAGGGTTTTTGTGGTGGAGCTCACAATAAAAACACAGGTGAGTTAGGAGAGAGAAAGCATTTGTAAATTATATGTGTAACATAGTCAAAGTCAAAGTCAAAATTATTTATTTGCAACAAATGTGGTACAAAAGATGGTAAAATAATAATTATGTAGTGCAATGACACATTTCGCCATTAATAATAATAATAAGAATAATAAAAATAATTTATTGATATTCAGACAACGTGATCCATTGTGTTAGTAATTAATAAAACAACTTATTTCTAGTGTTAGTAGTTAAAATCTAACAGAAAACACAGACTTAATAGTATTGTGAAAAGGACATCCCCAAACTAATGTTCAGTGATTGTCCTTCTCACAAAACTTTTAATGATCGGAGAGTCGACACTCTCCGCCACAGTTTTTAGGATACTGTTGCCACTCGCTCGCAACCTCGACAACAACGACGCGGTTTTCTTGCGAATGACGGCGTGGAAGCCGTCAGTTTGGTTTTGCGCAAACATAGTATACATAGTATAGTAGTTGTTCAAACAAACAAACAAACTCTTCAGCTTTATAATATTAGTATAAATTATACAATACCTAATATTTTAATGTAAACAAGCGAGACACCTCACTCGCACATAATCTTTCAGAATTAAGATTAAGCGATGTGTGTTTAACCAAAATCAATGAAAAGTTTTTTGAAATAAAAAGTTTTTTTTTTTTTTTAATGCGTTTGGGGTGAGAGGTTGTTTGTTTGTTAGTGCGCCACCGAATGTTCTCATTTATCTCCAGAACGGGATGACCGATTTTTTGGATTTCTAATGTATCGGTGATGGTTCATAAACAAGTATTGTGGTACTTGTTAGGGGGCGCTACAGTAATCATTAATCGCTTAAAATTACTATCAAATGTTCCCATTTATCTTCAAAACGGTTTGACTGTTTCGGCTGTGCTTTTTTGTAATATATTAGCTGTTTTTTTTTTTTAACATGGGAAGTCATCAAATGCGATAGGTGTAATGGTATTAAAGGGGGTGCTACAGTTATTATAAATTTTCGTGTACATCTCTTGAACGATTTGACTGTTTTTAATGCGGCTTTCTTTAATGGATTTGATGACGTATTCATTCTTTGAACAGTTAAAAACATATAAGATTTGAAAAACCCCTAGACGCGCTGTGATAATTAAGAGTTAAATAATTTTGACGAAAATCCCATCTCAAAGTGAGAAAGTAAGTAGTTATTAAAACCAATATTTTTATTGCATTTGGGTGACCGTTTGGTGGATCATACAGGTTAATTTTGTTTTTAAAATTAGAATTGTAAAAATTGAGCTCAAGTATGGATAGAATTCTTGTTTCGAAACTATACTCACATTGAGCTCAAGTATGGATAGAATTTTTGTTTCGAACTGAGCTCATATTATACAGTGTGTCCGGACATGGACTAGCGATATTCTAAATACTTAAATATAAGCTATTTTAAAGTACTATTACACTATAGGCTTGGGTCCAATACACTTCCCCGCTATGTGCCAGCCATTTTGTTTTTTTTGTTGAAATATGCTCTATGCGAGTACAAAAAAAATCATATATCTCAAAGTTTTAGTCATACTGAGATAAAAATAGGCTTATTCGGAAGGCAATAATATTGTCTACCGTCTGCATTACAAAGCAATGTGTTCACAATTCCATAACTTTTGAAAAAAAATGTGAAAGTCGAAAAAAAAAACAAAAAATTATGCAATTCAACCAATAATGGTTAATTACTACAAAAACAACCCCGAGAACTTTTTTATTTTTTATACTAGATCGACAGTTTTTGAGCTAAGCTACAATGCAACATAAAATTCACAACTGTATGTTTAATACTTTAAGAGTTATTGTTGTTTGAACATAGCGTATGCGCAAGCACAAAAGGCCTTTGTCGGAACCCTAAACAGGAAATCATTAAAAAAACATAACATTCATATTGAATTTTAATCTTCATTTAATATTGGAAAAAACATTAAATAAAATTCAATATGAATGTTATGTTTTTTTAATGATTTCCTGTTTAGGGTTCCGACAAAGGCCTTTTGTGCTTGCGCATACGCTATGTTCATACAACAATAACTCTTAAAGTATTAGACATACAGTTGTGAATTTTATGTTGTATTGTAGCTTAGCTCAAAAACTGTCGATCTAGTATAAAAAATAAAAAAGCTCTCGGGGTTGTTTTTGTAGTAATTAACCATTATTGGTTGAATTGCATAATTTTTTGTTTTTTTTTTCGACTTTCACATTTTTTTTCAAAAGTTATGGAATTGTGAACATATTGCTTTGTAGTGCAGACGGTAGACAATATTATTGCCTTTCGAATAAGCCTATTTTTATCTCAGTATGACTAAAACTTTGAGATATATGATTTTTTTTGTACTCGCATAGAGCATACTTCAACAAAAAAAACAAAATGGCTGCCACATAGCGGGGAAGTATATTGGACCTAAGCCTATAGTGTAATTGTACTTTAAAATAGCTTATATTTAAGTATTTAGAATATCGCTAGTCCATGTCCGGACACACTGTATACTCCTTTACATTTATAATTCCAAAATTAAGAGTTGTATTTCCAAAACCCTATGCTTAGTGTTCATTTACGTTATTTAAGGAACGTCTACGTCTGCGCTTTAAGTCATGGTTCTGGTTCCATTGGTTTGTGTCGTACGTTGACCGACCAATTAATGAATCAGTCAGTCAACCATTCAATTTCGTTATACGAGTAAGTATAAAATACGTAATTATATATACAGGAATAATTTTTATTCAGTGCGCAAACTTTGACTAATTAAACTTAAATGAGTTTTATTAAACACCTATTTTTTATTTTGATAAGTCTTAGTACAAAAAAATAAAGTTATCGTTAACGAAAAATGTCTACTTTGAAATTGATTTTATGGCTACTAGCTAACGCGCCGGCGCGGAGCAACAATTTGATTTAATTTAAATTAAAACAATTTAATTTAAATTAATTAAAACAATTTAATTTAATTTAAATTAATTAATTTAAAACAATTTATATATTTGTATTTACCACAAGTCAATCTTGAGTACACTCCACTGTGCGAACAATATTTTGCTAATTTAAAATAGGATAAAAAAATAAAAAAAAGTTTTGAACTAATAATGGAAAAAATTTTGGTGGTTCAGTATCAGTAATAGAACACTCTATTACTGATACTGAACCACCAAAATTTTTTTGCGCAGTGCTTAAAAATTATTCCTGTATAAATTGCGGAAAGTTTTTCCACGAACACTACTGTATAAACACAACGACACTGAACGTTGTTATTGCGTTTGCTATGCGTTAGGAGGCGGCGCGCGGCGCGCGGCTGGAACTCGACGAGCTATGTAAATACAAGTCACGCAAATTATCCGAACAATTTAACTAAAAGCTGTAAAATGTCGCGCGAATCACTCTCGCACCGCGGCTGAATGCCAACGAAGGAGCACTAAGTCTTGTATTATTTATGGCACAACAGCGCGACGCCGCGAGCAACCGCAAGCAGTCGCGAGCGACAGTTTCCGTCGCACATTACAATAACCCACGCGGAGAGCGAGCGGCGACTGAGTCCCAGCCACCACGCCAGGCGTCACACGCCACGCGTCACACGCCACGCGTCACACGCCACGCGTCACACGCCACGCGTCACACGCCACGCGCCACCCGCCACACGCCACAGCGCGCACGGCAGCGATAACAATCACTACAGCAGCACTCGCCGCTTAGCATTATTATAGATCTATCACTTCCAATCCATTGCACCAGTCGCACTTGCACGTCACCGCACCGCATCGCACCGCGTGTGTGGCTGCGTGTAGCGCTCATCTCACTGCCACGGTGCTGGCGACGCTCCACAGACAATTTAACAGAAAGTGCCTTGGAGCTTTGCTTCAAACACAGATTTAACGTTCATATTTTTGTTTCTGGTGAATCAACAAGCAAGCCCTCAGCCAGCTCCCTCCAGACCCCACCCCGTCCCCTCCCCTGCCTGCCTCTACGTGCCAACAACTCAGCACTTGGCAAAATACGTTAACGATGACGTACTTTTTATACTGAACGAGTTTAAAAACGGCGGCGACAAGTTTTAACGAATTGTTAACAAATACTCGCGCGCGGTATAATGAGTCTACTTGCGAATCGAATCACTGCAAAGTCACGTTCCCAAGGCGCTGTCATTGTCTCCGTGTGTGTGTGTGTCTGTTTACCTGCTGTCAATACGGAGGGAACGAGCGCGTGTTTGTGCAGGACTGAATAGTATTTAGAGCGCGCGCACACAATGCGCGGCCTACTTCCCCGTGACATAATCGCGCGACGCGCACCCAGCGTGCAGCGGCCCATAGTCACAGAGTGCGCTACATTCTCGACACATTTGGCAACATTTTCATTGCACAGAATGATGCGGAAAGGTTGCGTTGTTTTGGGTGAATCTTGAGAGGCTCAATTTATGATGTCCGGAGGTATAAAGTACCCGCAACATTAAAATAAAGACCCAAAGTATTTTTTTTAGTCTTATCACTATAGTATCTGATTGATGCACAATAGTTACGCTTTTTAATTTGGGTGTAATTATCGAAAAAAAAAAACGAAAAGTCACAAAAATTGATAACCCTGGCGCGTCCTTTACACATTTTATAATGAAAACAACCCGAAGTCGCCAATTTATAATTGTAAAATGATCAATTTCTGTAGTTTTTTAATAACTAGATTAGTATGTGTTGAAAATAGAAAAATATACAGTTTTTATTTTATCCCATAGTTTTACATAGAAATAGATTTAAAGTTTTGTCCAGAGCTAAACAGTGATTCCTGTGGCGCGCTACATAACTAGACATAGATCGCTAGTGGAGCGGTCGCGAAGCGCAGTTATTCGTTCTCGTGCTAGCTCTAGTCGCGCTTAAAACGCCGTGGTGGAAGGTCGCGTCTCACTTTGCCTGTGGACGAAATTACGAAGGAAAATATTTGATTCCCCTGGTTTTGTTTCACTAGGTCATTGATTACCCTGACGTCGTAAAAAATTGTATAAGTTTTTTCTCGGATATATCTTTACTAATCTTTTTTACTATTATTACTAATCTTGTTATTATTGATTTACTAATCTTATTATTATTGCTTAGAACTTTAAACTTTTTACGTAATCGATAAAAAACAAACTTTTATTGATTACCTTGGTGTTGATTCCCTTGGCGTTTTTGCCAGGGTAATCAATATTTTCTAGTTCGTCTAGTACATTAATTTGTTCATTCCAAATTACACGATCTGCTCAGACAGTATTGAGTGTTTTGTTTTGCCGGGTTATCTAAGTATTAATTCAAATAAGTTATAATCCGTTTGTATCGCATCTTTATGCGATTTATACCTATTGCATGCAGAGATTACCAAAAAGGACATACGTGTGCCGTGGTCCCAGATTTCCTGTTAATAAGAACATTTGACGACCTCACTCTGTGGTCTAGTGGTTCGAGTACCGGACTGCTGATCACGTATATATTTTTTAAATTGTGTCAACCAAAGAAAGGTTCCTAATTTTTGTTAAATTTTTTATTATGTTTAAAAAGAAAAGTTTTGTTTTCAATTTTTATTATTTAGTACTTATGTAATTTTTATTTTATCATTATTACATACTTGTGCAAATCAACATCGACATTAAAATTTATACATTTCATATTATTATTATTTATTGAAATCAATCTTTTTTATCTTATTCGTAATTTAATGAAATTCATATGTTTCTTAATGAAATCAATCCTTTTAATTTTATTGAATTTCAATTGAATCAAATTTATGTGTTTTTTTTTTATTGTAAGTATAATTTTCAATTTTAATAGTATTATACTGTTTTAATTGAAATCAATCTTTTTCATTTTTATTCAAATCTAATTAAATATTGTATGTTCTAGCGAAATCAATCCTTTTTTAATTTTGATTGAAATTTTATTTAAATTATTATATTTTTTATTGTAACCAACCATTTTAATTATAGGTTGAAGTCTAATTTAAAAATTGATGTATTTTTTTCATATTGGAATCCAGTGTTTGTTTATTTTTTTAAATTGAAATTTAATTTAATACAATATATCTTTTAATGAAATTGGAAGAGTAAAAATTTATTGAAAATATTAACCCAATATGAAAAAGAAGTAAACTATAAATGTATGTAACAGCTTTTGTAAATTAATTGTATTTCAAAGAGTTTGTATTACTTTTTCTTTCAACGCTTTCAACGCATGAAATAAAAGGCTTTTTTTTTTTTTTTTACATACTTGTGAATAAAGTGATTGATAATTAGGTGAAAAAGTGCCAATAACTGAGAACAAGAGACTGATTATTAAATAAATAGTATGTTTTATTACTTACCTTTGATTTAATTTTGATTCCCTTGTCATCGTATTTTGATTCCCCTGGCCCAAAAAATATGTTTTTAAATATCTTTGTAATGCGTCGTTCAAAACTGACCCCTATTTGATAAATGTATTTATAATTCGGCTAAAAATCATACCAAACTATAAATTGTAAAAAATAATAATAATAAAAATGCGCCACGGGAATCAACTGAATATTCTCAATCTCAAGATTTACCCTTTTAACAACTGCACCCACACAATGACTGCTCAAAACAATTGTGCTGGTTGTTAGGATTCAACAACGAATGGCTGCAGCACGGCGGACGTGAATCTGCTGAGCATCTCGACTGCGGCGGCGTCAGATGTGTTGGTCGGGCGGTTGGTCGGTCGGTCGGAGCGCTGCTGTCAACATTCGTCAGGATTAGCTCCGCGCCTCCACCACTTCATCAACGTCGTGTCATGATTGTTTCGCTCTCTGATTCTATCATGCGGTCCTAAATAATTAGTTGATTTCGTGTTACAAAGCTACTACACCATAGTCCTCGGAGAGAATAGTTCAGTTGTTAGCCTCGTGAGTCGTGGTCTATCCCCTTGAATGTGAGCACGCTCTTCTGATACATGCCGCATAGGGCAGCCCAAAAGTGGTTCACTACCATGAGTAATGACAGGAAAATAGACGATATCGAATTGTCGTCGAGCTTGTGTGCTGCAGGCACAGAGAACTTTCTCTCCGATCCGGGCTATTTATTAGTTTTGGTCGCCCATTGATCAATTCCTAAGTTAGGGTCTCATAATTATTTTTGGTCATTGCTGTAATGTGTCGAAATTTCGAAAACTATTTTTTTTTTTCTAAAATATTGTAACAAGACTGATTTATCGCTAAGTTAACTAAGTATTCAGAGAACACTGTGAATTGAAAAAAAATGGTGCCCATAAAAGAAGGTTTGTACTTTATATTGGTATATAAAGAAATATACAAAATAATGTACTGGTATTTGCTAACTTTTCTAAGTTTGTACCGTGTTACGTACACAAACCAACCAATGCATATGTTTGTATAGCTAACAATCCCTCCTATACAGGGTGTAAATTAACCCTTCACACATACGTCAACCAAGCATTCTGTACATCAAACTAAGTAACCCTACGCAAAAAATTTTGGACTTTTTTTTGTGGTCAAAAATCACATTTTACGGTAAAACTCAATGTAGCCACTATTAAACATTGTGCTAGTGGATGCTTTGAATAGTAAACGGGTCATGGAGGTAATTTAAGTAAAGTTATAACCAGAAAAACTAATATTTTCAAAAACAACTGTGCAAAATTTGGAGCTTTGACCCCCAATATCTCCGTAACTAGGGGGTTCCCAGGTATGGTCTAGAACCAAAAAATTATAGCAGTTACACCCTTTATAATGGAAGCAAAATGATCTTGTACTAATTTGTACTTTTAAACGTGGCACAGTTCAAACTAACAAAGTTCATAAATATCAGAACACGGTTTTATTTAAATATAAATCTGTCATTATTATTGGTTCTTTTTTTATATACAATAAAAATTACAAACCCTTTTTTATGAGTACCATTTTTTTTCAATTCAGAGTATTCTCTGAATACTTAGTTAACTTAAATTGAATAGAAGCGCAAAACATCGATAAATCAGTCTTGTTACAATAATTTAGCATTCGAGACAACTTTGGAAGGACATATATATTTAACTACTGTATGCATAATATTGATGTTGTAGAATAATGTACAACACTTACCCTCAAGCTTGAAAAAAATATTTTTCGAAATTTCGACACATTGACCAAATATCATTTTGAGACCCTTACCTTTAAGAATTGATCACTGTGCGTCGTAGCTCTCCCCCACCCCCCCACCCCCCCTTCCGCCAGCGCCACGTCACCCCGCCGCCGCCCGCTCGTTATTAATGAAGTTCCTTTGTATTTGCGCTCACAGTCAACACAACATTATAATTGACTTACGAACTTGTCGGAATCTTACTGTTTTGATAATTTATAATACGCAATCTAACTGCTTGTTGTACTTGCTGTTTATAAGATAGATGAAATGCACTTGTTTCATAGATTTCGAAATAGTACATTTAGGCACCAGTGGGGAGACTGCCGTTGCAGGCCAAACGGAAATCACTCCTCAGAGTTACGGAGTCGAGAGCTGCACTCACAAATGCACACGTGAATCAAATCACGTTTTTCAATAAACAATAGAATGAAACGTATGTTTTACCCGACCGATAAGTGTGTATGCCTATGTTTGTATGTTCCGCTATGGTGGAACATACAAACATATTCTCTTTATGTGGTTTTTCTTTTACCAGCTCATTCATTTGATAAGTGTAACACTCCCTGTACAGCCGCTGTTGTTATAGAAACACAGCCAGAACGTGTTTCCATTGCTGTAGAACTTCTTTCGGTGGTACTCGCGACCATTGCACAGCAAGGCAATTCCACCTCTACGCGTAGTAATAAATTCCGTTTCAATAATATAAAATGAGTATAAAAATTGCTTTTGATATTTGACACAAATTACGCGGATTATATTCTGTCAAATAATAAAAGAATTTTGAAAATCGGTTCATAAATGACAGAGTTATGATCTTATTACTCAGACTTGTAGCTACACTGTGTGTGTCTGGGAAGATGATTGACCTCTCCGATTGGTCTGGATGCTCCCAATTTTTTTTTACCCTACAATATGATATTTGGCCCAAAATAAATGTCGTATTCCAGCAATACTTAATGTTTTCGTAGGGGTACCATAATGCTTGTTTGACGGCTTTGATCGGTTTACACCCTGTATATTTTTTTAGGAAATTTGCAGATTGACATTTGCGGCTATGGAATCTTGGACCAATTATGACAAAAATCGCTAGTTTCGATAAAATAATTATTATTCCTTGGTAACTAGTAAAATTTCATATTTTGCAAAAATACCTTGTACGTTACCGTGGTTTCGTACAAAGACAAATATATCCTCCATCGCAGCAAGTTATGTACAAGGACAAATCATTCCTTCATCGAAACCAGTTACGAAACTACGGTTTCGTAGACGGCCGAAACCCATTGGGCTACGTGGTAATGAGGAGGCTGACCGATTGTCTAAATTAGCAGCAGCGGAGGGTACAATAATTGATTACTTAGCTGATTATTGGGAATATATTTCTAGATATAAAGCGATTTGTTATAATTTCTGGAAACAACATTTTGATACTATATGTCAACATAAAGGTATAAGTATGGTATAGGAGCATACAAGGCAAGCCTCCTTGTGTGCCTAGGTTCGATGTCGATAATCTAAGTAGAAGTTATGTTAAATTAATTTTAAGACTTCGCTGTGGACACTATCCATCAGCGAAATTTGATTAACTTGTGAAAAAAAACTGATTCGTCGAATGGCAGAGTATGTAATCAGAGGGAAGACCTGAAACTCCAAAGGTTACTCTTTAAATCTTTTAAAACCCCTATTGGGTTAACAATAAGGTCCAGACACATGATCTTGGTATAATACACACATGAAGACTATGCAGATAAATGTCTGAGATGGTCTTTTGAAGAAGCACCACCCAGATTTGAGTGGAAGCATCAGCAGTCAGTGCAAGCATTTGTCAGTTATCGTGGGGCTTATGACTCAAGGAGCTCAACGTCACGACGAGCAATAGGTACCAAAGAAGGGACATTTGGGTGGGTCGCTTATAGTACTCAAACTGTCAGACAATCGTTAAAATTAAAGAAGGATCCACATGGTCCTCACATTCACAATATAAAAATAATAAAATATTTATTATTATTTTGTTAACCATGTCATTACTCACGTAGTTTTCGTGAATAAGTATTGTAGTAGACTGTGGTGGGACCACAGCCTGCGAAGGTGTAGCAATGACATGGCTACTCTGCATTTCAGTCCACAAGCGATCAAGTTCGGTGTCATCCAACATACGATTACGCTGGATGACTAGCACCTGATCCGACAGTCGTTGCGCCGATACGTTGACAGCCGGCTCAAGCACTTGAAACAGAGAGAGCATCCAAACACGGTACGCGGTCAGGTTGTTTCCTCCCTCTGTAGCCCCATAATATGAGCGCATGACGTTCTCGTTGATGGATTGCGTCCATCGCATGCGCTGCACACTTCTGCCGGGAGCTGGGACCCTATCAGAAGCCAGTGGGCCTCGAGGTCCTAAGCCGCTCGACGGCCGGCGTCCTCTCCGTCGCTGAGCAGGTGGTGAAATGTGGAAAAATCGTGTGACGTCACAGTTTGGTACATTTATCACCAGAAAGTGACGCTTGTGGTGTAACTCACTCATGATCTTTGACGTTTTATTTTCGTAAATTTTTATCGTACTCATGTCTTATTAATCACTACATAGTATAAAAAAACTAAAAACCCAACTGAAAAGCAAAAAACTTGGAAGCAGGCGGGTCCATTCTATTTTCATAATTTAATATTCAAATGAACCCCGCCTGCTTCCAAGTTTTGTTTAATTTAAAATGTGCTTGTTTTTTGCTTTTCAGACGGGTTTTTTTTACACGTTAAGAAAACAAGTTTATGCTCAAAGATGATTCTGACTTACAAAATTATGCGTCTTGAATTTGTGATAAATAAATGTGCGCCAAATGATTTTCGGCGAAATGACGTTTCTACCATCCACTGGTATGCAAAATAAAATTCGAACAAAAAAAGTCCTACAAGAAAAGGTAGACCCGTGGAAAAACAAATCGCAACGGACAAGTGGAAAAACGAATCGCAAGTTTTACGTAACGAGCAGGTTATCTTTGCGTAAAACTTCAAGTTAAAATTTTGTTGCGATTCGATTTTCCACTTGTCCGTTGCGATTTGTTTTTCCACATGTCCGTTGAAGTTTTCACATGTCCCACACTTCGCACACATTTCGATTTTTTCTGAGGTTTACTGACACACACATTATGGTTTGGTTAGGTTAGGTACCTTTTAATGAATGTATAGTATTCTGAACATTGACTTTGAAAAAATCTGCAGCATTTGTTTTGATAATGATTTTTCTTTGTCCAATAGATTGGTTATATCCTTGATGATATACATAAAAATAACGGTCACTGAGCACGTGTTCTCGGTCAGTCAGTCGATGCCACAATGTTGCGAAGGATGAGGGCGCTGTGACCGCTCTCGGAAAGTCTCATTTATCTGTTTTTTTGTTCTAAAATAGAAAATTATTTTTTGACTATGTATTCTAAAATGCACACAAATAATTATGTACACAAAATTACTCTCATAATATAAATGATAGATTCCACGTTATTCGTTGTAAAAGTCGTTTGTCCAGTAGGTATATTTCCCATTTCGTAATTTTCCCAAGTTCGTAGTAAAATAGTATAGCTTACTTATGTCCAGTATACTGGAAAATGTCAAATTAAGTCACGAAAAAGGGTTACATAGACTGCAATTATTAATATGGTAGTATAAAATTATATACGCTTTACAGATCATTGCTTGATACCTTACAATAATATTATGGACAGGTCTTCCAAAAAACATTACACACTTCAAAGTTAATTACAAACGAGCTCAAGAGGACGAGTGTGGAAGTCGCGACCACCGTTACCAAACTCCATAGGTTCCAAAATACGGAATGCTTTGCCAGTAATGGCTATATAACTTACCACACAAACTTCAGCTGTTTACATCGCTCTTCAAATAACTCCTCTTAGCCTATATTCACAGCAAGAAGCAGAAATAGCTTTTATAAGGATTATGCACTTAGACCAATTGGGCTAAAACTTTATCAGCATCCTAAACAGGCGATAGAGTTCAAATCACTCGTTGCTGCTTGGTGTAAGCGGATACCAGAACAATACATTTTGAACAATAACTACCACATAAAAACAAAGGGGGGAGGGGGAAGGGATCAGTCGAGGTCGACGGGCAACGCTTCACACAAACGGTTTAAAAAACCAACACAATAGGGATGTTAACTTAAAAAACGTGATCCTAATTAGTCCGTCTGTTAGATTATCGAAAAATATTGGATACTTATTTTTTGTTTTATCAAATCAATAAAAATTGACGGAGATAAAACGCGTCAAAAATTTGAGTGGGGGGTTGTGGCGTCACTGACCGGTAAAGAATGTCATACTAATGTCTCACAAAATGACATCCCACGAGTTTTCAAAGTACTGTATCGTCTTTATAGTTTGTTTACGTGAAAAAAGAAAACATACGTGTCTAATATGTTTTGGAAATCTATATGACGGACTAATTAGATTATATTAAAAATATTTTTGACATGAGGTCAACCTTTACCATACACATTTTGGTCTTGCTAAGCGAGTATATCACTCTTACAGCAGCTGCAACAGCCATTGAAAATACAGCACTACAACTATAGTAATCAATTTCTATCGAGTGTTTGAGAACGTAGCCCAAAGCTTTCTAAAGCAAGGAAAGGGCAAAGAAATTAACAACATGCTAACCTTTTTTTTTTTGGTGGGTGTAAAATCATCGAATAACCCCTCCCGCTCTTGGGCAGAGCTAAAGGGAGTGTCAGACTTCTACTGACTAAAAACCACCCATGTTCCTTCTTCGCCCTCTATGAACGCGGTAACCAGTGGACTACCCGCGGCCCCGACAGGCGGCGGCCCTTTCGGGCCCCTCCCATGTTGCTGACATCTCTTTGAGGCGCGCGTGGCACACGAACGCGCCGTCGACACGGCCTGTTTTCGTCGTGAGACGGACGGACGGCGAATTAGCCCATCACTCACCGTCCACCAGGCCCGCGTCTACGGTGGCCGGAGGTCATCGCGGGACCCCCGACGCCCGGAGCGCCTCCCGCGGCGGCTGGGACGAGAGGTTCTCTCCCTCTCGCGTTCCGCCACCTTCTTCGCTAGCATCACTGCTTCGCAGAAGGAGGCGACGGCGTCCCATTCCTCCTCGCCCCGGACCATGGCTTGCACCAGGGCCGGGCGAAGCGCCTCCGCGCCATTGATGCAGGCGCGCGATCCTTACGGCCATGACCTTTTGGGGCACGTTCAGGTAGTGGGCGGCCCGCTTCCTCAAAGCAGGCGCCCACACCGGGGCCCCGTAAAGGGCCATGGACCGCACGATCCCCGCATAGAGCCTCCGGCAGGAGGCGTTTGGCCCCCCCAGATTGGGCAAGAGCCACCTAAAGGCAGCCCCGGCCCGCTCCAGTCTGGGAGCCAAACGTCGGAAATGCTCCACGAAGTTCCACCGGCTGTCGAGGACGAGTCCGAGGTACTTTAAAGTACACCATTAACTGCGATCCCGACGGCAGCGCATTCCCACGTCCATGGAAGCCCATGGCCTCCGACTTGTGAAGCGCCACCTCGAGACCCAGCTGCCGGATCCTCTCTACGACTATCGCAACCCCGCGTGTCAAATTGTCGGCCGCCACCTCGTACGACCCACCCTGAGCTAGCACTAGCGTATCGTCCGCGTAGCAGACTACGCTGACGCCGCTAGGGAGGTCGGCGCGCAGCACCCAGTCGTAACCGATGTTCCACAAGGGTGGCCCCAGAACCGATCCCTGTGGAACACCGCACGACAAGGGGGGCAAACGATTGAACTAAAATTTAGCACATAGCTTGTTGATGCAATACATTTTTATGCCCAGCAACTTCGCCACACGAGGGAGCTCTTCAACGGGTAGTAACATAGACTAAAATCTTTCTATAAATATGATTTCATTTGGACGGTAGTCGGTAACTTTCACAACAACCCAAGCAACATCTCTCATCTCATCTCATCACTATGATAATAAATGGCAGGGATGAAATACTTAACTGTGCGCTGTGACATGCAAGCCTACCAAACGACAGACGAGACTCGCTCAAATGATATAACAAGGTTTCACATCGGAAACCTTAAAAGGACATTAGAGAGGGTCGGGAATTAATGTGAGCGTAAGCAAAAGTGTTAATTCGAAGTATGACTTCGAATTAACACTTTTTTTTTTAACACAAGCGGCTCACTGGCGGAGGTAGCCGCGTGACGTCATCAAACTTCTTCTGGGGCTTCTGTGGGCTTCAACCAATGGGCTACACCAGGTATTTACAAAAGTCGAGCCCGATTGTACGAGTTGTATGGTCTTAAATAATACAGGTTTGATACAAATTTACTAGAGCATGATAATCCAAATTATTTAAAAGGATTTGTATTATTGCAAAATCAAAATTCTTTAGCGAGATTATAAAAAAATCGAATAAGAAAATTATAGCCACTTGGAAAATCATTAACAATGAAACGGGTAAATCTGTTAAACACCTTGAGATCATGGTGGGTAAAAAATTACATAATGAAGCAGCCGACGTAGCCGAGGCTTTTAATGAGTATTTTACCAGCATACCTATAGCGACGACTTGTTCCTTGAGTTCGTCGCCGTCTAAAGCCGAAGATCTTTTGCACAGCAGTATGTCTAAAACTGGTAAAGTATTTAGTTTCGAAAATGTAACACCTCGTGATGTAGTTAACGTTTATAATTCACTTAAGTCTAAAAACACAGGTGATTACAGGGGCATTTCTATTAAACTTTTAAATAGCATAATCGACATCGTAGCCCAGGTCTTGCTGTTACTTTCAATAAATGCGTTGATTCGGGGACTTTCCCTGGTCTTATAAAGAGCAGTAAAGTCATCCCTCTATTTGAATCAGGCAGTAAAAATGATATTGGTAACTTTAGACCAATTTCTATTTTACCAAACTTAGCAAAATTTTTGAAAAAATTATTCTCAAACAGTTGTTTAGTACATTTTAATTTAAATAATGAGCAATATGGCTTAACAAAGGGTCATTCGACTACGGATGCTGGTGTTGCTTTAAAAATCTTCCATCATCATCAGTGATGGTGAATCCACATGATATAATGATGATCAGACGCAAATACTTAAACAGCTTTAAAAAATGTATGGAAGACGTCATAAGTGCCTATAAAATTTGAGGGTTGGCCTTTAGTTTTCCTGGGATCCCATCATCAGATCTTAACTTGGTTACAATGGGACAGCCTCGTGTCAAGCTTATATCCTGAAAGAATACTCCATAAGTACGTGTAATTATGAAAGAATTTTCTTTCAACTTCTAACCGTTGAGGATTCATACCTTCCATTTTCATCAGCGAATCCACATGATATTATGCAGATCAGACGCAAATACTTAAACATCTTTTGAAAATACATGAAAGACATCATAATGTGCCTAAAAAAAATTAGGGTTGCCCTCAATTTTTCAAGGATCCCATCATCAAATCATCCATCATTTAGTGACAATGGGACCACTTGAAAAGTACATCCTATCGAACACAAAAATTATTTTTCAAATCGGTTAGCAAGCGACGGGTTATGTCCGAACAAACATAAAAAAATATATATAAACATCCGAATTGAGAACCTCCTTCTTTTTTTAGAAGTCGGTTAAAAACACATATTTAACGCATGGGAGAACGCGCAAAATGCAATCGGTATTTTCTACGATCTCTCTAAAGCTTTTGATTGCGTACATCACGACACGCTTTTACGGAAACTGCGTCATTACGGTGTTTAAAATGAGTCCCTAAATGTGATAGATCCGTATTTACAAAATAAATTTCAATGTGTAGACGTAAATGGCGCGAAATCTTCCGGGCTACCGGTTCGGCTAGGTGTACCTCAAGTTTCAATACTGGGTCCGTTTTTATTCTTGGTTTATATTAATGATCTACCATGCTATTTAAAGGGTTTTTGTGACGTTGTACTATTTGCAGATGATACCTCTCTTATCTTTATAGTAGATAGGAATAGACACGATTTTCGACGACGTAAACAGCACGTTATCAATGGTCACGGATTAGTTCACAAACAAACAACCTTGTTTTTAATGCCAAGAAAACTAAAATAGTTAAGTTCGCTTTACCCAATGTTAAAAATGTAGGTCCCAATATTATCCTCGCCAATCAAGAGCTGGAAACTGCCAATGCCAATGCGGTTTACATAAATGTCAAGCCTAGCGGCTTTTCTATTTTCACAGCGTTATGTCCTATTCTGCTGTGGGGCAAAGCTGCTGATAACAAAACTAAACTCAAGCAGTACGTCATTGACAGCACAAATGTACTAAGCTAGCGTTCTTAATATTAAGCTAGTCTTTCAAACCAACATGTCAACATCGTACCTAGCCTACATTAGTAATAATATCCAGTAATAGATTATTTATTCTAAATTCATCCTAATATTACATCCATGTATTTTTGTTAGTAGAATTGCAAGCTTACAAACTAGTGTTAGTAATGAGTTGATGACTCATTAGTTAATAATAAAAGATTTCCAAATAAAATATAATAGGTACTTAAACAACTTAGTCTAAGGAAACACTTTACAAAAGAATCTGTGTATATAATAATCATGTTGACTCAAATCTGTTTTCTAATGAGCGGCCTAATAGCAAGCACTACCTTACAAGTTACGGGTAGATGTTAACGGCTAAAATAATTACGTGCAAAATATTTTTTTTTATATACCTACATCTTCAGTTATATTTCTTTATAGTGGTTAAGTTGTGTTGTTAATTAAAGCGAATGTATTTATTATCTCTGAACTGCTACTGGACTACATGTTACCTTATCTATGTATTTATTCGTTATGTGAACAATGTACCTATGTTCTTTTAGAATAAAAATAAATCTTTAAACCCATATTTAAAATTTATTTGTTCTGCAGAAGCGAGCGGTTCGTGCAATTTATCAGCTGGGTGCCCGAGTTTCTGTTAGCGATTTTTTAAGGAGATTGGTATTCTCACGGTTGCTTCTCAGTTCATCTTCGCCAACATTTTATATTTCAAACAAAATATCCACCTGTACACTAAAAACAGTGATATTCACAACTTTAACACTAGAAATAAGCCTTTTCACCGGCTTCTCATAGTTCATAATTGAAGAAAGAAAGAAAGAAAGAAAATTTATTTATTTGTCGCAGAAACATACCGAATATACAGGAAAAAAACATTACACAAACAACGCTTAACAGATATAAAAAAATACAACAAGCAGGGATTACAAAAAAAGAAAATGTTGCACGTTGTGACTGCGACAAGTAGGTTGCCACTCAGCATGGTGCTGTGTTATGGTCGCCCACAGCACAGCGCTGGTTTTCAGTGGTCACCCGTGAAAAACGTACGAATGCCAAGAGCTTCAAAATTAAGTATATAAAATAAATTAAGCAGTGCTTGAAATTCATTCGTCAGGCTCGGTATAACATTTTATAACAAACTGCCATCTTCTTTTCTAGACTTGCCATTTAATGCGTTTAAAGCCAAAGTAAAATCGAATCTTTGTTTAAAAGCTTACTGTTCCATTAACGACTACTTAAATGATAAGAATAGTTGGTTGCTGAGGTGAACACAAGACAATGTTTGTTATTTATGTTATTTCTCCAAGATTAATTGGCTCCGTAGGGTTTATATGTTTAAATTTAAATGCCTGGCTGAATTTAAATTTAAACATATAAACCCTACGGAGGTAATTAAAGCTTTCCGGCAAATAAAAATTAAACTGACCGAAGATCTATGGGGAATGTCTATCAAAGTTTGTACATCCATAGTTGAGACTATTGCACCATACTTAGCTTCAATATTTAATTTGTGTGTAGACCGAGGGGTGTTCCCAGATTTAATGAAACACAGTAAGGTCATACCTCTTTTCAAATCTGGTGACAGTAAAGATACTAATAATTATAGACCTGTATCGGTGTTGCCAGCTTTTAGCAAGGTTTTTGAAAAAGTTATGCTTAACCAAATGCTCAATCATTTTAACACCAACAGAATCTTACACGATCAACAGTACGGTTTCACTAAAGGACTTTGCACAACTGACGCCGGTGTAACTTTATTAAAGCACATATTTAATGCGTGGGAACAGTCCCAAGATGCTGTAGGAATATTTTGTGACCTCTCAAAAGCATTTGATTGCGTGAATCACGACACATTGCTTTTGAAACTTGAGCATTATGGACTAGGTAAACTTGCACTTAGTTTAGTAAAATCTTATTTGAGTGAAAGGCAACAACATGTTAAAATAAATGGTGTTAATTCACAGGGTTTAAAAGTAAAAATGGGGGTTCCGCAAGGCTCAATATTGGGGCCTTTCCTTTTTCTGGTATATATTAATGATTTACCCTATTTATTGAAAAACCAACCTCAGAATATGGTGTTATTTGCTGATGACACTTCCCTAATTTTTAAGATAAATAGACGGGCTCAAAAGCTAGATGACGTGAATAAAGCCCTACTTCAGATTCATAATTGGTTCACAGCAAACAATTTAGTATTAAATGAAAAAAAGACAAAATGCATAAGATTTGCTTTACCGAATGTTAAAAGTAGTGATTGTGATATTCTATTAAATAATGAGACACTAGAATTCGTAGATGAAACGGTTTTCTTGGGGATTACGCTTGATTCACGGCTACAATGGGGTGCTCATTTAACATCTCTTGCAGGGCGGCTAAGTTCAGCAGCATATGCCATTAGAAAAATTCGTCAGTTTACTGATGTAGATACCGCTAGGCTTTTCTATTTTAGTTACTTTCATAGCCTAATGTCTTATGGCATTTTGTTATGGGGACAAGCTGCAGACATTGAATCTATTTTTATTCTGCAAAAACGAGCCATCAGAGCAATATATGGTCTTCGTAGGCGCGATTCTCTGAGAGAACTATTTAAGAACATTAACATTATGACGGTGCATTGTCAGTACATCTACGAAAACATAATGTATGTCAGAAAAAATCTGCATCTTTTTAGTAAAAGAGGTGACAGACACAATTATATTACTAGAAATAGGGACCAGTTAGTGCAGCCAGGCTTCAGACTCGCTAAGGTAGACTCATCTTTCATGGGGTACTGTTTGAGATGCTATAACAAAATTCCACAAAGCATTCTTGAACTGAATGAGACGAAATTTAAAACATGTATCAAACGCACACTATGCAAGCAAGCATATTACAAGTTAGACGATTATATCGCTGATAAAAATGCTTGGCTCAATGCCGGTCCTGCTCCACAAGGACAGGACGCTTAAATGAATAGCATTTAATAGGAAGAAGAAAGAAGAAGAAGAAGTTTGTACAACTATCTTTGCAATGTATAAATTCAACCTCTTTAGTATTATATAGTCGCATAGCACATATTGTGTGACTACTATGTACTAGAAAGCTGTCATTCTCTGGAAACCTACATTTGTTTTTCTATTTTTATTTGACTTGGATATGCCCTGGCGATTGAGAGTGTGTCATGATCACTTAAATGTCTCGCTGATGGTGGCAGGTGTGTCGGGTCATTTCGTTCCCTTTAAAATGGTTGAGTGGAATGGTGGCTGATCCATGCGTCATGCTCGTGAACGGGTGCTGTCAGTTGTGACTGGTCACCTCTTAGTTGCCACGGCTTGTTTGAATTATTATATTATTTTTAAATCGTCGTTTTGGCTTTACTATGTCGACACTTATCGTGCACAACTTGCTACATCGTTCTCACATGATAATATACCAATCTCGATATGAATGATGTAACCAAAGTTTTGTAACAATATGATTTAAAAGAGTATCCATGAAGTCTCTTGCCATTCTTCTCATGAGACCAACGCTTTGGAATCGGCAACTACAGTACACTGACAGTTATTATGCCTTGTGAGTGGGACTGTAGCTTAGTTTATTAGCTTATTAAAATTTAGTATTTGTTCGACTATTCAAAAGAGCCTGTAACTGGCCAACTTGAAATAAATGATTTTGATTTGATTTGATTTGATTTGATTAGTTTACTGATACGTGCATGGTTTCATTTCATTTATTCATTCATAAGTATAACAATTCAAATTGTGTTTGAAATATAATAGTAAGTACAGTAATTTATTTATTTTAGTTTTCAACAATAAAATATAAGAATCAAACAGTAAACATGTCATTAAACAGTAGATAATTATGTTAACTTTTATTTTATTATTAGATACTTTTTAATTATTGCTTAAAATTTGCGTCTGTAGTCATTAACTTGCCATGCTATTGTATCGAGTCTGGTTCTTCTAACACAGAAATAACAGAACACATATGTCTGTAGACATATGTGTTCTGTTATTTCTGTGTCATTTCGACAAGTTATTGGATGAGACGAGCAGTCGAAGGTGAGGATCAGTTTGTACTGGATACACTATGATCAACTTCTGGTAGTAGGCGCATTGATGTAGCGCACTACTAGTGCTACGCCGTAGCTGCGGCCATAGCGGCGGCGCGCGGCGGACGCGCTCCGCCTGGCAGTACCGCGCGGCGCGGCGTGCTCGACGTGACGTCACGCACCCCGCACCCCGCAACCCCCGCCCCGCGCTCCAGCGTTACAGTCGATAAGAGTACCCGCTACTGCAGGAGCTGGCTACAAGTTATTGGCTGTTCATGTATCATTTCCACGGCACATCTATGCAGACGTCGAACTGACTCTCACTCCTAACTATTGCTACATAATATTCAATGAATCGATATTGCGTACCTACATCTCATAGGTCTATTTATGTTATGCTTTCGGTAGACAAATTTAACAATGATGCATAATTATTCGATGAGGACTAACAGACGCATGTTTCCTTTAAAACGCCAGTTCAATGGAGTCTTGAGTGGATTAAGACGCATAATGACGCTTTATATTATGAATAATGAAATTTCTAATGTATTATCTTCAGCAGTCAATAGCATAGTGTCCAACGTTTATAATAAAAATATCATCAATCAATCAAATCTTCTGTCAGAGTGTAACTCTTAGTCGGTACAAATTTGTGGATGTCTCTAACTATTCTCAATTTTATTATTTATTTTTTCTCTTCCTTTAATAACTCTCTTTTACAATGGTTTTTAATCATCCATACGCCCTTTGGTACGAATAGTTACAGCGCTGATATCAACATTTGTGCCTTACCTACATTACAAAAATTTGTTAACTGATATGTTATGTACTTTTTTTTTATTTTTACATTGTTTATAATTATATACTTTTTTATTATTGATTTGTGTCTGTAGTAAATCTGAATCGAACTTACGCCTTACTATTGTATCGAGTCTGGTTCTTCTAACCAACAACAGACAGATGTGTTGCTGGGGAGTTTGTTCCGCCACTTCTTCTTTCCAGCTAAAACTCTAGGAAGTGCCGAAGGGTGGGCGTTTTGGGGGACTGTCTCTTGTAAATAAGTAGGGTAAAGTTAATTTTGTCGTTCGAAAAGTGCTGATTATCAGCCTAATTTGAATAAATGACTTTTGATTTTGAGTGAGTCTGTCTACTAAAGGGTGTGGTAGAGCAGAGCACAGCTCCCGGGCTGGCATGGCAGTGCGGGTGGGTGACAGCGCGGGAGGTCACGCGCTCGCCGCCAGTCGCCGCTCGCCCGCCACCGAGCGCGTACACCGCGCGCTCGTAGACGCCGCCTATCGCTACACAGTTCGAGTCGCGTATCGCGTCGCGCCAGTGTGTGTGTGTTTGCAACTGTGCATGTGAGTGTGTGCTGTGCTGCCACCGGCCGGTGCCCGCACCGCGCTGCCGAGCGCTGGAGCGGCTTCTTGCGAGGAGTCGGCAGTGATTGCGGTGCTTATCATGCGGGACGATGCATGCCGTACGTCACTTGTGTCGTTATTCAGAGCATGCTGCGACACTCGCTCCGATCTTATCAGCATCTCAGTGCAAACAGCAGATCCCTTGGAACGTAATACATCGGCTGTAACCAACTAAATAGTGTGACTTTCAAACGATTTCCAGTTTTATATTATTATAACACAAAATCAAAGGTATAATATATACAATATTTGATGTAACCTCTGATAACGATGCCTCGTGGAATATGAATTCCTGCGCATATCCTCACACATGATCAAATACACGTTACTTTATAAACACCAATTAATGAAATGACAACAAAGTATACTCGTACAACGCGCAGGGCAAGTGAGCCAACATAATTACAATCACGCAGGTGAGAAAGGAAGGAGCTGTTTACAAATGTCTTGCACTCGTATAGATACTCCTCAAGTTGCAACAAATCTGCTATAGATCTGTGCCATCTATCGGATAATACGAAGTGACATTTTAGTTTGTTCGCTTGAGTAATACTTACATACGTATGTATATAGCAAAATGTCGTGTATCGGTTTACAGTGCTACGAGTACAGCGTGGACACAAATCGCGTGGCCCCTGCGTGGCGGTGGTGCAGAGCTAGCGGCCAACTCGACCAACATTTGTTTTGACAAAGGGTTCAAACCCTAACGAATCACATAGAAGCTTACTGTAACAAATACAGAACTAAAAGTGTGTGTGTGTCTGTCGGTCCCTATCTCGTTTCATTAAATACTGAAAGATCCCAAATACATACTTATCAGCAACACTAGCATTTTTGTTACGAAATAGTATCTAAGGCGCTACATGATGACTTAGTGCGATCTACTTCGGGGATCGGCCACTCGGTGGCAACTCAGCTAAAATTGCAAAACTTTCAATCTTTCTAGCTCGTTTATTAAATCAAATCAGGCACAGTCAGTTGCGTTACTCTCTCTTTGAACAAAACAAAAGCAACGTCTATGCATTTAACATTCAACCAAGAAACTTTACCCTTGGCGTGGATATACGCGAATTGACCTTTTTTAGGATACATTAGAACATTTTTTTTCCGCAACCATCAACGGATTGTTTTTCAATAAAATATATATAAACTACACAATCTAAAGCATGTCCTCTTTGTCCAAAAAAAAATAGAAATAAAATTTAAACATCATAAATAAATATGCAAAGTCATCATCAGCTCACCAACATGAAAAGATGATTGCTAGACGCGAATACTTGAAATTCTTCAGAAAAAGCACGAAATACGTAATACGTGCCTATAAAACTTGAGGGTTTCAGTCTTTGCCGAGGACCACGTCCTTAATCAGATTCGGCAGGAGATGGCTGCCCTCCGGTCCGCGGTGGAAAATATTGCCTTTCGCCCATCTATAGGCAATAAAACCTACGCGGGCAGAAAATACCCGAACAGCATCAAAAACTATATGGAAAACGTAATAAGGGCCTTTTTTTTGGCTGGTTGAAGATCTTCAAATAACACCTTACGCCATTCCGTCTTCCTACCACGGTGGGCTGCACTGATGCGGCTGCTGTAGGTGCTAAACCTCAAACGTAGCACTAGGGTTAGGTTTAGGGTAGTTAACAAAAAAAATCTAATTACTCCGTCAGATAGATTTCCAAAAAATATAAGACACATATTTTTTATTTTTAACCGACTTCTAAAAAAAGAAGGAGGTTCTCAATTCGGATGTTTGTATATTTTTTTTATGTTTGTCGGACATAACTCCGTCGCTTGCTAATCGATTTAAAAAAATCTTTTTTTATTGGAAAGGGTTGTTCTCCCAAATGGTCCCATACTTTTTTTATGGAAATCGGACAAGCGGTTTTTGAAAAATCAACAAAACTCAAAAAAACTACACTGTCTACATTAAAGATCTTTTTGTTTTCGTCGTTTACGAACCGATTTGGAAAATTCTTCTTTTATTCGAAAGCCTATGCTTTCCTATTGGTCTCATAGTCACCAGGTCGGGATCAGATGATGGAATCTTGGCGAAACCGGGAGAACTCAGAAAAATGTACAGCAATTTTGTTATTTTCTTTCTAACAAGCTGGTCTGATGGTAGAATGGTTATTATGTAACCGACGTCAATACGACTTCGCAAACTTCGGGGATTACAGGCGTGATGCGCTAAGTCGAGCAATAAAGCGTACCATCCTTTTCTCGAACCAGTTTAGGCCATTTTCGACCTCCTATAACTTCGTTGTGGATGAATCTAAAAGCCTGAATTTTAAAACCGATTAGTCATTGTATAAACACGGTATGTTTAAAATTTCATTCAATTTGAACAAGTAGTTTAAGAATTATAACTAATCAAAGTTCCTTTAGTTTTGCCACTCACTCACTGACTGACTGACTTATTGACCGATCATCAAAAGTCTAAGGCACTTCTAGCAGACATAGAAGCTTCAAATTTAGAATACAATTAGTGTTTAGTGTATAAACCATGGAAAAACAAAAAATATATGCAATTTCAGTCTAGTTTTCTAGATACACTAACTCCATAAATAACTTTGTAATCCCATATAATTAATTGTATGGGATTACAAATTCAAAGTTACATTTTCAGCGAATGAATTTTACGAGTTATTAAATTTAACACACTTACTAGTTCCTGATTTATCTGAAATTTTGCACGTGTATGTATATCGCCTATCAATGCAATATTGTGATCATATGATGGAGGTGGAAGTTGGCCATAGGAACTCCATTTAAGAATATCATAACCCCGTCGAGTTTGAACTCGTTTGATTCGTCTTGTCGAGTAGGTTTGTCTTTAGATGATGTTTAGGGGTCTGAATAGTTCTGATGATGGAGCTAGAAGGTGGCCATAGGAATTCCGTCATAAATCCACATAACCCCATGGAGTTTGAGCTCATTGGATTGGTCTTGATGAGTACTCTGGCTTTAGTTGGTAACCAGGTTCTGATGATGGAGCTGGAAGGTGGCCGTAGGAAGTCCGTTATAGAACGACATAACCCATCGAGTTAAGACTCGTTTGATTCGTTTTGACGAGTACTTTGTTTTTGGATGGTCTCCAAGATCTGTTGATGGAGCTTAAAGGTGGCCATAGGAATGCCGTTATAAAACGACTTGACCTTGTCGAGTTTTTACTCGTTTGATTTAGCTTGTCGAATATGTACTTCAGCAGTCAAATTTCTTTTTTTTCTTCAAATCGATGAATAAGACTGGTCCAAATTCGAATAAACCTATGCATTGTTGATTCATTAAACAAAATAGATAGAATGAGAGACACTACAAAAATAAATGAGATCCCACCAAAACAAAACTTGTAAAAAAAGCCAAACCGCGCACATTGGCCAATGCAATGGCGATTAGCTATTACAATGGCCTGTTTAACATTGGCAAATGCGATGCGATGATGCAAGTCAATCTTTTATTTAAAACATCAAAGGTTTTTAAGTAGGGATTAAATATATTAACTGACTTGGTATTACATGGATCTCACTACTTTTTACCTTAAAAGAACTGAGTTGCGCGGCTTGGCTTTTTTACCCGACTGCGGCGAAGCCCAAAAGGACGGTTATTTACAAGTTTTGTTTTTGGTGAGTTTGTTATTCTACTAATAAATACAACACTTTGCGAGGTCGTATTGATGTCTAAATGATAGCAAATGGATTGGGATAGTTGAAATCCCATGTCTGTCTATTGTTTACACCAGTTCATAATATAACATCACGAACGTACCGGACGTTGTGAAGGGGTAAGCACATGTGAATCACTAAAACGTGTAAAATAAAATCTTTTTAACAAAAAATAAAACCGAGTCGGTGACTTTTGTTTGTTTGGCTTATTTTTTTGCCACCGCCTTCAGAAACAAATTTTTGTTCTAAAGTTTATTTTTCACTTTTCTGTGTTTTATTTTTTGTCGAAGTCGGTTTTATTTTTTTACACGACTGCGCGACGCAAAGGAGGGTAATGTGTTTATCAGTCTATGTATGTATGTATGTTTGTTTCTATGTGGCGTTCTAGAGACCAAATGCGTAGGCCGATTTTGATAATTCTTACGTCAATCGATTCGTCTTAACCTTGCGAATGTCACAAAAGACATGACTATAATCAAAATTTACCACAGCGGACGGCAACCAGACGTCATATTGTCAAAATTATGAATAACGATGAACTACGTCAAGTGGGGTGTCGTTGAATAGGTATTTTAAAATCATCATTTAAAATGAAAAATAATAAAACGAACCTACGTTTTATTATTTTTCATTTCAAATAATAGTTTAGGATATATAACGATTTAAAGTTGTTTAACAAAACAATAATTCTCGCTAATTTTCTTACTTATTGATTTAAGTTTTTATTTCAAGTATAAACGATATACAAACAAAAGAAACAGTGATGACGACAAAGCAATTAAAAAAACAATGTTCCTGGAGTAGGAGTCAGAATCGAACCATCGATGACAGAATTCGATGCTCTTCGCGGACAGGGTAAAATAGAAATATTGTGCTGGGGTGTAACTGTACACAAGCTCCAAGGAACTACTTTGGACCGAGCTGCGGTTGAGTTAAGTTCACGCATTTTTGCTAAAGAACAAGCATAATGTAGCTTTTAGCCGAGTTGGGTCTCTAGAGGGACTATAATCATCAGTAGTTTGGACCACCGCAAGTTACTTAATAATCCCCACGATATTAACTCCCTCAATTAAATGACCAGATCGCGAAAACCATCTTTTAGCGAAGTCAATGAATCGTAACTAAAAGTATTAAAAAAAAAATTTGAAGAAATACAAAAAACCCAACTGCGTAAAAACTAATTTAAAAAAATTGTATTTAGTAGTAGTTATTTAGTATTACTTAACATAATTCTAAACTACTGGGCTTGCTTCTATCTTTTTAGTTTTTATTTAAGTTAATTTTTTCACGTATTTTTTAAATTTAGTTTTTACGCAGGCGGTTTTTTTTTTTGTTTTTCTTCAAATTACTTTTTTTTTAATTAGTTAACTACCCAACTACTTAATGTCTTGTTACTTTTATCTCATCTTTGAAACGTGTTATTCATATTTTGCTCGTACTCGTTTGCTGTGAATAACGCTGTAAATTACATACTTGTTAATATTATGTACTTGTTTGTTTTTTTCAAATAAAATAAAAAGATAAGTAACACATCACATCTGATGTATTTAGACCTGTTTATAGTATATTTTTGTTCACTTGTATCTTCACGTTTGTGTTTATTTGAGATGCGCTATCTGCACGCGTATTGCCTAGCCAACTTACGCGCGGCGCGGCGGCGCGGTGTAAGCGTTTATATTATAGACAACGCAAGTACTGGCTACCTTAGCGTTTCCTAATTATATTATTAACTAGCTGACCCACGCAACTTCGTCTGCGTCACAATATATAGTCTTATAGATCAGAAGCTCATTTAATTTTTTTAAAAGCAAAAACAATTTAGAACTATTTATTTTTAAATAACAAATCACCAAATCGACACAATTAAAAAAAAACACCGAAATAATTTAAAAACTACAGCGCGCACTCAACGTCCGTCGCATCCGAGCTTCCGAGCCAAAAGTGAACACGCGCCGAGAGCGCACTGCTTATATTGTGTCGCCCCCTCCATTAACTGCATCACCACGATCGTGCGATATCCCTGCTCTTTAGGCCGATGAATCCTCTAAGAATAGCTTATAAATTATAACCTTCCTTGATAAATCGACTATCCAACATAGAAATATTTTTTAATTCACGCGTTCAACCAAACAAACCAACAAACTCTTCAGCATGCTTTCTAACGTTGAAAGAATTTTCAAAGTCGGCAGAGTAATTTTTGTTAATTTTCTTCGTCTGCGTCACAATAATTTAAAGCTTACAACCTTCTTCGATAGATCGACTATCCAACATAGTAATATTTTTTCAATTAGCTTTCTAATGTTGAAAGAATTTTAATCGTATCAGATCAAACAAAAAATGTCATATTCCTCTATATAATAATTATGAGTTTAGTTACCTTAGATTATATTATTAAAGTGAGAATTACTATAGGTATCTCGTACTGTTAAATATACAATTACACCTTGTAAATCTTATAGTGCAATAAATATTTTGAATTTGAATTTCCCGGAGGCCAGAACCTCAGAGGACCGCGTGTCTAATTATTTTGTCGCGTGGACGTTTTTACATTGCGATATCTTCTAAGATATTTGTTTAAACTATATAGAGTTAATGACACAAATATTTTATATTAAATTTCCGTTCTAACAAACATATTTATTTAGATATAGATAAATAACATTAAGGGTTAAAAAGCTTCGCAAAAAAATAATTCTATTTAAAAAAATGGTAAAAAACTTTTAAAGAGAAACATTTCCCTCATACATGGTATTTGCATAACTTAAACCATTTTCGCAGCGCACGAAATTTTTTCATGTATGCTCCACTCCTATTGGTCGTAGCGTGATGTTATATAGCCTAAAGCCTTTCTCGATAAATGGACTAACCAACACAAAAATATTGTTTTTATCCAACCAGTAGATTCTCAGTTTATAGCGTTCAAACAAACAAACTCTTTAGCGTAAGAGGAAGGTTGTAAGCTGTATGTTATTGTGACGCAGACGAAGTGGCGTGGATCAACTAGTCTATACTAATATTATATATTACTTCCAACCTTCCTCAGTAGATCGACCTATCCAACATAGTAATATCAATTAGCTTTCTAATGTTGAAAGAATGTTCAAAGTCGTGAGAGTAATTTTTACCCGACTACGGCGAAGCCTGAAGCGAATCATGAAAGTAATTAAAATTTGTATTTTTCTATTTAAATTGATGATGATGATGATGATACAAATTCAATATATAATAATAATAATAATAATAATATTCCACAACTATCACACAACGCCATCTAGTCCCAAGCTAAGCAGAGCTTGTGTTATGGGTACTAGACAACTGATAAACATACTTATATATTTCTAAATACATACATATTATAGATAAATTACACCCAGACACAGAACAAATGATCGTGCTCATCACACAAACATTTGTCCTGGGTGGGAATCGAACCCACGACCTCCGGCATAGCAGTTAGGGTCACTAACCACTAGACCAACAGGCCAATCATATGAATATCAGACAAGAATAATTTTCTTGTTTTCTACTTTTAAGACCGCGGTTTGTAGTCGGGTTTTAGTTTTTAAGCTTATATTTTTATCTCAAACTTATTTTATTGTTATTTTACAAATTCGTTATAATATATTACTTTCATGATGTGAAATTCGAGTCGATTTATCAAGGAAGGTTATAATTTATAAGCTATATAATTATTGTGACGCAGACGAAGTTGCGTGGGTCAGCTAGTTAATAATATCATTAGGAAACGCTAAGGTAGCCAGTACTTGCGTTGTCTATAATATAAACACTTACACCGCGCCGCCGCGCCGCGCCGCGCGTTAGTTGGCTAGGCAATACGCGTGCAGATAGCGCATCTCAAATAAACACAAACGTGAAGATACAAGTGAACAAAAATATACTATAAACAGGTCTAAATACATCAGATGTGATGTGTTGCTATTTACGTATAAACCATAGGGTGAAATATTTAACTATAAATTACTTATCTTTTTATTTTATTTGAAAAAAACAAACAAGTACATAATATTAACAAGTATGTAATTTACAGCGTTATTCACAGCATACGAGTACGAGCAAAATATGAATAACACGTTTCAAAGATGAGATAAAAGTAACAAGACATTAAGTAGTTGGGTAGTTGACTAAGTAAAAAAAAAGTAATTTGAAGAAAAACAAAAAAAAAACCGCCTGCGTAAAAACTAAATTTAAAAAATACGTGAAAAAATTAACTTAAATAAAAACTAAAAAGAATGAAGCAAGCCCAGTAGTTTAGAATTATGTTAAGTAATACTAAATAACTACTACTAAATACTATTTTTTTAAATTAGTTTTTACGCAGTTGGGTTTTTTGTATTTCTTCAAATTTTTTTTTAATACTTTTAGTTTGATCGATTCATTGACTTCGTTATAAGATGGTTTTCGCAATCTGGTCATTTAATTGAGGGAGTTAATATCGTGGGGATTATTAAGTAACTTGCGGTGGTCCAAACTACTGATGATTATAGTCCCTCTAGAGACCCAACTCGGCTAAAAGCTACATTATGCTTGTTCTTTAGCAAAAATGCGTGAACTTAACTCAACCGCAGCTCGGTCCAAAGTAGTTCCTTGGAGCTTGTGTACAGTTACACCCCAGCACAATATTTCTATTTTACCCTGTCCGCGAAGAGCATCGAATTCTGTCTCAGAGTTTTCTTTTCTTCCCTAGTTTTGTGATTCTTGTTTTTTAATGTGTTTTTTGTATTTCAGAATTTCTTCTGTTATAATTTCTTTATTTATTTTTTCAGCTGTTTCTTCAGTTGGTTTTTTGTAGCTTCTAAGTTTTAATGTCTCATTTTTCTAGTTGAATTGCTGTACACTATCATTGTCATTGAAGGTCAGAGTTGGTCGGTCTTCTTTTGTAATTTCGTTTTCTGTATATGTTTTGCCTCGGTAGTGCGCTCGAGATATCTTGTTGTTCTCCATATTGAGAGTGATTCTTATCATTCTATGGTCGCTAGGGTGTTGCAAATTACTCAGCACATTCTCGTTTTGTATATTATTTGTGATATTCGTAGCTATAAAGTCGATTTCATTTTTCGATTTTCCATCAGGTGATCCCCAGGTCCATCGAAGCTTGTTAGATTTTTTGAAAATAGTATTCGAAATTTTTAAGTTGTATTGAAAGCAAAATTTTATGAACATTTCTCTTCTATCGTTCCTTTTTTCATAACCATATCTTCCTATCACTTTGTTTGGGACATCCTATTTTGGCGTTCATGTCTCCTAAAAATACTATATTTTTTGTGCTTTTATTCATTGCTTTATCTAGGTCAACACATAATTTTTTAATTTCTTCTGTAGTTGCTTTTTGAGTAGGTGTGTATGCTTGGATTATAAAGAATTTCTTTCCATGTATGTCTACATGTAAAACCGCAACTCTCTCGGATATCGCAATAAAATCTTGTACGTTTGTATTGTGCTGCTTTTTTACAAGGAATCCAACACCTTTCTCTCCTTTTGTTCGCTATAGTAGTAGAGTAGATATGCTCCCCTGTCTTCTATTTTATAACCTTGCCTTCTCACTTCAGATAATCCGATAATGTCCCAGTTAATTTTCGATAAAGCGTATTCTAGTCCGGCTACTCTAGCTTCAGTTGCTAATGATCTGAGATTGAATGTCGAGATATAGTATTTTTTTAGGTTCGGAGGGTGGTCGTCTGACGACTATGGGTCCTAATAAACCTAAAGGATCGTAAACGCGCATAACGTGTGACAGCACCTTGCGCTTTGTCAGTGAACTAGACACTGTTTTAATTAAGCCTGTTCGAAAACCCAAAACATCGGCGGTCGGGTTCCATGCAATACCTAGGGCTCGGATGGTTATTAGATTCGCCAAGATCAATTTCCAACGGTTGAGTGGCCCTAAGCTCCACAGCGACAAGGTTTAGTGCCCGTGGCTCATTGGAAATTCATCTTCGCATCTCAAAGCAAGCTGCATTGTGCTGGTCACTAACTTACTGGGCTGCCGCTAACTGGGCTGCTTCGTCAACGCTATCTTGTGAGTCGATGTAGTCATCCATATAATGACTGAACAAAATAGCGTCCACGGCTCTTGGATGTGTATGTGCGTGCTCTTGATCATTTTTGTTTTTAATAAACTGTGCTATAATATACAGTGTGATTCTTTATAATGTGCACATATCGAAATGGGGGAATCTATGCTTAATTTTATCGACGGAAAAATTATTAAAAAAAATCTAAATATTTTTTAATATTTTTTATGGAATTTTTAAAAATTTTGTCTGCTACTGTGACCCCAGTGTAAACAAAACGGTGTAACTTTTAAACTAAATTATCTATCGCGATGAAACTCCATAATGATTGGAAGCAATTAGGCGTCCTCGTAAAATGAAAATTGTGGAAAAAAACTACCCTCAATTGAAAATAAACACGTTTTTTGATCAAAAAAACTTTTTTTTTCATAACTTTTTACATAAAAATTGTTTCATCGCGATAGATAATTTAGTTTAAAAGTTACACCGTTTTATTTACATTGGGGTCACAACAGCGGACAACATTTTTGAAAATTCCATAAAAAATATTAAAAAATATTTCGATTTTTTTAAATATTTTTTCCATCGATAAAATTAAGCATAGATTCCCTCATTTCGATATGTGCACATTATAAAGAATCACACTGTATAAAGGGGCTACAACAAGCACCGAATATGACAGATGTCATCCTAAACTCCTTTATGACATGTGATTTATCAGGTCTCCACAGATACCGAAGAGCGTCTCTGTCCTGCTCTTTTACCCGAATCTGAGGAAACATCTCTTTGATATCCGCGGTTATTCCGATGCGACCCGAAATATACCTTAAGTAGCGGCTGGAGCAGGTGAGGACCGGAGAGCAGTAAAGAATTCAGGCTGACACCTTCATTCATGGCTGCTGCATCATGAACTGCCCTGACTTTTAGTTTTGAGGGTGGTACACACCAAAATGTGGTAGATAAAGACGAAAGCCGACAGATTTGCAGTCACGTAAGCCGTCAGGTTTGATACCACAGTGTGTGTAGTATGCATCTAGAGCACATTCCTCTGCATAACCCTTCGTGATCATTTTGTCCATGAACGCATTGTATGCTTTAGCAAACTCGGACTCTTTAGCCATACGTCGTTCTAAACTTGAAAAAACGTGACATCACCTGTGGGTAGCTGTCTGGAACACGCTGTATAAAGTCTAGCCCAAAGCTGTCAAACAGGCAACGGGTTCGTTCTTTCTACCAACTGGAACTTCGCGGTTGATTGACAAATGCCAATGTTCAGCTCCAATGAGGACAGTTGGAGCGTCGTCGTAACGTCAACCAGATCCGACAAATGTGAAAAAGACTCAATTGTTTCACGTTTGACCGACTACAAAGACCGCAAACACAAAGACTCCATAGATCGAGCATTTTTTACAAAAATGTTTCTTGTGTGTGTCTACCTTTAATGAAAAAGTCTACATATTATGAGATTGTGGTATTTCGCTCGAGACCACCTATGCCATTTCCCGTTATGATCTGTTGTGGCCCGGTCGCCCCTATCAGTTTGGCGATGCTGGAATCTATAATGGACTGGCCTGTTGGTCTAGTAGTTAGTGACCCTAACTGCTATGCCGGAGGTCGTGGGTTCGATTCCCACCCAGGACAAATGTTAGTGTGATGAGCACGATCATTTGTTCTGTGTCTGGGTGTAATTAATCTATAATATGTATGTATTTAGAAATATATAAGTATGTTTATCAGTTGTCTAGTACCCATAACACAAGCTCTGCTTAGCTTGGGACTAGATGGCGTTGTGTGATAGTTGTGGAATATTATTATTATATTATACTATACTTACTATGAAGATTTCCTGCTATCTTTGGAATATCTAAATTCATACAATTTTTATTACATTACACATTTTTACTTATTTACTTTTTACGCTCTACTGAAGATTCTCTCTCTCTATCAGCTCTATATCTATCCCTAAGCTGACTGAGTCGAGCCTCACGCTCTACTGGCGATTCTCTATCTCTCTGAACCGAATGCCTATCTCGATCCCGGCTGCGGCGAACCTCACGCTCTATTGAAGATTCTCTCTCTCTCTCAGCTCTATATCTATCCCTTTTTTTTTTTTTTTTTTTTTTTTTTTTTTGGTGGGTGTAAAATCATCGAATAACCCCTCCCGCTCTTGGGCAGAGCGAAAGGGAGTGTCAGACTTCTACTGACTAAAAACCACCCATGTTCCTTCTTCGCCCTCTATGTCGAGGCCGCGATAACCGTTGGACTACCCGCGGCCTCTATATCTATCCCTAAGCTGACTGAGTCGAGCTTCACGTTCTGTTGACGATTCTTCATCTCTTTGTGAACGTGCTCTTCTAGCATTCACTGAACCACGACCTATGTTCGAACGACGACGTCTTCCAGACATGACTTTATAATTTCTGAACAAAGTTGACTCTGTTCTTGACTTATGTATGTTTACCTGACTATGAACAAATTGCCATATTATTGGTACCTATGTGCTGCGGCACATAGGTACCAGTTAAATACATCTGAATACTTACCATTTAGACACAAATGATAATCAACAATCATAAAAAACAAAAGATACATACTGAAAAAACCCTCCCTCCTTCTGATTCTATTCTTTTTTTTTTTTTTACTGAAATAACTTAAACTACAAAAACGTGACATTGGCTAATGCACAAATCGTGCGAAGCCACAAAAAAAAAAAAAAAAACTTAAACTACGATTTTAATGAAATCAACTTAAAATACGATTTTAATTAAATTAAAAACACCTAAAAATACACACATCAAAAGTGTCTAGGGATCAAGCATTTTTATGCGGATTTCTTGAGATTGAGATGTGGCTTTGTAATAAATTTATGATTTTATAAATTTATATGGATCCTTTTTGGTGCATTTCATAATTTGAATCAGGAACTGTGAATCAAATTCTAGTAAAAGATGAAAATCAGCTGTCAATATTTTCCCTATAAAAACATACAACGCATTGAAGACATTATTAGTGCTCTGTTTCCCTACTACTGATTAAAACCAACGTTATTATGGAGCGGCGACGTCATTTAAGCAGGGAAGAAATGCTCAGAGCCGTGGGAATGATAGAAGCTGGTTCCCGGCAACGTACTGTGGCTTTAGCTCTGAATACAAGTCAGAGTGTTATCAGTCGACTTTGGACACGTTACCGAAGCACTGGTACCGTGGCTGAGCGCCATGGAGGACGGTATCGCTGCACCACACGGAGACAAGACCGATACATTCAAATCTTAACTCGAAGAGCTCCAACAATAACCGCCATGATGTTAGCCGTGAGGCTTCATCGCTCTTCAGGGAACTTAATTAGCGACCAAACAGTCAGAAACCGCTTGCATGAAGTGAACCTTCATTCCCGAAGACCGCTACGGGTACCACCTATAGCAATGCACAATCGTAGGATTCGATATCAATGGGCTCTTGAACACAGAAATTGGGCAGAAGAACAATGGCGTTTCGTGTGCTTTTCTGATGAGTCTCGTTTTGGTATGAGACCGGATACAAGACGTATACGACACTGGAGAACCCCTGGACGTCAACAGCGATTAAAATCCTGCCAGGAAGTCCATCCTTATAGTGGTGGAACCATCATGGTATGGGCGGGTATTTGGATCGGCGGAAGAACTGAGTTGATTTGGATCAGAGGCTCAAATTTATGCTGAGACGATTGTATCAGACGTCATCGTTCCTCTACAAGTGCAAATCGGTCCCTTATTTCAGTTAATGCATGATAATGCACGACCGCACACCGCAAGAGTTGTAAGACAGACTCTCGCCGCAGCTAACATCAATGTCCTGCCCTGGCCTGCTCAGTCGCCAGACTTGAACCCGATTGAGCATGCATGGGATATGCTACAGAGAAGAGCTCTGCCGAATATGGAGGGTATCCAGTCGCAAGAAGACCTTTTTTTGTTGTTGCAACGAACATGGGCGGCCATTCCACAGCGTGATTTGGATGAACTCATTTTGAGTATGCCAAACCGATGTTCTTGTGTTGTTAGTGTTCGCGGTAGAAACACGGATTATTAATTGTTTAAGTTACCCAATAAAATTTTAAAGAAAACTGTTATTTCAGTCTTTTTTTCGAACTTTAATGTTAGTGGTTCAAATGTCAAAAATCCCTTTATTAGGAAAATGGCAAATTTCTTTATTAATGCAAAGGTGACTTGGTTTATCGTTACTGTGACAAACGAAAACACTTTATTTGATGAATCCTTAAAGAAAATTTTAATTAATATCAATCAGGAGAAAAGTTATTGCAAAAATATATGTTGATCCCTAGACACTTTTGATGTGTGTAATTTGCCATGCGAGTGACTAAAAACAAAAGATAATCTACAATCATCAAGAACAAAAGATAGCTATATTCTATTAAGTTTTTTTTCTGAACTTACTTAAGATTTTTGAAAATAATTTCCTTATTATTAAATTAATTGATTATTATTTATCGTAACTTATAATTATTAACTGAGACGTTGTCGCGCTGAAAAGCACGTTTTTATCAAGGACTGTTATTTTCCTCGCTAGAGAGCTCCGATAATAAACGCGTCCGATTGCTGCTAAATTCAAAGTGCTATAGGGAGAACGTAGTTCGTACTGAGAACGAAGTGAGAACCGCGGCCTCCGACGCGCTATTTATAGGCATGCCTCCCCGCACTGCCCCGTCCGACCGGTAGCCCGCCGCAAACGCAAATTTTAAATTTATAATATCTCCGAAAATATTTGTTTAATTTACATGCTGTAAGGAACCATATTGATCTATATTAATTGCACACTGTATTTAAGGTACTTAATTCGATAAGGATTAATGCCGTATTGCTTAAAATAGCTTCGTAAATAAGCCATTTTTTCACATAAAAAGTAAACAATAAAAATGGTTAATGTGGGTTATCCCTAAAATATAAACATATACCATCGCGGACTTTTTTGTAGACCTTTTTATGGTGTACAATACTGTAGTACATTAATTTGATCTAACTCGTAGGGTTTAGGCAGCGTTTTTGCTAAATTGCTAAATCAGCCCAAAAAAATAGGTTAATTTACGACATCACGTTAGAAACCTCTAAAATTAGCAATGTTGCCTTAGTATATGATGCATGTATTATACATATAAACTTTCCTCTTGAATCCGCCCGCATCAAAATCCGTTGCGTAGTTTTAAAGATTTAAGCGCACATAGGGATATAGGGACAGAAAAGGCGACTTTGTTTTATACTATGTAGTGAATACTATGTAGTGATTATTATAATGGTCGCGGTGCTTCCGTCGTCAAGGAGCCCGTACACGTCGCAGGTTCCAGCAGGGCCCGAGACTGTAACTGGTATTATTTTTAAATAAACACGAGGGCGAAGAGCTAAAATAGTATTCGGTTTTTGAGCACCTGTCAAGTTTGTAGACACAATCACTTTTTCACCGGTGGGTTCAGAAGCATTTGACGTAGGGTGTGTATTATGTTCAGCAGTTATCGGTCGGTAAAAATCCGACTGAAAAAACTGTTCACCAACATTTCATTATTTAATATTCAAATGTACCCCGCCTGCTTCCAAGTTTTTTTAATTTAAAATGTGCTTGTTTTTTGCTTTTCAGTTTTTTCGGTCGGGTTTTTAGTTTTTTACCTATACTTTTTTTTTAAATACATCTCCAGGGTATGTTTAACGTACTTATGTGTGAGAGAGAGGCATGAGAGGCGTAAGTGTAGTGCGCGCGACAGGTACGCAACTACGGCAGATCGTTAAAACTCATTAATCTCGGTGCGTGAGAGGTAATCAATCACCCACATTAGCTCATGCACAAGCCCACTCCACCCCCCGCCCCCCGTCCGCCTGCCTTGCGGACAGCACCTGATGTGTGGCTCAGCTAGCTGTGTAGTGCGGGGTAGTCACAAAACAGATAAAAGAGGTTCAGAGGTTCAGAGGAGAGGACCTCTTTTATTTGTTTTGTGGGTGTAGTAACGCATGTTTTCGTGTGTAGACGCGGTGCTGAGACGCGCAGCGTGCGCCATGAAGAACGCGTGAGCACGCGCGCGCCATGACGCGGGCGGCGCGCGCGCTCGCAGTGGCGCTGCTGGCCGCGCTCGCCGCCGCCGCCGGCCCCCACTCCGCTACCCGTTAGTATTTTAATAAAATAGATAATAATAAAAATGATAATTTTCTTCTAACTAAAAATTTAGAAATATAAAAAATGGAATAACAATGTGTATTTGTGGGAGACTGGTGCCTAAACTAAGCCGTGACTTGTATTTCAGGATGAAATACTAAATACTAAAGGCAGAAGATATTTAAATATGAAATAAAATCTAATCCGCGCATAGCTGTAACACGTACGCTGATTCTTCATGTTCTTGCCCTTCTTTAGATAAAGCTGACCATTTAAAATATCTAGGTATCACCATTGACTCCAATCTAAAATTCCGTAAACATATCGAGTTACTATGTACTAGAGTGCGCAAACTAATATATGTTTTTAAGAATTTACGGAATATAGCCGACTATAAATTAATAAAACAGATTTACTTGGCTTTGTGTCAGTCGATCCTAACCTATTGTATAACATCCTGGGGTGGCGCGGGAATTTCAATTCTACTCCCTCTAGAACGAGCTCAAAGAGCAATTCTAAAGGTTGCTACCTTCCGTCCTTTCAGATTCCCTACACACCAGCTTTACAAAGCATGTAATGTACTAACAGTACGGCAATTATTTATTCTTCATTTAATACTACACCAGCACGCTACACTTCCCTATGACCCAATTCCTTCCGATAGGAGAAGGAAGGACCTGGTTTGTACTAAGCCTCAAACTAAGCATGCGTTTGCTGAGCGGTTTTATGTGTTTTTAGGACCTTTTCTGTATAATAGACTCAACAAGATACTAAACTTCTATAGCTTAAGCTATAAAAAATGTAGTGTCATGATATCGGAATATTTGGCGATACTTAATTACACAGACACAGAAAAACTTCTAGAAGTTGTCGTTTGATTATGTTTTACTTCGTATCTAATTGTATATATATATTAATAGTTAAGCTAGTTTTAGTGTTTTTTTGTATCATTATGCTTGTTCCTATAGTTGTTATTAGATGTATTTTATTTTATTTTATAATTATGTTGTCCTAATTAAATTATACTATGTAAAGTGATGGCCTGAAACACAGGTTTAAATAAACCTAGATCGGGCAGGTCGCTATACAAACATTTGGAGTTAAAATTACCACTACTTGTAACTCTTAAATATATTATAGTTATAGTTACCTTATATGTACTAATTATAACTTTGTATGTGAAACAACACTACTGTGCCTAAATGTACACCTTTTTTGTGTTATTTTTTCTTTAATAAAAAAAAAAAAAAAAAAAAATCCCACCATAATTATAAAGAAAACGCAGTAAGGAACCTTAGACTTGGCACGACTTTGTCTAGATTTCATTACTTTTTAGAGATAAACAAGCAGCTCCATCGCGACTTGGCTAGTTTTTTACAGAATGTTTTTGGTGTGATTTCACTTTCTTTTTGTAGAAACGTGGGCATAATTATTGATTTATTTTATTATTATTACTATTTTCTAATTTGACACATTTTTTTTTCTTAGGAGTAGTTTTTTTATTATCCAGATGTTCTCAAATAGGGGCCTGAAAATGCGGCGAAATGGTTCCAGTAAAGAATGGTACAACGGCAGTGTTTGCTTCGCGCTCGACTTGGCGGGGGCACTGCCGTGCCCCCCGATAATTAAAAATGAATGATAAAAAGAAAACAGTTCATTAAAATATGTGTAATAAACATTTTCAATTACAAAAATGGAAATAATGAAAATTGTAATAATTATTAATTATGTAAAATTATCTTTTAATAAGTAATAATAATAATTTATTTACTTCAGACACAGTCCATACATGACATAAAAGTTAAACTGACATAAAACGTAATGTAGGTACCTAGTATTAAAATCTACTATTATATAAAAATGAATCGCTAAATGTGTTGCTAAGCGCAAATCTCGAGAATGGCTGAACCGATTTTCCTGATTCTTTTTTTAGAATATTCCTTGAAGTACGAGAATGGTTATAGCGGAGCCAAAATTTTTAAAAATTGCCTGCGAAGTTCTAAAAACAACACTTTCCTATACTCCCATACAAACGATTCGTAGTAATACTTAAAAGGCAATTTGAACTTTAATACCATACCATAAAGTGTAATGGAGAGGTTCCGGGAAGGCAAAACAATTGAGTGACGTTCAATTGTTCGGGCAACGAATGACAACTTCAAACAGACAAAACGGCTATTGTGAACCAACGTCAACGGAGCTAACAGCCAGGCGGTTGTGTGACTGCTCTACAATCTGTTAGTCGCTGGTTCGATACTCGTACTATTTTTTGTGATTTGTTTTAATATTTTTTTGATGTCTTTTGCATATTTTCCCATTTTTTTTCTATATATCTAATCAGATCCACAATAAAGATACAAAATAAAAAAAATACGTTGATTTTAAGTGTTTTACAAGAACTTATCATCATTACAGACGATACATGCAGCGACATCTATTGAACTAAAATGTTACTAATAAAATGTTCCCACAAGTAAAATATAAAGAGTTGTCTTTATAACGTTGGTTGCTGAGGGCTTTATATGGAGTTCACCACCAAACACAAGATTGTCGGTATCGCATTAATGTCTATTCACGAAATAGTGGAACCCACTCTCTCGATGCAATCACTCCTACAGTCGGCGGGAAACGCATCGACAGGAAATATGCGACCGAGATATGTATATCCAGTGAAAGTGCTGAAACACTGAAACATCGCTGCTTAAAGACAACGAAACAGCGACAAATATTTGATCGAGTATGCAACACTGCATACTCGATCAAATATTTGTCGCTGTTTCGTTATGCGAAGATCGAATGCAATGAATAAAACTAAGCGTTTGTTCGTCGATCGTGCTGGTATATTATAATTGACCGAACAGGATCATAGTAAGAGTGCAAAGTCAGCGGTAAAGCGATTAGAGAACATTTCAAGGAACAAGAGATTCAGCAAAACTATTAGAGTAATGTTAATGCTTATGACACCTTTTTTTGGAGGTTGCGAAATCATTAAATGATTGCTCCCGCTCTGGGCGGAGCGGTAGGAGTGTCAGACTTCTACTGGCTTAAAACCACCTATGTTCCTTCTTAGCTCTTTGTGTCTCTTTGTGTACGATGGCCCTTGTGGGCCCCTTCAATGTTGCTGACAACTCTTTGAGGCGCGCGTGGAATACGAATGCGACGTCGACACGGCCTGTCATCGTCATAAGACGGACAGAGGGTGACCTTGCCGTGGCCGGAAGCCATCATATGGCCCCCGACGCGGGAACGTCTCCCGCGACGGCTGGGACGAGAGGTTCTCACCCTTTCACGTTTCGTCACCTCCTTCGTTAGCATCACTGCTTCGCAGAAGGAGGCGACGGCGTCCTATTCCCTTTCGCCCCGGACCATAGCTTGAACCAGAGCAGGAAGCGAGAGTAACCGGCGACAATCGCCGCGCGCCGTGACATCCGGTCTGTTCCTCCCGCCTGATTCGGTGCAGGTACGTTCCGAAACAGCGCTTCTGCAGCTGGAAACTGAAATCACACATTCATAACAGAATTGATACGTTCGAAATTTGATGCTGGCGCCAAATGTTAGGCATACCCTGGATGGTGCGCTGCACCGCACGACACCTCGATTCTGAACGAATTTAAAGTTAAATATAGCCTATCAACTGTCTGCATGAAACGACGCCGGCAATACTTCGGACAAGTGGCAAGGACCCCAAGCTTGATAACTTGGAACAGCTTATTGTGGTTGGTAACGTGGAAGTAAAAAGGGGTCGTGGAAGATCGTCAACCCGATGGACAGATGTGGTGAAGGAAGTCTGCAAAATCGACAACCATGGAGAGCGAAGGAGAGAGAAGGCAAGACCTGATGCCGTTACGACCCTCAGTCGTAAGGAACCGAGAAAAAAAGAAGAATAATATAGATATGAGATGGATATGAGAACTGTGGTCGACCTTTAGGTTCACCACGTTTACCTAGATTGGTCTGTAGATTGCTGACTACTCATAACTACCGAATTTCCTTTGTGCGCCATCATTGTTCACAACCGTCATTTGTATATCATTGTCAGTCGCTATAGGTAGTCAATGACTCGAACGTATGACAACCAGTCTAAAGCTGCCTGTCCACTAAATCGGAGCGAGCGAGGCTGCGGAGCGGAGAAACGTAGAAATATTGACCCTTGAATATCCGATGCCGATTTTATGCAATCATGTTGGTCAATATTTCTCTGTTTCTCCGCTCCGCAGTCTAGCTCCAATTCAGTGGACAGGCAGCATTACCAAAGTGTATCGTATTAACCAGTACTGTGAATTGACTGTGAATGTTAGATGGGCAGTCGCTTCATAAGGTTAGGCAGATTTTCTCTATTTGTCTGTAATACCTTTTCACGTCTTGAACGATCATGACATAGAATACTTATTATATATTATTACCTTTAAATCAACATAAAGGTACTATAAGTTGAATTTGTAATATATAGTACTACTTCGGTATCCTATGTTATTATGTGGAGCATTACTGACTTATCATAGGTTCGTTAGGTAGGAAAAAGGGCATTGCGACGCATGGCCGGGTACAGCTAGTAATCAATATAAATTATGTCCCTCATACACATAAACTCGTAATCAATGTCGAACATGGAGTTTCTTGCCCTTTCTTCTCCATAGAGATCTACGCTAGGGAATGGGCAACTACAGTACTTTCACAAGTTATTATGCCTTGTGTCTGTGACTGTAGCTTTAGAGTGCAATGCGTCGTTCCGGGGGTTACTGCGTCGAGTTGCGCGGCGCCGGATGTTTGCGGCGGCGAGTGCTGCGGGTGCGGGGGCGTGCGGCGGCGTGTGCCGTGGCGGCGGGTGCGCGGGGCTCTGGGTTGCGGGGCGACGGTTGCGCATTGCATTCGTTGTTCCGTGATTCGGGGTCTCGTGCATTCGTTGTAGCGGTGTGCGTCGTTGCGTGCTTTCGTGCTCGCGGTGCTCTTTGTGGCTGGCATTCGGCGGCGTGTGATTCGGCGTGGTGGCTTTCGGAATGACGTATTACACTCGTAGATTTGTTTTTATGAATTGTTCTTCTGACATTCAAAAGTGCCTATATAGGTTTAATTGAAATAAATGCTTTGAGTTTGAGTTTGAACACAATTAAATCCAATTAAAATCATATGAAACACAAGTGGGTACATTAAAATAATCAATAAAAATAAAATAACACAAACACACTAAAATACATAACCAATGTCAAGTACTTAATTAAAAAAAAAACATTTAAAATTAAAATAAAACACATTAAAACAATCAACAATAAAATTAAACAAAACCCAAAATGTCAAAATAAGCAAGGAGAGTGGTCCACAGGCTGCACGTGTAAAACGACTGGCAATATGCCTTAAATAAAGTCACCTTCACTGGTGTAGTACACCGAGCAAACCTGCGAGCCAACATATTACACCAGACAGACAGCGCCCTGCGCTCCCTCTCAATGTCCATATTGTCACACAAGTCGTCGGAGAACCAGTGGCCCAGGTACTTGAAATGCTGCACCCTTTTAAAAGGAATGCCGCAAAGAGTGACAGGTGGTACATATGAGTATGATTTGTTACCGGCTTTAAAGATCATGAATTCACTCTTTTTAGCATTGTAACTGAGCCCATGGACCTCCGAGTAGGACTCACAAATATGTTAAACCTTGCGCAACGCACCCATCGATGGGCTCAGCAACACCATATCATCCGCGTAACTAATGTTGATAGATACACACACCGTCAATGGAACATCCGATATTAGTGTTTAGAGGGTATGTCATTGTTATATTATGGTTCATATTTAACTACATAGATGAATGGTTGAAGAAACATGGCATAGGAAAGGATGCATTATTTAATTCTCATTACGTTTTTACAACTAGTAGCTCTTCTGTTTTTGTGTAGTTCAATTTTAGTAGGCAGTTTCTTAAAACCTACATTTAGATTTATTATTATTATTAATTGCTGTAGAGTTCAGGTCCTCGAAAAGTATGAAATTTTTGGGCAAAGCCTGTTTTAGATTGAAACGTGCTACATGTAGCATAGTGCCTCTTCGTTGTTAATTTGGAGGGTTTGAATTTTTTGAAAAAATATATAATTATTGCACACCAGCTTTGACATGTGGCAGATACAAAACCGAACAAAACATCTCGTTGAATTTCTTTGTACTGTATTATTCCTATCCATCTGGGGAATTTAATTCACTTTATTATAGTTTCGTTATGTCGTGTCCGTGTTGCAGTGAGAGCGCGGCGTGTGCACCGCGACGCCGCCTCGGTGGAGGCGCCGGGCGAGGGCGCGGGCGTGGTGCTAGTGGGAGGTGTGGGGGCTGTGAGTGGTGCGGGGAGTGTCGACGCCACCTCGCTGGAGCTGGCAGAGGTGGCGGAGGTGCCAGCGTGGCGCGAGCTGTGGTACGGCTCGCTGGAGGCGCTGCACCGCGAGCCTTCCATCAACAACACGCAGGAGGACGTGCTGGCTCAGCTCGGCGCCGTGGCCTTCCTGCACTGCCCCGTGCGCAACCTGGGCGAACGCGGCGTCAGTACACTGCTAGCTTGTCTCCGGGCCGCCCGCCATGTGGCCCGACACCGTTCTATAACGCTCTTGTCTGTGCAGGTGTCGTGGGTGCGGCGCCGCGACTGGCACATCATCAGCTCCGGCATGCTCATGTACACCAACGATGAACGGTTCCAGGTACCACACTTCCATAACAACGATAGCGGACTCATCGAAAAAACATTTCTACCGATTTATCTGTACGACGATACCGAAACGGGTATATGGGACCGAAACGTGGTCGCTCATAAAGGGCCTCATCAGAGGACTTAATGTCACCCAAAAGGCGATGAAGTGGGCTATTCTCGGATTTTCCTTGCTGAATTGTATTAGAAAAGGGGACGTCATGGCATGAGAACCAACGTTACCAACATAGCCCGAAAAATTGACGGACTTCAGTAACAATGGGCAGGGCACATTGCTCGCAGAACAATGGGCAGGGCACATTGCTCGCAGAACAATGGGCTGGGCACATTGCTCGCAGAACAATGGGCAGGGCACTTTGCTCGCAGAACAGATGGCCGTTGGAGCCGAAAGTTCTGCATTGGTGACCGGAAACCGGAAAACGTTGCATTGGAAGTAGGTACTAGGAGGCCTTGTTCTTTTCTGTCTCCTGCTGATATGGAGGGAAGTGGAAATTTCTGCTTTTCCTACTCCTCCGCTATTCTTTTCTGATTAATTTCGTTGCGGGATCCAAGACAGTCAAATCATTTCTCTGGGACTTCGTCGAGCTTCATTGTCTCGGCGCTTTTCTTGTGGTCGCCACTGTTGATTCTGGCTTACAGAAGTTACAGTGGTTTGGGAATAGTGAGGCGGGCTTGTCCCATTAAAAAAAAAAAAAAAAAAAAGGTACTAGGAGGTGACATTTGGGGGAGGTCTTTTGGCTGAAATGATGAATGATGATGATGATAATCTGTTTGTATTGATGAATGTAGGCCTTTATTGTTGATGTTGATCTCGTGGCAGTTGACACGGACTTCGTTTAAGTGCCAATGTTCCAGGTGTTACACAGCGAAGGCTCCGATGACTGGATTCTGCAGATCAAGTACGTCCAGAAGCGAGATAACGGCACCTACGAGTGCCAGGTACGGGTGGAGGCGAGCGAGAACGCAGTAGTGTGTCGAGTGGCGCATGACGAGTGACGTATGGCGTGTGCTGTGCAGGTGTCGACGGGCGGCGGCATGCTGTCGCGGCTGGTGCACCTGCACATCGCCGTGCCCGAGGCCTTCATCCTGGGCGCCGACGAGCACCACGTGGACGCCGGCTCCACCATCAACCTGGTGTGCATTATAGAGAAGAGCCCGGTGCCGCCGCAGTACGTGTTCTGGTACCACAACGCGCGCATGATCAATTACGACGCGGCGCGGGGCGTCACCGTGCTCACCGAGCCGGGGCCCAAGACGCAGTCGGCGCTGGCCATCCGCGGCGCCGGGCCGCAGCACTCCGGCAACTACACGTGCGCCGCCGCCAACACGGAGCCCGCACACATCTACGTCTACGTCTCCGAGGGCAGTGAGTATACCGTGCAGTGTTCGTCGCTCGGCAGTCGGCAGTGCGTAACTGAGCGTGTGTTGCAGGCGACAAGATGGCGGCCACGCTGAGCCGCAACACGTCGGGCGCGACGCGGGGCGCGGGGACGGGGGCGCCAGCGCGGGCCGCGGTACTGGCCGTGCTACTGCTGGCACTCACCGGCACATGACTCTCGTCCAACACACAACTTATCTATAAATAATAATCTGTACATATTAAATACCTGTATTTCAACACAGGCCCAGTATTCCTACAATCCGAAGCAATGATGATTACTACTTCAAATGTATTCTAGTTAAGAACCGATGTGAACTCTATGTCTTTGTAATGAACAATTGGAGCAAAGTAGCTGGTAGTGGTCGCACGCGGCGTGGCGCACGAACGAGCATTTGACTTCAGAAAGAAACCGGCCAGAAGCCAATATAATGGCACTCCTCAAGTAGAAAACCCCCCGAACACATTCCAACGCAGGGACATCCCGACATCATCAACATCATCATTGCAATTTGCGCGTCACTTATAAATCACTGATTTGTTGTCGATGCGTTCTATTATCAAATAGGTGCCAGTTGGTGTATTTTTTTGAATTTTCGTTGAAACCATTTTGAATTTTCACCTGCTACCAAATGTGCTAGTTTTTTTCTTTTCAGTTATTTTCAGCAGTTGGGTTTTATGGTTTTTAGAGACCCTGGTGCCGAGCCTCCACTGTCCGTTCGTCTGTGAGTCAGCAGGGTGTACCTCATGGTCCGTTACAGATAAACAATTGAAATCACAGAATGCGTATTTCTGTTACCGCTATAAATCCAAAAATAAAACCGGCCAAGTGCATGTCGAACCACGCACAATGTAAGGTTCTGTAGTTGCCCATCAAAATATGTGTACTTACTAAACTGATGAACCACCCTGCCTACCTGCCTCCGACCGAAGATTTTTAGGGTTCCGTATTTCCGCATGAATATACAAATGAGTTACACCGACAAAGCGAGACCATATCAACATTAATAAAAAAAATATATATATATATTGACTTGGCCATTCAGGCTTCTAGTTTAATCCACATCGTAGTTTTAGGGGATCGAAAATGGCCTAAACCACAGATATAATTAGACCTAGATAACGCCAGTAGGTACCAAGATCTATACGAAATCCAAGCGTACCATTTTTTGACTACCTATTATGACGTCACAAGCACTATTTAGTCATCGAAAATCGGAAAATCAAATCGATTCAAAGACGCTGCCACGTACGGCACCCCCTTCGTCCCAGCCCCCGCCTTTTGCATCAGCGGCGACGTCCGACAAGCGCTATACATCGATGCAGACTAAGCACGAAAGTGGCCACTTACGATTTTTGTACGTAAGCTAGGCACGCGAAGTGATGCTCTTGCGTTATCTAGCTCTGTCTATATCTGTGGCCTGAACTGTTTCGTGAAAAGGATGGTACGGTCGTGCCGCTTTTTTGTTTGACTTGGCGGGGGCACTGGCATGCCCTCAGATATACTATAATAGGTTAGAGTTTCTTCCGACATAATTATTATAATAATAGTTTAATATTTTAGATTTATTAATTTCCACTTTATTTTGAGCGGTGTTTGAGGTGAAATGCTCGTTAGTGCAAGGCGTTGCGATGCGTGGCAGTATGGCAGTATCACGGTGCGGTAGTAATGTTATTATGATGTAGTAGGCTTATAAGTTTTCAATGTCAGTGGCGCGCGGTGGCGCGTCGTCGCTGTGGAAACAAATCGCTGCTCACGACACGACGCTGACGGTACTCATCTATTTATAGTGTACATAATTTTATAAAGTAATTTAGCAATCAAGTCGCTAAACTTCGTTTGCAAGGAGATGCCTACAACTAAAGCGTCTTGTATTGTTAATTGCCATATCTGTGTTGTTGTCTGTGGTGGTCAAATTGATAGAGTTAAGAACATCATAAACTTTGGTAAAAGTCGACATTCGACCGTCAAAAATGAACCCACACTAAAGCAGTCGTCATTAAATATTTGAGTTTAAGCAGCATTTATGAATAAACCCCTTATTGTAACACTATCCACAGTATCCACTGGTGACACGACATGAACACGAAGTTTAGTGGCTCGCTCTAGTAGGCGTCGTGTAGCGGCGCAACAGTGGCGCGGCTGTTGCGCGGCTGTTGCACGACTCTTCTCGTTGATTCTTATAATTGGTTAGGATTGTGAGCTCGGCGCCGCGCGCCGCCATCAGATGGCCGCCGCCTCCTGTAAATAACATGGCTGTTAGAACTGACATCATCCTGTAAATACGCGACTTGACTAATTACTAATTCGATACAGCCGTACTTTGTAAATTCAATTAAATAGTTGACAAACTATGTGGCGCCGTCTCTTCAAAGTCTCTCGCACAATATACTATATTATTGTATAGTGACTTACGGCAGCAAACCTGTGCAGCTGTGCCAGATTATGACTACGAATAAATCATACGGAACGCCGGAAGTATTTTACCTACGTCTATGTACTAACCTACAAAACTCGTTGTGCTAAAGCGCAGGCGATCTTGGCGTGTGCTCCAGTAGACCAGTACCCAGCGATGTAAGTAATTAATTGAAACCCCTCTTTGCCGCTGTACGTGACGAAACGTAAGTTCTCACAAAGTGAGTTACGGTGGCGGGAGAACCAGACCGTCACTTCGTCACCTCAAGCTGTTACTGGCTGACCAGTGACCACTCACTTCAATGTAGTCCAGCAATAGAAACCTGCTAGCGTGTCCCGTCATCCCGTGCAATATGCGTGCAATCCGATGCAATTACTACATCATTTCGGCTTTCTTTCGGTTCGTCTCGATCGGTAAACTATACGGCTTCAACTGGTTGGCTTTATTATGATAATCATAATCGAGCGAGGCCGAACGTGTCTTGACAATACAATTTTAGATTTTGGTCCAAGTCGTTACAGGTCAGTGACCCGAAAGTCCGAAGGGGTATGCGAGTAGTATTACGCACTGCTGACTGGGTTATAGAGGTTCAGACGTTCAGTTCTGAAAGCAGAACTACAACTATGATGTGTGTAGCAGTGTAGCGCCCCACACACACCTCTGGATTTATATATATATTTTAAGCCAAAAAATACATTAATAATAATTTGTAGTATACGATAAACACCTGTTTATTTGTACAAGGGTTTAGGACAACCCGTAATGGTTTTTGTTTTATACCTACTTAACTGCCGCACTCAGAGAGCTTTAATGGTTACTTGGGCTATCACTTAGTAATGGTTTTGACAGTTTTGTCATACAAAAGTATGTCAAACCTTTACTAAGTGACGGCTTAAGTAATCATTAAATGTCTCTGAGTACCGCAGTAAGTGAATGATTCATAATTATAATGTTCATGTAATATGTTTCAAATGTTAACAACATACAATCCATTGACTGAAGGAGACGGTGAAATTTTGTAAAAATAACATTTCTCATCACTGTTCTCATGACTTCCATTGTAATAAAAAAGATATTAATAAACATTTTGAACAAGAGCTGCGTTTTAATCGAGACAATATCCTAGCTGCAAACTTCCTACAGACGAGCTGAACCATGTCTAATTACCTCGTCCTGAATGCGATGCGGCGAGCGGTGCAGCTAGCGGTGCGGCTAGCGGTGCGGCTAGCGGTGCGGCTAGCGGTGCGGCGAGCGGTGCGACGTTCGGCGAGCGGTGCGACGTGCGGCGCGGGGAGGACTGAGATGGGATGCTTATTTACTTTAATTTTCACCAACAGCTGGGGGGGAATTCTAACATACTTACACATTTTTAACCAAGCGTTTTTTGCCTATATTCTGGCAAATAAATAAATTTCATTTCAACCAAAAAGAAAGGAGGAGGTTTTCTATGCGTACTTGACGCATATATTTAAATTCGTCTTCCAAAGGAAGTGGATCAATTCACCTGATTGTTTTTAGGGTTCCGTAGCTGAATGGCAAAAAACGGAAAACTTCTTAAATATACAGTGTGTCCGGACATGGACTAGCGATATTCTAAATACTTAAATATAAGCTATTTTAAAGTACAATTACACTATAGGATTAGGTCCAATATACTTCCCCGCTATGTGGCAGCCATTTTGTTTTTTTTGTTGAAGTATGCTCTATGCGAGTACAAAAAAAATCATATATCTCAAAGTTTTAGTCATACTGAGATAAAAATAGGCTTATTCGAAAGGCAATAATATTGTCTACCAAGAAGTTTTGTAGATACCTACTTTTTTTCTATTAGTACCTATTACTTTATTCTTTGAACCTAAAATCACTTCTAATCTATTAGTTGGTGCCAAAATTACCAAAATACTGGGCGAGCTTACTCGTGAGCAAGCTACGTAGAATTGCCCGTGTGAGAAAGTTTTCTCTAAAGTCTATTCCCGCAAATTTTAGTGTCTGCCCTTGCGACTTGTTTATAGTCATTGCAAAGCAGACTTTGAGGGGAAACTATAATCGCTTAAATTCGAATAGAAGATCATTCGGAATTAAAGGAATTAGTGGTACAAATACAGTTTTCCAGTTAAAATAGTGTCTTCAACTATATTGGGATGTGTCCAGTCTGGTCGCTTGAGGCGGATAAGAGGCAGAGCGAGCCGGGGCCGTCCTCCTCAAATGCGGAAGATGCCCTTCCTTCACAGACCCCGTCCAACGTGTGGACGGAAGTGGTCCGTAAGGGGAAGGGCAAAGGCAAGAAGTCGGCAACGTCCGACCCTGTCGTCCCCGCCAACACCACTCCCAGCCAAACCGGCAAGAGAAAGGGAAAGGGGAAAGGAAAAGGGAGGGGAAAGGGGCAGCTAGTCCCCCCAAAAACCGCGGCCGTCGTGGTGACACTCAACGCGGAGGCTGCGGACCGAGGGGAGACGTACGCGTCCATATTGGTGCGGGCGCGTGCCGGACAGGATGGCATTCATGGGGGTTTCTTGCGCGTTTCCTAAAGCGCACCTTTATGGTCTGTCCATCCACAGCGACGTTATGCAGAAGGTGTTTATTCTGTGCCTTAAGGAGATCGACGATCTCCCCGTCGCTGTAGCTGGACAGCACCCCTTTGATGCAGACGAGGGGGTTTTGTGGCTTAGGCTCCTGGACCTTTAGCTCTGCGTTCGACTGGACTTGCTCTTTGATCTTATGCAAGTCCACCTTACTCGCGCATCTCAGGACCACTTTCTGGTTCCGCGCTTTCCGGACGGTGTCGACTCGGGCTCCGGTGGTTTTGAGGTCCAGGGCGGTCCTGATCCTCTCGATAACGTTGTCCCCAGTGTGCTGGGGGTTCGTCGACGAGACGATCAGGGTGTGGTTGGGTTGTGTTGGGGGTTTTGGAGGCTTCGGCTTACTGGCGACCTGGGCAAAGGTTTGGGGGCCCTGCTGTTGTGGGGCCGGTTTGTCAGCTTTGCTCAATTCTGCCACTCCCTTCTGGATGGTCTGAAGGGTCTTTTTCACCTCCCCGACCGCTAGTTCCGCCTCCAGATTCAGCGCCGGGGGCGCCTGGACTGGCGGCTCTTTGTCACGCAGTACGCGGAGGTCAGCCGAAACAATCTCCAGCCTTTCCTTAATGGGGTCGAGATGGTGTGTCAGGTTAATTGGTGGTTGTGGTGGTGGAGGGGACGCCACAGGCCTGTTCAGTTGGCGATGGCCTGTATTTGTTTCTGCAGGATTACCATTTCTTCCTGGAAGGTGGCGATTGTGAGCAGGCCGTCGGTCTCCCGGCTACTCGGGTCCATTCCGGAGGTGCTCGGCCGATCGAGGTCGTCCTTGAGTCGGTTTAAGGCCTTGTGGAGCACGTCCAACTGGTTGGAAATGTTGGTCACCGTTTGTTCGAGGCGTGAGAGGCCGGCCCCCATGGTTTCCCCACTGGGAGCTCCCGGGGCTTTCACGGCTTCCTGCCTCGTCCTCTCGTGCTCCACAAGGTTCCTTGAACTCGCGGCTGCGATCTCGCCCTAAAAAGCCCTATAAAATTAAATACGGATGAACTCACGGATGCTCCGCTGGTGGTCTGCGTCTGCTGTCCGATGAGGAGTCCGATTCTGTCTGGGCTCGATGTTGTGAGCCCTGTACGCGCGATGGTGGTGGTCGTTAGTAGAAAAACGCGGCGCCGTCGGGTCGCAGTGTGAGCGGGAGTCGAATTTTGGATTTTCGTAGGGGCCAAAGTGTAGGGCGTTTAAAATGAGCCCAAACTCGACTTTCTAGCTCCAACGGGCGCGAAGTTAGGCCTTGGGGGGGTGAGGTAACCCTGAGGGGGGTAGGGGGGGGGGATGTGGTAGTGGTGGGGATGTCAGAGGTGGGTAAGGGTGTGGGCAATAAGTGCCTTGGTAACTAGTCTATTAATTCTACCTGGGGGTCCAAAATGGAGGGGGTCCAAAAGGGGGTCTAGGGGTCTTATCGGGATATGAGTCCGAGCCGGGAAGAAGGGGTACAGGGGGGGGGGGGGGATTTTGTCAAAATTTTGATATTCCCAGCCGTTTCCGAGATATGAAGGGTTTGGGGGCCCAAAATGGAGGGGGTCAAAAAAGGGGTCTAGGGGTCCTATCTGAATGAGAGTTCGAGCCGGGAGGAGGGGTACTAGGGGGGGGGGGAATTTTGTCAGAATTTTGATATTCCCAGCCGTTTCCAAGATATGAGGGTTTTTGGGGAAGGGGGCACTCGAGAGGTAGTGGGGGTAGGCAAAAAATTTGACCCTTGGTGGTACTGGTAAGGTCCTGAAGTCCCGAGTCGGATGACTCCAAACTCGGGGGGGGTGGGACTAGGGGTTTAGGAGTTCCCTCGGGGTTTACCTTGCGTTGATGCGTGGAGTCGTGATGCTGGCGGCTGGTCTGCAGGCAGATTCCTCGGCAGATTCCTCGGCCGGCTTCGGAGTCTTCAGTCGGGGCTGGGAGGGCTGGCTGTACGTCACGCCTCGTGTTGTAGAAACACGTGGAGCAAAAGTGAGGTTGGTTTTCCACTGAAAACCACGTGTTTTGGCGATTTTCGCACCTGAATATCTCCGTATTCCCTGAACGGTTAGGTTAGGTTTTTTTTTTTTTTTTTTTTGGCAGGAGTGGGAATTCCCCACGGACACCTCGACTACCTCACAGGCAGTGAGATAGTCGAGGTAGTGCCGGACTCGAACCGGCTAAAACCACACTCCTGCCCCACCAGTGTCCCTCTGCCGTGGTCAGAGCCCTTGACATCTGTCATGTTTTTCTTTGATGCGTTTTTGGTGGCCGAAGAGACCACATTATGGTGTTCGTATCGTGTTATACGTTTTTATATTTTCGACAATTTTTAACCCGCCAGAAAATTTACGATTTATATTTTGATTTTACTAGTGCAACTGTACACGAATTTTATTTTATGTATCTTTTCAATTTTAACGATTTTACCACTCAACTTTTATTATCTGTTATTTTCCCCACACTACGATATTTTAGCTTACCCCTTTTTGTTTTGATGTTTTTAATTTTTGTTTACTGTTTTTTATTTATTTACATAATATCCAAACTATATATTCAATATATATTTAAATATCATATATCTTATAAATAGCTATTGTTCTAAATTTTGAATAAAATGAATTTTTGTTTGTGACAATATTTTCAGATTCGACACAGCTTGACGCATTCACTAGGACTGGTCTCTGTTGCAGCCTAACTTGAGCCAATTTCTCATAAAACTGTCCCAAGTTAATATTTCGCTCATTACCTACTCTAGTGGGTTGCTCATTACGCCTGTTCTTTGGTTGGGCCGAACTGATTTTCACTCCGTGCTTGGGAGTGGTCGCATCGCCATCTTTAGCAGTACGCTATCGAAGCTCTTGCGAATGCGTCCCACTTCCTTCGCACGGGGCATTCATTGCTGAATGCGTTGTGCTCGGTGGTCCCCTGTTTTGCTCTGATGCAGTTGATGCAACCCGCTGCTTTGCCGATCTGTCTATCCGGGCAGTCCGCCCTGACGTGTGGTCCGCCGCAGTGGCTACACAGATCGGCAGGCTCCGTGCACAGGCGTTTGCCGTGCCCTTACGGGCACGGCAAACGCCTGTGCACGGAGCCAAACAACGGGTGCACTGCACCAGAGGCGTCTGGTCCTCGACGCGAACTCGTTGGAGGTCGATGCGGAGTTTCCCCTCGGCAATCGTCCTACCCCAAACCGTAGGGGACACACTGAGCACAACATGGTTTGCGTGCGGGTTGCGGGTTTTCCTACGGTATTTTATAACCACCCTCTGTTCCTCGGCGTCGAGGCCGTGAAATATCTCCCGGTTCTGATTCTTAAGGGCTTTCAGGACGTCCTCGTCACTGTGCATCAGCAACACGTCCCTAAGAATCAGAAGCGGGTCCCGATTTGTCACGTTCTCGACGACGAGGCTCTCTCCGGCCGCCCTTAGTCGCTCCTTAAGTTTGGTTCTCTCCTCAATGGTTTCGCACCCCATTACCACTCTTCGGTCCTTGGCCTTTCTTACCCTTTCGACACGCAACCAGCCTTCTTTGGCGTCCACCGCTTTCCTGACCCTCTCCAAGATGTCACTGCTGGTGTCCATATCTTCTGTTGAGGAGACAACTACGGAGTGCAGAGTGGTTCGCTCCGGGGCTTTTGCACCGGTGTAGCTCTTACTTGCAGCTGCTACACTCGCGTATGTTGTCTCCCCCACACTGTCCCTGCTGGCCAAACTGTCTCGGAGCCTTTCGAGTTTCTTGGAGTTGTCCTTCAACTCCGAGGGGTGCTCCTTGAGAGTGTTGGTGAGCACAGTCTGGCCGGCGAGAATATCGCTTAGGGAGGACTGAGGGATGCAGTCAGCGGCGGGCGCGGGTGCTTGTGCGGGTTCGGGTGCGGCCAGGGCCTTGTCCTGCTCCGACTCCTTAACAAGCTCAAAAAGCCTGTTAATTGCCTCGAGCACCGCTGCCTTAATGTCGGTCTTGAGGTTGCGGGAGTTGCCCAAATTGAGCTTTGCCTTGTTTAGGCAAGCTCTCGCCTCCTCAATCCGACTGCGGCACCCAGCCACAGGCTTCTTGAGCTGTGTTAAGGCGTCCACAGGGGCTCGGCGCGTCCGCGGAGTGGCAGCCCCCCCCGGGGTGCGGAAGGAGTATCCTCCCCGAAGGAGATTCTCCTCCTCGCGCTAGCAGGGGAAAGTCCCACTTCCTCCGCGGATCGCGGCGAGCCACTGGAGCTTTGGGCCCTCACGGTACTGGATGGGGTGCGGAACATATTTAAGTATCGAGTGGCAGATACAAATCGAACGGACCCCTGTAAATGGGAGGTCAGTCAGATATCCGCTTGGGAGGAGAGGAAACCTCACGGACACTGGGTACTGTGACCCTGTAAAGGGGGGACACAGTAATACAACACACAAATCAAAAAAGAAATGTAATAGAAGATGAAATAAATGTTGTATAATAATTATTAAATTAAGTCAGATGTCAAAAATTCGTCAATAAAAAAAAAAAAAAAAAACAATACACTCCCTTCTAACACTGATATGAACTAAACTAAGCCAAAAGAGCCTAAAACCAATATAAAAATATTTTGCCGACCTCTCTCCGTTATCCTACTAGACACTATAGGGTTGGAGGGTGGGCAAAATATTTTTCAGCTAGGCGCACGTGCGATATGTCAAAAGACGCGGCTCCGCGCGGGCTAGCCGTTTATCCCCCAATCTGTGCCCAGGACCACGGAACGCGGCCAAAAGCGCAGGGATGGTGGGTGAGTATGCCTGAAACTATTTAATTTTAATAAAACTGTAGAAAACTGTATTTTAACTTAGATATTTATTAATTTGTTATAAAAATTTGGAAAATTTTTCAAAGTGTAGGAGGGAGAAAAATTTTTCGCGTTCGGGTCAATAAAAAATGTCCAGGGAGTAGGCGGAACACTACTCCAGTCAATATCCGCTGAAAAAAGCTCGAAAAACGCGTATATAGTACTAAAGATATCAACGTTTTAGTAAAATCTTCGCTCCCTTAGGTGAATTCTGTATGTACTTAAAGACGCGGCTCCGCGCGGGCTAGCCGTTTATGGAATAAAAGTTGTCGTCGCAATAAGAAAAATTTAGAGTTTTCCCCGAAAAACCAGTTTTTCGGGGTAAAAAATTTGGAAAACAACCCCCAATCTGTGCCCAGGACCACGGAACGCGGCCAAAAGCGCAGAGATGGTGGGTGAGTATGCCTGAAACTATTTAATTTTAATAAAACTGTAGAAAACTGTATTTTAACTTAGATATTAATTAATTTGTTATAAAAATTTGGAAAATTTTTCAAAGTGTAGGAGGGAGAAAAATTTTTCGCGTTCGGGTCAATAAAAAATGTCCAGGGAGTAGGCGGAACACTACTCTAGTCAATATCCGCTGAAAAAAGCTCGAAAAACGCGTATTTAGTACTAAAGATATCAACGTTTTAGTAAAATCTTCGCTCCCTTTTTTTTTTTTTTTTTTGGTGGGTGTAAAATCATCGAATAACCCCTCCCGCTCTTGGGCAGAGCGAAAGGGAATGTCAAACTTCTACTGACTAAAAACCACCCATGTTCCTTCTTCGCCCTCTATGTCGAGACCGCGATAACCGTTGGACTACCCGCGACCCCGACAGGCGTCGGCCCTTTCGGGCCCCTCCCATGTTGCTGACATCTCTTTGAGGCGCGCGTGGAACACGAACGCGCCGTCGACACCGCCTGTTTTCGTCCTTACGGCCATGACCTTTTGGGGCACGTTCAGATAGTGGGCGGCCCGCTTCCTCAAAGCATGCGCCCACACCGGCGCCCCGTAAAGGGCCATGGACCGCACGATCCCCGCGTAGAGCCTCCGGCAGGAGGCGTTTGGCCCCCCCAGATTGGGCAAGAGCCACCTAAAGGCAGCCCCGGCCCGCTCCAGTCTGGGAGCCAAACGTCGGAAGTGCTCCACGAAGTTCCACCGGCTGTCGAGGACGAGTCCTAGGTACTTCAAAGTACACTCGACGCCGATGGGAACCCCTCCCACCATTAACTGGGATCCCGACGGCAGCGCATTCCCACGTCCATGGAAGCCCATGGCCTCCGACTTGTGAAGCGCCACCTCGAGACCCAGCTGCCGGATCCTCTCTACGACTATCGCAACCCCGCGTGTCAAGTTGTCGGCCGCCGCCTCGTACGACCCACCCTGAGCTAGCACCAGCGTATCGTCCGCGTAGCAGACCACGCTGACGCCGCTAGGGAGGTCGGCGCGCAGCACCCAGTCGTAACCGATGTTCCACAAGGGCGGCCCCAGAACCGATCCCTGTGGAACACCGCACGACATCTCTCGCCGGTTCCACTGTCCGTCTTGACCAGGGTAGATGACAGCCCTGTCTGTCAAATAATACAACTTCTATTTCAGCTAGGCGCACGTGCGATATGTCAAAAGACGCGGCTCCGCGCGGGCTAGCCGTCGTCGCAAGAAGAAAAATTTAGAGTTTTCCCCGAAAAACCAGTTTTTCGGGGTAAAAAAAAATTTGGAAAACAACCCCCAATCTGTGCCCAGGACCACGGAACGCGGCCAAAAGCGCAGGGATGGTGGGTGAGTATGCCTGAAACTATTTAATATTTATAGAACTAAAGAAAATTGTAAGTTAGCTTAGATATTAATTAATTTGTAATAAAAATGTTGAAAATTTGTCTATGTGTAGGAGGGAGAAAATTTTTTCGCGTGAAAGTCAATAAAAAATGTCCAGGGAGTAGGCGGAACACTACTCCAGTCAATATCCGCTGAAAACAGGTCGAAAAACGCGTAATTAATACTGAAGATATCAACCGGTTAGGTTAGGTTAGGTTAGGTTAGGTTTTTTTTTTTTTTTTTTTTTTTTTTTTTTTTTTTTTGTTTTGGCAGGAGTGGGAAATCCCCACGGACACCTCGACTAGCTCACAGGCTGTGAGATAGTCGAGGTAGTGCCGGACTCGAACCGGCTAAAACCACACTCCTGCCCCACCTGTGTCCCTCTGACGTTGTCAGAGACCTTTAAAGACTTCAATAATATGATTAATAGGTATTTTATTGTGGTATATTTAATTTTGAAAATTTTACTCTAAATTAATTTTTAAGTTTGGTTTATCTTATGACTTTATGTTTTTTGTTTTTACTCTAATTTGTCTACACTTTCATCTAATTATCTTTTTCCACTTTAGAAAATCTATATAGTTAGAAAAGCATAGTTTTAAGATACTTTGTTACGTTTAATTACTTTTGTTGCAATATTTTGGCAGTATTCTATGAAATGTTTTCTCTTTTTGGTGTCTGACATTATGGTCTTAATATTCCTAAAATTTATTGTTGTCTCCATTTTCCGCTCAGCAACGTATCGTTCCGCTTCATGGACTGGGCATTCCGTCAAGATGTGCGCGATTGACTCCACTCGATCAGGCTCGCAGATGCACCATGGGTTCTCCTTACACTTGAAGCGGTGTAAGTATTCGGAGAACCCACCGTGACCCGTCAAGATCTGTGTGAGAGTTCCGGCCGGTTTCAATTTTAGCACAATCTTGTGGGCGTCGATCGCATCGGGAAGGAACATTTTTGTAACGGAGGCCGTTTCGCCGTTCTGGTACCTCCGGTTCCATTCGTCGAGCGACCCCATACGGATCTGCCGCTTGACGAATGAAACCGGGCAGCGATCATAGTCCGGCTTCTTTTTGGACCGGAGTGCAGCTTCCTTCGCGAGGTGGTCCGCGCGTTCGTTGCCCTCTAATCCGGCATGTGCCTTTATCCAGAACAAAGATACATCTTTGCTCTGGGATAAGGCCGCGCCCACGTTCGCTCTTGCCTCCACGGCCAGGGCGTGGAGGGAACCCTGGTTTGTGACTGACTGGAGTGCGGCCTTTGAGTCACTATAGATACCGAAGGTTCCCTCTTTGCGCTTGAGGATTTCGCGTGTGGCTACGCATATGGCCAGAAGTTCCGCCTGGTACACCGTGCAGTAGGACGGCAAGCTAAGTCTGACGGACTTGATCTCGGCCTCGCCGTCCCAAAGTGACAGTGCAGCTCCGACCTTGCCCGCAATCTTGCTGCCGTCCGTGAACACCCTCACTGCCTGGGTGTTATTTGTGTCCACACGCACCTGGTCCTCCAGGCACACGAACTCCATAGCCATATGTTTCGCCGGGTGCGGAGTCTCTGCAAATGCCACCACCCGCTCTACCTCTCTGCCCGCCAGTGCCGGCTGTGGCACCCCTCTCTTTGCCTCGTACAGGGCGGCTGCCTCCTGTATTCGGAGGTCAAGTGGGAGTATCCCAGCCAGCACCAGAGATGCGTTCAGCGAAACGGTGCGGTAAGATTTGCAGAGCTTCCGCGCGAATCCTCGTTGGACCGTGTTGAGGCTTTTCTGCACTCCGATCTTTTTGGACGCCGGAGCCCAAGCGCCTGCCGCATACAAAATTACTGGCTCCACTGCTGCCGTGTAGATGGTGTGTATGATCTCCGGGTTTAGGCCCCAGCTCACTTTTGCCGCACGTGCCAGCTGTTTGTAAATGTTGACAGCTTTTCTGCATACGTTTGCGACATGGGTGTTGAAAGTGAGCTGGTGGTCGACGGTGAGCCCCAGTATTTTGATTTCCTTAGACATGCCAATGGCTACCCCGCCCATGCTCAGGAGCGGGACATCAAACTTCAGCTTCTTGGTTATCACCATTGCACAAGTTTTTTGTGGTGCAAACTTCAGCTTGTTTCTGATGCCCCACTCCCGAACATACTCGAGGGCGGCATTGGCATGCCTCTGGACTTCCAACGCTGTGTCACCGTCGAAGATCATTACAACATCATCGGCGAACGCCTGGCAGTGGACCCCACGCTCCTCTAGCCCCTTCAGTAGTGGGTCTAGGATTAGGTTCCACAGGATCGGACCGCCAATAGATCCCTGCACACACCCCTTGCTTGTGTCCTTTCGACACTCGGCACCCGCGTATCTTACGCAGACACTCCTACCAGTCAAGTAGCTGTCGAGCAACCGTCTGATATTCACCGGGCACTTTTCCTCAGCCAGTCTGGTTCTGATGGCCGGCCACCATGCGCTATCGAAGGCTCCCTCTATATCCAGTGACACAACAGTGATCAGCTTTTTCTCACTCAGCTTTTCTTTGATGTGTTGCATCATTGTGTAGAGGGAGTCTTCGGTGCTCCTCTGAGGCATAAAACCAAACTGGCGAGTACTGAGCCGCGGGATCAGGTGCCACTTGAGTCTTGCTACAAGCATCTTCTCAAGGACTTTGCCTAAGACTGGCAGGAGGCCGATTGGCCTGAACGACTTGGGGGTGGTGTAGGATTCCTTGCCGGGCTTTCGTAGGACTACCACTGTGGCCACCTTCCAGGCCCCAGGGAAGTGTCCGTGCTCTAGGCACTTGTTTGCCAGTGCAAGAAACGTCCCTGGGTCCCGGGATATGGCCTGGGCACAGATATCGGCTGTGAGACCGTCCGCCCCGGGTGCCTTCTTTGGGTTGAAACTTTCCACCGCCGTTTTCAGCTCCAGAGGTGTAAACGGTGGGTCATGTTGTTCATCATGCGACCACTCGTTTACACGACTGGCCACTTCTCGTGTTCGGCGGTGGTCATCGGTTTCTCCCTCCTCTAGGTCTTCGGGGTAGAAGGTCTCGGCTAGCAGCGAAGCCGATTCCTGTGCACTCAGTGGCACTCCATTCTTCACCAACGGCAAGTCCTCCTGTCTCTTGGCGGTCCGTCCTATGACCCTGTAAATCCCTTCCCACATTCCCTCCCTATCCTGTTTCGCGCAGAAGATCTTCCACCCTTCTGTCTGCGCCTTTTGTGCTTGGGACTCATATTTTTCTTTTGCTTGCAGGTACTCATCGACGACGTGTTGCCTCCGGATGGGTGCAGCGCACCGGATGCGGCGTCTTTTGGTCTTCACCTCCGACATCAGCTCAGCGAGCTCCTTTGACCACCACGGTATGTTAATGGTTTCTTTATTTCTAATTTTTGACAGGCTTTCTTCACAAGTTTCTTTAATACTTGTTATAAATTTATTTACATTATTTTCGAGATCTGTTTTATTATTAATTTTACTAATGTTTGTTGAGTTTAATTTGGCGTCAGCTTTTAATTGGGCCAATTTCATATGAAATTGGCTCCAATTTGCTTTCTTTGTGTTGTAAATTCTTGTGGTCCTGTCTATTTTAATGGCTTTTGACTTTACTAGGTTTATATTGTAAACAATACCGTTGTGGTCCGAGCTCGTGAGTCCTTCCTCGACCCGCCAGTCCTCCACCAAGTCCAGCAGGTCCGTTGAGCACGCTGTGACATCAACGAAGCTGCTGTACGAGGTGTTACCTCTGACGGTGTCGAAGGTCGGGGTGTTGCCGACGTTGAGTACCTGCAAGCACATTTGTTCCAGGGTTCCCGACATTTCGTCACCCTTGCTGTCGGTTACCAGGCTGCCCCACCAGGTGCTCTTGGCGTTGGCGTCGCCGCCAATTATTATCCTAGTGGGGCCTATTTCCTCGCGAATCTGCAAGAGTTGCTCCAGGTATGGCCGTATGGGCTGGTCTGGTTCAAAGTAGAAGGAGACTACTGCGATTTCCCAGGCGCTGGTACGGATCCTCACCACCACGATGTTGTTGGTGGTGAGTTTCGGACACTGCGAGACGTCAAGGTCTTGGTCGAAGACGACTATTGCCGCCTTCACAGTTCCACCTCCTTGCTCAGCGCACTGGTACACTCTAGCTCCCCGGTAGTCTCGCATCCTTTTAACCCCACCCACGTACGGCTCCTGGAGCAATGCGAACGCAACTCTCCGCTCGCTAGCCACAATCATGAGCTCTTGGGTTGCTAGCTTCTTCCTCTGCAGATTCGCTTGGATTACCTGGTAATTATTGCGCGCGCTCGGGTGTCCTCGAGAATCCCTAGATGAGTCGGCTACTGTGTCCACTGGCTGGCCCTTAGCAGTACGCCACCGACAGCCGCGCCAATGCGTCCCACTTCACGCGACTTGGACACTCGCTGTCGAAGGCGTTGTGCTCGGTCTTCCCCAGCTTGGCAGCTACGCAGTTGACGCATTTCGGTGCCTCTGCAGCCAGCCGTGAGGGGCAGTCGGCTCTCATGTGGAGGTCTCCACAGTGTGTGCAGAGGTCGGCGGGTTCCGTGCACATTTTGCGGCCGTGGCCGAAGCGCAAGCACGAGTGCACTGTATCAGTGGTGATTGATCTAACACACGCACCCGCTGCAAGTCGATGTGCACTCGACCCGCATTTGTCAGCCTCTGCCACACAGAGGGGGACACCTGCATGATGATGTGAGACATGTGAGTGTTCCTCGTCTTGCGACGGTATTTCACCCCCATCCTCACATCATCTGCAGGTAAGTCCCCGATCAGGTGGGTATTCTGGCGTTTAATCGCCTCGGTGACCTCCACATCGGTGTGACAGGAGAGGACGTCCTTTATGATGATGAGCGGATCTTTGTTTTTAACTTCCTCTACCACGAGGTTACCTGCCTTCTTTATCCTCTCCGTCACCCGAGTCATTTCCTCCTTGGATTTGAAGCCAACCACCACCTTCTGGTCCCTCACTTTCCGCAGTCTCTCCACCCTAGTTCCCTCATTCCTGGCGTCTACTGCCGTCCTTAGCTTCTCAATAACCCCTTCCCCGGTATCTTTGTCGTCGACCGATGACACGAGCACCGAGTGAAGGGGCTCTTGGATGTGCTGCTTCGGAGCGGCGGCCATCTCCGCGAACGAGGGTCCCTGGCCTGCGACGAAGCGAGGTGCCTGTTTAATCTGCTCCGACAGAGCTCGTGTGTGCAGCTGGCATTCCTCCAGCGCCTTGTTATGTTGCCGGAGGTTCTCCATGAGCTGCTTCATGAGCTCTGTCGGTGCAGCGGGGGTCGGCGTCAAATCCGTGGGGGCTTTTTCAGTACCGGCTGCCTCTCCGGGTACTTGCGCCCTCTCTTTTTCCCCTTCTTTGACCAACTGGTACAGTCTGTCTACTGCTCTATTTAGTGCGTCTTTTATCTCCTTTTTTAAATTTCTGGAGCTGTCTAGCTGTAGTTTGGCACTAGAAAGACACGCCTTTGCCTCCGTGGTTCTGTTCAGGTACTTCACGGGTGGCACCTCTCGAGGCGAGCTCTCCAGTGCTCTTTCAGGTTGCTTTGCCTGGTGCAGATTTGCGACTTTAGATTTGAGTTTGGGGGGAGTGGGCATGAGTGTCTTCTTCGGGGGAGTAGTGACGGGGACCGTTTCTGACGGTGTTGGTGTATTGCGGGATTGCCCCGCTTTGTGCTTTTCCGCTTCCCATTCGCCAATACTGCGCCGCACAGAGGGGCCCGCCTGTACTGGGCTTGCCCCCTCCACGTCCGGGCTCTCTTCCACTGCCTTAGTCTTCAACACCGGGGTACGAATTCCAAACATGGCGTGAGACGATTAAAAGAAAGTAAGGAATGTAAAGTCAGGGGACAGGTATTACGACAGAAAAAACTGAATCCCTGTAAAGGGGGGATTCAGAGTAAATAAATGGTTATAATTTAATAATAATAAAGAATTAATTTTGATGATTAAATATTTGAGAGTTATAAATAGTAAGTCCCAATCTAGGGCTCAGTCTTATTGTTAAAATTAAAATAAATTGTGTCAAATAAAATAGTCGGTAAAATAAAAGTATAATTTTCTCCCAACCTCGAAGTTTGGTGTCGGAAAACCGTAAAAACAAAATTAATAAGCGGTATGGACCAAAACAAGCGTTTGGCACGAAAAACGGAAATAAAAATATTTTGTGCAAAATTCCCGTTTTACCTCCAGCTATCGTCCAGAGGGCGGGTGGGCGGGGAAATTTTTTGTCAGCTATCCGCACGTGCGATATGTCCAGAGACGCGGCTCCGCGCGGGCTAGCCGTTTATGGAATGAAAAGTAGGTGCACGGGAAGAAAAATTTTGGGTTTTCCCGAAAAAACCAGTTTTTGGGGTAAAAAAATTTGGAAAACAACCCCCAATCTGTGAGACGCGGCTCCGCGCGGGCTAGCCGTTTATGGAATGAAAAGTAGGTGCACGGCAAGAAAAATTTTGGGTTTTCCCGAAAAAACCAGTTTTTGGGGTAAAAAAATTTGGAAAACAACCCCCAATCTGTGCCCAGGACCACGGAACGCGGCCAAAAGCGCAGGGATGGAAGGTAAGTATGCCTGAAACTATTTGATATTGTTAAAACTGAAGAAAATTTTGAGTTAGCTTAGATATTAATTTTTTAGTTATAAAAATTTGGAAAAATTTTCAATGTGTAGGAGGGAGAAAAATTTTTCGCGTTCTGGTCAATAAAAAACGTCCAGGGAGTAGGCGGAACACTACTCCAGTCAATTCCCGCTGAAAACAGCTCGAAAAACGCGTATATAGAACTAAAGATATCAACGGTTAGGTTAGGTTAGGTTAGGTTAGGTTAGGTTAGGTTAGGTTAGGTTAGGTTAGGGTTTTTTTTTTTTTTTTTTTTTTTTTTTTTTTTTTTTTTTTTTTTTTTTTTTTTTTTTTTTTTAAATGCTACTTCCTCTGACCCAGATCAGAGCCTATTTTATCTAATGCTACTCTTTCATTCCAGTTCTATCAAGTATTCCTCTCGCACTTTTATTCCGCATACTTTATCTTTCTTTCTTACTATCTCTTCCATGCAATTTTCCCGGTGGGTTTCCGGTCTACACTTTTTATCTATTCTATCTATCTATTTATTTTATCTATCTATTCTGTCTATTTATCTATTCTATCTTGCCTTTAGTGATTTCTTTATTTGGGATTCGGGTTTACACAGTACACAATTTTCTTTATTTTATAAATGCCAAGTATTTTACATTTAGTACAATGTTTTCTATATGTCTAGTTTTGCTTACTTTTTATGTTTACAGTTTATTATCTTAATTAAGCCTTATCTCTAGTATTATTAATAATTAGCTAGCATACACTTTTTCCATAATATTATTCATGCCCAGTATACAGTTTTACACAATTTTCTTACATATCTAGTTTATATCCTAATTGCTTATTTTATATCTTAAAATTATGCTTATTTCTTATTTTAGTTACAATATATCTTAATAAATTTCAGTGTATGATCAATATATTACATAATATACGGTCATCATACTTATTTTTACTTATTTCTTTTTACGACTTTTTCAATTATTTTCAAGCAATAATTCATGAAGTCTTTTCTTCCTTTATCTAACATTATGAATTTTATGGTTTCTATTGTTATTTTTATATCTAGTATTTGTTCAATCTTAACTTTTTCCCGTCCAAACACTGGGCATTCCAAAATGATGTGGGGAACGGTTTCTTTAATGCTGGAGTCACAGATACATGAGGGATTCTCCTTACACTTAAAGCGGTATAAGTATTCTGAGAATCCCCCATGTCCAGTAAACAATTGAGTGCTCAGGAATGTCGGCTCGAACTTGCGGATCACCCTATACGCCGTCGTCACATCCGGAAAGAAAATCTTTGTGATACCTGCGACTTCTCCGGATTTGTACCTCACGTCCCATTCGCGAATTGACTCCAGCCGAAGCTGTCGCTTCGCGAATGAGACAGGGAACGCATCATAGTCGGGTTTTCTTTTTTTGGACGCAGAGGCGGCCTCCTTGGCAAGTTGGTCGGCCCTCTCGTTTCCCTCCAATCCTGCATGTGCTTTAATCCAAAACAAAGTCACAGCTTTGTTTTGTCGAGATATATCAGTAAGGTTCTCGCGAGTTTCAACTGCTAGTGGATGGAGGGAGCCGAGATTCGCGACCGTTTGCAGCGCTGCCATAGAGTCGCTATAAATGCCGAAAGTGGGTGCTTTGTTCTTCTTTATCTGCCTCGTAGCTACACAGACTGCCAGCAACTCCGCCTGGTATACTGTGCTGTACGACGGCAAGCAAAGTTTGACGGACTTGGTCTCCGCTTCGCCCTCCCAAATGGACAGCGCTGCACCAACCGCTCCGCCAATCTTGCTGCCGTCTGTGAAAATTTTCACTGCACAGCTACTGTTGGCTTCGACGTCGCTCCGGTCTTTGAGGCATATCAGCTCGAGGTCTTTGAGAGCTGCAGGGTGTGGCGTTTTAGTTGCCGGCATTTGTCGCTCGATCTCTCTGTCCCCCAGTTCGGGCAGGGGCGCCCCCCTCCTGATTCTGTATAGCGAGGCTACCTCACGTACACGAAGATCTAGTGGGAGCATACCTGCCAGAACCAGCGCTGAGTTCAGTGAGACCGTGCGATAAGCCTTACACATTTTTTGCGCGAAGCCTCTCTGTACAGCTCCCAGCTGTTTCTGCACACCGAGTTTTTCGGCAGCTGGTGCCCAGACGCTCGCCGCATACAAGATGATGGGCTCGATGGTCGCAGTATAGATGGTTCGTATAACTTCAGGATGAAGGCCCCAACTTGCCTTCGCTGCTCTTGCGAGTTGTTTATATACGTTGATGGCCTTCCTGCAAACGTTCGAAACGTGTGTGTTAAAGGTAAGTTTTTCATCAAAAGTCACCCCCAACATCTTGATTTGTTTGGACAGGCCAATGTCGATCCCGCCCATGCACAGGCGCGGAGCGTCGAATTTGAGCTTGCGTGTTATCAACATTGCACTTGTTTTGTGGGGTGCGAATTTGAGCTTATTTTCGACGCCCCACACCCGAACAAGTTCGAGAGCGGCATTGGCCTGTCCTTGCACTTGTTGTGCAGTTTGGCCATCAAAAACCATGACGACGTCATCGGCGAACGCCTGCACGTAGTGTTTTTCGGCTTCGAGCGCAACCAGCAGGGAGTCCAGTAAAACATTCCACAAGATGGGCCCACCTATGGACCCTTGGACGCACCCTTTGTTTGTTACCTTGGTAAAGGTTTCCCCGTTATACCTAACCGTAACCTTTCTCTGGTCAAGGTAGCTGTCAATGACTCTCCTTATGTTTAGGGGACAGTTCCCTTTAGCCAGTTGGACTCTGATCGCTGGCCACCAAGCGCTGTCGAAAGCGCCCTCTATATCCAGTGAAACGACGGTTATCAGTTTCTTCTCGTCTAGTTTTTTATTTATGTGTTGCATCAGTTTATAGAGGGCGTCCTCGCAGCTCTTTTGGGGCATGAATCCAAACTGGCTTTGGTTCAGACTCGGCAGCAGGTGGTATTTAAGTCTAGCGACCAGCATCTTCTCATACACCTTGCCCAGCACCGGCAACAGTCCTATGGGGCGGTAAGACTTGGGGGTTGTGTATGACTCTTTCCCTGGTTTCCTTAGGACTATGACTGTCGCTTCCTTCCAGACAACTAGGAAATAGTGGAGCTCCAGGCATTTTTTCAGTACTTCCAGGAAAAGTTCTGGGTCGCTTCTTACGGCATGACTACAAATGTCTGCTGTAAAACCGTCAGCACCGGGCGCCTTTTTTGAGTTGAATGAATTCAGCGCACTGAGCAGTTCTGTCATTGTGAAAGGTGGATCATCCTGTCCCTCAGCTGGTTGGAGGTTAACAGTTGATGCTTGGTTCCTTATGACTCGGTGCGTCAGGTTATCGTTCTCCTCGAGGTCTTCTGGGTAGAAGGTCCTCGCGAGCAACTCCACAGATCCTTTTGCGTCAAGAGTGATACCGCCGTCTTCCAAGGGTATGTCCTCCTCTCTTTTGGCCGTTCTCCCTATAACCCGATAAATCCCTTCCCACAAATTTTCCTTATCCTGTTTGCCACAAAAATCCTTCCAGCTGCTGATCTGGGCTTCCATTGCTCTCATTTCATAATTGTCTCTGGCTTCAACGTAAGCGTCGTACACTCTCTGTTTTCGTATTGGTGCGGCGTTTCCGATTCTGCGTTTCCTAGTGGTGACTTCCTGCTTCATTTTCACAAGCTCCTCCGACATCCAGGGTAGGGTAAGTGTCTCCGTGTTCTTTTTCAGTGGGATTGACATGTTACTGGCTACTGTGATAGCGTTATTATAATTTTGAATAAATTGATCTAGTTTTTCTATTGTGTAGATATTGCGAATGTTTTCTACATCTAAATTGGATTCTAATTTTAATTTGTTAAAACTTTCAAGGAACGCTTCCCACTTGGCTTTTTTGGTGTTGTATAGCCTTGTGGTTCGTTTCACACTTACCCCTACGGATTTTTTAAGCATGATGTTGAAGCTGATCGCACTGTGGTCGGCGCACGTGAGATTTACCACGACTTTCCAGTCCTCCACTAGGTCCAGCATATCGAGAGTGCAAGCCGTCACGTCAACGAAACTAGAGTATCGCTTCCCGCCACGAATGGTGTCAAACGTCGGAGTGTCACCCCTGTTTAGAATGTGGAGGCCCATCTCATGGAACGTACCAGCCACATCGTCACCCCTGTGATCAATCACTGGACTTCCCCACCAGGTGCTCTTCGCATTTGAGTCGCCTCCAATAATTAGCCTCTGTGGGATGGTAGCCGCAATTCTTTTGGTGTGATCCAGGTACGGATCTATGGGCAGGTCCGGTTCAAAATAGTATGAGGCCAGTGTGATTTTCCATTTATCCGTACTAACCGTCACCACAACGATGTTGTTTGTGGTGAGCTCTGGGTGTTGCGTTACGTCTATATTGGCGTCAAAAATAGCAATAGCCGCCTTGACCGTGCCCCCTCCGGTGTTCTGGAATATTCTGACTCCTCTATATGACTTCATTCTATCAGACCCACCCACATACGGTTCCTGGATCAGCGCTATTGCGACTTTCCTCTTGGTTGCTTCGAGCATCAGCTCATCTGTGGCTAGCTTTCTGCGTTGAAGGTTAGACTGGAGCACCCGGTAAAGGTGGTTGTCCCCCTGGGCGCCCTTAGCAGTACGCGACCGACATGCGAGCTATAGCGTCGCGCTTTCTGCGGATGGGACATTCCTGGCTAAAGGCGTTGTGATCGTTTCGCTCGAGCTTCGCCGCCGTGCAGTTTCTACAGGATGGTTCGCTTCCTGCAAGCCACTCTGGACATTGCGCCCTTAGGTGCGGTCCTCCGCAGTGGCTGCAGAGGTCTGCTAGATCTGTGCAGAACCTCTTGCTGTGACCGTAACCAAGGCACCTCGAGCACTGCACCAGTGGTGACTGGTCCATTACCCGGACGCGTTGCAGGTCGATGTAGACTGCTCCAGCGTCAGTCGCTCTTCTCCAGATAGTTGGAGATACGCTGAGGACGATATGGCTGGTGTGTGGATTTCGTGCTTTCTTTTATATTTGATCTCAATTCTGTCATCGCTTTCTTTGAGGTCCTGGAAAATACCCCGGTTTTGCTTCCTGAAAGCACTTAGGACTTCCTCATCGGTATTTACCGTGAGAACGTCCGCCAGTTTCAGGAGAGGGTCTCTATTTTTGACTTCCTCTACGAGCAGGTTCTTACCGGATTCTTCCAGCCTCTGCTTTACCCGTTGTCTATCCTCCTCCGTGTTGCAGCTCATTATCACCTTTCTGTCCCTTCCCTTCCGAGTCCTCTCCACCCTGATCCATCCTTCCTTTGCATTCACCGCCTCTCTGACTTTTGTCAGGACTTGATCTCCTGTATCATCTTGGTCCTGAGACGTGACAACGACTGAGTGCAGAGCGTTTTGTGGAGGTGGGTGCAGGGTGGAGCGGACTGCCACTGTTTCAGCATACGATTTCGTGCTTAGGACCTGTTGATGCTGCTCTTCCATCTTTTCCTTCAGGCTGTCTAGTTTTCTACCGTTTTCTAGTAATAGCCGGCTTTGTTCTTCTAGGCGTCTAATAATTTGGCGGTTTGCTTCGGGGGTCTCTTTTTCGGTCATCTCACTGGGTGTTATCGGGACTTTTTCCGATGTGGATGCCTCCCCGGTCCCTTTAAGCCTTTTGATTTCGGTGTCAGCATCTTTGACTATTTGAAAAAGCTTGTCTATCGCTTCCAGCACGTTGGTTTTGATATCGGCTTTAAGGTTCCGTGAACTATTGATGTTCGTTTTTGCCTTTATGACATTTTGTTTGGCCTCTGCTAAGCGCGTTAAGCGGGTTGGCAGAACTTGTCTCGGTAGGATTTGATCCTCGGTCTTGCCGGTAGCTGGAGTCAAGTGGTGCGATGCTGACGCCGCGGCTTCAAAGTTTCCAACGCTGCGTTTGACGTTGGGGGACAGTGTTTGTGTCCCTGGAAGAGAGTTTTTGGACGCGAGTGTTTGCGTCCTTGTAGGAGACTTTTTATACTCCATTTCGTCGGTGAACTTTGCTGGAGTTCTAGCCGTCATGGTCGGAGGAATGCGTCAATAAGGAATGTAAAATACGCAAAAGCGTCGGTCGTGGTCTGCACACAATGTAAAGTTGTGTGCAGTCTAAATTAAAAGTAAACACAAAAAATAGATTAGAGCTAGAAAGTAGTCGTAAAAACAAATAAGTTTGCTGTCTGGCTCAATTGAAACTTCGTGGTACACCTTATAACAAAGAAGATTAAATTATAAACAAAAATAAAAAGTTAAAAATAACTTTTGTCTCTATGTAGAGTCGAGAGAAATCTAGCACACACGATAAGAAGTCGAGGAAAACCTCCAAAAGTCAATATACAAAAATAAAAAATAAAAATATGGTAAAAATATGGTGACTCTCTAATCAGCTCTATGTAGAGCCGTTTGGTCAAATTTAGCAGATAGCTCTCAGCGAGCCCTCCCAGATGAGCCCAAACTCGGCGCAGTTACACCAAGGGGTTCCGGAGATATCCGAACCTAAAAATAATTGTTTTTTCCAAAATAAAAAACCCAAAATGGTTTCAAGAGGATAGCTCCGGAACCACCGGTCCAAAAACACCCGTGCTCGGGCTCTCCAAAATTGGCTCGGCGAGACCAACCCACCGGAGTGGCTTTCAGCCTGAAAAAATGTTTTTCAGGAAAATGCCTGAAAAGCGTCGCACCCTGAAGTCTATTGTCTGCTAATACTGCCAGCAGAAATCCCGGCCCTCTACGACTCTCCGTTGGGAAGTTATGGCCGTCTAAAGTTTTTACAAAATGGCCGCGGTGCTGTCAACGCCGATGTTTGACCAATGATAACTTCCCTCAGGAAAGCCGCAGACACATCGAGTTTGGGCTCTCCCAACTCGGGCTGAGCTCCGCTGTCCGCTGAAACTGTTTTCAGGGTCCCGAAAATTTAAAGCTCCAAACCCTCTGAAATCTTGGGGTAAGTAGGGCAGCAAGCTACTGACTATAAAATCGAAAACCGCAACTTCCCACGACCACCGGTTTGAGAGTTACAAAGGTTTGAAGTTCAACAAAATGGCCGCCGAACTGTCAAAAGCCGTATTAAAACGTCCGTTACTTTTAGACCCTACGTCACAGAAGGACGGGGTTTTGGACCTACAGCTCGGCGTCACTTCAGGTATGCCCTGAAAGCAGTTTCAGCGACTAAAAATTTTTTGGCCTGAAACAGCCTGAAAATTATTTTAACCAAAAGTTGGCGGTACAGTACCACCTTAAGTGGAAATCCGGTTGCAATCGGACCGGCGGCTCCCGAGATATCTAAACTTAAAAAATAGAACCTAAAAACCAAAATGGCGTGATTTGTCAAAAATTGCTAATTGGGGCGCTATAGGGCCCGTGTTTGGGCTCAATTAGGTCGCAATAGGTGTATTGGATCCGGTCCTGAAGTCAAAAAAGTCAATTTTCTATTTAATTTAGAATTAAAGCCAAAAAACACAAAAAATTCGATATCTCGGAGACCATCAGTCGGAAAATTCCGAAAAAAATATTTAAAAATACTATAATTAAGGCGCTACAATGTACAAAAATAAAAACTTGGAAACACAAAAGCCAAGCCTGAAAAAAATTAAAAATGTGTTTTTTTTTTTAATATTTCCTTATATCTTTATAAATAATTATCTTAAAAATCTAAAACTTAGAGTCTCTACTTATCTAACGAGCGCTCCACGGCCTGCAGTTGAAGATCTTCAAATTTGTCATCAGAACCAAAGATATTGGGGTCTGAAGTTTGTAACTTTTAACTGTGATATAAAATCAATCAGCTAACTTAAAATTATAAAACAAGTTGCACTCGCCCTGTGTGCCTAGGGGTCTAGGTTGACGCCAATTTTCGAGCCGCTGTCTCCACTCCTTGCACTTTTTCAGGACACGTGGTTTTCACTATTTCCTGAATATCTCGTCGAATCACGATGTCAGGGTGATGGTGAATGGTCCAGGTGTTCGGGAACCACGATGCCCACACGATGCCGGTGAAATATTTTGGGGTCGTCGATCTTGTTATGGCCGCGTATGCGTTTTTGTGAAACGTAATTTCAACTTAACCTCTAAAATTGAGGTTTTTCACACTTAGCTTTCAGAACACTGTGGAACGGCACAATTTGATCGCGCCACTTTATGCGGCGTAAAATTCCGCATCCAACGACACTTTTTTCTAGTAAATAAGAGCACAAAAACCAATTATTTAGATTTTTTAAGCGCGGAGCAGCTTTAAAAATGATCCGACCACCACGAGGGCTGGGGGGGTACTGGGTTAGGTTAGGTTAGGTTAGGTTAGGTTAGGTTAGGTCAGGTTAGGTTAGGTTAGGTTTTTTTTTTTTTTTTTTTTTTTTTTTTTTTTTTTTTTTTTTTTAATACTATTCCTCTGACGACGCCAGAGACCTTACTATCTAATGCTTATCTTCCATTCCAGTTCTATCAATTATTCCTCTCGCACTTTCATTCCTCATACTTTATCTTTCTATCGTTCTATCTTCTCTCTCTCTTTAAGGGTGGGACGCCCTTCTACTTTCCCTATTCTGTACTCTACTTTTTTGTTATTTTTCTTTATTTCGGGTTTAACACGAACACAATGTTTTTATTTGTTGACAGGGATTCTTATTATTACTTTACATTGTTGGCAAACTTTTACAACCATCTTATAGGACTATGTTACATTTTTCTTATTTCATAATTCTTATCACTATTTACATATTTCTTAATACATATTTCTTAATACTGTTTCCAGTTGCAACAATCTTATAATATCCTTATTCCTAGTCACATACTACTTAATGCTATTTCTATTTGCTACGCTTAATTCTAGTACATTTTTGTTATGATTTTACAGTTTCTTACGACTCTTAAACTCTAAACAATCAATATGGGCAACATTAATATTAAATTACACTAATCTGTTTATTCTGGCTTTTAGCAACTTTGTAACTTCTGTTCTCAATGCTTGGCTCTAATATTATTCACAATATTATGCAAACATTTTTGCTTATACCGTTTTGTTTCTTTTTATCACCTTTTCACATATTTTAACACAAAACTCCAGAAACAACTCTCTCTTTTTGCTCTTCATTATTAGCCATATATCTACAGCGTCGAGTTTGGTGTCAAGTATTTGCTCGGCCACAAGTCTTTCTCTGCCGAACACGGGACAGCTGAACAATATATGTGGCACCGTTTCATCCATTTCAGGGTCGCAGATGCACGATGGGCTCTCCTTTAACTTGAAGCGATTCAAGTATTCCGAGAACCCACCGTGCCCCGTCATAATTTGGGTTAAGACGCTGTTAATTTTTATTTTCCTGATTATCCTGTAGGCCGCCACCGCGTCCGGGAAAAACAATTTTGTGACAGAAGCTGTTTCTCCGGAGCTGTATCTTTGGTTCCATACGTCAAGAGACTCCGTACGTATGCATCGCTTGACATATGAAACCGGACACAAATCGTAGTCAGGTTTTCGTTTGGAACCCTCAGCGGCTCTTTTGGCTAATTCATCGGCCCTCTCGTTTCCTTCCAACCCCGCATGGGCTTTGATCCAAAACAAGGTAACGGCCTTGTTTTGGATCGACAGGGACCTAAGATTGGCCCTTGTCTCTACTGCCAGGGGGTGGTGTCGGTTGTAGTTCTGAATGGTTTGGAGGGCCGCCATGGAGTCGCTGAAGATTCCAAACGATTGCGCACTGTGCTTTTGGATCACCCTGGTTGCTACGCATATCGCCAGAAGCTCAGCCTGGTAAACAGTGGAGTAGTGTGGGAGAGCAAGCTTGAGAGCTTTGGTTTCGGCGTCACCACTCCATATGGATAGTGCCGCTCCAACCTTGCCCCCAATCTTGCTCCCGTCCGTGAAGATGCGAACTTCAAGTTCGCTCTGGGCATTGTCTAGTTGCTCTTGGTTTACCAGGCTAACGAGCTCTAGCTCAGCGCGCTCTGCGGGGTGTGGAGCCTCCATTGCCGAGGCGGCCTGCTCGACCTCCCTGTCGCCGAGTGCTGGCCGAGGCACCCCCCTTCTGGCCTCGTATAACGATGCCGCTTCGCGGACTCGCAGGTCAAGAGGTAGTATCCCAGCCAGCACTAGCGCGGAGTTCAAGGAGACCGTCCGGTACCCTTTGCACAGCTTCTGCGCAATGCCGCGCTGTACTGCTCCCAACTGCTTTCTGACGCCCAGCTTGTCGACGGCCGGAGCCCATACGCTGGCGGCGTACAGGACGACTGGTTCAACGGTAGCCACATATATTATCCTTATGACCTCGGGGTTTAGGCCCCAGCTGGTCTTTGCTGCCCTTGTTAGTTGCTTGTGGATGTCTATTGCCTTCCTGCACACATTTGCGACGTGTGTGTTAAAAGTAAGCTGTTTGTCGATGGTGACACCCAGGATTTTGATCTCATTAGACATGGCAATGTCGCTCCCACCCATGCTCAGGCGTGGGGCGTCGTATTTTAATTTGCGCGTAATGACCATCGCATTTGTTTTCTGTGGGGCAAATTTAAGCTTATTTTGAACGCCCCACGCCCGGACATGTTCGAGAGCGGCATTGGCACGTCTCTCGATCTCCAGCGCTGTGTCACCATCGAAAATCAGCACGACATCGTCTGCGAATGCTTGGCAATAGTCATCCCTATCTTCCAAGCTTTTTAAAAGCGGGTCTAGTACTAGGTTCCAGAATATTGGTCCCGCAATGGAACCCTGGACACAGCCCTTGCTTGTGGCCTTGCAAAACTCTTCCCCTGCGTACCTAACTCTGACCCTTCGGTTTTCGAGATAGCTGTCGATGACCCTCCTCAAGCCGATAGGACACTGTTCCTCAGCCAGACGGACCCTTATGGCCGGCCACCATGCGCTGTCGAAGGCTCCCTCTATGTCCAATGATACTAGGACTACTATTTTCTTAAGATCTAGCTTACAGCGTATATGTTGCATTAGCGCATAGAGGGAGTCCTCGGTGCTCTTCTGGGGCATGAATCCATACTGGCGAGTACTCATCCTTGGGATCAGATGAAACTTGAGGCGGGCCACCAACATCTTCTCGTAGATTTTGCCGAAAATAGGTAGTAGGCCAATGGGTCTATACGCTTTTGGGGAGCTGTAATCTGACTTCCCAGGCTTTTTCAAAATTATGACTGTAGCCTCTTTCCAGATTTCGGGGAAGAGGTGGGTTCTCAAACAGCCATTCAAGAGAGCCAAGGCTACCTCCGGGGCTTCTCTGATGGCTTGGCAACAAATGTCGGCCGTGAATCCATCTGCTCCTGGCGCTTTTTTGGGGTTGAAGGACGTACACGCTGCCATCAGTTCAGCCATCGTGAATGGTGGCTCGCAAGGTTCACCTTGCCGTCGAGCATTCACGAGCTCTGCCTTCTCTCTAGTACGACTGTGGCAGGTGCTATCGGTGTCTACGTGGTCCTCCGGATAAAAAGTTTTGGCCAAGAGTTCCACTGAGCCTTTTGCGTTCAAGACTTTCCCATCCTTTGCTAGTGGCTGATCCTCACCTCTTCCCTTGGTCCTGCCTATCACCCGGTAAATGCCTTCCCAAACCCCTTCTCTGTCCTGTCTGGAACAGAAATCCTTCCAGCTCGCGGTTTCGTCCTTGGCTGCTTCCGTCTCATACTCAACTTTCTTTTTCAGGTACTCTTCAACGACCCTCGCTCTACGGACTGGTGCAGCACACCTAACTCTGCGTTTGTAGGTAGTGTATTCTTTTTTCATCCTCTCGAGTTTCTCGGACCACCACGGCAAAGTAAACACTTCGTTTATCTTTTTAACAGGCATTGTCGAAGTGCATGCGTCTTTTATTATATTAATGTAAAGCTTTATCATTGAATTTAGTTGTACGGCCGAATTTAATTTATCTATTTCAATTTTGTTAATTTTGTTTGCTTGCAGTAATTGTCCGAGTTTCTCACGAAACTCGGGCCAATTTGCTTTTTTTGTGTTATAAATCCTAGTTGTGCGATTAATTTGTATGCCTTTTGATCGTTTGAGTTTAATATTAAAAACAATGCCGTTGTGGTCCGAGCTCGTGAGACCCTCGTCTACCTTCCAGTCGTCCACCAGGTCGAGGATATCCGTAGAGCATACTGAGATGTCGACATGACTGCAATATCTTATCCCCCCTCTGGTTGTGTCGAAGGTCGGAATTTCCCCTCTGTTCAGTATGTTTAGGTCCAGCTCATCGAGGACTCCGCAAACTTCTTCTCCTCTGCGATCAATAGACAGGCTTCCCCACCAGGTACTCTTGGCGTTTGCATCTCCTCCAAGAATCAATCTCCCGGGACCTACCTCTTCCTCAACACGTTTGAGGTGCTCCAGGTATGGCCCGATTGGCTGGTCTGGCTCGAAGTAGAAGGAGACTAGTGTGATCCTCCAGGCACTGGTTCGGATCCCCACCACGGTGATGTTGTTCGTGGTGAGTTCCGGGTACTGTTCGACGATGAGGTCTTTGTCGAAGACCGCTATTGCGGCCTTAACAGTCCCATCTCCTATGTCAGTGCTCTGGAAGACCCGAACGCCTCTATGACTCCTCATTACTCTTACCCCGCCGACGTATGGTTCCTGGAGGAGAGCAATGGCGACCCCGCGCTTGTTCGCTTCGGTCAGAAGCTCGTTGGTCGCTAGTCTTTTTCGCTGGAGGTTAGCCTGTACTATTTTGTAGGGGTTTGGGTTGCTGTTGGTCTCCTGGGCGCCCTTAGCAATAGGCGACCGACATGCGAGCTATTGCGTCGCGCTTCCTCCGAATGGGGCATTCTTGACTGAAGGCATTATGGCTGTTGCAGTCGAGCTTGGCCGCTGTGCAATTTGTGCAAGTGGGTACGCCTCCAGCAAGCCACTCTGTGCACTGCGCCCTAAGGTGCGGTTCTCCGCAGTGACTACATAGGTCTGCCGGTGCTGCGCAGAACCTTTTGCTGTGGCCATATCCTAGGCATCGCGAGCACTGGACCAGTGGTGACTGGTCCCACACCCGGATGCGCTGGAGATCGATATAGACCGCTCCAGCTTCGGTCGCCCTTTTCCAGATGGTCGGAGAGACGCTCAGGATGATGTGACTAGTGTGCGGATTACGTGCCTTTCTTTTATACTTTATTTCAAGTCTGTCATTATTCTCCTTCAGATCGTGGAAGATGTCCCGGTTTTGATTCCTGAAGGCCCTGATGACGTCCTCATCAGAGTTCACTGTTAGAACGTCGGCGAGCTTCAGGAGAGGGTCTCGGTTCTTGACCTCTTCCACGACCAAACTCTTTCCGGAACTTTCGAGTCTTTGTCTGACCTTCTGTCTGTCTTCGTCAGTGTGACAGCTCATAATGATCTTCCTATCTTTACCTTTGCGGGTCCTCTCCACCCTGACCCACCCTTCCTTAGCATCCACTGCCTCTCTGATTTTTGTGAGAATATGGTCTCCGGTGTCGTTCTCATCCTGCGATGAGACAACTACCGAGTGCAGTGCACTTTGCGGAGGCGGGTGCACGGTGGTACGGGCCGCCGTTGTCTCGGCATACGATTTTGTCGTCAACAATTTTATTGTTGGTGCTGCTCTTCCATCTTTAGCTTGAGGTCATCCATTTTTCTGCCGTTCTCAATGAGCAGCCGGCTCTGCTCTTTTAATTGCGCGATTACCGGACTGTCGTAGGTCTGTTTTTGAGGCGTCTTAACGGTCGTTGTCTGAGAGTCGGCTGTTATACTCTCAGATGCAGATTTCTCTCCAGTTCTTTTTAGACGTTTTATTTCCATGTCCGCATCTTTTATAATCTGGAATAATTTGTCGATGGCTTCCAGGGCATTTGTTTTAATGTCCGCTCTTAGGTTTCTGGAGTTGTTGATGTTCGTTTTAGCTTTAACGACGTTAGCTTTGGCTTCGGCCAAACGCGTTGTGATAACCTGTCGAGGGAGTACCGGGATTTCCATTTTGCTGGTGGATGGAGTCAGGTTTTGCGACTCTGTTCCCGCAGCCTCGAACTTTTCAACGCTCTGTCTGACGCCAGACGTGGTCGCCTGCGACCTTGGCGGTGAGAATTGTTTCTCAACGCTGCGTCTATCGCCAGACGAGAGCGTCTGTGTTTTTGGCGGGGATTTCGGTTTTTCCCTTCCCTCTACAGACTTCTCTGGTGGTGTGGCGAACATTGTCAGAGGAATAAAAACTCAAAGTTATTGCAAAAAATTGCCGTGGTCTGCACACAGTGTAAAGAGTGTGTGCAGTCAATATAAAGTTAAAAATAAAATAAAACGGAACAATCACATGAAAACTAGTGTAAAAATGCTAGTTGAGTCGCAAAGAAACAGAAGCTACAGTCAGGCCCAATAGAGCCTTCGTGGTACACAAAATAAAAATAAATTAAGATAAAATAGTAAGTTAAAAATAACTTTAGTCTCTATATAGAGTCACAAAATAGTGGGTCACAATGAACCAGTCGAGGAACAGTCAAAAATTTCCTTCCCGAGTCAAAAACCCCCAAATTTTGAGTGATTCTTGGAAGGACTCTATGTAGAGTCACTCCGTCAGTACAAGTGGATAGCTCTCACCGAGCCCACCCAGATGAACCCAAACTCGGCGCAGTTACACCAAGGGGTTCCGGAGATATGCCGACTTGAAAAATCGGGTTTTTCACAAAAATAAAAACCAAATGTGGTTACAAGAAGGTATCTCCGGATCCGCCGGTCCAAAAACCCCGGTGTTTGGGCTTTCCGAAGTTGGCTCGGTGAGACCAATCCACCGGACCGGTTTTCAGGAAGAAAATTTTTGAGCTCCTGAAATCGCCTGAAAACTATACAGGCTGTCAATAAATTTATGCCCTGCTGATGTATTCAGAGAAAACCCCAGCCCTCTACGACTTTCCGTTGAGAAGTTATGATCGATTGAAAAATTTCAAAATGGCCGCGAACCTGTCAAAGTTAATTTTTGACCGCGGATAACTTCCCTCGGGGAAGTCGCATACCCCTTGAGTTTGGGCTCTCCCTACTCGGCCTGAGCTCCTCTGTCCGCTGAAACTACTTTCAGGGTCCTGAAAATTTTCAGCTCCAAACCTCCTGAAAACTTGGGGTAAGTAGGGCAGCGGGCTCCTGTCTGTAACGTCGAAATCCGCTACTTCCTACGCCCACCGGTTAAGGAGTTACAGTGGTTTGAAGCTGAACAAGATGGCCGCCGAACTGTCAAAAGCTGTATTAACACGTCCGTAACTAAGGAACCCTACGTCACAGAGGGACGGGGTTTTGGACCTACAGCTCGGCGTCACTTCAGGTATGACCTGAAAGCGATTTCAACGACAAATTTTTGGAAGGCCTGAAACAGGCTGAAACCTGAAAATTCTTAAAAGTAAGTACAATCCACTGGCCGGAGTGAAAAAACGAGCTGAAACGGACCAGCGGTTCTCTAGTTATCTAAATCTAAAAATTTAAACCTAAAAACCTATTTTGGTGTTTTTTATCAAAACAGCCAAATTAAAAGCTATACGGCCCGAGTTTGGGCTTAATCAAGTCCGTATAAGGTATAACAACACAATAATAACTTAAAAAACTAATTATTTCCTATTAATAATGAATTATGACCAAAAAACATGTAATATTCAATAACTTTGTAACTAATTATCAGAAAAATTTGAAAAAATATGTAAAAAATGCGTTAAATGAAGGGCTACACGATTAAATAACAAAAAATTTTAAAAAGTGAAAACAAAATAGAAAAAATTTTGAAAGAGTGATTTTGCTGAAAATTTCCCTGTAACTTAAAAACTATTGAATCTAAAAATCTATAACTTAGGGTCTCTACTGTACTGATGAGCGCGCAACAGGCTGCAGTTGAAAATTTTTGAAAAGCTTCTTCTGGCCAAAGTTATTGGGGGTCAAAATTTGAAGTTTGTAATAGTCATATATAAATGTGTATGTGACTTAAAATTCTAAAAAGTGTTGCACTCGCCTTGTGTTTAAGTGGTCTAAGTTGGTACCAATTTTCAGTTTGCTGGCTGCACTCCTTCAGTTTTTTCAGAGCACGTGGTTTTCACGAATTCCTGAATAACTCGTGAAGGCTCGATGTCAGGAAGGTGATGAGTGGTCCGGATGGTCGGGAACCACGATGTCCACACGATGCCGATGAAAAGCAGGTGGTCGCCGCGATGGTTTCGGCAGCGTTTGCAATTTTCCAAAACAATACTTCCACTTAACCTCCAAGGTAGAGGTTTTTCAGCAATAACTTGCACAGCACTGTGGAGCGGCACGATTTGATTGCGGCACTTTGTGCGGCGCAATTTTCCGCATCCAACGACACTTCACTTGCTACTATTCGAGCAGAAAAACCAATTAATTCCTATTTTTAAGTGCGGAGCAGCTTTAAAAATGATCCGACCACCACGAGGGCTGGGGGGGTACGGTTAGGTTAGGTTAGGTTAGGTTAGGTTAGGTTAGGTTAGGTTAGGTTAGGTTAGGTTAGGTTAGGTTAGGTTGGGGGACCACCCCACAGTGCTTGCGTCCACGTCGCGTCCCCTGGAAACGACCCAGTTCTGACCACCGTAACGGAGTGGCAGACTGGGTTGGCCAAAGTGCACTGTGCTTTTGTAGCGTTTATCCTTGTCTTGTTGAGCTACGAACGATGTCGATACCTATGCGGGACCCCTGCGGGCGGTTTTTAAAACAAGGCCCTTCTCAGGGCCAACCCAAAGGTCCTTCTCAGGGCCAACCCAAAGGCCCTTCTCAGGGCCAATCCAAAGGCCCTTCTCAGGGCCAACCCAAAGGCCCTTCTCAGGGCCAACCCAAAGGCCCTTCTCAGGGCCAACCCAAAGGCCCTTCTCAGGGCCAACCCAAAGGCCCATCTCAGGGCCAACCCAAAGGCTCTTCTCAGGGCCAACCCAAAGGCCCTTCTCAGGGCCTCTCCGACGCTCCGGCGTCAGAGTCTAGTCGAGCGCCGTCTGCGGCTAGTTTCTTTGGAGGGGCGGATGAGTCGTCTGACAACGATTCACTTATTAGTATGTCGGATGCAGAATCTCGGTCGCGGAAGCGGGTCCGCAAGAGCGGTGGGTCCGAAGGCTCCTCAGCCTCAGGGTCGACGAGGTTGCCCAAGGCTAAAAAGCCGACGGTGGCCGCGGAGACCCATGTCGTTGGGCTCGCGGACGCCCAACGCCAGTTGGACCTAGCCCGGCGGGCGCAGCTTCAGCAAGAACTTGAGGAGCGGGTTGCTGCCAAAGAGAAACGGGCGCACGTCGCCCGGGCCAAGTCTGGGTACGGTGCGTCCCGTGTCGTATACGCGGACCATTCTCTGGCCGAGCTGGAGAGAATGGCGGAGGAGGACGAGGAAGAGATCGTGGAGGTGGCATCTAAGTCCTCCAACATCAAGGGGACCTTGCAGAAGGCCCTCAAATGCAGGGCCGCGAGCATGCGCGGTGTCGTCGCGGAGCTAGTCCGACGGAAGGCCACGGACGAAACGCGGCAACTACAGGCGAGGATAGACCGCCTGCAGTCGGAGGTCAGCCAGCTTCATCAGAAGCTGTCTGAAGCCACGGCCCGGCCACAACAGGCCAACACGAGCCCTGCGGCAGAGGGCCCTACCTCCAACCTTGAGGACATCATCCGCAAGGTTGTAATGGAGGAGAGGGCCTTCACAAGAGCCTGCTTTGCAGGCATTGAGGACCGGCTCTTGCCGGAGAAACGCCTCCGACCACCGCTTGAGGCAGATAAGAGGCAGAGCGAGCCGGGGCCGTCCTCCTCAAATGCGGAAGATGCCCTTCTTCCATCGCAGACCCCGTCCAACGAGTGGACGGAAGTGGTCCGTAAGAAGGGCAAAGGCAAGAAGTCGGCAACGTCCGACCCTGTCGTCCCCGCCAACACCGATCCCAGCCAAGCCGGCAAGGGAAAGGGGAAGGGGAAAGGAAAAGGGAGGGGAAAGGGGCAGCTAGTCCCCCCAAAAACCGCGGCCGTCGTGGTGACACTCACCGCGGAGGCTGCGGACCGAGGGGAGACGTACGCGTCCATTTTAGTGCGGGCGCGTGCCGGTGCCGATCCTGCCCAACTGGGGATCGGCAGTGTGTCTTGCCGGCGGACCCAGGCTGGGGCTCGAATATTCGAGTTCCCGGGGGCAGAGGGGAGTGCCCATGCGGACCTCTTTGCAGCCAAGCTGCAGGAGGTCATTGCGGATTCGGCCAAGGTGGCCCGACCGGTCAAGTCGGCGGCCATAGAGGTGACGGACCTTGATGACTCCGTCACCAAGGAGGAGGTGGTGGCGGCGGTCGCAGCGGTAGGGGGCTGTGGCGTCGCGGCGGTCCAAAGCCGGGACATAAGGCCCGGCCGCGGTGGCATGGGCACCATTCGCCTCGAGTGCCCAATCGCAGCTGCCAAAGCCGTCCTTGCCAAGGGACGGCTCACAGTCGGGTTCAGCTCGGGTGCAGTCCGGGCACTCGAGGACCAGCCTCTGCGGTGCTTCCGGTGCTTCGGCATCGGACACACCCGGCCCCTGTGTCCGTCCACGGTAGACAGGACGGACACATGCTTTCGCTGCGGCAAGGAGGGCCACAAAGCCGCCTCCTGCGAGGCCGCCACGCCGCACTGCGCGGTGTGTGCCGCCAGTGGCTGCCCGGCGAAGCACGTCACGAAGGGGAGGAACTGCAATCCTCCCCCTAAGCGGGGCAAAGCGCAGGCGCCGATCGGGCCTGCTGCTGCCGGTAGCACCGTCATTCCTGCGGCGGCTGCGGAGGGGGGTGCCATGTCCGACTGATGGATAGGGTCGAACATCGCATCCTTCAGGCTAACACCAACCACTGCAGAGCAGCCCAGGATCTGCTGATGCAGACCATGGCTGAGTGGTTGGTGGACTTGGCGGTGGTCGCCGAGCCTTACTCGGTCCCTGGCCGTTGGCTGGGCGACCGGGACGGCGTGGTGGCGTTGGTGTCGCGGTCTTCCACAGACTCCCCTCCCCTCTCGCTCTTAGAGAGGGGACCGGGATACGTGGCCGCCGCGTGGGGGGACATGGCCCTGGTCGGGGTCTATTTCTCCCCAAACCGCCCTCTCTCGGACTTTGAGGATTTCCTCGAGATCCTCACCGCCGTCGTAGGGAGGGCGGCGCCGCGCCAGGTCGTGGTGTTGGGTGACCTGAACGCCAAGTCGGCGGCCTGGGGTAACCCGGCTGCCGGTTGCAACGTCCGGGGACGCGCCGTCGAGTTCTGGGCGGCCTCATGCGGTGTGTCCCTCCTCAACAGGGGGGCGGTACACACTTGTGTGCGGCAACAAGGTGGGTCGGTGGTGGACGTCTCGTTTGCCACCCCCGCGCTAGCCGCCCGCGTCGTCAACTGGCGGGTAGAGATGGTGGAGACCTTGTCGGACCACCGATATGTGCGGTTCGACATCTCCACCCGGGAGGGGGGGATGGCCCGCGCTGGGCAATCTCCGTTCCCGCGGTGGGCACTAACCCGCCTGGACCGGGAGGCAGCTAAAGAGGCAGCCTTTCTCCAGGACTGGCTGTCGCCCCCTGTCGAGGTCCTGGACGTGGACGCCGCAGCGGTCCGGCTCGGGAAGTCCCTGACAGAGGTGTGCAACTCCAGCATGCCTCGGTCTCGCCGTCCGCCTCCCCGTCGTGCCGTCTATTGGTGGACAGAGGAGCTGGCGGAGCTTCGTGCCGTCTGCGTGGCGGCCAGAAGGGCCTACACGCGAAGCCGACGGCGCAGCGCCCGAAACCGAGTCCGGGCAGAAGAGGACCTCCTATACGCCTCTTACCGAGAGGCGACGACGGTCTTCAAGTCTGCAATGGGCGCTGCAAAAGACTCGGCGAGGGCCGAGATGCTGGAGAGTCTCGACAGGGATCCTTATGGAAGACCGTACAAGGCGGCGCGGAACCAGCTACGCCCTTATGGTCCCCCACTGACGGAGACCCTCGAGCCAGCGTTGCTGGATGGGGTTGTCCGATCCCTGTTTCCGCGCAGGGCCGACTTCACCCCACCACCGATGGATCCCCCACAAGGGGCGGCTTTGCCGGAGGAGGAGGTCCCCCCGGTGACGGTGGCGGAATTCTACGCGGGGGTTCTCAACCTCCGCGCGAAGAAGACGGCCCCCGGACCAGACGGCGTCCCCGCACGGGTAGTGTCGATCGCCGCCTCCCAAATGGAGGACAGGTTTCGGGACCTCTTCAGCGCGTGCTTTACGGCTGGGAGGTTCCCGAAACTGTGGAAGGAGGGGCAGCTATGCCTCCTCCGAAAGGAGGGACGCCCGGTGGACTCGCCCTCGGCATACCGGCCCATCGTTCTGCTCAATGAGGTCGGTAAATTGTTCGAGGGGATTGTCGCCTCCCGGCTTGATTGCCTTTTGCGGGGGGTTGGGCCGGACCTGTCGGACGCCCAATTCGGTTTCCGTCGAGGGCGTTCGACGATCGATGCGCTGGCCCTACTCAAGGGCCAGGTGAAGGAGGCGGTGGAGGCTGGGGACGGAGTGCTGGCGGTGTCATTCGACATTTCAAACGCCTTCAACTCCGTGCCCCACTCGACGATATTGGAGGCGCTCCGGTATCACGGAGTGCCCCAATACTTGCGGAACCTCCTGGCCAGCTACTTGGAGGGCCGAGAGGTCCTCCTCGTGGACAAGACGGCCACGGTGAGGCGGTACGGCGCAGAGTCCGGTGTTCCACAGGGGTCGGTGCTGGGGCCCCCCCTTTGGAACATCGGGTTCGACTGGCTTCTGCGGGGAGCCCTCCTCCAGGGCACGAGTGTAATCTGCTACGCGGATGACACTCTCCTCACTGCCCGGGGGAGGAACTTTGGGGACGCGGCCTGTCTGGCCTCGGCTGGCGGATCTTTGGTTGCAGAGAGGATCCGCCGCCTGGGATTGAAGGTGGCGCTGCACAAGACCGAGGCCGTGTTCTTTCGCGGGCCTCGGCAGCGCTGCCCTCCCGACGCTCACATTGTCGTAGAGGGCGTCAGGATAGGGGTCCAGCCCCAGATGAAGTATCTGGGCCTGGTGCTGGACGACAGGTGGCGCTTCGGCCCGCATTTCAGCGGGCTGTCGACGCGCCTGTTAAAAGCCGCGGACGCACTGTCGTGGCTCCTCCCGAACCTGGGGGGTCCCAAGGCGAAATGCCGGCGCCTGTATGCCGGCATCCTAAAGAGCATGGCCCTATACGGGGCCCCCATCTGGGCCGACTCCCTTCACAGGAGGGAGAATGCGACCGCCATCCGCAAACCCCAAAGGGCCATTGCACTGCGGGTGGCGAGGGCCTACCGCTCGGTGGGCTTCTCGGCGGCGTGCGCTCTGGCTGGCACCCCTCCTTGGGAGTTGGAGGCTTGGGTGCTTGCTAGAGTGTACGAGTGGACAGCGCGCCGGAAGGCGCTCAGGGAGCGCCCCGTCGCCGAAGAGCGGGAGGCCGTGCGGCGGGAGGCGAAGGACGCCATCATCCTCCACTGGACGGAGGACCTCGCCGTCGCCGCCTTTGGCCGCCGGACCTTAGACGCGCTCGGTCCGGTCCTGCGGAACTGGCTCGAGAGGCCCCACGGTTTCCTCTCGTTCCGCCTGGTGCAGGTGTTGTCCGGCCATGGCTGTTTCGGATCGCACCTGCACCGGATCGGGAGGGAGGAGACCCCAGCGTGCCACGACTGCGGCGCGGCGGAGGACACGGCGCAGCACACCCTCGAGGCATGTACGGCTTGGTCGGAGCTGCGCCGCGGTCTGACCGCGGTGGTTGGACAGGACCTCTCGCTTCCCGGCGTAGTCAACGCCATGCTGGGGAGCGAGGAGGCCTGGGCAGCGGTTGCCTCCTTCTGCGAGGATGTAATCTCGCAAAAGGAGGAGGCGGAGCGCGCGCGGGAGGATGACCCTCTAGCTGCGCCACTCCGCAGACGAAGAAGGGGTCGGAGAAGGCGCCAACCTCTCCCTCCTCATGGTGGCGATGGGCGGGTAGTCGGCGCGGGGGCGCCTGCGCCCGCATTGCACCCATCACCACTTTCGTCGGTCACTCCCGGGCCCGTCCCCCTCCCCACGGGGAGGGTGTGAGGGGTCCGCCCTGAGGGGAAATCGTCGGCGGAGGACTGGACGTCAAGGCTGTGCCAACCTCCCAGTCCCTCGCCACTCAGACGAAGCGGGAGTGCCGCTGGGTCGTTTTAGTGGGTATACCGGGTCAGACCGGGGAGTCCCACATAGCCCCCCCATCCCCCGATGGGAGGGTATGCGTAATGCATTTTTTCCCAGCGACAAAAAAAAAAAAAAAAAAAAAAAAAAAAAAAAAAAAAAAAAAAAAAAAGGTTAGGTTAGGTTAGGTTAGGTTTTTTTTTTTTTTTTTTTTTTTTTTTTTTGTTTTGGCAGGAGTGGGAAATCCCCACGGACACCTCGACTACCTCACAGGTTGTGAGATAGTCGAGGTAGTGCCGGACTCGAACCGGCTAAAACCACACTCCTGCCCCACCAGTGTCCCTCTGACGTTGTCAGAGATCTTTATAGACTTAAATAGTTTTAATGCTTTTATTTTATTGTGGTATATTTAATTTTGAAAATTTTACTCTAAATTAATTTTAAGCTTTGGTTTATCTTATTGACTTTATGTTTTTTGTTTTACTCTAATTTGTCTACACTTTTATCTAATTATCTTTTTCCACTTTAGAAAATCTATATAGTTAGAAAAGCATAGTTTTATGATACTTTGTTACGTTTAATTACTTGAGTTGAAATATTTTGGCAGTATTCTATAAAAAGTTTTCTGTTTTTAGTGGCTGACATTATGGTCTTAATATTCATAACATTTATTGCTGTCTCCATTTTCCGCTCAGCAGCGTAACGTTCCGCTTCATGGACTGGGCATTCCGTCAAGATGTGCGCGATTGACTCCACTCGGTCGGGCTCGCAGATGCACCATGGGTTCTCCTTACACTTGAAGCGGTGTAAGTATTCGGAGAACCCACCGTGACCCGTCAAGATCTGTGTGAGAGTTCCGGCCGGTTTCAATTTTGTCACAATCTTGTAGGCGTCGATCGCATCGGGAAGGAACATCTTTGTAACGGAGGCTGTTTCGCCGTTCTGGTACCTCCGGTTCCATTCATCGAGCGATCCCATACGGATCTGTCGCTTGACGAATGAAACCGGGCAGCGATCATAGTCCGGCTTCTTTTTGGACCGGAGTGCAGCTTCCTTCGCGAGGTGGTCCGCGCGTTCGTTGCCTTCTAATCCGGCATGTGCCTTTATCCAGAACAAAGATACATCTTTGCTCTGGGATAAGGCCGCGCCCACGTTCGCTCTTGCCTCCACGGCCAGGGCGTGGAGGGAACCCTGGTTTGTGACTGACTGGAGTGCGGCCTTTGAGTCACTATAGATACCGAAGGTTCCCTCTTTGCGCTTGAGGATTTCGCGTGTGGCTACGCATATGGCCAGAAGTTCCGCCTGGTACACCGTGCAGTAGGACGGCAAGCTAAGTCTGACGGACTTGATCTCGGCCTCGCCGTCCCAAAGTGACAGTGCAGCTCCGACCTTGCCCGCAATCTTGCTGCCGTCCGTGAACATCCTCACTGCCTGGGTGTTGTTTGTGTCCACACGCACCTGGTCCTCCAGGCACACGAACTCCATAGCCATATGTTTCGCCGGGTGCGGAGTCTCTGCAAATGCCACCACCCGCTCCACCTCTCTGCCCGCCAGTGCCGGCTGTGGCACCCCCCTCTTTGCCTCGTACAGAGCGGCTGCTTCCTGTATTCGGAGGTCGAGTGGGAGTATCCCAGCCAGCACCAGTGATGCGTTCAGCGAAACGGTGCGGTAGGATTTGCAGAGCTTCTGCGCGAATCCTCGTTGGACCGTGTTGAGGCTTTTCTGCACTCCGATCTTTTTGGACGCCGGTGCCCAAGCGCTTGCCGCATACAAAATTACTGGCTCCACTGCTGCCGTGTAGATGGTGCGAATGATCTCCGGGTTAAGGCCCCAGCTCACTTTGGCCGCACGCGCCAGCTGTTTGTAAATATTGACAGCTTTTCTGCATACGTTTGCGACATGGGTGTTGAAAGTGAGCTGGTGGTCGACGGTGAGCCCCAGTATTTTGATTTCCTTTGACATGCCAATGGCTACCCCGCCCATGCTCAGGAGCGGGACATCGAACTTCAGCTTCTTGGTAATAACCATTGCACAAGTTTTTTGCGGTGCAAACTTCAACTTGTTTCTGATGCCCCACTCCCGAACATACTCGAGGGCGGCATTGGCATGCCTCTGGATATCCAACGCTGTGTCACCGTCGAAGATCATCACAACATCGTCGGCAAACGCCTGGCAGTGGACGCCACGCTCCTCTAGCCCCTTCAGTAGTGGGTCTAGGATTAGGTTCCACAGGATCGGACCGCCAATAGACCCCTGCACACACCCCTTATTTGTGTCCCTTCGACATTCGGCTCCCGCGTATCTTACGCGGACACTCCTACCAGTCAGGTAGCTGTCTAGCAACCTTCTGATATTCACCGGGCACTTTTCCTCAGCCAGTCTGGTTCTGATGACCGGCCACCATGCGCTATCGAAGGCTCCCTCTATATCCAGTGACACAACAGTGATCAGCTTCTTCTGACTCAGCTTTTCTTTGATATGATGCATCATTGTGTAGAGGGAGTCTTCGGTGCTTCTCTGAGGCATGAAACCAAACTGGCGAGTACTGAGCCGCGGGATCAGGTGCCACTTGAGTCTTGCTACAAGCATCTTCTCAAGAACTTTACCTAAGACTGGCAGGAGGCCGATTGGCCTGAACGACTTGGGGGTGGTGTAGGATTCCTTGCCGGGCTTTCGGAGGACTACCACTGTGGCCACCTTCCAGGCCCCAGGGAAGTGTCCGTGCTCCAGGCACTTGTTGGCCAGTGCAAGGAACGTCCCTGGGTCCCGAGATATGGCCTGGGCACAGATATCGGCTGTGAGACCGTCCGCCCCGGGTGCCTTCTTTGGGTTGAAACTTTCCACCGCCGTTTTCAGCTCCAGAAGTGTAAACGGTGGGTCATGCTGTTCATCATGCGACCACTCGTTTACACGACTGGCCGCTTCTCGTGTTCGGCGGTGGTCATCGGTTTCTCCCTCCTCTAGGTCTTCGGGGTAGAAGGTCTCGGCTAGCAGCGAAGCCGACTCCTGCGCACTCAGCGGCAATCCGTCTTTCATCAACGGCAAGTCCTCTTGTCTTTTGGCGGTCCGTCCTATGACCCTGTAAATCCCCTCCCACATTCCTTCCCTGTCCTGTTTTTGACAGAAGGCCTTCCATCCTTCCGTCTGCGCCTTTTGGGCTAAGGACTCATATTTTGCTTTTGCTTGCAGGTACTCATCGACGACGTGCTGCCTTCGGATGGGTGCTGCGCACCGGATGCGGCGTCTTTTGGTCTTCACCTCCGACATCAGCTCAGCGAGCTCCTTGGACCACCACGGTATGGTAAGTTGTGTGTTATTTTTTATTCTACGTAGAGTTTCTTCACAGGTAAGTGTTATATTTGCTATATATTTATTTATTTTTACTTCTAGATCGGTTTTATTATTTGTGTTAGTGAATCCACTCGAGTCTATATTTGCTTCCGCGTTTAATTGGGCCAATTTCGTACGAAATTGGCTCCAATTTGCCTTCTTTGTGTTATAGACTCTTGTGGTCCTGTTTATATTACTACATCTTGACTTTATTAGATTAATCTTGAATACAATACCGTTGTGGTCCGAGCTCGTGAGACCTTCCTCGACCCGCCAGTCCTCCACCAAGTCCAGCAGATCCGTTGAGCACGCTGTGACATCAACGAAGCTGCTGTACGAGGTGTTACCTCTGACGGTGTCGAAGGTCGGGGTGTTGCCGACGTTGAGTACCTGCAAGCACATTTGTTCCAGGGTTCCCGACATTTCGTCACCCTTGCTGTCGGTTACCAGGCTGCCCCACCAAGTGCTCTTGGCGTTGGCGTCGCCGCCAATTATTATCCTAGTGGGGCCTATTTCCTCGCGAATCTGCAAGAGTTGCTCCAGGTATGGCTGTATGGGCTGGTCTGGTTCAAAGTAGAAGGAGACTACTGCGATTTCCCAGGCGCTGGTACGGATCCTCACCACCACGATGTTGTTGGTGGTGAGTTTCGGACACTGCGAGACGTCAAGGTCTTGGTCGAAGACGACTATTGCCGCCTTTACAGTTCCACCTCCTTGTTCAGCGCACTGGTACACTCTAGCTCCCCGGTAGTCTCGCATCCTTTTAACCCCACCCACGTACGGCTCCTGGAGCAATGCGAACGCAACTCTCCGCTCGCTAGCCACAATCATGAGCTCTTGGGTTGCTAGCTTCTTCCTCTGCAGATTCGCTTGGATTACCTGGTAGTTATTGCGCGCGCTCGGGTGTCTTCGAGAATCCCTGGATGAGTCGGCTACTGTGTCCGTTGGCTGGCCCTTAGCAGTACGCCACCGACAGCCGCGCCAATGCGTCCCACTTCACACGACTTGGACACTCGCTGTCGAAGGCGTTGTGCTCGGTCTTCCCCAGCTTGGCAGCAACGCAGTTGACGCATTTCGGTGCCTCTGCGGCCAGCCGTGAGGGGCAGTCGGCTCTCATGTGGAGGTCTCCACAGTGTGTGCAGAGGTCGGCAGGTTCCGTGCACATTTTGCGGCCGTGGCCGAAGCGCAAGCAGCGAGTGCACTGTATCAGTGGTGATTGATCTAACACACGCACCCGCTGCAAGTCGATGTGCACTCGACCCGCATTTGTCAGCCTCTGCCACACAGAGGGGGACACCTGCATGATGATGTGAGACATGTGAGTGTTCCTCGTCTTACGACGGTATTTCACCCCCATCCTCACATCATCTGCAGGTAAGTCCCCAATCAGGTGGGTATTCTGGCGTTTAATCGCCTCGGTGACCTCCACATCGGTGTGACAGGAGAGGACGTCCTTTATGATGATGAGCGGATCTTTGTTTTTAACTTCCTCTACCACGAGGTTACCTGCCTTCTTTATCCTCTCCGTCACCCGAGTCATTTCCTCCTTGGATTTGAAGCCAACCACCACCTTCTGGTCCCTCACTTTCCGCAATCTCTCCACCCTAGTTCCCTCATTCCTGGCGTCTACTGCCGTCCTTAGCTTCTCAATAACCCCTTCCCCGGTGTCTTTGTCGTCGACCGATGACACGAGCACCGAGTGAAGGGGCTCTTGGATGTGTTGCTTCGGAGCGGCGGCCATCTCCGCAAACGAGGGTCCCTGGCCTGCGACAAAGCGAGGTGCCTGTTTAATCTGCTCCGACAGAGCTCGTGTGTGCAGCTGGCATTCCTCCAGCGCCTTGTTATGTTGCCGGAGGTTCTCCATGAGCTGCTTCATGAGCTCCGTCGGTGCAGCGGGGGTCGGCGTCAAATCCTCGGGGGCTTTCTCAGATCCGGTTGCCTCTCCGGGTACTTGAGCCCTCTCTTTTTCCCCTTCTTTGACCAACTGGTACAGTCTGTCTACTGCTCTGTTAAGTGCGTCTTTAATCTCCTTTTTTAGGTTTCTGGAGCTGTCGAGCTGTAGTTTGGCACTGGAAAGACACGCCTTTGCCTCCGTGGTTCTGCTCAGGTACTTCACGGGTGGCACCTCTCGAGGCGAGCTTTCCAGTGCTCTCTCCGGTTGCTTTGCCTGGTGCAGATTTGCGGCTTTAGATTTGAGTTTGGGGGGAGTGGGCATGAGTGTCTTCTTCGGGGGAGTAGTGACGGGGACCGTTTCTGAAGGTGTTGGTGTATTGCGGGATTGCCCCGATTTGTGTTTCTCCGCTTCCCATTCGCCAATACTGCGCCGCACAGAGGGGCCCGCCTGTACTGGGCTTGCCCCCTCCACGTCCGGGCTCTCTTCCACTGCCTTAGTCTTCAACACAGGGGTACGTATTCCAAACATGTCGTGAGACGATTAAGAGAAAGCAAGGAATGTAAAGTCAGGGGACAGGTATTACGACTTGAAACTGAATCCCTGTAAAGGGGGGATGCAGAATAAATAAATTGTTATAATTTAATAATAATAATGAATTAATTATGATGATTAATATTTGAAAATTGTAAATAGTAGGCCCCAATCTAGGACTCAGTCGGTCTTCTTGTTAAAATTAAAATAGATTGTGTCAAATAAAATAATTGGTAAAATAAAAGTATAATTTTCTCCACACCCTCGAAATTTAGTTTCAGAAAATCGTCAAAACAAAATTAATAAGCGGTATTTGCCAAAACAAGCGTTTGATATGAAAACGAAAATAAAAATATTTTGCCCAAAAATCCCGGTCTACCTTCAGCTATCGTCCACAGGGTGGGTGGGCGGGGAAATTTTTTGTCAGCTATCCGCACGTGCGATATGTCCAGAGACGCGGCTCCGCGCGGGCTAGCCGTTTATGGAATAAAAAGTAGGTGCACGGGAAGAAAAATTTTGGGTTTTCCCGAAAAAACCAGTTTTTGGGGTAAAAAAATTTGGAAAACAACCCCCAATCTGTGCCCAGGACCACGGAACGCGGCCAAAAGCGCAGGGATGGAAGGTAAGTATGCCTGAAACTATTTGATATTGATAAAACTGAAGAAAATTTTGAGTTAGCTTAGATATTAATTTTTTAGTTATAAAAATTTGGAAAAATTTGTCTATGTGTAGGAGGGAGAAAATTTTTTCGCGTGTAAGTCAATAAAAAATGTCCAGGGAGTAGGCGGAACACTACTCCAGTCAATTCCCGCTGAAAACAGCTCGAAAAACGCGTATATAGAACTAAAGATATCAACGTTTTAGTAAAAACTTCGCTCCCTTAGGTGTATTCTGTATGTACTTAGCTAGTAAAATTAAGAATTATCAAATTTCGTGTAGCTACTTCTATTTCAGCTATCCGCACGTGCAATATGTCCAGAGACGCGGCTCTGCGCGGGCTAGCCGTTTATGGAATAAAAAGTAGGTGCACGGGAAGAAAAAATTTGGGTTATCCCGAAAAAACCAGTTTTTGGGGTAAAAAAGAAAATTGTAAGTTAGCTTAGATATTAATTAATTTGTAATAAAAATTTTGAAAATTTGTCTATGTGTAGGAGGGAGAAAATTTTTTCGCGTGTAAGTCAATAAAAAATGTCCAGGGAGTAGGCGGAACACTACTCCAGTCAATTCCCGCTGAAAACAGCTCGAAAAACGCGTATATAGAACTAAAGATATCAACGGTTAGGTTAGGTTAGGTTAGGTTAGGTTAGGTTAGGTTAGGTTTGCACAAGACCGAGGCCGTGTTCTTTCGCGGGCCTCGGCAGCGCTGCCCTCCCGACGCTCACATTGTCGTAGAGGGCGTCAGGATAGGGGTCCAGCCCCAGATGAAGTATCTGGGCCTGGTGCTGGACGACAGGTGGCGCTTCGGCCCGCATTTCAGCGGGCTGTCGACGCGCCTGTTAAAAGCCGCGGACGCACTGTCGTGGCTCCTCCCGAACCTGGGGGGTCCCAAGGCGAAATGCCGGCGCCTGTATGCCGGCATCCTAAAGAGCATGGCCCTATACGGGGCCCCCATCTGGGCCGACTCCCTTCACAGGAGGGAGAATGCGACCGCCATCCGCAAACCCCAAAGGGCCATTGCACTGCGGGTGGCGAGGGCCTACCGCTCGGTGGGCTTCTCGGCGGCGTGCGCTCTGGCTGGCACCCCTCCTTGGGAGTTGGAGGCTTGGGTGCTTGCTAGAGTGTACGAGTGGACAGCGCGCCGGAAGGCGCTCAGGGAGCGCCCCGTCGCCGAAGAGCGGGAGGCCGTGCGGCGGGAGGCGAAGGACGCCATCATCCTCCACTGGACGGAGGACCTCGCCGTCGCCGCCTTTGGCCGCCGGACCTTAGACGCGCTCGGTCCGGTCCTGCGGAACTGGCTCGAGAGGCCCCACGGTTTCCTCTCGTTCCGCCTGGTGCAGGTGTTGTCCGGCCATGGCTGTTTCGGATCGCACCTGCACCGGATCGGGAGGGAGGAGACCCCAGCGTGCCACGACTGCGGCGCGGCGGAGGACACGGCGCAGCACACCCTCGAGGCATGTCCGGCTTGGTCGGAGCTGCGCCGCGGTCTGACCGCGGTGGTTGGACAGGACCTCTCGCTTCCCGGCGTAGTCAACGCCATGCTGGGGAGCGAGGAGGCCTGGGCAGCGGTTGCCTCCTTCTGCGAGGATGTAATCTCGCACAAGGAGGAGGCGGAGCGCGCGCGGGAGGATGACCCTCTAGCTGCGCCACTCCGCAGACGAAGAAGGGGTCGGAGAAGGCGCCAACCTCTCCCTCCTCATGGTGGCGATGGGCGGGTAGTCGGCGCGGGGGCGCCTGCGCCCGCATTGCACCCATCACCACTTTCGTCGGTCACTCCCGGGCCCGTCCCCCTCCCCACGGGGAGGGTGTGAGGGGTCCGCCCTGAGGGGAAATCGTCGGCGGAGGACTGGACGTCAAGGCTGTGCCAACCTCCCAGTCCCTCGCCACTCAGACGAAGCGGGAGTGCCGCTGGGTCGTTTTAGTGGGTATACCGGGTCAGACCGGGGAGTCCCACATAGCCCCCCCATCCCCCGATGGGAGGATATGCGTAATGCATTTTTTCCCAGCGACAAAAAAAAAAAAAAAAAAAAAAAAAAAAAAAGGTTAGGTTAGGTTTTTTTTTTTTTTTTTTTTTTTTTTTTTTTGTTTTGGCAGGAGTGGGAAATCCCCACGGACACCTCGACTACCGCACTGGCTGTGAGATAGTCGAGGTAGTGCCGGACTCGAACCGGCTAAAACCACACTCCTGCCCCACCAGTGTTCCTCTAACGTTGTTAGAGCCCTTTATTGCGTTTCTAGTTTAATTTGCGACTGAATGATATGATGTTGGCCGAAAAGACTACGCTTGGTGCATTGTTTTATCTAGTATAATTATTTCTGTTTGAAATACTATTTAACTATGTACTAAAAAATTTTCTACGGTTTTTCAATTTTTCTATTTACTATCTATTTACTTTTTCTATTTACTACTTTGCCCTTAATATTTATCTATCGTTTACTCACATATTATTAGAATTCGTTCCATCGGTTCCGTCGTTTGATTTTATTAAATTTTGATCTGTTATTATTCTTGGTTTTGTTCTATGATATCTCATTATATATTTACTATATAAATATATATCCTTATTTTTTTTTTTTGGGCCTAAATAAAATGAAAAATTTTAAACGACTGCTGAGTTTTCCACTCACTTCGACACAACTTGACGATACCACTAGAGTTGGCTTACGGTCCAGTATAATTTCAGCCACTTTCTCATGAAAGTGGCTCCAATTATCGACGTCCATCAAGCCAACCCTAGTGGTTCGCTTAATGCTTCTGCGATCTGGTTGTGTCGACGTGGCCATGTATATGTACGCGGAAGTGGGCGCACCGACAACTTTAGCAATAGGCTATTGATGCTCTGGCAAATGCGTCCCACTTCCTGCGTATCGGGCATTCTTCGTTGAAAGCATTGTGCGAGTGTTCCCCCAGCTTGGCTCGGGTGCAGTTGATGCACACCGCTGCTTCGCCTTTTTGTTTTTCTGGGCAGCCCACCTTAAGGTGTGGACCGCCGCAGTGGCTGCATAGGTCGGCCGGCTCCGTGCAGAGACGTTTGCCATGACCGTATGCTAAGCAGCGGGTGCACTGCACCAGGGGCGTCTGGTCTTCGACGCGCACTCGCTGGAGGTCAATCCGAAGCTTGCCTCCAGCGAGTGCCCGCCTCCAGATTGTAGGGGTCACGCTCAGCACAACGCTGTTCAGGTGTGGGTTACGCGACTTTTTACGAAACCGTATGCAAATTTTCAGTTCCTCGTCATCGAGGCCATCAAAGATCTCCCGGTTCTGGTTCCTTAGGGCTCGCAAAACATCTTCGTCACTATGTACTGACAGCACATCCCTAAGAACCAGAAGCGGGTCCCGATTCTTCACAGCCTCGACGACGAGGTTCTCTCCGGCCGATTCGAGTCGCTTTTTGAGCTTTGCCCTCTCCTCTTGCGTTTCGCACCCCATAATCACCTTCTGATCCTTCGCTTTCCTGACCCGCTCTACACGCACCCAACCCTCCTTCGCATCCACTGCCTTCCTCACTCTTTCGAGGATTTCGGCCCCTGTGTCCGCCTCCTGTGTTGAGGTGACGACCACGGAGTGTAGCGTCGTTCGCTCCAGGGCCCGTGTGGCTCCGGTGTGGCATTTGTTGACGGCCACTACGCTCGCGTAGGTCGCCTCCCCCACACTTTCCTTGCTAGCCAGGCTTTCTCGGAGCTTTACCACATGCTCAGAATTCTCCCTAACAAGCGAGATGTGTTCCTTGAGCGTGGTGATGAGTTCAGCCTGGCTAGCAAGCACCTCGATGGATATGGGTTGGGGACTATGGTTGACAGTGGGCGCGGGTACTGGTACGGCTACGGGTGCGGGAGGGGCCTTTTCTAGCTCACACTCTTTGACCAGCTCATAGAGCCGGTTTATGGATTCGAGCACCGCAGTTTTTATTTCCGCTTTAAGGTTGCGAGAGTTGCCCAAATTAAGCTTGGCTTTGTTTAGGCAAGCTCTCGCCTCCGCAATGCGACTGGGGTGCCCGGCCTCCGGCTTCTTGAGTGGTCTTGGAGCATTGACAGGGGCTCGGCGCGTCGACGGGGTAGCTAGGCTCTCCTTTGATGCGAGGGGTGTTTCGTTTCCGAAATCGATTTGCCTCCTCGCGTCAAGAGTGTTGGGCCCCGCTTTCTCCGCCGATCGCGGCGAGCCACTGGAGCACTGGGACCTTACGTTGCTGGACGGGGTGCGAAACATGTTAATGTCAGTAACAGACACTGCTCGAGCAGACCCCTGTAAATGGAAGATCAGTCCGACAGTGCCTATTCCGAAGAAGAGGGAAGTTCAGGTACACTGGGAACTGTGACCCTGTAAAGGGGGGAACACAGTAAGACAACACACCAGTAATCAGAATATAATACAAATAAATAATTAGTCTTAATTTTAATTTTTTAACATAAATGTCGAAACGACTGTCAAATAAACCTCCTGTGTCCCTGTAAAGAGGGGAACACAGTATAAAATTAGATTAAATAATAGTCCAACTTATATTATAATACAAAACAATACCAATATACTTAAAATACGTCTTAAAATAATATTAAAACGTCTGTCACATTAAATTAAGTGTCATAAAATGTTCTGATAAATAAAATATGGTAATTTTTCCCTCCCAAAATCCAAATCAAACGAAACCAGATAATAAAATTTTTTGCCGACCTCTCTCCGTTTACCCTTCCTCTAGCTATAGAACAGAGGGTGGGAGGGTGGGCAAAATTTTTTGCGAGCTAGCCGCACGTGATATGTCCAGAGACGCGGCTCCGCGCGGGCTAGCCGTTTATGGAATAAAAGGTAGGTGTGCAGGAAGAAAAATTTTGGGTTATCCCGAAAAAAACAGTTTTTTGGGGTAAAAAATTTGGAAAACAACCCCCAATCTGTGCCCAGGACCACGGAACGCGGCCAAAAGCGCAGGGATGGAAGGTAAGTATGCCTGAAACTATATATTTATTATAGAACTGAATAAAACTGTAAGTTAGGTTAGATATTAATTAATTTGTTATAAAAATTTGGAAAATTTTTCAAAGTGTAGGAGGGAGAAAATTTTTTCGCGTGTGCGGTCAATAAAAAATGTTCAGGGAGTAGGCGGAACACTACTCCAGTCAATATCCGCTGAAAACAGCTCGAAAAACGCGTAATTAGTACTTGAGATATCAACGTTTTAACTACAAAAAAAAAACTGGGTTAGGTTAGGTTAGGTTAGGTTAGGTTAGGTTAGGTTAGGTTAGGTTAGGTTAGGTTAGGTTAGGTTAGGTTAGGTTAGGTTAGGTTAGGTTAGGTTAGGTTAGGTTAGGTTAGGTTAGGTTAGGTTAGGTTAGGTTAGGTTAGGTTAGGTTAGGTTAGGTTTTTTTTTTTTTTTTTTTAAATGAGTATACACTGCCGCGGACTTGGTGGTCCGCGCCTTTTTTTTATAGGTTTATTTGTTTGTTCTCTGATTAAATTATCTTAATATTATACAGTTTCAGACTCCCTCGGACACTTACTCTAGATCTTATAATACTATCTTATGTCTACGTGAGTTCATCCTGATATATATAATTTATACATATTTTTTTTTTATTTTTTTTTTTTTTTATTTTTTTTTTTTTTTTTTTCTTTTTTTTTTTTTTATTTTTTTTTTTTTTTTTTTTTATTTTATTCATACACATAACATGCTCTGTTAGAATATATATATATTTTACATAGGGTGTTTTTTTTTTTTTTTTTTTTTTTTTTTTTTTTTTTTTAATAAATACACAGGCATTACAATTTATTTTCAAATTACTATGATTTTTTGACATTTATTACAATTTTAGTATTTTCACTGTTTGAACTTAATAACTACACTTATTCAGTACACTTTGATTTACACACAAATTTATTACACCATGAGTTACACAAATATATTGTTTCAGAGGGGAAAACTGCATGGCAGTGCGAGCCGACCAGTCCCGGCCGACGGCTTCCGTTCACGGCCATGACGTACACATCCGCGCCACCCTGCTCACCCATATTTTAGGGAACTGAGTGACCGGACGCGCAGCGCCACCATCGGCGGGACATTCACGTGAGTATGACAGACTCGCTCTGCCATGGAGTTTTACATGTTACTTGTTTTTTCTTTAATTACAGGTTTACTAAAAACTAAGTGGAGGGTTGGGATTTCTTAGTTTGGGTTATTTAGGAGTATGGAATTGGTGTGGTTACGTGGAATGTTAGTTGGGGCGGGTTTTTACGACCAGGGACTTCGCTAGCCTGAGCAAGGCCTCCGTCACGACTACGTCTCGGTGCTGCATGGCCGTCTTCAAATTGTACTCGACGACCATTTTTGTCGGCGCACCCATCGCCCTCTTCGCAAAGCGGCCCGTGGCGTCGTCGGCGTCATCGGAGTAATAGACGCAACTGACTGTGTGTCGCGACACTGCCACTACCGCGTGGGAGATGCTGTCGTGGATTTGGAGTCTACTGGACTTGGTGTTGATGATTATTACACTGTCGTAGGTCAACCCCTGAGCCTCGTGTATGGTCAACGTGCGCGACCCTTCACCGGACCCATACCCCTGGCTTACGAGAGAAGCTTTCTCCTCCTGCGTATGAACCAGGAATAGGGTGTTTTTGGCGGTGCTCGGTATTTGCGCTCCCGTGTAACCTTTCACCTTCAGGGAGTGGACCTGCGACAGCGACGACTTGGAGGAGTATATACCGGAGTATATCTCGCTCAGTGCATAGGCCACATCCATCGGATTACGGTGCGTGCAAAGCAGCTCCTGGGTGATACCAGCCACCAGGTTTGGACGGGTATACCTTAACTCGAATAGGTTCTCTCTGTCCAAAAATGGAAGCTGGTTTACGTCTCCGATGAGGACAACTTCGCTTGCTCCAGACAACTTTACTGCCATGACTATAGCCCCAAAGTGGTTCATAAGAGCCTCGTCTACCGTGAGGCGGTAGCATTTCTCATGGCTCCTGAACCCATTGGCTAAGATTGAGGCCATAGTCCGCACCTTGGACTTCACTCGGTCTCCTAAGCGGCGCGCGAGCTTCGCCCTCAAGTCTTTGACAGCTTCGGTTGTCGTGGTGACTACTACGTCCTTGTCCCCATCGAAGTGCTTTACCACCCAGGTTGTCTTGCCGCAACCCGGAACTCCGTTTACCCACCTGATATTGGGTACCGCCCAACTTTCCTGCGATGCCGTGGTATCTGAGGACCCCAAAATGGACTGTGCCATTTCGAGGATCTTATCGTCTGGCATGATCTTGGTACATTTGGCGGTAACCACAATCGGGTCGTCATTTGGCACGCTGAATTTTAATTTGCCTGAGCGCTCCGTCTCCTCCTTGTCCAGGGCCGCGAAACCACTCCTCGCACTGTAGGCTGCCATGTACAACCCTGTCATTTCCCCTGCGATGACTTGGGACGTGACATTGTCGTACACCGCTGCCTCTGCTTCCTCGAGTAGTACCCTTAGCAGACCTTCTGTGTTTCTCTGGAAGGTCTGCAGGATCTTCCTGCATGTCATGAGGTTGACCTCTCTGGTCGCTCTCACGATCGCAACGTACTCGAGGAATGCGCTCTTCACGTGGTCCGTGGTACCCGACGCAACTGCGAGGGTCGGCGGGCTGACTTGCCCTCTGTCGGCTCTTGTTGGTTTAGGCTTCTGCGGTGTAGGTTCCTTTCCCTTTCTTTTGAAGAACCTCTCCAATGCTGTCTCCTGTCTGTGTGATGGTGACGCACGGCTGGTGCTAGGGAGCAGTGCATTGAGGAAAGTGCCGAAGGCTTTCAGGCGACTCCTCGACTGGGCCCGGTCCTCCGGGCTAGTGGTTTTGCTCTGCTCCTTTGCAGCTTTTTCGGCGGCTGCCTTCTGCTGGGCCCTCTCGGATCCGCTTTGAGTGATCGAGCCTGACGTGGAGCTCGTCGCGCTGGCTGTTGGGTGTCTAGGGACTTTGAGGAAACTCAGAGTTTCCCCTCTGTCCTCATACACAACTACCTTGTGGTGCTCTGAGGCTTTTAGACAGCCGTAGCGGTCTGCGACGTCTCCTCTTTCCCCATCGATCATCATCGCGTCGATACTTATAGTACGGGCTGTGACTGCCATGTACTCTCCTACCTCCCTGATCTTTAGAAGCAATGAGCTTGCTTGGGCAAATGGAGTCTCCTCTCTCCACTCGAGTAGTGCGATCGTCTTTCCTTTGACTCGCACTAGACGGCATCGGTGAGTGGCTACTTCCACTTGCGGCAGAGCGGCGTACTTGCTGCCTTTCATGCTCGTTTTGCTTGTGCTTCCGTTGATCAGGGCGGCAAGGCCTGGTGAAATTGGTATGCGGGCTCCAGCTCGGCTCCAACCCACACAGAAGCTTATGCCCAACCTCTCTTCTTCCCTGTTCATGAAGAGGGCGACCCCTCGCAGTCTTACGCCGGGGACTCCGTCTCCTCCGCATGCCAGGAACTCCATGATGGGCATGGTGCTTGGGGCTGGTTGTAGGCGGTTGGCCTCTGTTATCGCTGCTGCTGCCACTGGTGCTGACCTTTGGATGTTAATCGTGTGTGTGGTTTGTGTTATGGTGGGTGGTGTGGGTGTTGTGGTTTGTGTTGTTGATGTTGATGTGTGTGCGGTGGTTGTTGACGTAGATGGTGGTCGGTTCCGACTACGCAAGGGTGCGTCCGTTTTGTTGGCCGCTGCTGCGACTATGGCGACCTTACTCGCGAATGTCAAGAATAGTTTTCTAGAAGCCGGTCTCCCCATGATGGTGTGGAGTATGGACTGGCTTAGCTGGGTTCCGATCTTAACTTCCAGCTCTATTCTGTCAAGACTGAATCTTGGGCATTCTAGGAGCAGGTGCCAGACTGTCTCTTCGCAGCCGGGGTCGCAGACGCACGAGGGACTATCTTTAAGGTGAAAGCGGTGGAGATACGCTGAGAATCCTCCGTGTCCTGTGAGGACTTGTACCTGGACCGGTGTGAGGACTGAGTCTCTGAGAGTCCTTTTCGCCGCTAGGACGTCTGGGAAGAACACTCTTGTGACCGCTCCTGTACTCGAGGACTCGTACCGCGCTTGCCACTTCTTTATAGTCCCCTCCCGTATCTTCCTCCTCACGAACGATACGGGGACCTTGCTGTAGTCTGCCGTCTGTTTAGTTTGGGCTGCCTCCTTGGCCAGCTCGTCCGCTCTCTCATTCCCGGCGGTTCCCACGTGGGCCTTGAGCCAAAAGAACCTCACTTCCCTGCCCTCCCCCCGTATCTCTCGAACGCAACTCTTGATTTGGAGTGCCAGATGGTGAGTGACAGACGGTCTCCTCAGCAGGTCAAGTGACGATCTTGAGTCACTTAAGATGCTTACGGAGGCCACCTTGGATTCTCTTGCCATCTCGACAGCTCTGAAGAGAGCGTACATTTCCGATTGGAAGGGTGGTTTTTTTTTTTTTTTTTTTTTTTTTTTGTTTTGGCAGGAGTGGGAAATCCCCACGGACACCTCGACTACCTCACAGGCTGTGGGATAGTCGAGGTAGTGCCGGACTCGAACCGGCTAAAACCACACTCCTGCCTCACCAGTGTTCCTCTGACGTGGTCAGAGCCGCTTCTTGGGCTATTTCGTAGGTTGGTTACTGGTTTGTTATGTTGGATGCCATTTTATTAAAGGATTTCGGAGAGACTACATCCTCTCAGTACAGACAACATAGAATATATATTTACAGTCTTATTGTGCTACTATTTTTGCCACTTAATAATAATGTAATAATAAACCTATATTTGTTACAGTAAAATTACCCACTTTTTTTTTTTTTTTTTTTTTTTTTTTTTTTTTTTTTTTTTTTTCCGTTTATTTCTTATATTCATCTACTTTTATTAACTTATTCTATTCTTATTTTCACAATACTTAAAACTATATACTTATTATATAATTAAGTATTATTTTTTCTTATGCTACTTATTTCTATTTATAACTAGGTTTCCTATTTCAGTGCAATATTTTAATATTATGATTCGTGTTTTTGTTTTTAGCAGTAGGTTTGGGAGATTTCCTGCAACGAGCGCAACATCAAGCTTTTGCTCTGTTTCGAACCTGGTTTTAGCGGTGATTGGGCACTCCAGCAATATGTGGAGCACCGTTTCTTCTTTGCCAGGCTCGCAGGCGCACGATGGGCTCTCTTTACACTTGAAGCGACTCAAGTATGCAGAGAACCCACCGTGCCCCGTTAGTATTTAGGTGGTGATGCTGGAGGGGACCATTTTGCGCACAGTTTTGTACGCCGCAACAGCGTCCGGGAAAAAGATTTTTGTGCCCGAGGCAGTGTCACCCGATCCGTACCTCTCGTTCCATTCGTCGAGCGTCTCTGACCGGATTCTTCGCTTGACGAATGAAACGGGGCACAGATCGTAGTCCGGCCTCTTCTTTGACCTCAGTGCGGCCTCCTTTGCGAGCTTGTCGGCTCTCTCGTTCCCCTCCAACCCGGCGTGGGCCTTGATCCAGAACAAGGAGACACTCTTGTTTTGGATCTTGCAGCGTCGGATGGTGTCCCTGGTTTCCACAGCCAAAGGATGGGGGGAGTTTACGTTCGCGACCGACTGGAGGGCCGCCATGGAATCACTGAAGATGCCGAACGTCGTTTCACTACTCTTGAGCACTTCTCCGGCCGCCCTCTGCAGGGCCAATAGTTCCGCCTGGTAGACGGTGCAGTAAGACGGCAAGGCAAGTTTGAGGGCCTTAGCTTCGGCAGCACCCTTCCACAGGGATAGCGCCGCCCCAACCTTGCCCTCAATCTTGCTGCCGTCTGTAAATATCCGCACAGCGAAATCACTGTGGTTCTGGTATTGGTCCTCGTCTACCAGGCTTCTGAACTCTAGGTTCACTTGGTCCGCGGGGTGAGGAGCCTTTATAGCTGGAGCCATCCGCTCGATGTCCCTGCCTCCTAGCACTGGCTGAGGCACCCCTCTCTTAGCCTCGTACAACGCAGCCGCTTCTCGGATGCGGAGGTCGAGTGGGAGTATCCCAGCCAGCACCAGTGCCGAGTTTAGTGAGACCGTGCGGTAGGCTCTACAAAGCTTTTGGGCAAAGCCCCTCTGGACCACGTTCAGCTGTTTTTTGACCCCCAACTTGTTGGCAGCCGGTGCCCATGCGCTTGCGGCGTACAGAACTGTAGGCTCTATTGCAGCGGTATATATCGCCCTTATCACCTCCGGATGCAAGCCCCAACTGACCCGGGCCGCTCTGGCCAGCTGTTTATACATAGCTATCGCCTTTTTACAGACGTTAGCTACGTGACTATTGAAGGTGAGTTTGGCGTCGATTGTCAGCCCCAGTATCTTTACATCTTGGGACAACCCAATGTCGATCCCGCCCATGCTCAAGCGCGGCGTGTCATACTTCAGCCTTCGCGTTAGTACCATCGCACAGGTTTTGTGCGGTGCGAAGTTCAGCCGATTTCTGACACCCCACGCCCGAACATGTTCGAGAGCGGCATTGGCCTGTCCCTCGATTTCCAGCGCTGTGTCCCCGTCAAACACCATCACCACGTCGTCAGCGAATGCCTGGCAGTAGTCACCCCTGTTCTCCAGCTGTTTTAGGAGTGGGTCCAGTATCAGGTTCCAGAAGATGGGACCTCCTATCGAACCCTGGACGCAGCCTTTGCTGGTTCGTTTGCGGCATTCTTCACCGGCGTATCTCACTGTGACTACCCGGTCACTGAGATAGCTGCCGACCACCCGTCTCAAGTTTACAGGACACTTTTCCTCAGCCAACCGTACTTTGATAACGGGCCACCAAGCACTGTCAAAGGCTCCCTCAATGTCTAGTGATACTAGCGTGACAACTCTCTTCGCTGCCAGCTTTGTGCGGATGTGCTGCACAAGAGTATAGAGGGAGTCTTCAGTGCTTTTTTGGGGCATAAAGCCGTATTGGCGAGTACTGATCCTGGGTAGTAAGTAAAACTTGAGGCGGGCAACCAGCATCTTCTCGTACACTTTCCCCAGGACAGGCAATAGCCCAATCGGCCTGTACGACTTGGGTACGGTGTACGAGTCTTTGCCTGGCTTTCTGAGCACAACCACCGTTGCTTCCTTCCAGATCTTCGGGAAGTGGTGCAGTGCCAGGCACTTATTTAACAGTGCCAGGAAGTAGTCTCGGTCACAGTTAACCGCCCGGCTGCAGATGTCAGCCGTGAAGCCGTCTGCACCCGGGGCCTTTTTTGGGTTGAAAGACCCCATGGACCTATCAAGCTCGCTTTGGGTAAACGGTGGGTCATGTTTTTCACCATGGCTCCACTCGTTTACCATTTTTGCCCGTTCCCTTATTTGGCGATGGTCCATGGTATCCTCTTCCTCTCGGTCCTCGGGATAAAACGTCTCGGCCAACAGCTCCACGGAACCCTTGGCGTCCAGTGGCTTTCCTTCGATCTGAAGTGGTAGATCCTCCTCTCTTTTTCCTACCCTTCCCATCACCCTATAGATACCCTCCCAGACCCCTTCTCGATCCTGTTTCCCGCAGAACTCCATCCAGCTGTCCGTTGCTGCTTTCGTCGCTGCTGCCTCATATTTTTCTTTTTCTTTTAGATACAGGTCTACAACCATTGGTCTACGGACAGGCGCAGCACACCTGACTCTGCGTTTCCTAGTGGCGACCAGCTTCTTCATCTCTGCGAGTTCCTCAGACCACCACGGCAAGGTAAGTGTTTCTGTGTTGTTTTTTGAAGGAATTGTGTGTTGGCATGTGTGTGTGATAGCTTGTGTGTATGTGTTTATTGTGTCTTCCAAACTGTGTACGTTAGTAACATTTGAAAGGTCCACCAGGGTCAACTTCTTTTCTTGCATAATTTGTGCCAGTTTCTCATGAAACTTGCCCCAATTTGCCTTCTTTGTATTATAAACCCTAGTGGTCCTCTCAATGCTAATGCCTTTTGATTTTTTCAGATTCATGCCGAATGTAATGCCGTTATGGTCGGAACCCGTTAGACCCTCGTCGATCTGCCAGCCGTCCACCAGGTCCAGCATGTCCACCGAACAGGCCGTCACATCCACGTGGCTGCAGAACCTGACACCTCCCCGAATGGTGTCGAAGGTGGGAATGTCGCCAGTGTTAAGGACCTGTAACCCCAGCTCCCCCAACGCTCCGCACATTTGCCCCCCTCTCACGTCTTCACTGCTGCTACCCCACCAGGTACTTTTAGCATTTGCGTCTCCTCCAATTACCATCCTACTAGAGCCCAGCTCTCGCTCTATGCAACGGAGGTGCTCCAGGTATGGCTCCATGGGCTTGTCGGGTTCGAAGTAGAGGGACACCAGCGTGATCGTCCAGGCTCTGGTCCGGACTCTCACCACAACGATGTTATTTGTGGTGAGTTGCGGGTACTGTAGGACATCCAAGTCTTGGTCAAAGATGGCTATTGCCGCCTTTACAGTCCCTTCTCCTCCCTCTGAGCTCTGGAAGACCCTTACGCCCCGATGACCTCTCATCCTTCTCACCCCACCCACGTAGGGCTCCTGGAGCAACGCTATGGCGAGTTTGCGCTTTGTCGCCTCAAGCAGCAGCTCGTTTGTGGCTAGCTGGCTCCGTTGTAGGTTGGCCTGGACCATTTTGTACCTAGTGGTGGTTTCGGGGGCGCCCTTAGCAGTACGCTATGGAAGCTCGAGCCAGTGCATCCCACCTCCTACGCACCGGACAGTCGTTACTAAACGCGTTGTGCCCAGTGTTCCCAAACTTGGATCTGGTGCAGTTTATGCACACCGCTGCTTCACCGGTCAGTCGATCAGGGCAGTCCGCTCTGAAGTGTGGGCCACCGCAGTGGCTACACAGATCGGCGGGCTCCTTACAGAAGCGTTTGCCGTGACCGTAACCCAAACAGCGGGTGCACTGCACCAGAGGCGTCTGATCCTCCACGCGTATCCTCTGGAGGTCGATGCGGAGTTTCTCGGCGTCAATTGCCCGCCTCCAGATTGCTGGGGACACACTGAGCACAACGTGGTTCATGTGCGGATTGCGTGTCTTCCTCCGGTATTTGACCGACATTCGTTGGTCCGCTACGCCGAGGTCGTGAAAGTGCTCCCGGTTCTGGTTCCTAAGGGCTTTAAGCACTTCCTCGTCAGTGTGTACGAGTAGCACGTCCCTAAGAACCAGAAGCGGGTCCTGGTTCGTCACTTCCTCGACGACGAGTCTTCCTCCGGCCGCCGTCAATCGCTCCTTGAGCTTAGTGCGTTCTTCCTTGGACTCGCACCCCATTATGATCTTCCTGTCCTTGGCCTTTCGCACTTTTTCGACCCGCACCCAGCCCTCTTTCGCGTCCACCACTTTTCTGATTTTTTCAAGGACCTCGTCCCCCGTATCCATATCTTCCGTCGAGGAGACAACCACGGAGTGCAGCGTTTTTCTTTCCCGGGCTTTTGCCGCAGTGTGGCTCTTGTAGATAGACGCGGCACTCGCGTAGGTTTTCTCCTCGACGAGAGCGGTGCATTCCTTGCTAGCCAGACTGTCTCGCAGCCTCACCAACTCTTCGGAGTTCTCCTTTATAAGGGTAATATGCTCCTTCATGGTCTGTATGAGCTCAGTCTGGCTAACAAGACTGTCCAGGTGGGACTGGGGACCACAGTCAGCAGTGGACGCGGATTCCGGTACGGGTACAGGTGCGGGAGGAGCCTTTTCTTGCTCCGACTCCTTCACCAGCTCGAAAAGACGGTTTATAGCCTCGAGCACCGCAGCCTTGATGTCAGATCTGAGGTTGCGCGAGTTGCCCAAATTGACCTTAGCCTTGTTTAGGCAAGCTCGCGCCTCCACAGTGCGACTGCGGTACCCGGCCTCCGGTTTCTTGAGCGGCGTGGCGGTGCTCACAGGAACTCGGCGCGTCGCCGAAGTGGCAGGGCCTTCTTGACGCGCGGACGGAGATTCGTCTCCGAAGGATATTCTCCTCCTTGCGCCATCCGGCGTGGTCCCCACCTTCTCCGTCGATCGCGGCGAGCTCTCGGAGCCGTACGTCTTCAGGGTATTGGAGGGTGTGCGAAACATTTTAATCTAAAATTACCCCTGTGTTGAGGTCGTCAGAACAGCCAAACAATGTTTCGGACCGAGGGGCTGAATCAGTCAGAGGACACCGGATAATTCTGTGTCCCTGTAAAGGGGGGAACACAGAAATTATAAAATAAATAGGACTACAATTAAAATAGTCGACTGTCACCTTGATTTGTGATGTGAAGCCTTTGCAGACTCAGTCAAAATAAAATAAAATAAAATAAAATAATATATCCCTCCAGAACTAACTTATTTAAGCTAGAGAAGTGAAAAAACAGGAAATATTAGTTTTTATTGACCTAGAAGGCCTAAAGAGCAAAATCAAAAATAAAAATATTTTGGGCAAAATTCCCAGTCTCCGTTCGGCTATCGTCCACAGGGTGGGTGGGCGGGGAAAATTTTTGTCAGCTATCCGCACGTGCGATATGTCCAGAGACGCGGCTCCGCGCGGGCTAGCCGTTTATGGAATAAAAAGTAGGTGCACGGGAAGAAAAATTTTGGGTTTTCCCGAAAAAACCAGTTTTTGGGGTAAAAAATTTTGGAAAACAACCCCCAATCTGTGCCCAGGACCACGGAACGCGGCCAAAAGCGCAGGGATGGAAGGTAAGTATGCCTGAAACTATTTGATATTGTTAAAACTGAAGAAAATTTTGAGTTAGCTTAGATATTAATTTTTTAGTTATAAAAATTTGGAAAAAATTTCAATGTGTAGGAGGGAGAAAAATTTTTCGCGTTCTGGTCAATAAAAAACGTCCAGGGAGTAGGCGGAACACTACTCCAGTCAATTCCCGCTGAAAACAGCTCGAAAAACGCGTATATAGAACTAAAGATTGTAGCATAAATTAGTCGATTCACTAAAAACCGACTAATTCTAAAAAGTTGTCACCTCACTAAATTATAGGTACAACCCTAAATGTTCTGTAATGTCACAATGGAGGGAGAACGTCGCTCAGGACCTCCTTTATAAACGGCTGCACGCATAGGTTCTGCCCTTTTACATCAAGCGAGCAGCCTACTAGATAAGTCCCCAGTTATTGGGTAAGTGAACTCCGCCATTGTGTTCTTTTGCTGCTAAATTTATGTCCCGGCAAGCCATATCTATTTGTAATCTTTGTGTCGATTTAACATGGCTGCCGGCAATGTATTCTGTATTTAATATTAATTAGCACCTAGCTATTCACTATGCAAATGTGCTCTAATTAGTTATATGGTTCTCCGCATGGCATGCATCCTATTCTATTCTCTATAAACTAAATCATGCTCATCCATGCTGTATCATAAACCGGCGACGCGAGTCAACAGTCAATGAGAACCACGTGGCGATGTGACGCCACGCCTTGCCTTTAGTCTATCAACTATTCACCTATCAACTAATCACTGTAAACCACTGCGATGTGTGAGTACCCATCTTCCATCTTCTTCACTGCCTTGAGCTTGCCGCATCTAACGCATGGCTGGGACACGCACATCGTAGGGGCTTACAGGAACCATCTTGGAGCTCAAGCGTCCCCTTGGCGCTGTTTCAGGGTTCCTAGCGCTGGCTAACCAACTAGGGCTGCTTCGCTCACGCTGCACTGTTCTGCTGCTCTGCTGTGCTCCCGCGCATCTACCAACGCGGTGAGAAGCACGCACCTGCACGGCCGCCCTATCGCGTGCCGCCTCTAAACTGACGCCTACGCGTCCGGCACAAGACGACGGCGTGGCCGTGTAGACAGCGGCCTACCGCCGCTACCTACTGGCCGTCTGCGCTGCCGCTACCTGCCTACCACCAACGCTGCCTAGGGCTAGTTGCCCTGAGCCCGCTGCCCACCTGGTCGACCGCCCTGCCGCGCGTCTCTACCGACGCGTGAGGCCGCCTGACCCGGCCTACCTACCGTGCGTGGCGATCGACGTCTTCTGGTTGCTCAGGGCAGTACCGTTTTCCTACCTTCAGTGACAGTGCGTGACCTTAGACCCTTGAACCTTAGACCCTAGAACCTTAGACCCTAGAACCTATTTTGTAAGTGTAGTGCAAAAGTAAATGTATAACTAAGTCTTAATTGTATCATTTCTCCTACCACTAAAAGCAAAACGCCACAGTGGCGCCCACTCGGTAGTCTCTAAGGTTCTCGCACTGGTCTCTTTCTCCTACGCTCAGCATCGTTGTGGTATTTTTTAAATAATTTTGTTGTAAAAAATATTCCAAAATATTATTCATCTACCTTCAACTTTTACTAAATTGGAAAATCTAATACTTCAATTTGTTAATCTTCTACCTTAAACTATTATTAAATTGTAAATTACAATTCTAAACTAACAATAATCCATCGCGTTGCTGAATGTACCTGCTATATTAATTGGTGTGTGTTGTGTATTGTATTGTCATCCTCTCACTGTGGCCAAGACACCTTTAGCCATCAGTAGATCGGTCTTATGAGTCTGTTTGACCGGCAGTGAGAAAACCCTATCCTTTGTTATACCACCTCACTGTGGCCAAGACACCTTTAGCCATCAGTTGATCGATCCTGTGAGTCTGCAGGTCGGCAGTGAGATCCTACCCACTATCCGTCTGTTGCCCTTAGGTCCTACGGCACAGATATCCTGGTACTACATAGTCTAAATTAAACTTATTGTCAACAAAAGAACACAATGTCTTCTCATAAGATTAACTTCATCCATCTAAGAAAGGCTGAGTTGGAGTATGAGGTGACAATCAGAGGTGGCGATAAGGGGACTGTCATAGAACTTAGGAAGCAAATAAGCAAGCTAGCTAGTCATTATGAAAGTGAAGACATTTTGCTCTCCGGGATAGATGAGAAGGATGATCTGAATGGTGTGAGTCAGACATTAACCGATTTCAGTAACTATCTAACAACGGTGAACTCTGATCGCTCTCTTAGCGTAGCACAGTCTAACAGGAATCACATTTACTACCGTCTAGCTAGGATTACACCAACCACACAAGACATTACTAAGCTAAAAAACCAACTTGAGTCACTCTTCACTACCTTAGACACACAGTACAAGGCCCTTCAGACAAAATTCAATACCCCTTCGATAGATAACTCTGCCAGTAAACAGCAGGCAGAGACAAGTACACCCAATCCAACTAACATCACGGTCACTTGTCAAAGCCACCAAGGCAATAAACCTAAGTTTGACGGGAACTCGTGTGTCAGATCATTCATACAAAAAATAGAAGAATATAGACTCGCTAAGAGAATTACTAAAGAGGACATGCTAAGTTTCTCTTATGATATATTCACGGGTAACGCTCTACACTGGTACAGACACATAAAATCAAACATTTTGTCTTGGGACCAGTTGATTGACCTACTAAAGTCTGCCTTTGACGGTGAGGACTATGACTACAGGCTACTTTCTGAAATCAGACAGCGTACACAGGGGGACACAGAAAACATAACTATCTACATTTCTATCATGAGTGGCCTCTTTAACCGTCTAACTAAGAAACTAACAGACGAGGAAAAGTTTGACATTATCTCTCACAATGTTAAACCAGTCTATGCTGATGTGCTAGCCATAAGTAGTGTGCAGACACTGGATCAGTTACAAACAGTTTGCAAAAATTATGAGACATATAAAGCTAGGACTACACACTATCATGAACCAAGCAGAAGTAATCTCAGCACACTTGCACCAGAGTTTGCATACCATAGGCCGAACAAGACAACTAATAGCTATTCAAACAAACACTACAATAAAACACCACACTCAGGTCAGTCAAACTCAGTTTCAGCTATTAAAACTGAAAAACAGTCGTCTTCTAAAAAAGAGACTCCTTCTAAACAAGAGCCTTCCACTAAAGGAGGCCCATTCTGTCCTAGGTGTAGGGTAAATAGTCATTCTTTGAGAAAGTGTAAGGCAGAACGATACCCTATCTGCTTCAAGTGTGGACTCAAGGGTGTCCTTTATCCTAAATGTACCAAGTGTCAGCCAAAAAACTAAAGGCTGTGGGTTGTTGTAACAAAATAAATAAACTAAATAACAATGATGGGTGGGCAGAATGGTTATCAAAAGTTAAACAATTCTCCACTCATTATGCTGTTACAACAATCCACAACAAACCATTAAATGATACTAGGCCTTATGCCACTATCTCAATCAAAGACTTGACCACTTGTGGACTGCTGGACTCTGGATCCGCAGTAACTATTATTGGTAACAATTTTCATAGAGGTCTGATTAATGAACTAGGCCTAACCCTAGATTCATGTGATAACTCTCTAAAATTTGTAGCCGCTGGGGGACAAATGTTATCACCAATAGGTACCCTAAATCTACCTATTTCTTTTGAAAATAAAAACCATATACTAAAAGCCTATGTAATACCAACAGTTGACATACCCATCCTACTAGGTATTGACTTCTGGAATACCTTTGACCTATTTCCTAAGAACACTAAGGCAATCTTCCTTATGAACCATAACAAGCAGATCATGGAATCTAATCCACCTAACTCTGATTTACACCTTCATTCTTTTGCACAACTATCTAAGGCACAACAAACAACAGCAGACAATATAATCAAACAGTTCAAAACCGTATCTTCAGACACTAAGGGTATAGGTCGCACTAATCTCATCACACACTGCATTGACACAGGTGACTCGCCTCCTATTAGGCAACGATACTACCGGATGTCTCCTGAAAAACAGCGCATTCTTTGTGAAGAGTTAGATGAAATGTTAAAGCTAGATGTTGTTGAGCCATGTGAAAGTCCCTGGTCTTCACCAGTACTGCTAACACCTAAGAAGGATGGTAAATTAAGGTTCTGCCTAGACAGTCGAAAATTAAATTCAATAACTAAAAAAGATGCTTATAACTTACCTTACATCTCTGAAATTCTAGATAACTTAAAGGATGCTAAATATTTAACAAGTCTTGACCTCTATAAAAGTTTCTGGCAATTACCTCTAAATGAAGCTGACAAAAATAAAACTGCTTTCTACATTCCTAGTCGTGGTACTTTTAGATTCAAAACTACACCATTTGGGTTGACCAACGCTCCAGCTACCCAGCAGAGGTTGGTCGATAAATTATTTTACGGCCCAGAATTCGAAAACAGGGTTTTTGCGTTCTTGGATGATGTAGTACTAGTGTCCTCTGATTTTGATCATCACATATCCCTACTTTTAAAGATCCTAAATAAACTAACAGAGGCAAATCTAACTATAAACTTGAATAAATGTCAATTCTTTAGAGATGAACTGAAATACTTGGGTTATATAGTCAATTCTAAAGGTTTACACCCAGACCCAGAGAAGGTTGAAGCTATTACCAACTTTCCAATTCCAACTAACCCAAAGGAAGTAAAACGGTTCTTGGGTACAGCATCCTGGTACAGACGGTTTGTACCTAATTTCAGTTCACTGGCAGCTCCACTAAATAAACTTACCAGTTCCAGCAAAAAGGCACCACCTTTTGCTTGGACCAATGAGTGCCAAGAATCATTTGATAAACTAAGAAAGATACTCATAACAGCTCCAGTCTTGTCATGCCCTGACTATAGTTTACCATTTGAAGTACACACTGATGCCAGTAATCAACAATCACCAACAACAACCATCCATCAACGTTCATCAACAACCATCAACGTTTTAGTAAAAACTTCGCTCCCTTAGGTTTGGAAGGGTGGTTAGGTTAGGTTAGGTTAGGTTAGGTTAGGTTAGGTTTTTTTTTTTTTTTTTTTTTTTTTTTTTTTTTTTTTTTTTTATATTCTACCTCCAACGTGATTGGAGCCTATTTTAGCCAATACGTTCATTCTAGTTCCCGCAATAATTCTTCTCGCACTTTCATTCTGCATACTTTTTCTTTCTATCATTCCTTCATCTTTTGTCTCTAAGGGTAGGACGCCCTTCTATTTATTCCCTAATTCTGTACTCTATTTCTTTTTTTTTATGTACTTTTATTTCGGGTATAACACATAAAAAAAAAACTGCTGATTTTTATTTTTACAACAATCTTATAAACTATTCATATTTCTTTGTACATATTAATTTCTTATTTTATCTACTTCTATTTAGTAATTTTTATTTCTATTACATGTTGTTTTTGTCGTTTCTATTCTTATTTCTAAATACATATTTCTTAGGCCTACTTTTATTTTCTATTTCTTATTTCTATTACATTTTCTATTTCTTATTTCTATTACATGTTTATTCTTATTCTAGTAACATATTTGTTTAGTCTAGTTTTATTTTCTATTTCTTATTTCTATTACATGTTTGTTCTTATTCTAATGACATATTTATTTATTCTAGTTTTATTTATATTTCTTATTTCTAGTACATGGTTTATGGATTATATTTATACAGCCAGCTTATTAGTGATATCTTATGTCTAGGACAGTTTCTTACGACTAATTACGTTTTAATTTAAACAATATGGGCAACAATTTACTCATTTATAAATCGCTCAGTTTTTCCGGCGTTTCTAGAAAGTTTTTCTCGTCTGCCTTCAATGCTTGACCCTAATATACTATACGATATTATGTAAGCATTTTTTCTCATACTGTTTTATTCCTTTTTATCACCTTTTTGCATAATTTGACGCAATATTCTATGAACACCTCTCTATTTCTCCCTTTCATTATTTCCCATACTGTTCCTACATCAATTTTGGTGTCGAGTACGTGCTCAGCCACAAGTCTTTCCTGGTCAAATACAGGACAGCTAAACAATATATGTGGCACCGTTTCGGCAATCTCAGGATCACAGATGCACGATGGGCTCTCCTTACACTTGAAGCGATTCAAGTATTCTGAGAACCCACCGTGCCCCGTCATGATCTGAGTCGTTATGCTATCGATTTTCGTTTTCCTGACTATCCTATAGGCCGCCACCGCATCCGGAAAGAACAGTTTCGTGCCAGAGGCAGTTTGTCCATCGCGGTATCTCCGGTTCCACACGTCGAGAGTTGCCGTTCGAATGCATCGCTTGACGTATGAAACCGGGCACAGATCGTAATCCGGCTTCCGCTTGGAACCTTCAGCGGCTGCCTTGGCCAGTTCATCAGCCCTCTCATTGCCTTCCAACCCCGCATGGGCTTTTATCCAAAACAAGGTGACGGCCTTGTTTTGGATAGACAAGGACTTAAGGTTGGCCCTTGTCTCTACTGCCAGGGGGTGGTGTCGGTTATAATTCTGGATTGTTTGGAGGGCCGCCATTGAGTCGCTGAAAATTCCAAACGATTGCGCGCTGTGCTTCAGGATCTCCCTAGTCGCTACGCATATCGCCAGAAGCTCAGCCTGGTAGACGGTGGAGTAATGTGGGAGAGCAAGTTTGAGGGCTTTGGTTTCGGCGTCACCGCCCCACATGGATAGTGCCGCTCCAACCTTGCCCCCAATCTTGCTTCCATCTGTAAAGATGCGAACTTCATGTTCGCTCTGAGCATCTAGTTGCTGTTGGTCTACCAGGCTTATGAGTTTTAGCTCAGCGCGCTCCGCAGGGTGTGGAGCTTCCATTGCCGATACGGTCTGCTCGACGCTCCTGTCGCCTAGTGCCGGCTGGGGCACCCCTCTCCTGGCCTCGTATAACGATGCCGCTTCGCGGACTCGCAGATCGAGAGGTAGTATCCCAGCCAGCACCAGCGCGGAGTTCAAGGAGACCGTCCGGTATCCCTTGCACAGCTTTTGTGCGATACCGCGTTGGACTGCTCCCAACTGCTTCTTAATCCCTAGCTTTTCGACTGATGAAGCCCATACGCCGGCGGCGTACAGGATGACTGGTTCAACGGTGGCCACATATATTATTCTTATGACTTCGGGGTGAAGCCCCCAGCTGGTCTTTGCTGCCCTACTTAACTGTTTGTGGATGCCTATTGCCTTCCTGCACACGTTTGCGACGTGTGCGTTAAATGTCAGCTGTTTGTCGATGGTGACACCTAGGATTTTGATCTCGTTGGACATGGCAATGTCGATCCCGCCCATGCTCAGGCGTGGAGTGTCGTATTTTAGCTTGCGCGTTATGACCATTGCGTTGGTTTTTTGCGGGGCAAATTTGAGCTTGTTTTGAACACCCCACGCCCGAACATGTTCGAGAGCGGCATTGGCACGTCCCTCGATCTCCAGCGCCGTGTCACCATCAAAAATCAGCACTACGTCGTCTGCAAACGCTTGGCAATAGTCATCCCTATTTTCCAAGCTTTTTAAAAGCGGGTCCAGCAAGAGGTTCCAGAGTATTGGTCCCCCGATGGAACCCTGGACACAGCCTTTGCTTGTAGCCTTGCAGTACTCTTCACCAGCGTATCTCACGATGACCCTTCGGTTTTCGAGGTAGCTGTCGATGACCCTCCTCAGGTTTACTGGACACTGTTCCTCAGCCAGACGGAGTCTTATGGCTGGCCACCATGCGCTGTCGAAGGCTCCCTCTATGTCCAACGATACCAACACTACAATTTTCTTAAGCGTCAGTTTAGCGCGTATGTGTTTCATTAGTGCATAGAGGGAGTCCTCGGTGCTCTTCTGGGGCATGAATCCGTACTGGCGAGTACTCATCCTTGGGATCAGATGAAACCTCAGGCGGGCCACCAACATCTTCTCGTATATCTTACCGAGAATTGGTAAAAGGCCGATTGGTCGGTACGCTTTTGGGGAGCTGTAATCAGTTTTCCCAGGCTTTCTCAATATGATGACGGTCGCTTCTTTCCAGATTTCAGGGAAGAGGTGGGTTCTCAGGCAGCCATTTAGGAGAGCCAAGGCTACCTCGGGGGCGCTTCTAATTGCTTGGCAGCAGATATCGGCCGTGAAGCCGTCTGCTCCGGGCGCTTTTTTAACATTAAACGACTCGCACGCTGCCACCAGCTCGGCCATCGTGAATGGTGGGTCGCAAGACTCATCTTGCCCCCCAGCATTCACGACGTCGGCCTTTTCTCTAATAAGGCGGTGGCAGGTGCTGTCGTTGCCTAAGTGGTCTTCCGGGTAAAATGTGTTGGCCAGTAATTCGACCGATCGTTTTGCGTCCAGTACCTCCCCATCTTTCACCAATGGCTGATCCTCACCTCTTCCCTTGGTCCTCCCTATCACCCGATAGATGCCCTCCCAAACCCCTTCTCGGTCTTGTCTTGTGCAGAAGTTCTTCCAGCTTTCGACTTCGTCCTTAGCTGCTTCCGTCTCATACTCAACTTTCAGTTTCAGGTACTCTTCGACGACCTTCGATCTTCGGACTGGTGCGGCGTTCCTAACTCTATTTTTAAGGGTAGCGACTTTCTTCTTCATCCCCTCAAGTTTCTCGGACCACCACGGCAAAGTAAGTACTTCCTTTGTCTTCTTCATAGGCATTGAAGAGGCGCATGCGTCTTTTATTGCGTTTGTATATAATTTAGTTATTGAATTTAATTGGTCTGCTGTATTTTTGTTTTCTATTTCTATTTTGTTTATTTGTTTTTCCTGTAATAATTGGCCGAGTTTCTCACGAAACTCGGGCCAATTTGCTTTTTTGGTATTGTAAAGTCTAGTGGTTCGATGAATTTGTACGCCTTTTGACCTCTTCACTTTTATGTTGAAGACAATGCCGTTGTGGTCCGAGCTCGTGAGGCCCTCGTCTACCCTCCAGTCGTCCACCAGGTCCAGAATATCCGTCGAACAGGCCGTAATGTCGACGTGGCTGCTGTATCTTTTACCCCCTCTGATCGTATCGAAGGTCGGAATTTCCCCTCTGTTGAGTATGTTCAGGTCCAGCTCGTCGAAAACTCCGGACACTTCTTCCCCTCTGCGATCGATGGTCAGGCTTCCCCACCAGGTACTTTTGGCGTTTGCGTCTCCTCCAAGAATCCACATTCTGGAACCTACTTCCGCCTCAACGCGTTTGAGGTGGTCTAGGTATGGTTCAATTGGCTGGTCTGGCTCAAAGTAAAAGGAGACTAGTGTGATCTTCCAAGCACTGGTTCGGATCCCCACCACGGTGATGTTGTTCGTGGTGAGTTTCGGGTACTGATCAACAATGAGGTCTTGGTCGAAGACCGCAATTGCGGCCTTAACAGTCCCATCTCCGGTGTCCGTGCTCTGGAAGATCCGGACGCCTCTATGACTCCTCATTACTTTGGCCCCGCCTACGTATGGTTCTTGGAGGAGAGCAATGGCAACCCCACGCTTTTCCGCTTCGATGAGAAGCTCGTTGGTCGCCAGCCTTTTTCGCTGGAGGTTGGCCTGTAGCAGTCTGTAGGGGTTTGGGTTTCCGTGGGCGCCCTTAGCAATATGCCACAGTAGACCTCGCTATTTCATCCCACTTTTTGCGAGTCGGGCATTCCAGGCTAAATGCGTTGTGGCCAGCGTCTCCGAGCTTGGCTCTTGTGCAGTTTTGGCACTTAGGCGGAGCACCTGTTAAAAAGTCGGCGCATTCCGACCTAAGGTGCAGCCCGCCACAGTGGCTACACAAGTCAGCCAGCTCCTTGCAGAACCGTCTGCCGTGCCCATAGCCCAGGCAGCGCGTGCACTGCACCAGTGGGGTCTGGTCTTCGACCCTCACCCGCTGGAGGTCTATGTGCAGGCATCCAAGCTCTGTTGCACGTTGCCAGATGGTCGGCGAGACGCTGACCACAACGTGGCAGGTGTGGGGGTTTCTAGTCCTCCTCCGGAACTTCACCACCACCCTGTCCTCCTCCTTGTCGAGGTTGCGAAAAACTTCTCGATTCTGGTTTCTCATGGCTTTTAGAACGTCCTCGTCTGAATTCACAGAGATGACGCTCCTGAGAACCAGTAGCGGGTCCTTGTTCTTCACCTCCTCGACATGGAGGTCCTGTCTGTCCGTGGCTAGTTTCCCCTTTATTTTATCGCGTTCTTCGATAGATTGAAAGCCCATAATGACTTTCCTGTCCTTTGCCTTCCTCACCTTCTCCACTTTTACCCAGCCTTCCTTCGCGTCCACTGCCTCTCTGACTTTACTGAGTACCTCGTCACCAGTCTCTGTCTCGTCCTTTGAGGTGACAACTAATGAGTGGAGCGTACTACGCGTTAAGCAAATTTTTCCGCTTTGTGTAGCTGTCACACTCGCGTAGGTCATGGCAGCGCCTGTCTCGATCGTCATTTTATGTTGCTCTATTGCTGCTTTCAGCTCCTCCATATCTTTGGAGTGGCTTTCCAGCAGCAACGTATGGCTCTTTAATTGAGCCTCGAGTTGGCTGTTGTCCTGGCTAGAGTCGGCTAGGCTAGTGTAGGTGAGGTTGGCGGCCGCAGCTTCGGGACGCATATTCTCAGAGCCCACTCCCTTCTGTTTCGCGATTTTTTCGGCCTCCTTTACAAGTTGGAGTAACCTGTCCAATGACTCGTTTACTCCGGTTTTTATTTCAGTTTTCGTGTTTCTAGAGGCGTTGAGCATGATTTTAGCCCTAGTCACGCAGGCCTTCGCCTCTGCCGATCGGTCTGCAAATTTCGGTTTCGGCGGCGAGTGGACCTGTAGGAGTTTTGAAGGGAGTGGCTTCTGTAGGAGTTTCGCAGGGCCAGCCTGCGCCGTCTTACTAACTAAGGACCCTGGAAGGGGCGTTGGGTTCGCGTCGGAAGGCACGGCCTCAATTTCTGCGACGCTGCGTCTCACGTTTGGAGGCGATGCCATTGAATTTGGCGATTTTTCACCTTCAGCTGGTTTCGTTTTGAGTGGGGTCCTAAAAGCGTTCATGCCGTTGGAGGTATGCGTCAAGGTGTAAAAAGAATTTAATTAAAATAAAGATAAAAATGTAAATAAAGTGTAAAATACTTAAAATAAACCGGTAAAAAGTCAGCCTTTCGTTCAATGAACAGGTCAAGCACCGGAAGCAAATGAGAAGACTCAAAAAAGTCGAAAAAGTAAAAAAAAAAAAACCAAAAAAGTAAAGATTTTTGAAACGACTCTATGTAGAGCCGTTCTGTCACGCTCGCTGGTTTGCCCTCGCCGAGCCCTACAAGATGAGCCCAAACTCAGTGTGGTTGCTCCAAGGGGTTTCGGAGATATCCCGACCCGAAAATTGTGGGTTTTTCACAAAATAAAAACCCGACGTGGTTACAGGAGGATATCTCCGGTACCACCGGTCCAAAAACCCCGGTGCTTGGGCTTCCCGAGCTTGGCTCGGCGAGACAAAACCACCAAAATGGCTTTCAGCCTGAAAAAAAATTATTTCAGGAAAACGCCTGAAAAACGTTGCACCCTATGCTCTATGGTTTGCTCATATAACCAGCGGAAATCCTGGCCCTCTACGACTCTCCGTTTTGAAGTTATGGTTGTTTTAGTTTTTTCCAAAATGGCCGCAGTTCTGTCAAAGATGTACTTTGACAACGGATAACTTCCTTTAGGAAAGTCGCAGACCCCCCGAGTTTGGGCTCTCCAAACTCGGCCTGAACTCCGCTGTCCGCTGAAACCACTTTCAGGGTCCTGAAAATTTCTTGCTCCAAACCGCCTGAATTCCTAGGGTGTGAAGAGGGATGGGTCCCTGACTGTAATGTCAAAAACTGCAGTCTCCCACGACCTCTGGTTAAGAAGTTATGGCGGTTTGAAGCAAAACAAGATGGCCGCCGAGCTGTCAAAGGTCGAGTTAAATGGCCTGTATCTTTTGAACCCTTTGTTCTAGAAGGACGGGGTTTTGGATGTACAGCTCGGCGTCACCTCTGGTATCTCCTGAAAGCAATTTCAGCGACAAAAAGATGTGTGGCCTGAAACAGCCTGAAAACCAGTCACGCCTAAAGTTTGTGGTACGCTTCAAACCTAAGTCGAAATCCGGTTTAAAACGGACCACCGGTTCCCGAATTATCGCTGTCTTAAAATATAAACCCAAAAACCTTTATCGCGCAATTTTGTCAAAACAGCCAAATCAATTGCTACAGTGCCGGTGTTTGGGCTTAAATAAGTCCTAATAAGGCACAAAAACACAATTATAACATAAAAAAGGGAATTTTTCCTATTAATAATGATTTATGACCTAAAAACATATGAAATTCAATAGCTTTGAGACGGAATGACAGAAAATTTTGAAAAAATATACAAAAAATGCGTAAAATATAGTGCTACCAGATACAATACAAAAATTTTTTAAAAAACCAAAACCTGGTAGGAAAAATTTTGAATATTTGGTTTTTCTATAAATTTTTCAATAACTTAAAAACTATGGAAGTTAAAAATCTAAAACTTAAGGTCTCTATTTAGCTAGTGAGCGCGCCACGGCGTGCAGTTGCAGAACTTCAGAATTTTGATGGGAACCAGAGATAGTAAGGTCCAAAGTTTGAATTTTTGAATGGTCGTATAAAAACTCCCAGCTGTCTAAAAATTCTAAATTAAGTAGCACTCGCCTAATCTTGTTAAAGTCCAGGTTGGTGTTGAATTTTGTGCAGGTATCTCCACTCCTTCTGCCTTTTCAAGACACGTGGTTTTTTGTAAAAACTGAATAACTCGCCAGGGCGCGGCGTCAGGAAAGTTTTGAAGAGTCCAGAAGGTCTGGAACCACGATGTCCACAAGTTTCCAACAAAAAAGAAGGGGGTCGTCGATCTTTTTACTGCTGCAAATGCGTTTTTGTAAAACTCCACTTTCACATAACCTCTTAAAATGAGGTTTTTTCACAATAAACTTGCACTATACTGTAGGACGGCACAATTCGAACGCGGCACTTTATGCGGCGCAATTTTCCGCGTCCAACGACACTTTGCTCGTCGTTATAGGTAAAGAAAAACCAATTTTTCGAATTTTTAAGTGCGGAGCAGCTTTAAAAATGATCCGACCACCACGAGGGCTGGGGGGGTACTGGGTTAGGTTAGGTTAGGTTAGGTTAGGTTAGGTTAGGTTAGGTTAGGTTAGGTTAGGTTAGGTTAGGTTAGGTTAGGTTAGGTTAGGTTAGGTTAGGTTAGGTTAGGTTAGGTTAGGTTAGGTTAGGTTAGGTTAGGTTAGGTTAGGTTAGGTTAGGTTAGGTTAGGTTAGGTTAGGTTAGGTTAGGTTAGGTTAGGTTAGGTTAGGTTAGGTTAGGTTAGGTTAGGTTAGGTTAGGTTAGGTTAGGTTAGGTTAGGTTAGGTTAGGTTAGGTTAGGTTAGGTTAGGTTAGGTTAGGTTAGGTTAGGTTAGGTTAGGTTAGGTTAGGTTAGGTTAGGTTAGGTTAGGTTAGGTTAGGTTAGGTTAGGTTAGGTTAGGTTAGGTTAGGTTAGGTTAGGTTAGGTTAGGTTAGGTTAGGTTAGGTTAGGTTAGGTTAGGTTAGGTTAGGTTAGGTTAGGTTAGGTTAGGTTAGGTTAGGTTAGGTTAGGTTAGGTTAGGTTAGGTTAGGTTAGGTTAGGTTAGGTTAGGTTAGGTTAGGTTAGGTTAGGTTAGGTTAGGTTAGGTTAGGTTAGGTTAGGTTAGGTTAGGTTAGGTTAGGTTAGGTTAGGTTAGGTTAGGTTAGGTTAGGTTAGGTTAGGTTAGGTTAGGTTAGGTTAGGTTAGGTTAGGTTAGGTTAGGTTAGGTTAGGTTAGGTTAGGTTAGGTTAGGTTAGGTTAGGTTAGGTTAGGTTAGGTTAGGTTAGGTTAGGTTAGGTTAGGTTAGGTTAGGTTAGGTTAGGTTAGGTTAGGTTAGGTTAGGTTAGGTTAGGTTAGGTTAGGTTAGGTTAGGTTAGGTTAGGTTAGGTTAGGTTAGGTTAGGTTAGGTTAGGTTAGGTTAGGTTAGGTTAGGTTAGGTTAGGTTAGGTTAGGTTAGGTTAGGTTAGGTTAGGTTAGGTTAGGTTAGGTTAGGTTAGGTTAGGTTAGGTTAGGTTAGGTTAGGTTAGGTTAGGTTAGGTTAGGTTAGGTTAGGTTAGGTTAGGTTAGGTTAGGTTAGGTTAGGTTAGGTTAGGTTAGGTTAGGTTAGGTTAGGTTAGGTTAGGTTAGGTTAGGTTAGGTTAGGTTAGGTTAGGTTAGGTTAGGTTAGGTTAGGTTAGGTTAGGTTAGGTTAGGTTAGGTTAGGTTAGGTTAGGTTAGGTTAGGTTAGGTTAGGTTAGGTTAGGTTAGGTTAGGTTAGGTTAGGTTAGGTTAGGTTAGGTTAGGTTAGGTTAGGTTAGGTTAGGTTAGGTTAGGTTAGGTTAGGTTAGGTTAGGTTAGGTTAGGTTAGGTTAGGTTAGGTTAGGTTAGGTTAGGTTAGGTTAGGTTAGGTTAGGTTAGGTTAGGTTAGGTTAGGTTAGGTTAGGTTAGGTTAGGTTAGGTTAGGTTAGGTTAGGTTAGGTTAGGTTAGGTTAGGTTAGGTTAGGTTAGGTTAGGTTAGGTTAGGTTAGGTTAGGTTAGGTTAGGTTAGGTTAGGTTAGGTTAGGTTAGGTTAGGTTAGGTTAGGTTAGGTTAGGTTAGGTTAGGTTAGGTTAGGTTAGGTTAGGTTAGGTTAGGTTAGGTTAGGTTAGGTTAGGTTAGGTTAGGTTAGGTTAGGTTAGGTTAGGTTAGGTTAGGTTAGGTTAGGTTAGGTTAGGTTAGGTTAGGTTAGGTTAGGTTAGGTTAGGTTAGGTTAGGTTAGGTTAGGTTAGGTTAGGTTAGGTTAGGTTAGGTTAGGTTAGGTTAGGTTAGGTTAGGTTAGGTTAGGTTAGGTTAGGTTAGGTTAGGTTAGGTTAGGTTAGGTTAGGTTAGGTTAGGTTAGGTTAGGTTAGGTTAGGTTAGGTTAGGTTAGGTTAGGTTAGGTTAGGTTAGGTTAGGTTAGGTTAGGTTAGGTTAGGTTAGGTTAGGTTAGGTTAGGTTAGGTTAGGTTAGGTTAGGTTAGGTTAGGTTAGGTTAGGTTAGGTTAGGTTAGGTTAGGTTAGGTTAGGTTAGGTTAGGTTAGGTTAGGTTAGGTTAGGTTAGGTTAGGTTAGGTTAGGTTAGGTTAGGTTAGGTTAGGTTAGGTTAGGTTAGGTTAGGTTAGGTTAGGTTAGGTTAGGTTAGGTTAGGTTAGGTTAGGTTAGGTTAGGTTAGGTTAGGTTAGGTTAGGTTAGGTTAGGTTAGGTTAGGTTAGGTTAGGTTAGGTTAGGTTAGGTTAGGTTAGGTTAGGTTAGGTTAGGTTAGGTTAGGTTAGGTTAGGTTAGGTTAGGTTAGGTTAGGTTAGGTTAGGTTAGGTTAGGTTAGGTTAGGTTAGGTTAGGTTAGGTTAGGTTAGGTTAGGTTAGGTTAGGTTAGGTTAGGTTAGGTTAGGTTAGGTTAGGTTAGGTTAGGTTAGGTTAGGTTAGGTTAGGTTAGGTTAGGTTAGGTTAGGTTAGGTTAGGTTAGGTTAGGTTAGGTTAGGTTAGGTTAGGTTAGGTTAGGTTAGGTTAGGTTAGGTTAGGTTAGGTTAGGTTAGGTTAGGTTAGGTTAGGTTAGGTTAGGTTAGGTTAGGTTAGGTTAGGTTAGGTTAGGTTAGGTTAGGTTAGGTTAGGTTAGGTTAGGTTAGGTTAGGTTAGGTTAGGTTAGGTTAGGTTAGGTTAGGTTAGGTTAGGTTAGGTTAGGTTAGGTTAGGTTAGGTTAGGTTAGGTTAGGTTAGGTTAGGTTAGGTTAGGTTAGGTTAGGTTAGGTTAGGTTAGGTTAGGTTAGGTTAGGTTAGGTTAGGTTAGGTTAGGTTAGGTTAGGTTAGGTTAGGTTAGGTTAGGTTAGGTTAGGTTAGGTTAGGTTAGGTTAGGTTAGGTTAGGTTAGGTTAGGTTAGGTTAGGTTAGGTTAGGTTAGGTTAGGTTAGGTTAGGTTAGGTTAGGTTAGGTTAGGTTAGGTTAGGTTAGGTTAGGTTAGGTTAGGTTAGGTTAGGTTAGGTTAGGTTAGGTTAGGTTAGGTTAGGTTAGGTTAGGTTAGGTTAGGTTAGGTTAGGTTAGGTTAGGTTAGGTTAGGTTAGGTTAGGTTAGGTTAGGTTAGGTTAGGTTAGGTTAGGTTAGGTTAGGTTAGGTTAGGTTAGGTTAGGTTAGGTTAGGTTAGGTTAGGTTAGGTTAGGTTAGGTTAGGTTAGGTTAGGTTAGGTTAGGTTAGGTTAGGTTAGGTTAGGTTAGGTTAGGTTAGGTTAGGTTAGGTTAGGTTAGGTTAGGTTAGGTTAGGTTAGGTTAGGTTAGGTTAGGTTAGGTTAGGTTAGGTTAGGTTAGGTTAGGTTAGGTTAGGTTAGGTTAGGTTAGGTTAGGTTAGGTTAGGTTAGGTTAGGTTAGGTTAGGTTAGGTTAGGTTAGGTTAGGTTAGGTTAGGTTAGGTTAGGTTAGGTTAGGTTAGGTTAGGTTAGGTTAGGTTAGGTTAGGTTAGGTTAGGTTAGGTTAGGTTAGGTTAGGTTAGGTTAGGTTAGGTTAGGTTAGGTTAGGTTAGGTTAGGTTAGGTTAGGTTAGGTTAGGTTAGGTTAGGTTAGGTTAGGTTAGGTTAGGTTAGGTTAGGTTAGGTTAGGTTAGGTTAGGTTAGGTTAGGTTAGGTTAGGTTAGGTTAGGTTAGGTTAGGTTAGGTTAGGTTAGGTTAGGTTAGGTTAGGTTAGGTTAGGTTAGGTTAGGTTAGGTTAGGTTAGGTTAGGTTAGGTTAGGTTAGGTTAGGTTAGGTTAGGTTAGGTTAGGTTAGGTTAGGTTAGGTTAGGTTAGGTTAGGTTAGGTTAGGTTAGGTTAGGTTAGGTTAGGTTAGGTTAGGTTAGGTTAGGTTAGGTTAGGTTAGGTTAGGTTAGGTTAGGTTAGGTTAGGTTAGGTTAGGTTAGGTTAGGTTAGGTTAGGTTAGGTTAGGTTAGGTTAGGTTAGGTTAGGTTAGGTTAGGTTAGGTTAGGTTAGGTTAGGTTAGGTTAGGTTAGGTTAGGTTAGGTTAGGTTAGGTTAGGTTAGGTTAGGTTAGGTTAGGTTAGGTTAGGTTAGGTTAGGTTAGGTTAGGTTAGGTTAGGTTAGGTTAGGTTAGGTTAGGTTAGGTTAGGTTAGGTTAGGTTAGGTTAGGTTAGGTTAGGTTAGGTTAGGTTAGGTTAGGTTAGGTTAGGTTAGGTTAGGTTAGGTTAGGTTAGGTTAGGTTAGGTTAGGTTAGGTTAGGTTAGGTTAGGTTAGGTTAGGTTAGGTTAGGTTAGGTTAGGTTAGGTTAGGTTAGGTTAGGTTAGGTTAGGTTAGGTTAGGTTAGGTTAGGTTAGGTTAGGTTAGGTTAGGTTAGGTTAGGTTAGGTTAGGTTAGGTTAGGTTAGGTTAGGTTAGGTTAGGTTAGGTTAGGTTAGGTTAGGTTAGGTTAGGTTAGGTTAGGTTAGGTTAGGTTAGGTTAGGTTAGGTTAGGTTAGGTTAGGTTAGGTTAGGTTAGGTTAGGTTAGGTTAGGTTAGGTTAGGTTAGGTTAGGTTAGGTTAGGTTAGGTTAGGTTAGGTTAGGTTAGGTTAGGTTAGGTTAGGTTAGGTTAGGTTAGGTTAGGTTAGGTTAGGTTAGGTTAGGTTAGGTTAGGTTAGGTTAGGTTAGGTTAGGTTAGGTTAGGTTAGGTTAGGTTAGGTTAGGTTAGGTTAGGTTAGGTTAGGTTAGGTTAGGTTAGGTTAGGTTAGGTTAGGTTAGGTTAGGTTAGGTTAGGTTAGGTTAGGTTAGGTTAGGTTAGGTTAGGTTAGGTTAGGTTAGGTTAGGTTAGGTTAGGTTAGGTTAGGTTAGGTTAGGTTAGGTTAGGTTAGGTTAGGTTAGGTTAGGTTAGGTTAGGTTAGGTTAGGTTAGGTTAGGTTAGGTTAGGTTAGGTTAGGTTAGGTTAGGTTAGGTTAGGTTAGGTTAGGTTAGGTTAGGTTAGGTTAGGTTAGGTTAGGTTAGGTTAGGTTAGGTTAGGTTAGGTTAGGTTAGGTTAGGTTAGGTTAGGTTAGGTTAGGTTAGGTTAGGTTAGGTTAGGTTAGGTTAGGTTAGGTTAGGTTAGGTTAGGTTAGGTTAGGTTAGGTTAGGTTAGGTTAGGTTAGGTTAGGTTAGGTTAGGTTAGGTTAGGTTAGGTTAGGTTAGGTTAGGTTAGGTTAGGTTAGGTTAGGTTAGGTTAGGTTAGGTTAGGTTAGGTTAGGTTAGGTTAGGTTAGGTTAGGTTAGGTTAGGTTAGGTTAGGTTAGGTTAGGTTAGGTTAGGTTAGGTTAGGTTAGGTTAGGTTAGGTTAGGTTAGGTTAGGTTAGGTTAGGTTAGGTTAGGTTAGGTTAGGTTAGGTTAGGTTAGGTTAGGTTAGGTTAGGTTAGGTTAGGTTAGGTTAGGTTAGGTTAGGTTAGGTTAGGTTAGGTTAGGTTAGGTTAGGTTAGGTTAGGTTAGGTTAGGTTAGGTTAGGTTAGGTTAGGTTAGGTTAGGTTAGGTTAGGTTAGGTTAGGTTAGGTTAGGTTAGGTTAGGTTAGGTTAGGTTAGGTTAGGTTAGGTTAGGTTAGGTTAGGTTAGGTTAGGTTAGGTTAGGTTAGGTTAGGTTAGGTTAGGTTAGGTTAGGTTAGGTTAGGTTAGGTTAGGTTAGGTTAGGTTAGGTTAGGTTAGGTTAGGTTAGGTTAGGTTAGGTTAGGTTAGGTTAGGTTAGGTTAGGTTAGGTTAGGTTAGGTTAGGTTAGGTTAGGTTAGGTTAGGTTAGGTTAGGTTAGGTTAGGTTAGGTTAGGTTAGGTTAGGTTAGGTTAGGTTAGGTTAGGTTAGGTTAGGTTAGGTTAGGTTAGGTTAGGTTAGGTTAGGTTAGGTTAGGTTAGGTTAGGTTAGGTTAGGTTAGGTTAGGTTAGGTTAGGTTAGGTTAGGTTAGGTTAGGTTAGGTTAGGTTAGGTTAGGTTAGGTTAGGTTAGGTTAGGTTAGGTTAGGTTAGGTTAGGTTAGGTTAGGTTAGGTTAGGTTAGGTTAGGTTAGGTTAGGTTAGGTTAGGTTAGGTTAGGTTAGGTTAGGTTAGGTTAGGTTAGGTTAGGTTAGGTTAGGTTAGGTTAGGTTAGGTTAGGTTAGGTTAGGTTAGGTTAGGTTAGGTTAGGTTAGGTTAGGTTAGGTTAGGTTAGGTTAGGTTAGGTTAGGTTAGGTTAGGTTAGGTTAGGTTAGGTTAGGTTAGGTTAGGTTAGGTTAGGTTAGGTTAGGTTAGGTTAGGTTAGGTTAGGTTAGGTTAGGTTAGGTTAGGTTAGGTTAGGTTAGGTTAGGTTAGGTTAGGTTAGGTTAGGTTAGGTTAGGTTAGGTTAGGTTAGGTTAGGTTAGGTTAGGTTAGGTTAGGTTAGGTTAGGTTAGGTTAGGTTAGGTTAGGTTAGGTTAGGTTAGGTTAGGTTAGGTTAGGTTAGGTTAGGTTAGGTTAGGTTAGGTTAGGTTAGGTTAGGTTAGGTTAGGTTAGGTTAGGTTAGGTTAGGTTAGGTTAGGTTAGGTTAGGTTAGGTTAGGTTAGGTTAGGTTAGGTTAGGTTAGGTTAGGTTAGGTTAGGTTAGGTTAGGTTAGGTTAGGTTAGGTTAGGTTAGGTTAGGTTAGGTTAGGTTAGGTTAGGTTAGGTTAGGTTAGGTTAGGTTAGGTTAGGTTAGGTTAGGTTAGGTTAGGTTAGGTTAGGTTAGGTTAGGTTAGGTTAGGTTAGGTTAGGTTAGGTTAGGTTAGGTTAGGTTAGGTTAGGTTAGGTTAGGTTAGGTTAGGTTAGGTTAGGTTAGGTTAGGTTAGGTTAGGTTAGGTTAGGTTAGGTTAGGTTAGGTTAGGTTAGGTTAGGTTAGGTTAGGTTAGGTTAGGTTAGGTTAGGTTAGGTTAGGTTAGGTTAGGTTAGGTTAGGTTAGGTTAGGTTAGGTTAGGTTAGGTTAGGTTAGGTTAGGTTAGGTTAGGTTAGGTTAGGTTAGGTTAGGTTAGGTTAGGTTAGGTTAGGTTAGGTTAGGTTAGGTTAGGTTAGGTTAGGTTAGGTTAGGTTAGGTTAGGTTAGGTTAGGTTAGGTTAGGTTAGGTTAGGTTAGGTTAGGTTAGGTTAGGTTAGGTTAGGTTAGGTTAGGTTAGGTTAGGTTAGGTTAGGTTAGGTTAGGTTAGGTTAGGTTAGGTTAGGTTAGGTTAGGTTAGGTTAGGTTAGGTTAGGTTAGGTTAGGTTAGGTTAGGTTAGGTTAGGTTAGGTTAGGTTAGGTTAGGTTAGGTTAGGTTAGGTTAGGTTAGGTTAGGTTAGGTTAGGTTAGGTTAGGTTAGGTTAGGTTAGGTTAGGTTAGGTTAGGTTAGGTTAGGTTAGGTTAGGTTAGGTTAGGTTAGGTTAGGTTAGGTTAGGTTAGGTTAGGTTAGGTTAGGTTAGGTTAGGTTAGGTTAGGTTAGGTTAGGTTAGGTTAGGTTAGGTTAGGTTAGGTTAGGTTAGGTTAGGTTAGGTTAGGTTAGGTTAGGTTAGGTTAGGTTAGGTTAGGTTAGGTTAGGTTAGGTTAGGTTAGGTTAGGTTAGGTTAGGTTACGTTAGGTTAGGTTAGGTTAGGTTAGGTTAGGTTAGGTTAGGTTAGGTTAGGTTAGGTTAGGTTAGGTTAGGTTAGGTTAGGTTAGGTTAGGTTAGGTTAGGTTAGGTTAGGTTAGGTTAGGTTAGGTTAGGTTAGGTTAGGTTAGGTTAGGTTAGGTTAGGTTAGGTTAGGTTAGGTTAGGTTAGGTTAGGTTAGGTTAGGTTAGGTTAGGTTAGGTTAGGTTAGGTTAGGTTAGGTTAGGTTAGGTTAGGTTAGGTTAGGTTAGGTTAGGTTAGGTTAGGTTAGGTTAGGTTAGGTTAGGTTAGGTTAGGTTAGGTTAGGTTAGGTTAGGTTAGGTTAGGTTAGGTTAGGTTAGGTTAGGTTAGGTTAGGTTAGGTTAGGTTAGGTTAGGTTAGGTTAGGTTAGGTTAGGTTAGGTTAGGTTAGGTTAGGTTAGGTTAGGTTAGGTTAGGTTAGGTTAGGTTAGGTTAGGTTAGGTTAGGTTAGGTTAGGTTAGGTTAGGTTAGGTTAGGTTAGGTTAGGTTAGGTTAGGTTAGGTTAGGTTAGGTTAGGTTAGGTTAGGTTAGGTTAGGTTAGGTTAGGTTAGGTTAGGTTAGGTTAGGTTAGGTTAGGTTAGGTTAGGTTAGGTTAGGTTAGGTTAGGTTAGGTTAGGTTAGGTTAGGTTAGGTTAGGTTAGGTTAGGTTAGGTTAGGTTAGGTTAGGTTAGGTTAGGTTAGGTTAGGTTAGGTTAGGTTAGGTTAGGTTAGGTTAGGTTAGGTTAGGTTAGGTTAGGTTAGGTTAGGTTAGGTTAGGTTAGGTTAGGTTAGGTTAGGTTAGGTTAGGTTAGGTTAGGTTAGGTTAGGTTAGGTTAGGTTAGGTTAGGTTAGGTTAGGTTAGGTTAGGTTAGGTTAGGTTAGGTTAGGTTAGGTTAGGTTAGGTTAGGTTAGGTTAGGTTAGGTTAGGTTAGGTTAGGTTAGGTTAGGTTAGGTTAGGTTAGGTTAGGTTAGGTTAGGTTAGGTTAGGTTAGGTTAGGTTAGGTTAGGTTAGGTTAGGTTAGGTTAGGTTAGGTTAGGTTAGGTTAGGTTAGGTTAGGTTAGGTTAGGTTAGGTTAGGTTAGGTTAGGTTAGGTTAGGTTAGGTTAGGTTAGGTTAGGTTAGGTTAGGTTAGGTTAGGTTAGGTTAGGTTAGGTTAGGTTAGGTTAGGTTAGGTTAGGTTAGGTTAGGTTAGGTTAGGTTAGGTTAGGTTAGGTTAGGTTAGGTTAGGTTAGGTTAGGTTAGGTTAGGTTAGGTTAGGTTAGGTTAGGTTAGGTTAGGTTAGGTTAGGTTAGGTTAGGTTAGGTTAGGTTAGGTTAGGTTAGGTTAGGTTAGGTTAGGTTAGGTTAGGTTAGGTTAGGTTAGGTTAGGTTAGGTTAGGTTAGGTTAGGTTAGGTTAGGTTAGGTTAGGTTAGGTTAGGTTAGGTTAGGTTAGGTTAGGTTAGGTTAGGTTAGGTTAGGTTAGGTTAGGTTAGGTTAGGTTAGGTTAGGTTAGGTTAGGTTAGGTTAGGTTAGGTTAGGTTAGGTTAGGTTAGGTTAGGTTAGGTTAGGTTAGGTTAGGTTAGGTTAGGTTAGGTTAGGTTAGGTTAGGTTAGGTTAGGTTAGGTTAGGTTAGGTTAGGTTAGGTTAGGTTAGGTTAGGTTAGGTTAGGTTAGGTTAGGTTAGGTTAGGTTAGGTTAGGTTAGGTTAGGTTAGGTTAGGTTAGGTTAGGTTAGGTTAGGTTAGGTTAGGTTAGGTTAGGTTAGGTTAGGTTAGGTTAGGTTAGGTTAGGTTAGGTTAGGTTAGGTTAGGTTAGGTTAGGTTAGGTTAGGTTAGGTTAGGTTAGGTTAGGTTAGGTTAGGTTAGGTTAGGTTAGGTTAGGTTAGGTTAGGTTAGGTTAGGTTAGGTTAGGTTAGGTTAGGTTAGGTTAGGTTAGGTTAGGTTAGGTTAGGTTAGGTTAGGTTAGGTTAGGTTAGGTTAGGTTAGGTTAGGTTAGGTTAGGTTAGGTTAGGTTAGGTTAGGTTAGGTTAGGTTAGGTTAGGTTAGGTTAGGTTAGGTTAGGTTAGGTTAGGTTAGGTTAGGTTAGGTTAGGTTAGGTTAGGTTAGGTTAGGTTAGGTTAGGTTAGGTTAGGTTAGGTTAGGTTAGGTTAGGTTAGGTTAGGTTAGGTTAGGTTAGGTTAGGTTAGGTTAGGTTAGGTTAGGTTAGGTTAGGTTAGGTTAGGTTAGGTTAGGTTAGGTTAGGTTAGGTTAGGTTAGGTTAGGTTAGGTTAGGTTAGGTTAGGTTAGGTTAGGTTAGGTTAGGTTAGGTTAGGTTAGGTTAGGTTAGGTTAGGTTAGGTTAGGTTAGGTTAGGTTAGGTTAGGTTAGGTTAGGTTAGGTTAGGTTAGGTTAGGTTAGGTTAGGTTAGGTTAGGTTAGGTTAGGTTAGGTTAGGTTAGGTTAGGTTAGGTTAGGTTAGGTTAGGTTAGGTTAGGTTAGGTTAGGTTAGGTTAGGTTAGGTTAGGTTAGGTTAGGTTAGGTTAGGTTAGGTTAGGTTAGGTTAGGTTAGGTTAGGTTAGGTTAGGTTAGGTTAGGTTAGGTTAGGTTAGGTTAGGTTAGGTTAGGTTAGGTTAGGTTAGGTTAGGTTAGGTTAGGTTAGGTTAGGTTAGGTTAGGTTAGGTTAGGTTAGGTTAGGTTAGGTTAGGTTAGGTTAGGTTAGGTTAGGTTAGGTTAGGTTAGGTTAGGTTAGGTTAGGTTAGGTTAGGTTAGGTTAGGTTAGGTTAGGTTAGGTTAGGTTAGGTTAGGTTAGGTTAGGTTAGGTTAGGTTAGGTTAGGTTAGGTTAGGTTAGGTTAGGTTAGGTTAGGTTAGGTTAGGTTAGGTTAGGTTAGGTTAGGTTAGGTTAGGTTAGGTTAGGTTAGGTTAGGTTAGGTTAGGTTAGGTTAGGTTAGGTTAGGTTAGGTTAGGTTAGGTTAGGTTAGGTTAGGTTAGGTTAGGTTAGGTTAGGTTAGGTTAGGTTAGGTTAGGTTAGGTTAGGTTAGGTTAGGTTAGGTTAGGTTAGGTTAGGTTAGGTTAGGTTAGGTTAGGTTAGGTTAGGTTAGGTTAGGTTAGGTTAGGTTAGGTTAGGTTAGGTTAGGTTAGGTTAGGTTAGGTTAGGTTAGGTTAGGTTAGGTTAGGTTAGGTTAGGTTAGGTTAGGTTAGGTTAGGTTAGGTTAGGTTAGGTTAGGTTAGGTTAGGTTAGGTTAGGTTAGGTTAGGTTAGGTTAGGTTAGGTTAGGTTAGGTTAGGTTAGGTTAGGTTAGGTTAGGTTAGGTTAGGTTAGGTTAGGTTAGGTTAGGTTAGGTTAGGTTAGGTTAGGTTAGGTTAGTTTAGGTTAGGTTAGGTTAGGTTAGGTTAGGTTAGGTTAGGTTAGGTTAGGTTAGGTTAGGTTAGGTTAGGTTAGGTTAGGTTAGGTTAGGTTAGGTTAGGTTAGGTTAGGTTAGGTTAGGTTAGGTTAGGTTAGGTTAGGTTAGGTTAGGTTAGGTTAGGTTAGGTTAGGTTAGGTTAGGTTAGGTTAGGTTAGGTTAGGTTAGGTTAGGTTAGGTTAGGTTAGGTTAGGTTAGGTTAGGTTAGGTTAGGTTAGGTTAGGTTAGGTTAGGTTAGGTTAGGTTAGGTTAGGTTAGGTTAGGTTAGGTTAGGTTAGGTTAGGTTAGGTTAGGTTAGGTTAGGTTAGGTTAGGTTAGGTTAGGTTAGGTTAGGTTAGGTTAGGTTAGGTTAGGTTAGGTTAGGTTAGGTTAGGTTAGGTTAGGTTAGGTTAGGTTAGGTTAGGTTAGGTTAGGTTAGGTTAGGTTAGGTTAGGTTAGGTTAGGTTAGGTTAGGTTAGGTTAGGTTAGGTTAGGTTAGGTTAGGTTAGGTTAGGTTAGGTTAGGTTAGGTTAGGTTAGGTTAGGTTAGGTTAGGTTAGGTTAGGTTAGGTTAGGTTAGGTTAGGTTAGGTTAGGTTAGGTTAGGTTAGGTTAGGTTAGGTTAGGTTAGGTTAGGTTAGGTTAGGTTAGGTTAGGTTAGGTTAGGTTAGGTTAGGTTAGGTTAGGTTAGGTTAGGTTAGGTTAGGTTAGGTTAGGTTAGGTTAGTTTAGGTTAGGTTAGGTTAGGTTAGGTTAGGTTAGGTTAGGTTAGGTTAGGTTAGGTTAGGTTAGGTTAGGTTAGGTTAGGTTAGGTTAGGTTAGGTTAGGTTAGGTTAGGTTAGGTTAGGTTAGGTTAGGTTAGGTTAGGTTAGGTTAGGTTAGGTTAGGTTAGGTTAGGTTAGGTTAGGTTAGGTTAGGTTAGGTTAGGTTAGGTTAGGTTAGGTTAGGTTAGGTTAGGTTAGGTTAGGTTAGGTTAGGTTAGGTTAGGTTAGGTTAGGTTAGGTTAGGTTAGGTTAGGTTAGGTTAGGTTAGGTTAGGTTAGGTTAGGTTAGTTAGGTTAGGTTAGGTTAGGTTAGGTTAGGTAGGTAGGTTAGGTTAGGTTAGGTTAGGTTAGGTTAGGTTAGGTTAGGTTAGGTTAGGTTAGGTTAGGTAGTTAGGTTAGGTTAGGTTAGGTAGGTTAGGTTAGGTTAGGTTAGGTTAGGTTAGGTTAGGTTAGGTTAGGTTAGGTTAGGTTAGGTTAGGTTAGGTTAGGTTAGGTTAGGTTAGGTTAGGTTAGGTTAGGTTAGGTTAGGTTAGGTTAGGTTAGGTAGGTTAGGTTAGGTTAGGTTAGGTTAGGTTAGGTAGGTTAGGTTAGGTTAGGTTAGGTTAGGTTAGGTTGTAGGTTAGGTTAGGTTAGGTTAGGTTAGGTTAGGTTAGGTTAGGTTAGGTTAGGTTAGGTTAGGTTAGGTTAGGTTAGGTTAGGTTAGGTTAGGTTAGGTTAGGTTAGGTTAGGTTAGGTTAGGTTAGGTTAGGTTAGGTTAGTTAGGTTAGGTTAGGTTAGGTTAGGTTAGGTTAGGTTAGGTTAGGTTAGGTTAGGTTAGGTTAGGTTAGGTTAGGTTAGGTTAGGTTAGGTTAGGTTAGGTTAGGTTAGGTTAGTTAGGTTAGGTTAGGTTAGGTTAGGTTAGGTTAGTGTTAGGTTAGGTTAGGTAGGTTAGGTTAGGTTAGGTTAGGTTAGGTTAGGTTAGGTTAGGTTAGGTTAGGTTAGGTTAGGTTAGGTTAGGTTAGGTTAGGTT